>OY992518.1:13163681-13785960 GCA_963921215.1 Scoparia ambigualis
CTACTGAAAAAAAAATAGGTTTTACAAGTACATACATACAATTACGTCCACACCAACCCTTATATTTAACAATTTTGATACACACCGTTTGGCTGTATACTGTGGCGTTACCTGAATATAAATACCGAGGTTTGGGGGGTGAAATGACCCACATAGAATGCGTAATATTGATAGCAGAGTGAAAGCACTGAGTGCTTTCTAAGGAATGGGTTACCACGTAACTGGTTCAGTGGGTTTAAAAAGGGGTACATTAAACATTAAATATAATGCAAATTATATATTTAGGTACTTCAGCTATCATTGTAAAGAACAAAGATTATGTAAAAATAATCGTGTTAGAATAAACTTTAGAAAGCTAAAATAACTAACTTGGTTTTAAGTTTTTAAAATTGTACACTTAGGTTCTTGGTTCAATTCCCAAGAAAAATAAAGAACTGCAATTCGAATTTTGATGCATAGCCCGTATTTGTGTTGCCTACTAGAGTGAGAAATTTGAAACAATTTGTATGGAGCTTAATTCAAATTTGACTTTAGTAGGCAAAACAAAGGAAGTGGCGATGGGCGGGTCACATAAGCCGCAGAGACGATGGCCAGTGGAGCAGAAAGGTGCTTGAGTGGAGACCGAGAACCGGCACCAGAAGCGTTGTCCGCCAGAAGGCTAGATGGGCGGATGCGACTAGGATGGCGTGCAAATGAGGAGGCCTACACTCAGCAGTGGGTGATCATGGGCTGAAGAAGAAGAGGCAAAACAACAAAATAAAATACAAAATATATTAATTTCGGGCGTAAGCCAATACCCAATATTAGTAGTGAAGACGATGACTTGATGTTGGAGGTTGCCCAGCAGTGGAACAGTCAGCTATTTATTTTACAAGGAGTATATAAATATCATTAAGTCGCCGTTTTTCTGTGTCTGTGGCACCGCACTATTCTTCTAAACCACGCAATGGAATTTTATGCGATTTTCACTAATATAAAGAGCGATAACTAAGGATGGTTTTCACTTTATAATTAGTACATATTTTGTACAAATTGGCTGAAGTATTACGGTGTTTCTAAGTTAGCGCGGACGTAATAGCTAATAGTACTACGTACAGAAGGTTCACTCTCTAACGGCTTTCACTCGAAATTGATACTTATCGTGTGACCCGAGCGTTCATATTCCGTTAAGCAACGCTGACTCGATATCGATTTGACGTCATGACATCACAGAGCGTAGGGTTTACGCGCGCGCGCAGGGATTACTAGTTAAGCGACGACGCGCGACGTGGAGCGTGCGTCAGCTCGCGGCAACCTTTACTGCTATACGCCTAGGCGGCCTGCCTGCGAGGCGCGCCGACCGAACGTACCTAAACTGCGGAGTGACACCCCCTGGTAGAACTTTACTTTATGTGAGGAAATGATGCAAAACTAAGTGTGTCAGGGTCAAAGCAAATGTAATGCTGTGGTCTTTACCTACACCTATGGGATACTGGTGTAGCGTATTTTTGTATGTCTTTTGTTGTATGTATGTAATTACTCTGCTCACTATGTAACAATGACAATTTTGTATAACTTTTGTTGCAACAGTGTCGCGTAGCGGTGAAAGAATACTACCACCCCCTCTCTTCCCTTGGGTGTCGTAAAAGGCGACTAACGGACTAAAGACTGCACATACATCCAACAGTATAGAGCGGCGATGGGCTCACCACCTGTCACGCATGTGCAGTCTTCATTTGGTGTAAAGTGGACTATGTGTTTAGTATGCAGAGCGCAGGGAACGAGTGAAACTATGGACGGCTGTCAACACACTAGTTTATTAGCAGATCGCTAGCACGGGCGCAGCCGTGCTCATATAACTACCCACATATATAACATTTCTCCCCCTATTATTTAAGGACAAGCATTACTGTAACTAACAACTAAGGACAACATTTTTATTAGGGAACAACTGTGTCAGTCTGATCTTCCAGATCAAAGAAATCTTCGTCTTCGTCTGATACCGGTGGCCGTCGGACTCCTCTAGTCAATGTCACCTTACTTGACGATGGCGTAAGCTCTTCACTCCTATCTCCTTCCTCTCCCGGGACAGATGGACTAACCATCGGTGACAATGTTGCTTGTGGGGCAGTGGTAGGTTCGTCATTGTATGTATACACTATGCTATCCCCTGGTTGTACGTTATTTTTATCAGTGTTGTCTTTGTAATGCAACAGTTGGTCTTTATGTTTTTTTACGCTTCCTGAGGTGGAACAGTCTGTTACCAAAAATAACATTTTTCCTAGTTTCTTTTCTATAATGCCCTTCTTCCATGTAAACTTATTATTGTTCAAATTTTGTTTGTACCACACATATTGTCCAATTTCAAACAATCTATCCTTGCCTCCGTGCTCTTCAGTTTGCAAACACTGCTTATATCGAACACGATCAGCGAGTGCGATGGCGGCGGTAGGCGACGGCGACGGTGAACATGGACGCAGCAGGTCAAGTCGTGACCTTAGTTTACGCCCAAACACTAGCTGAGCCGGTGAGGTGCCCGTCAAAGAATGAATCGAATTCCGATAGTCAAAAATGTACTTAAGTAATTTTAATTTGCTATTCCTTAAATTGTTACTACTATGTAAACTGCTTTTGATTCCCCGTTTTACGATTTTGACATATGATTCTGCTTGGCCATTACTCGCAGGGTGGTATGGTGGTGACGTCACATGGGAAATTCCGTTCAAGTTACAAATTTTTTTAAATTCTTGTGAGCAAAATGCGGTACCGTTATCTGTTACTAACGTATGTGGCAACCCAAAACGTGACATAAAATCATACATTTTATCTATAACAGCAAGTGCAGTGCTGGTGTTCATATCATACACTTCGACCCATTTCGAATACGCGTCCACGGCTATTAAATACATACGTCCGTTGATCGGGCCTAAAAAATCGAGATGTACGCGATGAAAAGGTTGTGGAGGGTACCGCCACACAGCCATAGGCGCCCGCGGCGGTGACGATCGCATTTGTACACATACCTCGCATTGACTGATCAATCGTTCCAACGCTTCGTCTAGCCGCGGAAACCAGAATCGCGCGCGCGCCTCTGCTTTTGTTTTGACAATCCCTATGTGTGATGAATGCAGTTCTGCTAAAATCCATCCACGCAATGATTCCGGAATCACGACCTTATGACCACGCATCAGACATCCATTTTCATATGACAATTCTAGCCTACATAACTGATATGCTTTTAAATTATCTGAAACAGTCTTTGGCCATCCTTTCGACACATAATTAATGACTTGTTTTATGACCTGGTCGTTTTTTGTCGCATTACATAACTCATGCATCGTCACCGGGAGGGCTCCTTCAACTACAAAGCATACGTAAGCGGCGCGGTCGCAAGTGTCGCCCCCCGCCTCGCTCAGCCCGTCATGCGTGACTGGCAAGCTCGCCCGTGACAAGTAATCCGCGCTGTTGTCTGCACTTTTTACATACTGTATTGTGAAATTATAACCGGACAAAAATAATGCATACCGTTGCAACCTATTTGCAGAGACCTCTGGTATACCTTTATGAGGGCCGAATATTGATAACAACGGTTTATGGTCTGTGCGTAAGGTAAACGGTATCGCCCTGCCATACAGATATTGATGAAACCGTCTTATTCCGAATACTATAGCCGTGGCCTCCTTCTGAATCTGAGAATACCTACGTTCCGCATTATTGAGCGTACGCGACGCAAAAGAAATCGGTTGTTCGCTAACTTGTGATAAGATGGCCCCTAACCCGTTTGATGAAGCGTCAACAGTCAATATAATCTTCGCGCTCGGATTGTAATGCGTTAAGACTTGTTCAGAGGCCAGCATACTCTTTATCTTATTGAACGCCTCTTCTTCACTTTGAGACCAAACCCACTTGTTGCCCTTTTTCAAGAGTTCATACAGCGGTTTTAATATGGAAGACGCTCCGGGTATAAAACATCTATAATAATTTACTAATCCTAAGAATGATTGCAATTGATTTACGGTAGAGGGCACTGGGGCATTTTTAATTGCTTTTACCTTGTCTGGCGATTTTTTTAAGCCATCTTTGTTAATTATATAGCCTAGATAACTTATTTCGTCACAAAAGAACGCGCATTTTTCTCTTTGCAATGTTAACCCTGTGTCCTGCAGTCTTTGTAACACTTGATGCAGCCTGTGCACATGCTGAGCACGATTGCATCCGGTGATGAGCACGTCGTCGAGCAGGACCAGCACCCCGTCTATGCCCGCAAGCAAATTTTCCATCGTGCGCTGGAAAATAGACGGTGCGCACGCGAGGCCGAACACGAGTCGCGTATATGCATACAGCCCGCGGTGTGTGTTTATGCAAGTTATCTTCTGTGACTCATTATTTAGACAGCACTGATTATAGGCCATTGATAAATCTAATTTTGTAAACTGTTTACCCCCATGCAATTTAGAAAAAAGCTCATTTATTGTGGGTAAAGGGTACTGATCGATTACTAATTGTTTGTTTACGCTAACAGAATAATCTACACAAATACGGACGAAACCATCTCGTTTTAAAATCGGTACTATAGGAGATGCATACTCGGAATGTTCTACCGGTCGAAGCACTCCTAACTCGACCAAACGGATTATTTCCTTTTCGACTTTATCTCTTAGTGCAAACGCAACCGGGCGCGCTTTATAAAATACCGGTTTGGACCCCTCCTTCAACGTCAAGTTTATTTCGTATTTATTAAACTTTCCTAATTTACAAGAAAATAAATCTGGATAACGTTGTTGTAACATTGAAACTACGTCGTTCCTATTTTGGTCTAAATAATGAACTGGGCTCAGTTGCAGGTTAAATTGGGCAAGGAAATCGCGTCCCAGCAGTGGGGGCCCTCCTCCGCGTACTACATAAACGTCAAGTACCCGCGTACGGCCGCCCCATTCTACAGACATTTTTACACACCCTACGCTGCCCAGCACTTCACCTGTATAACTTATTAATTTTTTATCAGTTTTCACTAACGGTTTATCAAAGTGTAACTTGTAAGGGTTTGAGTCCGAACGGTTCATGGCTTTATCCGGTGTGCCGCAAGGTTTCCATTTAGGTCCGTTATTTTTTAATATATTCATAAACGACATAGTCTCCTCCCTTCTAAATTCAAAATTTTATTTATACGCCGATGACCTCAAACTTTATAGAGAAATACGTTCTCCAAACGATCGGATTCTACTCCAAGCTGACATAAATGCCCTAGTAAAATGGTGCGATGATAACTGCATGTCTTTAAACATTGAAAAATGTTACTACACACAGTTTTCTAGAAGCAAAAACACCTGCCCAAGCCATTACACAATAAGAAACACACCCCTTACCCAAGTCTATGAGGTACGTGACCTTGGAGTAACATTAGACAGTGGACTACGTTTTCATGTCCACATCGATAACATAGCCACTAAAGGATTTAAAATGCTGGGTTTCGTTTTGCGTAACATTAAAGGCTTCAAGAATTCTTCTAGCAAAATATTACTCTATAACGCTCTCGTGAGGAGCAATCTTGAGTATTGCAGCAACACGGGTGATTACTGTAACCACAAACCGCGCACTTCACTGTATCACTATTACGAGCGCCAGCGCCGGCGGCGGCGCTCTGTGACCGGTTGATTTTGAACAGCTGTTCGGCGGGCGCGTTTGCGCTGAGGGCGGCGGCGCGTGCGCTGCGCAGGCTCTCGGCCAGCTCCACGGCCTTGGTCAGCGTGAGCCCCGCCAATTCCTGCACGTACATCTTTTCTTTTTCCGCACCCGGCAGCATACCCATGATGAACCGATCCCGCAGCATTTCTTCCACATTCGAAAAATTGCATTGCGATGTTAGGCCACGCAGCCTGGCAGCCCATTCCGAAGGTGACTCTGTCGGTAGTTGAGTAGCGGCATAAAATCGGTGTCGCTCGCTAAACCCAACCTGTTTCGGTGTAAAATGGGTATCTAGTAGGCGCAGAATATCTTCGTAGGGCACATCCTGCAGCTCCTTCGGCAGCGCCAGATCCGCTGCGAGCTTATACGTGCCCTCGCTGAGTGCGCTGAGAAGAATCGCTCGTTGTCTCACTCCCATTGGATCTTTCTCGTTGCCGATATCATTGGCAATGAACCATTGCGTCAGCCTGCACTTGTACAATTTCCACGTATGCACATTATGATCAAAATTTGAAAGAATTCCAAAATTAGTATGCAACATTTCTTCTTTTTCGCGTGGGTACTCGTCGCCAATGTTTAGTATGCAGAGCGCAGGGAACGAGTGAAACTATGGACGGCTGTCAACACACTAGTTTATTAGCAGATCGCTAGCACGGGCGCAGCCGTGCTCATATAACTACCCACATATATAACACATATGTACACGACTGCTTTTACGGTCCTCATTGCCTAGTTTCTGACTATCCCTTCGGGGATAATAGTCGTGATTATAGCATTTACTCTGCTCACTATGTAACAATGACATTATTGTATTATTCCATTGTAACTTTTGTTGCTAAGATGGAGAAGAAAAATAAAAGCCTTCTGACTGACAATTGTTCTCAGTTGAAAGCTCACCGAAAATCCGATTAGTTAAGATTTAACTTCATTTTAATTAACAGTTATTTTATTAATTTTGAGGTCAATAAATGACTGTACAATTACTATTACAATATTTGTTGGAAACCAAAATACTTAAATAAATGAATATACTTATTAAATTGCATCAACTTTCCCACAGCTATATCAATTATGATAAGTCGAGTTCTCTCCCAGCTGACCTCGCAACAAAGAAAGTTATTTATCAGAAAATACACTTGGTCCCTGAAGTCCCGGCCATCATATTTGGTCGACAAACAGCGTTACCGAGGCACTTTGAACGGTCAATTTTCGCAACGGCTATTGCGCTGCTCGATCTTAGAAGAAAAATACGTCTAGACTGAACGATTTTCCTTTGTGGAGATTAGAATCCTTTTACGCTACAGCTGAACGGTGTTATTTTGAAAATGCATGTCCTATTTATATTAAAAGAACTGAAGAATTTTTAGTAAACGTAGCAATCGTTATCACACTTTTTTATGTAACGAATTAATGAAACTATACATTTAAAGTCGGTAGTGACTTTAGAGACACTGAAGTTTCATAAATAATTCAAAAATACACTGGCTTGCAAAAATAAGTATCACACTTTCAAAATTTCATTTTTTTCTAATCTATAGAAGTTAGAGATTTTTAATAAAAAACGTTTTAAGCGCAATTTTATCAGCTTTCTTTGAAACTATAGTAAATTATACAATAGTAACATTTTTAAGTCTTGGTGTCTTGTTTATCTTGTGTACTTTAAAAGTTACTACAATTTTAAAATGTGATACTTATTTTTGCAGGCCAGTGTATTATGTTTCTTGTTGCCGATTTTAATCACCCCTGTGGTCTAATTTTAAGACAACCGGGCTCAGAACAAAAAAAGTTTGGTAGCTGCCTGCTTTCTCATTTACTACCATGTTAAAGAACGCTGTCGCCATAACATTAATAAAAAAGTACTTACTACGCTTACACCAATAATCTAGCCCAAATTAAGCTTCTTTTGAAACTTGTTTAAATGGTTAAATAGATATCGGATAAACAAACAAATAAATAAATTAAAATAAAAACACCCAAGCCAGAAATCAATTTAGAATAACCGTAAATTTTCTAAATTGACCCAACCGGGAATTGAACCCGGGACCTTAGAGTTAGTGCGACGCCAGAGACAGATAAAATAATGTTCCTAGCTGTGTGTGTTCTGACAGTTAGAATCAGACAGATATCCAGTTCCTTAAGTAATGATTGCAGACATCGTGCTTTTCCGCCCTCGGCTTTATTCTCACTGGTAACAGATGAAGTAAACTAAGTTAGAGTGCTTACCAACAAAATATTTATACAGGTTTAAACAACTTACTTAGTAAAGGTATCCTGCACCTACCTTTTTATAAACGACGTTACGACCAAGTTGCACTGGTTGTGTTCAGTTCTCACTTTTGTGCTTACCGTTTGTAGAACATAAATAAAACTTACAATTTATCAAAAACGCCGTTTGAAGTGGCCATAATAATTTACGAATAAAACTTTTTATCATGAAAGTATATTGAAATGTTCCGCATAATTTTCTACCTACTCAAATAATAATAAAACTCACAGTGACCCACTTTTTATCAGCGCTCTTTATCACAAAGAGCAGATAGGAAATACTCATTTTCCTTCCATAAAACTCTTTAAAGGCTAGTCATAAAGGACTCGCCGTCTTACTACGGGTACGAGTACCAAGTTTCAAACGAATAAAAGGCTTAGAAGTTGTCCGTAGGCTGCCGAATTTGATTTCTTTTCCTGTGACGAATTCGGCAGAAAAAATATTTATCTAGATAACAGGTTGATTTATTTCCAATCGTTTTATTTTTAATTCAGCTTCTAATCCACCAATGTTAAACGTGTACAATTACCATAGAACAGACCCGTAAGTGATTTGCAAAAAAAAACCCTTTAAAAATGAATGAAGAGAGAAAACGGTATTTTTGTTCACAGTACCAATTTGTATAGAAAAGAACCAATTCCAACCTAGGAAAGATATTGTTATTTCTTTAACATCTCTAGTGATATCCTACTAATATTATAAACGCGAAGGTTTGTAAGAGTGTATGGATATTTGTTACTCTTTCACGTAAAAACTACTGAATGGATTTGGATGAAATTCGGCATACAGATAGTTTATAACCTCGATTAACACATAGGATACTTTTTATTTGGATATTCCCACGGGAACGTATGGATGGATGTTTGTTACTTTTTCACGTAAAAACTACTAAATGGATTTGGATAAAATTCGGCATACAGATAGTTTATAACCTGGATTAACACATAGAATACTTTTTATCTCGATATTCCTACGGAAAACGAAAACCACGCGGGTGAAACCACGAGCGGCCGCTTGTTGACATAAAAGTAAAAGTAAAGTGCAGCCTGTATACTGTCCTACTGCTGGGCAAAGACCTCCATCATTGCAATCAAGTCATCGCTACCATAGATAGGTGTTGGCTTAATCACCACGCTTGCCTAATGCGGGTTGGTGATGGAAAACCCGGGCTGTGCATCGAAAAATCCGAAACACACTTTGCCCGACCCGGTAATTGAACCCGGGATCTCCGGATATTGAGCCAAGCGCTTGACCACTCGGCCACCGAGGCAATATTCGACAAAACATTACATAATTTGTAAATAATGAACAAAGTAATGTTACGTAATTTAAACTTTTTACAGCGAGTTAAGATAATATTTAACAGTTAGTGCCTTCGCACACGGCGTCGTATCGTAATAAGCGCGTAGGACGATACGCTTACGATACGACGCCGTGTGCGAAGGCACTTAATTAGCAATCATAGAAAAGGTGTAAATATTCTATTGGTGAAAGTTTATCATCATCATCATCATCATCAGCCTATACTCGTCCACTGCTAGACATAGGCCTCTCCAAAAATACGCCACTGAGCACGATCAGCGGCCACTCTCATCCAGCTCTTGCCAGCCACCTTGCAAAGATCGTCGCTCCACCTTATCTGAGGGCGTCCCGCACAACGCTTGCTGATATGTGGTCTCCACTCGAGAACTCGTCTACCCCAACGGTCATCGGTTTTGCGACTGATATGGCCGGCCCACTGCCGCATAAGCTTGCTAATCCGGTGGGCTATGTCGGTTACCTTGAAAGTTTATACACTGAAGTAAAGGAAGCAAAGTGAAATTGCCAATGTGTCCTTATATTTGCTAATTTTAAAGCGCACTAATAGTCAGAGGGTAAGTGTCGTCATCCCTTTCCATCACATACCAAACATTGTCACTTAGTATATAACAAGTAGGTAAAGTTTTCCGGATTTCTACCTTGGAACATGTTCAAACTCGACAAGGAAGTTTTTGGTAAGATTAGACAAGGGACTATGGTCACATTATGACTAATTAATTATGTTAATTTTGAAATAAGTAGTTTTGAGAGAAGGTGTCACACATTCATGTATTAAATTTTACCGCCTCTATTCTAGTGGATAAACAACCGGTTATAAACCCAAAGGATAAGATTTCCAGTTTCTTTGTGGTTGAGGATTCAGGACTAAGCGCACTTTTACCTGCGGCCTTATCTTCACTTACTATCACGTGAGATGAAGGCCGAGTGCTTAACCATACAAAATAAAGATAACCATGCTTTGGAATCACTGTCCGTAGCGATATGCAACTCTTATGCTACGAACCGCTACGATTCGTAGTACTTATGCTACGATTAGTAGTACCGCTACGAGAAATAAAATGACATATCTGGCAAGCGGCATAGATTTTTTAGCATCACTTTTTAGAATTTAGTGTATAGAAGCTTAATAACTATAATCTTCAGGTTATTATTGGTTTAGCGTAGCGCTTGCATACATAAATCAATGGCCCCCGTTCCCCGGAGGCGTAGGTAGAGACCAAAGATTTCCTATTGCTAAGATCGTGACACACTTCTTGCGATTGCAATTCTTCAATTTTGAGTTATTATAGTATAGGCTGTGGTTAATTGTTTCCATTAGGCATAGTATAGGCTGGTGTGCCGGCTTAGTAACATATAAAAATACACAGGTTTCGCAGTCCCCGCAATGATCGGAGGATTGAAAATTAATATAAAGTGCGTACGCTTCCAAATCCAAAGGTCCACCTTACAGGTCACAATTATTTACCGATTTTCAAAAACATTTCGCTATTTTGTAGCCAAGACCTTTAAGTCGCTTTTTTTTAATATAAAGGTAGATAGGGTAAATAGGTTAGGTTAGTAATTTTGAGAAGTGCTTGTACTATCGCAATGGTTTTTTCTGTAATGTTAGTACTACGTTTGATGAAATAAATAAATTAATAAAAAAGTAAGTAAACAAGTAAAGAAATGAGTTAATTAAATAATTTTTCAAATTCTAACTCGAATGCACTTCTTGCCTACATCCGCATCATTTAACACCATTATCCATGACGATCGGTCAATAATCATAGAAGCCACATTACTTTTATATACGGAAATAGGTACCCGTTGTTCTACAATTCCAAATCCAAAGGTCCACCTACAGGTCACAATTATTAACCGATTTTCAAAATTGTTTCGCCATTTTGTAGCTAAGACCTTTTTTAATTTTTTCTTTAGTCCCTTTTTTCCAAAATATTTACAATTTAGTAAACAAACACCCCCCAAAAACCCGACTTTTTTACATTTTTTTAAAATTCCAAAAAAAATTACAAGATGATTTTTAAAAAAACGCTCACTTACACGTATTTCGATAAATTTCTCAACTCTTGGAACTATTCCCATCTCGATCCTCCTAAAGTCCTCGGAGCCATGGCCAAAAATACGTCTAAGGTGATATGCATCTGATAACCATTTTCAATAGTAAAAAAAATCAATATACGCGACTTACTTCACGCGGTAGAAATGTACCACTATCATTGTTTATCTTATTGATCTGTGTTAATTGAACTTTGACCCCAATTCTATAATTAAAAACGCACATAACTCATCACGAGCCTCATAGCGCACATAAATAATGCTTGCATGTCAAGGCCCACCAATGGGTAGTACGCATACGTTTTATGGAAATTAGTGTAAATTGTGAATGAGTGACAAACACATGAAATTATAAACACTTATATTAACCATACGATCTACTTATGTAATAACAGAACGAACATTACTTGCAGTTTTGTTAGATCATATTGTATCATGTTATTATTTTGACGGTTCATTTTTCTTTACATTTCTGTATATTATAATTGACTACTTATATTGTCCGGAATTGCCTGCGAGACAGAAGTACTACATAGTAAAATAAATATCTTTGAAAAAGCGTACTCAATTAATTTAGATTGAATTATAGATGTATAGTAGTAATATGGTTCAAAGTGAAAGTCAAATTATTTATTTAATGTAAACCTTTACAGTCACTTATTGACGTCAATACTAATAATAATAAAAAAAACAGTTAACTAACTTCTAGATAAGACTTAACAACTAATCTAACGAGCTATGGTCATTCATATTCATTTAACATTAGACATTGCCTTTCACTATGTTGGAATTTGCATTTATATTTATTGTTTAAGCCTCTTATTTTATATTCATCAGTTTGTTTTAGTCACGTTATTTGCCTAACATATTTATATAATAATTTATTATCTGTTCAAATATATAACTGTCTATTATGCTGCCATCGGTTTTATAAAGGAGTTTGTGCAAGGCCACAAGGAAACATATTATTAATTTGTTAGCAATCATATAATTATTTATTCTTTGTTGCCATACTGGCAATCGTTTGCAAATATCTATTTATGATACAGAGGCATAATATACACAAATCACAAATTAATATTCACTGTAGATTACTATCTTATAATATACATTTATCACAATTTTACTTTTACCACATATTACAATTACTTTACATATACAATTACTATACTGTGGTGATTTTAATAATCAATGGGCGGATACATATACCTATCAATTTAGTATTTGGTAGTGAATTCATTAATTTAGTGCATAATATTTTTTTTAATTTTTAAAGCTAATATAGATCAGATTATACACAACTGTTTTCTAAATGAATAACTTTAAAAACTTCAAGGTTGGCATTTTTAATGCAGGGTCTCTAAACACAGGACATGACAACTTCAAAGCGGCTGCGGAGGAATCGTCCCCAGATATTTTGGCGATTAATGAAACTTGGCTCAGATCAGGACACGGCGACAATGCACCCAGACTGTCGAATTACCGCCTACGTCATAACCCAAGACCAGATCATATCCGGGGCGGCAGGGGGGGGGGGTGAGGTTGGCTTTTATATACGGAAGGGTGTCAACGCGAGGATATACCGGCATCAGTGTACAGCTGCGGTTGAGCAGATGTGGTTGAGTGTTCGTTTGCTAAATCGGGTCATTATGATTGGAACAGCCTATAGGCCACCGTGGCTTGACGTAAGCTTATTTTTAGATGCACTCATGGATACCATAACTTCCTTTACTGATCGGGATGGAGTGATCTTGGTGGGTGACTTCAATATTGACTGTCTGGATTGCAGCAGCACTAAGTACACACTACTAAAAGACCTCTTGCATAGTACCAGCTTGACCCAGATAGTAACAGAGCCTACTCATTTCACAGACCATAGTAGCACTCTTATAGATGTAATTTGTGCCGATATCCGAGCTCTCAATGTTGAAATCAATTATTCTCCGGGCCTTGGTAGGCATGCTATGATGATAGCTGAATTCAAAATCAAAGAAGCCAAGCCGAGTCCCCGCTGGATTACTTACAGGCCACTAAATGATATCGTTTTGGAGCGGTTAAATGACGATCTCGACGCCATCGACTTCAATAGTCTCTGCAAGGTCGACAATGTCGACTCCCTGGCTGATGCTTTTACTGTCTGTGTATGCACATTATTTGACTTGCATGCTCCAGTCAGAAGGCGTAAATTTAGGCACCCTCCGCACCCATGGATTACTGATACAGTCAGATCTATGATGCGAATAAGAGATGACTACCATAAAAAATACAAGGTGAACGGTACTAAAGCCTGGAAAGATAGTTATAAAACCATGAAGCACCTTGTGGTTGCAGCTATTGAGACAGAAAAAGCTTGTTTCTTTGATAAACAGATAAATGTACAGTTGAAAAACTCTAAGCAACTATGGCATAACCTAAAGAACAGTGTATTACCAAATACTAAAGCAGCGTCTGAATTACCACCATTCTTTAATGAGCCCGAAGTTATAAATATGCATTTTCTGAATATCCCTGGTGAAAATGAAGTGTCCTTATCTCAGCTGACCTACTTAGAACACCATAGGGGCTGCTTAGCTACTTTCTCATTGCAGCCTGTGGGTGAAGATCCACATCTTCCACTTACCACTATTGAAAACTATCAGAAGGCTCAAATCCAATGCAGTGGGTGATGATGGTGTGTCATTAGATATGTTGTTGCTAACTCTCCCCCAGTCACTGAGCACTATCACTACCATGATTAACAGGTCTATGGATGAATGCATCTTTCCACAGATTTGGAAGACTGCCATTGTTAAAGCTCTCCCCAAAAATAGCCAACCCTTTTCCGAGATGGACCTTCGGCCCATTAGTTTACTACCCTGCATCTCCAAAGTTTTGGAGAAAATAGTTTGTATTCAGCTGACTAAGTACCTTGAATGTCACAACATACTTCCTTGTTACCAGTCTGGGTTTCGCAAGGGCTGCAGTACAGCCACTGCTCTCGCTGACGTGGTGGATAACTTCCTTGCTGCTCAGGACCAGGGCAAGCTAACGGCACTGCTGTTACTTGATTTTTCACGCGCCTTTGACTCTATAAATACAAATTTATTATTATCCAAACTAGCTTATTATGGAGCTGACGCTAGAGCAGTGAGGTGGTTTGACAGTTATCTCTCGCAGAGACACCAGTATGTGGAACTTGCGGTGGCTGATGGATCGAGGTTGAAGTCTGCCCCCCTGAGGGTCACTAGGGGTGTCCCACAAGGGTCCATCCTAGGGCCAATCCTGTATATACTATACAGCGCAGACATAACACAAAGCATTACTCATTGTAATCATCACCTATATGCATATGATCTACAACTGTATCTATCATTTAAACCAACAGATTCTGCTTCTGCTGTTGCTAGGATTAATGATGACCTGCATAATCTGCATAATTGGTGCAAGTCAAATTGTCTTGTTCTGAATCCCATTAAATCCAAGCTCATATTACTAGGTACAAAAAAACAACTTGCAAAAACTTAACAATAGTTGCACGCCGTTCAATATTTATATACAGGGGGAAATTGTTGAACGCGTACATGTAGCCCGGAATCTGGGAATTACCTTCGACAGCCACCTTAATTTCGAAAATCATGTCATGGAATGTGCGCGAAACTGTTTCTACTGACTAAAATTATTGTACAAAATAAGACATTACATTAGCGAATTAGAATTAAATTGTGTGAGTCCTTAGTTTTATCAAAACTCAATTATTGTGATGTTGTCTATGGTCCATGCCTTCTGTCGAGGTCTGCTAGGCTTGTACAACGTGTACAGAATGCTTGTGCTCGCTTTTGTTACCACGTCCCACCTCGGTCACACATCACACCCTTTCTTAATGCAGCGGATTCACTGAGGATGGAAGCACGCAGAAAACTCCACCTTTCCATCATGCTATTTGGTGTCATAAGCACAGGGAGGCCCCAGTATCTTTACAACAAATTAGTTTGGGTTCAAGATCGTATTAGATACCAGAAAAGAGCATGTACTCACGTATTCGTGACTCCCAAACACCGAACTATGGCATTTAGAGGATCCTTTAGATATGCTGCCTCTCAATGTTGGAATGACCTCCCTCCACCGATACGTGACCTAACAACAAAGCACACATTAAAGGTTAAAATAAAAGAACATTTCTTGTCATTACAAAAAGCTAAAGAACTTTGAGAGCACTCACCTCTATTTCTTCACGATGCGAATTGATTTGGTGTGGGAAGGTTTTCGTTTCTCGCCATGAGAAATATGCGATAAGCACCATGGGTAAACCTTTTGAATCGAGTCGCCTGAATCAGGGGTGGGGTGGGGGTGGAGAAGATAGGGGGAGGGGAGAGGAGTACTCCCCCACTTACCCCCCCTGCCGCCAACAAGTAGTTTTTAAGTTATGATAATTTTTGTATTTTGAGGTTATGTATCGTAGTAAAAAAATTGAATCGAGTCGCCATAATTGGTGGGGGAAGGGGAGGGGAGGAATAAGGAGTGCCCCCCCACTTACCCCTCCTGCCACAGGCAAGTAATTTTTAAGTTATGTAATTTTTTTTTAAATATGGTAATTTACAAAAAAGTCATTTCTGGCGCTTCGCCGGCCGCTCCCGCGGCACGCTCGCTTCGCTCGCTCGGCTCGCGCGTTTTTGGTCAACATACTAACCTAACCTAACCTAATTTACTCTTGAGACTTTTTTCATGGCGGGGGGGGGCTGCGCCTCCCCCGCCCCCCCGCTTCGGTTCTGTTACTATGGTACTGTATAACCCAAAAACGTGTAATTTTTTGTGATTATAGCCGATTTAGACAAAACTTTCAAGTGGTTTTTTTATATTTTAACGTAACAGCGGCAGCTAAAATGTTAATAAACCTTTATTTAAGAACCCCTTAGACCCCCCCCCACAGTGTTAGTTTCTTCAAATTCAGGCGACTCGATTCAAAAGTCAACCCGCACCATGCATGTAGAATTTGTTTTTATTCGACGAACAATAACTTTTTCACATGGCCAGGCTGGAATCACATGGTAGGGATATGAGTGCGTGGCAGGCAATCATATCGACGTGGCTTTTAGTATTTGCATTAAGTAGCCTCCTTAATTGTTTTGTATGAATGTTTTCGCAAAGTAGGTAGTTAAACCTCTGAAAAAGGAGCTAAACAAACAAACTTTGAGTGTAGTGTACTGTCATTCTGACATAAATTTTATTTGTATATTTTTTCTTCTCTCTCCTTAAACGGCAACGGGATATATCTTGCAGCCACTCTTACTTCTACTTTTATGTATATTTTAAATATCGATAATAGCACTTATTTAAGTATATTATTATTTATTTCGTATTATTACCACCTTACGTAGGCAGAAACCTGTCTACGCCACCTCACGTCCAGGGAGCTGCCTGAAAACCAGCGCTTCTGTGGCTTTCTGCGCAATGCCACAAAAGCATCGCTGAGGCAGCTACCCGTTGGCCTTGCACAGCTAACTTATTTTTTATTTGTTGATTTTTGATTGCAATTTTAGTTAGGTATCTGTTTAACGTTCCTGTCTCATTTTCGTCCTTGTTTTATTTTTTGAGATTTTTTTTGTATGTTTCATTGTAAGTGTGCAAGTCAATAAATGTTTCTTATTCTTATTCTTATTCTATAGTCTGTGCCAGACAAACGCGCATCGCTACCCCCAGTACCCACTACACGTCGAAACAGGATCGCGTCGAACCGAAATATAAGCTGTGGTGATAGAATTCTGTGTAAATATGCAATGTAATTTTATTAAGGTATGTTTAACTAATGATAATTGAATTGAATTGATTGAAAGAAATTGATTTAATGAATAATAGTTTATTTGGCATAACATTAAATCTACATAATAAGAGACAACAAAAAAAACAATGCCAAATAGGTACAAGTACATTGGTACATTATGTAAACAAGGAAGCTTCCACAATTTCGCATTTAGTTTATATTTCTTCAATCATTTCAAGTTTAAGACTTTCGTATCATAAAGGTACTACCTAAGAGCACCATTATACTTTCAGGGAATAAAGCGTAGAATGTAATTAGGATTATTAAAAAAGTCGGCCCATCATAATAATATAGACCGAAACAAATTATAAAGTTTCTCAGACACGTTGTAATTTTTGTCCTTGAGTAGGGTAAAATAGGGTACAGTGAACGATTTAATAAGACTTTGA
Organism: Scoparia ambigualis; assembly: GCA_963921215.1. Taxonomy (NCBI): domain Eukaryota; kingdom Metazoa; phylum Arthropoda; class Insecta; order Lepidoptera; family Crambidae; genus Scoparia; species Scoparia ambigualis. Next base: position 13,181,173 of record OY992518.1, read on the forward strand.
GCTAGCCAATCAGCCAAATTAGTTCAGATACAACTTAAAAATAATTTGTTCTACTATGCAGGTCTGAGTCATCATGTTCTACCCTGCTCTGGATAATACAAGTTTCGATCATAGAGATACAACTTCTATTAACTATGTCATCTCTAAAGAATATTCAAGGACATTATTAAGATTTTTTGATGGTGGTAGAGCTTCTTAAGTCCGCCTGCCTAGCTATCACCATCTTATCTAAAGTCTGTCGCCATAAGAACAATGTTAATAACATTGTTGTGTTACGATAGTTTAGAGATAAGATAGCCAGTTCCTCAGTAGTCGAGGGTTTCAAGTAAATCGCGCTTCCACCGCCTTATCGTCACGTGTAAGTGCTTACCTGTGAATAAAAATGCATGACCCAAAACATACTTAAGTCAACATTAATCAATTCTGAAAATCCGGGTTCAATTAGATCCAATTAGATAATTGTGGCTGTATACGCGTGCAAATTTATTAACTTACATTGGCCATACTGCCACACTTAATGTCAACAATTACGTCATCAACATCCGACTTTTACCTTTTTACAAAATATTAGTTAGAAATTAGCAACCTATTAGAATAACGATAACCAAAATTTGATAATTTTTGAATATCCGACATTTAACATGGTAATTATTCCGTTAATAATATTAATCTATGTATACTCTTATAGGTACTAATATGAATAAACTCAATTATTCACAATAACCATTTAATATAATTACAACAGAGTATTTTTCAACAACCTCATAACTATTTTGATCTAGTGTTTGATCTAATTTTCGTCTAACAGTGCCTACTTATGAAAATGTATTCGCAAGAAAGAAGAAAATACGTTCAAGCAAGAAGATTCTGGACAGTTTGGCTCACTCTAAGTATGAACGCCAAGCATATTCCTACAGTTTGGTGTTCTACCTTACAGTGAACTGAGCTCCAAATATGCTACAGTCGAAGAAGCGAAGAATCAAGACTTCAAGCGAAAACAAGAATAAAAACTAAACTTAATAAAAATGTTGTTAGCGGATAAGCACTTTACAATTTATTTCATTTTTTTTTTATTTGACTTAATTAAAATTATTGTAAGTGACTTAGGTTTATATATACTTGTTTATGAAAAATTTGCGTTTGCCCGCGACTTTGTACACACGGCGTCAGATCCACTTACCCAAAACTGTCGAATTTCTACAATCAATTTTGAACTTTAACTTTTGGTACTAAGGATCAATATTCATTTGAGAAATTTGACAGTTTAGGGTAGGTTGATCTGACGTGTGCACGCGTGGACTACATACATTCATACGTATACTTGCCTGTTCCCATAGCGGTAGGCAGAGACAATCGCTTTCCACTTAGGGCAGAGCAGACATGCTACTTATAGCAGCGGCGATCGGCAATTTAGACGCTTTTTAGAAGCTGAATGCAGCGACTGAATAGCTAAAATACGCGATTCCGATACTGCAATCGAACGCAGAGAGCCGCCACAACGCGATGCCAGTCGCAAAATCGCCGATCGCCGATGCTAAAAGTATCATGTGTGCAGTGGCTCTCACTATGATCCTTACTCACTTCCTTTCCTGAATTTACTCTCAAACCAATAACGCCATAAAACCTTAAATAATTAAACACTGAAGTAAAAACGTATTCTATCACACGTCTACACAAAAGTTCTATAATCTGGAACAAATTGCTCTACCAAAGATTATAAAACAACAAAGACACCCACGATCGATAGTTAGAGCCTTCACAAAAATAGGTTGAAAACTTTGATTTTAAACGGCCTGCTCTGTGCCCGTGAAATATTCACCACCGGGTCGTCCCTCGGAATATTTTATTAGGGCCAGTGAAAGCAGTCACTCCGGAGAGGGTTCATAGCATAAAAGAAATACTGTAACGCACACAAACTTGGTAGAATTCTAAATTAAGAACCGTAGTAATTTTATGAATATAGGATTTTTGCCATAGTGAAGACTACGGTTTACTTATATGCATTTACAACAATTTCGTTAGTCACGCTTTCGTTTGCCATAATTTCATTAGAAATAACGTTTCATTTGCCATAACTAGTAAATGCAATAAAATTATTTTTACTCATTTATCCGCTCTCCAGCAATCAAATAACATTATTTTAATACATAATTTTACTTTCCATATGACCACTTTTGTAGGCATGTATAGCGTAGCTTTTAAATAAAAAAAACGATTTTCAGAATGTTTAATAGTTCCAGAAATTACTCCGTTATACAAAATAAATCACAATAAACTACATACCCTTTTTCAGATTGAATCAATCAAAAGATTGAGTTATTATTATGTAGTAAGTATCTAATAATTCTTAATAATAATTCTTCCGTGCTTCGGAAGGCATCCGCGCTTCGGAAGGCACGTTAAGCCGTTGGTCCCGGTTGTTGTCGTAATATGACTGTCTTTAAAACCCACCAACCCGCATAGGGCCAGCGTGGTGGGTTATGGATGGCCCAATACCTCCACGTGCTATTGTCCACGTGGGAGGCCTGTGCCCAGTAGTGAGACGTTTATAGGCTGATGATAATCTAATAATATGTCTTTTATCAATGTTTGTTTCATTTTGTGATACATGGGTAATTATTATCGCTACAAAACATTTTCTTTGTAAAATAGATGATGGATTTATAAAACTTCATTTAAAAAATTTGAATTTGATAGTAAAATGTACAATAACTGATCTACTCATTCAAGATAACCGTTCAAAATATCCCTCCACATGCGCGAAGCCACAGACGGAAAATGGTGTGTTATTAAAAATAAACTAGTGCATGAATTTTTCACGGAGAAACGGAAAGGTTTAAAAGCATATCCCCGCCGCCATTCCCGTTTGCACCTATGTAAATATTTTATTTAGATCTCATCAGAACTGGCTGTAATAGCCTCAGCCAGCATCAGATTCTTTCTCAAAGACATTGCAATATTCATAAAAATGAAGGGAGGTTTTCATGCTCATTTTTTGAGTGCCGAATCTTGTAACTTGTTTTATTTTGGTAAGACACGTAACGACCTTTTTGTTTAACAACGTATATGAAACTTATTTATAATGGTAGACTGTTAATAATTCATAAATAGTTTATTCAATTTATTCACAATACTGCGCTTTAAAACACAAATCGCTGATGTTGAACAAAAGGCCGCCACTCTGAAGTGGAACTGGGCCTGTCTGTCGCATGTCAGACGAAATGTGGGCGAAAACCACGACTAGGTGGATGCCACGCAATGTCAGGAGACGACGCGGCAGGTCCAGAAGGAGATAGCGGGACGAACTAGACTCCTACTGCAAAGAATGGCCATCAGGAGCCCTTAATCGCGAAGAGGCGAAGGTAGGCCTTTGCCCTGCACAGTGGGACGACCATGGCTAAAATAAAAATAAAAATAAAAGAATAACATTTAACTGAAAAGTTTTACCAGTTTTCCGCCGTTTCATCTCGAATGAAGTCTCCATCTCCATGTCTCTAAAATGGCTTACATTTTGACGTTCATTGATTGGTTCATTTAAAAGTAATTAGTAAATCAAAAAAACAAATGGATTGTCAATCAAAGCTCGCCCTACCTAATAAAACAATAGATTTCATTTTGGTCACATTTATTTTATTCAAAGAATCTAAATTTTCAAGGCTTTCATCACAAAAGAAACGACTTCTGTTTATTATTTGATCCAGATATTTTTGTCTATACTATTACTTGGCTTATGCACGTTATAAACACTTTATAAACAGGTAGGTATGTATACTTAAAAGATTTTATGTATGGTATTTTTAAATACTTTTTTTCTCTTCAAATCCACCTTTAGAACGCTTCTTCAGGCATATTCCGAACAGCTTTTGTTTTCAATTCATCGCAATTTACACACATACATACACACGAATAATCACGACTATTAACCCAAAAGGGTTAGTCAGAGACTAGGCAATGAGGACAGCAGGGCTTTAGTCCGTTAGTCGCCTTTTACGACACCCACGGAATAAGAGGGGTAAGTAGTATTCTTATAGTGGGACGCTATACGAAGGCTCCTGATCGCATTTTATAGAACGAAAATCGACAGTGGCAGCGTTGTCTTTCAGGATCCAAGTATCAATAGCGCGTTTGTATTTCGTTCACGTGCGTGATGATACAAAAATGAATGTGCTTCGGAATCACCCCCAACTGCTTCTTAGCCGTCGTCGCTAGAATAAAAATGATCCGGTACTACGATCTGTCCTCAGTTGCTAACAATACCGGTACAGTTGTATGAATAAGTCAATGAATACAATCACTATGGTCGAGTGGTTAGCACGCCGGTTCTGGCGTCATGCCATTTCTGTGGTTCCGGTTTTATTCCTGGTCGGGTCAATTCAGAAAAAACTGTTTTTCTAAGTATTTTTTTTTAAAACTTTAAACACTGAAAAAAGACGACAACCTCATGCGGGAATCGAACCACAGACCTTTCGCCTTCCGGGCGGCTGCCTTAACCACTTGGCTACCGAGGTCTGGCTTTCAACCGTCGAAATTTGTCAGTGCTTATGTTTTTAGTCAACATATATTGCTTCATCAAATCTTAGAAGTTTTCACCTCTGAGATCCGAAAGAAATATTTTTACAAATATTTGAACATTCGGTTAAGATGAAGCTGCGTTTATAGATTAATGTTTTATATTTTAGCGTTTTATTAACGCTTAAATATACTTAAGTAAAATTTTAAACACTGAAAAAAAGACGACGACCTCAGGCGGGAATCGAACCACGCACTTTCCGCATTCCGGGCGGCTGCCTTAACCACTTGGCTACCGAGGTTTTTCTTAATTAATTTTAGGTCTGGGTGTTTTCTATGTTTGTGTATTTTAATGTATGTTTATCCGTTATCTAGTGAACCATTTAAATAAGTTTCAAAAGAAGTTTAACTTGGGCTAGATAATAATTGGTGTGAGCGTAGGAAGTTACTTTTTATTAAAGAAAGTAATAACTTTAGTACGTTCCTTAAACTAAGTTACCGGTAAAAGTTTTAAATGTTATGCCGATTACACTTTTTAGGGTTCCGTAGCCAAATAGCAAAAAACGAAACCCTTATAGATTCGTCATGCCTGTCTGTCTGTCCGTCCGTATGTCACAGCCACTTTTTTCCGAAACTATAAAAACTATACTGTTGAAACTTGGTGAGTTGTATTCTGTGAACCACATTAAGATTTTCACACAAAAATAGAAAAAAAACAATAAATTTTGGGGGTTCCCCATACTTAGAACTGAAACTCAAAATTATTATTTTTCATCTAACCCATCCGTGTGGGGTATCTATGGATAGGTCTTCAAAAATTATATTGAGGTTTCTAACTTTGGTTTGTAACTTCTAAAATAAGAGAATGATAAAACTAAAAAAAAATATATGATGTACATTCCCATGCAAACTTCCACCGAAAATTGGTTTGAACGAGATCTAGTAAGTAGTTTTTTTAATACGTCATAAATTAATTAATTAAAAAAATACACTATTATTAAAACATCGATCAAAGTTACAACGAACTACAAGAACTTTTATATGATGTTACTTGCTGCTACGGAACGGAACCCTTCATGGGCGAGTCCGACTCGCCGGTTTTTTTTAACTAAGAGTACGGCTAAGCGTCCTAAAAATCGACTACTACCTTTTTTGTATCCTTATAATTGACTGGCGAAGGATGCCATTTAGCATTAAGTCCGCCTATTTTTTTGAGTATAAATATAGAAAACACCTTTAGTAACAGAGTTCTAGTTTCCAGATGAATTCTGCATAGAGTATTCCGTCTCGTCTGTGTTTATTTTTAGAATATACGGGTAGTGGGTATTACGCTAAATTTTCATTGTAGCTTTGTTATGTATTGTACTTATCTGTGTATAAATGTTATTCTATACACCGAGACATTTTAGTGGTTGTTTTCCCGCGGCAGAACGATTTACCTTTAGTAGTACTATCGAATCATGCAAGTTATTTTTGACAAAAATGACAAAAAATTTCGACTTCTCATACTAATGTCGTCAGTTGATCGGACCGTTTTGTATGGGAGGTCGAAATTTTTTTGTCATTTTTGGCAAAAATAACTTTCATGATTCGATAGTACTACTAAAGGTAAATCGTTCTGCCGCGGGAAAACAACCACTAAAATGTCTCGGTGTATAATAAAAATGTGTTAATAATAGCGACAATGTTGATAATTATTTATTCTGTAATTTAGTTATGTAACTGGGTCCATGCAGCCATATCTGGCTCCAAAAAAAATGCTTTAAAATGGCCGCGCGGACTTACCTTCTATACGTTATTATTCTAAGAATAATAGTAATCTTTGTGCGCCAACAGGGTGAAGGTGCCTGATGCTCGCCTCTAACGCTGCATCAGTTATCTTCGCGCCTGGTCTCCACTTAACATCAGGTGGAGTGGAGTCATTTGCCGGGCTTAGAAATAAAAAAAATACAATAAACAAATATTCGTATACAGAAAACACCTTTACAAATACAGTAACAGAGTTCAAATTTCCAGATGAGTTCTGCGAAGAGTACCCGCACAGCCTGATCCCGACGCCCGGCTACTGGATCGAGTGCTCGCGCCAGAAGATCGCCAACGACACCATTTGGGACGAGTCCGAGTCCGAGCACGACAGCGGGCCCGACAGGGACGACAATGGTAAGTTAATTAATAGAATAGAATAGAATACTGATCCTGACGCCCTGCTTCTGGATCCAGTGCTAGCGCCAGAAGATCGCCACCGACATCATTTGGGACGAGACCGAGTCTGAGCAGGAGAGCGGGCCCGACAGGGATGACAATGGTAAGTTCAATTAAGGTTCATTAACATAATAGAATACATACATACACGGAATAGATTATATATAAGGTTTAACTGTTCTGTGCATACAATTGAGGAACTTCCCGGTCGATCACTTTTTGGCGATATTCGCATGTGCTCCATCACAAGTACAAGTACCTACGTACAGTCAGAGGGGTAGGTACTTACTTACTTACCTCAGCCGTGCGATTCTCTAAGCTAAAGCCTTGATAGCTGCGGCTGCCGCAGCGCTGAGAAATCACTCTGTCCCTTTTATATTCATAGAATTGGAAAGAGACAGCACATCACAGCCATGCGCGCAGCGTCTATGTGTCGCTTAGAGAATCGCATAGCTGTTTAGGTACGTTCGGCCGTCGCGCCTCTCAGGCAGGCCGCCTATGCGTATGGCCGTAAAGGTTGCCGCTCGGCTCGTGCGTCGCGGCGCGTAAAACGATCGATTATTTCTGTGATTTTTGTGCACAGAACAATGACTACTAAACGATCTTATAATCCGTATAAAAGATACTGTTGTGTTTATGGGTGTCTAAATAGAAATAAAGAACAATGAATCTGATTTATTTTAATATAGGTAGTATACTTAAATATATCCTTGAGTGGAAACCTTGCGCTTCTGACGTCAAATCGATATCGAGTCACCGTTACTTAACGAAATATGAACGCTCGGGTCACACGATAAGTTTCAATTTCGCGTGAATGTCGTAAGAGTAAGCAATTTTTATACCTAAACTTAACTTTAGTTAGAGAGTGAACCTTCTGTACGGTAGTACTATTAGTTCTTCTGTGGTACAGTAGCGTGCGCGTAGATCATGTGCAAGCGAATATCGCCAAAAAGTGGTCGTACGGAGAGTTCCTCTACATCCTACTAATATTATAAACGCGAAAGTTTGTAAGTATGGATGGATGTTTGTAACTCTTTCACGTTAAAACTACTGAATGTATTTGGATGAAATTCGGCATACAGATAGTTTATAACCTGGATTAACACATAGGATACTTTTTATCCCGATATTCACACGGGAACGGGAAACGGTGAAACCGCGAGCGGCCGCTAGTAGGTACATATAATCACGACTATTATCCCCGAAGGGTTAGTCAGCAACCAAGCAATCAGGACCGCAAAAGCAGACCGCTGCCATAGACCACGTTTCACCAAACTACAACTGCACATATGCTCAGCGTGATAACGATGCGTGTAACAGCAGTAATGAAAACAAGTTGTTGGAAAATTTAAAATGTTTGATGACTTATATACCTATAACGGTCTAGAAATATTGTCTTTTTCCGAAATTGTAAATTGTTCGTAGTATGTGCGTAAATTGGTATGGAGTTACATTTTAAGAAGGCATGCAACATTTTTTTATACTTTTTAACAATGACACTCTACAGAATGTCATTGCTTTTTAATGATAAATAAAGTTTAGGATGAGTGAAATAGTTTAGTATATTGTGGACACTTTTAAACTTCTTTTAATAATTGTTACTGGAGTTTCTGAACTCTTTTTTATGACAGGTACACTTTCTAGATTACATTTTTTTATTATAAACAAACACAAATCACCTGAACAACCTAATCTTCCATTAATGTAATCGCTTGCTGGAGTCGCTTGTACAGAAGTGATATGTTATGATAATTTCTCGATACAATTTAATTTCTCAATAAACGAGTAATTTATTACCTCTAAACAATTGAATCTTGTTTTAAACAAGTGAATTAAATATTCAGGCCAACATTTCAACTGTATAATTGCTTTCATTACGACTACCTAAGAATTTAAGTCCTCCCAGACATTTTGAATTGTGGCCCGGATTCTACATTCCGTGGCATTCGAACAAAAGGTATGACATGAAAATAATCGCCCCTCCAAGGTCCGGAATAAAAAGCGTCTCCCTGGAGTCTTGACAAAATTGTGTAAGCCTATTATTATGGGGAATATGAAATTAAGGACCACCGCGAAAGGTACCCCTCTTTTTAAAGTGGGATACTGCTAAGCGTCACCTCTGTTATCGTAATAATGAGTTTTTTTCTAAATTTAACAAACCTTTACTTGCCTTGTAAGAAGCTAATCAACGAAGGTTATTGACACTTGTAACTATGGGTAAAACTTGCGCGTAGTCGATCCCTTTTTTACTTGGAAAAAGACATTATGCATACTCATCTAACAGGGGATTGTGATTTTGTGACCATACAATCCTATAATCACATAACTTCCTCCCGCATACTATATGTGGCTATATGCATGCAACGCACTTGTAGTTAGGTGGTTGTTGGTAATCCACAGTATAAATAAAATGCTAGTTCTTGCTGAGCTGGATTGGGGTTTATTTCCAAATACACGTTTAGATACCTAATACCTATACCTAGCTACCTATGTTATTTTTTATTTTATTTTATTTTTTTGTAATTGTATCGACGTAGGCTTAAATTGGTTGAAAGCACTCACTATAAATCTCATATGGGTATTTGAAAAGCGTTTTTTAATTTGTATTATTTCCTTGCATGTGCTTAATCCCTGGCGCACCGTTAAACCAGACACAATTGAAAACCTATTGTTTTGCGACTGCCGGCGGTCTTATGATCCTTGAAGGGTTAAAATTGGTAAAATAATAAAAAACAGAGAAAGGTGGTATATTTACGAAACACGTCTACACAAAGCTATGCCGGAGGGAGAACAGAATGAATAACAAGAGCGCAACTCGAGCGAAAGAGCGCGATTCGCAACGCACTCTTGTTGTTTCACAGCGTTTTCACAAGGCGAATGTGGAGCCCGCTAGTCGTTTAGCCCACAGAAGGAGTAACAAATACCCCGTGCAGTCACTTGTTTTAACTGAAAATTTTTGTTCACAATAGTTATTGAGATTTTCTACTCGATGCGACTAATAAAATCTGCATTCAAGGGTACGTATTAAAATCCCGAAAATTCATAATACCTATAAAATATCTACGTTTAAAACATCGAAAATCAAAATACCGAATGTATGAAATACTTATGTCCGATATATCGAAGCTCAATATGTCGAATTTCAAATAAGCGAAAGTTTAAAATCCCGAAAGTTCGAAATATCGAAAAATCAAAATCCCGAAAATTCATAATACCGAATTTTATAAGACCTAATTTCGAGGTTATGTTTTGTTATTAGACAACAGAAATTCTAGCTGCCCTACTCCTGTAGGTCACGTGATAGGTTATAAATATAGTTACATTGTAAAAACACGGTTTTCTAACTTTCGGGATTTTGAACTTCGGCATATCAACTGTAGGTATATAAATTTTAGGGATTTTGAACTTCGGGATTTGAACTTTCGGGATTTTGAACTTTCGGAATTTGGAACTTTCGGGATTTTGAACTTCAACTGTAGGTATATAAATTTTAGGGATTTTGAACTTCGGGATTTGAACTTTCGGGATTTTGAACTTTCGGAATTTGGAACTTTCGGGATTTTGAACTTTCGGCATTTTAAAAATTCGGCCTTTCTTTCATAGGTCTTATGAAGTTTGGTATTTTGAAATTCGGCATTATAATACGTACCCAAATTCAGTACCACCCAAAAAAAATTTATTTTTATCTTCAACCTAGATCCGCAACAACAATCTTGTTCTATAATGTGTATGTTTTAATGGTTTAATCATTCCGCCCTATTTGTCCGTTCAGTATGCACTTAATATTAGGTTATGTTCTTTTTATGTAATGATTGCTAGTGCCATAATAAAAAGAAAACAAAACTTAAAAGCAATCAAAATGTTATTTTCATTTTACCATCCACACGGTTAGGACTCGATTCTTGAGTAGCGCTAAACAACGTCAGCAAGGTCCTCAACATTCCAATGAAGAGTGCACAAGTTAGCTAAACGAAGTTAGTCGGAGTAGGTATCTACTGAACAAGCCGTGTTGAATGCGAAGTCAATATAAGTGAGCAATTCCCTGTCATATTAACTGTGAAACAAATCCAAGGTGAAAATGAGATTTCCACTCTGGCTGTCTGTCCCGTTACAGAGGCTGGCCTTAAAAGTTTTAAATGAAATCAAGTAAGTAAATACGTTAGTAGGATCAAATATGGATAACGTTATAAGAATATACGGTGGTTCAAATATAAGACAGCAATTACCTATAGAAACTTTCAAAAGAATTTTATTGGGTCAGTAGTAAAATATAACCGCGTCGCGTAGCGGTGAAAGAATACTACCGCCCCCTCTCTTTCCTTGGGTGTCGTAAAAGGCGACTAAAGTCTGCACATACATCCTACAGCATAGAGCGGCAATGGGCTCACCACCTGTCACGCTGAGCACATGTGCAGTTGCTATTTGGTGAAAAGTGGGCTATGGTAGAGGACTGCTCTTGCGGTTCTCATTGCCTAGTCTCTGACTAACCCTTCGGGGACAGTAGTCGTGATTATAAGTATGTATGTATGTATGTATGTAAATGGAAAGCTCTGTCTCTCTACCTTTCCGATAAATGGACTTGATGTTTGTATGCTATATAATTGGTATAAAGGTTTTTAGTTTAGCATGTGTTGCCCAGCTCCCATAATCCCGGATCTTTTAAACGGGACGTGAAACGGCATTTATGCAGGCCGTCATGAATAGGTGCGCTTGTTACCGTGCTTGTTCCACGGTGAGGAGCGCTCTCATTATTTTGGACTACATCGGCTGCTAACCATTAGGCAGGGTGTAGTCACTATGACGTGTCACATTTAAAAAAAAAACTTTTATGAAGCAATCAAAAGCTACGTAAGCTTTTGTATGTTAGTATGTTCCGTACGTAGTTATTGTGAAAAGACAGTGGGCGTATAGTACCCTTTCGAAACGAACCAACCTTAAGCTTAAAACTTCCTCCAATCCCTGATCATGATATTATTTTTTATTTACCTTTAAAATACCGCCCATGCTAGCGTCGTTATCCTAAAACAACATTAGAATGTTAAGTTTATTAGCTTTCAATCCAATCTGCACCAAATTGTTTCGCAGACATATTGATACTGTCACTCCGCATGATAGATATGGCTCCCAACGAAGGCGATTCGTCAAAGCTGTGTTGTACGAAATTATGGATGAGCAGGAATAGAAAAGAGGGTATGTACTACTTGCTTCCGCCCGTAGCTTCGCATGTCTACATGCACACAACCTCATATCAAGGTTGCATCCCATTCGGATAAATAGTATAGGTAAGTATACAGGATATGAGACCGATCGTTGAGTTACGATTAAAGACATATTTACATAGATTCACTATTATCCCCAAAGGGTTAGTCAGAGACTAGGCAATGAGGACCTCAGAAGCAGTCCACTGCCATAGACCACGTTTCACCAAATTACAACTGCACATGTGCTCAGCGTGATAGGTTGTGTACCCATCGCCACAGTATTTATACTGTGCCATCGCCGCTCTATGATGTTGGATGTATGTGCAGTCTTTAATCCGTTAGTCGCCTTTTACGATTACGACACCCAAGGGAAGAGAGGGGTTGGCAGTATCCTTTAAGCCACTATACCACACGGCTCGACGATTGAAGACATTTTCAAATAGGAGAATCCGAAGTCCGAAGTCCGCTGCGGTGAGCGGGTGCCGTATAGGTTTGAGGTTTTTTTTATTTCACAACTGTCATACCAATCATTCAGCCCCAAACTAAGCATAGCCCGAACTATGGTGACTGAATAACGGATAAACATACTTACATAAATACTAAACATCCATAACTCAGTCACAAATGCTCGTGCTCACCACACAAACATTTGCCCCTACCGGGATTCGAACCCGGGACCGTGGGCTGCGTAGTCAGGGTCGCTGACCACTCGACCACCCGGCCATCAAGACATTACTACGGTACGCGGACTGTCCGTCACACGTGAAGCCAACCAAAGACGTCCGCGAAACGGTCCTATGACGCGGTTGAACGAAAAACTTTAAACCAAAGAGGTGATGAAATACTTTGAAAAAGTATCAAGATGTATTAAGCCGTGAATGTATAATTAATACTGTAAAGCGATATTGCGTTCAGTTCTCTATCGTGTATAAAGGCGTGTGCTCAGTTATTATCGTCACTTGGCACGTACTCACTTAAGTCTGTTAGCGGATTTATATCTCATGCACGCCGGAGAAAGCTGTACAATAACAATATACACTTGGAACTTGTTTCTGAACTTTACGGGTAAAGGTATCAGACATTCAGCCAGTAACTTTTGATAAACACGCCGAATTTGCCAAGTACCAAGTACCAAGTGTGCGCCGTCGCGCTACATAGAGAAGTTACAGACACAGAAATAGGTTGTAATAGAAGCCGCATGTGTAAGTACCTTGCGTGTCAAAATGGGGACGTATTATAATGCCGAATTTTAAAATACCGAATTTCATAAGACCTATGAACGGAAGGCCGAATATTAAAATGCCGAAAGTTGCAATTCCCGAAAGTTCAAAATCCCGAAAGTTCAAATCCCTAATGTTCAAATCCCTAATGTTCAAAATCCAGAATATTTATATACCTACAGTTGATATGCCAAAGTTCAAAATCCCGCAAGATAGATTAACCGTGTTTTTACAATGTAACTTAAATTTCTAACCTATCATGTGTAGGGCAGCTAGTATTTCTGTTGTCTAATACAAAAAAATAACCTCGAAATTCAAGACAACCGCGAAGCGCAACGCGCAACCTACAGGAGTAGGGCAGCTAGTATTTCTGTTGTCTAATAAAAAAAAATCGAAAGGTCTTATAAAATTCGGTATTTTAAATTTTTCGGGATTTTGAACTTTCGCTATTTCGAACTTTCGTGATTTTGCACTTTCGCTATTTCGAACTTTCGGGATTTTGAACTTTCGGTTATTTGAAAATCGACATATTGAGCTTCGGTATATCGGGCATAGGTATTTCATACATTCGGTATCTTGATTTACGATGTTTTAAACGTAGGTATTTCAGTTGTAGGTATTATGAATTTTCGGGATTTTAATACGTACCCGTCAAAAGAGTGCCAAAAAGTTGGTAACATCCCATCTTTCGAGCGCGTTTCATAGGCGTTTTCAGCACCGGACATAATGTGGAGTTGTTAAAAAAAATACTATTTGCGTCGTATCAAACTGTAAACACTGTACAAGAAAGGTTAACCGAGATAAACAACAAATTTCCTTTTGGTAAGTAATTTTGTTATTAAATTGACACAGTAAAAAGTGACACGCTTGGTTTTCATACAATGGAGCTAACATGCGTCTTCTGTTTAGATCTATTTCTGTGTTCGCGACATTGGTTATACAAAGCAGATTACCATGCACAAGTATGGCTGACGTGTTTACGGGTCAATTTGAATGCATCTTACTAAATGTGAATGTATTTTTAACCCAAGATTGTTGGAAAATATGAAGTAAAGTGTGGACTAACCTTTCTTGTGCATGCAATGCCATGCCCAAGAAAGGTTAGTTACAATACTTACGATTCTAATTCAATATATTCTATTATGTAGCAAATAAATATCGTGAAATTTACGTTTAATTTTAATTTATTTATGAGTTATGATGGTATAAAGGTATAATACATTACCATCGGTTTTTGTAAAGTCGTCTACCATCTCAAACTCATTCATGAACCCCTTATTAACATTTAAACAAAAGACTTGTAGTGTAATGTTTTATATACGTAGGTACTTTTTGAATGATAAACACTATTTTTCTAACAACGTACGCATGGCTTCTCTTCGTACAATCATATTAGCAAATGAGCCATGAATCGAGGCCTGCGCCAAATGACCCAAGGCGGACCGAATAAAAGGCTGTACGAATCACAAGCTTGCTCAGTGTCACGTTGAATGACCCAACTTATTTGTTACGTTCGGTAGATAGTGCGGCACTTTTCATTAAGGAAGATTGGATATCGACGAACAAGCATCTTACTAAAGAATGGATGATAAGAAACGAATGGTCAAACTATTCACTCGTAATGTCTTCAGACATTTGTTTGATTGAGCTGAGGAAAACTCTATAACACAATGTAACAACATTGTCATGTAACCATGACAAAACACAACAGCAAAAAAACATACCGAAATACAAATCTTGACAAAGCAGTATTTCATTTGCAGTTTTCTTAATTTAAAAAAGTACTAACTGTTTACTCGCAATGTTAAATAATCATAAAATGTTGGCATAAAAAAAACAGTTTAACTTCACTTTTTAAATTCGGTTCAGTTAGCTAAAAATTTTAGAAAATCCCATATCTTCACTGAAACTAAAGGTTTGGAGGAGAATATCTACATTTATACAAAATGTTTTTCTTATTTTGACACTGGTGAATGTAACGTGAAAACGTGACATGAAAAACACAACAAGCCATTTAATAAAATACAGACGTAACTCTTCTTCTATATTAGTAGCATGTTTTCTGTTTTATCCATAAAGTTACTATACCTTTCCGCTAGGTATAGTAACTTTATGGTTTTATCATAACCTATGTCATAGAATACATAACTATTATGCAAGTACAGAAGATTTACTCCGCTAAGTCATTTAAATAAATAGCGACTCTTGCTAAGACACAATAAAGTGCCATTCAGGTCGCGCACCGCTCCCATGCCTACAGTTAAATTCACCTAGAAGTTGCCTCTCTTTCTATCGCGTACTATCGCGTAGCTCTTATCTCTTCTTACGACTGCAGGGTCTTCGCGGGCGTCCGCCTGTCGGCTACTTGTAGCTTCATACCTAAAGCGCGAAGTGCGCCAGGCATGCCTATGTATTTTACCCACGCTCATAACACACACATACATACATACACACTCTACTACTATCCCCGAAGGGTTAGTCAGAGACTAGGCTATGAGGACAGCAGAAGCAGTCCTCTGCCATGGTCAAATTTTCACCCTATTACAAATGTATCGGTTGCTCAGCTTGATAGGTGTTGGCCCATCGCCACTCTATGTTGTTGGATGTATGTGTAGTCTTTACTCCGTTAGTCCTCTTTTAAGACACCCAAGGGAAGAGAAGGGTTGCTAGTATTCTTTAGTGTGCCACTACACATGGTCTAACATAACACACATTCACCATTCACATAAATATTTAAAACTAGGGATGGCGATCTGAGATCGATTAATCGAAGAATTGATTTCACGGACCAAATAATCTTTTTAATCGATATGTAGTAGGTACTGAATCTATCCAGTGAATCGATATTTCATCATAGAAAATCGAAATTTGATTATTTCAGATTTGTTAAGGACCATAAAATGATTTACAGTTAGTTGAATGTACTCAAACACATGTACAGAAATAATAGTTTTCCGCTTAATTATTCAAAAATTCACGAGATGGCTGTGTGATAAGTTTTCTTCGCCTCTTTTAATAAATAAAAGCAATGAAAAAAAAACGTTACGTTTATAAACATTGATTTGTTAGTATTAAAATAAATAAAATATAAACAAGCTCTAAAATAAATCGATTTTATAGAACTCGATTTTTTTTAAATGTAAATCGGTTTATTAGATAGCGATTCGAATTGATTTCAAAATCGATATATTTTTTAAAGATTTGCCTTCGCTATCCAAAACGTCATCATCATCATCCGCCTATAAACGTCCCACTGCTGAGCACAGGCCTTTCCAGTTTCCACATGGACAACAGAACATGGAGGGACTATAACCCACCATGCTGGCACAATGCGGTAGAACGTAGTTAACACTATTCTTCTATGATAAAAATCAATCAAACTAGGCACTGCTTAAAAATGTATTCTTCTATGATAAAATCACCTGCCTAAAAACGAGACACTGTCTCAAAGTATTCGTCTATGATAAAATCATACGCCTAAAAACTAGACACTGCCGCTGGCTAAAAGTATTTTTCAATAATAAATAAGACGCCTAAGTAAAAAAGTATTCTTGTATGATAAAATCACATAGGTACTGAAAAGGTTGTGGGGGCGTTTTGGAATTAAACAACTTCTTTTGTTAGTAAAGGACTTATGCTTATTTATAATTCTAAAACTTTACAATTTATTAACAAAAAACTCATGGTAAGTCTATCCATGTTGTATCTCCAGATCGATCTCCCTAACTAAAGACAACCCGCTTGACATCCTAATTTCAACTTAAATGTTTTATTCACAAATTATCTCAACGTAGAACCTGCCAGTGCACTAACATAACATAGACTCTACATTACCTAAAAACTAGACACGGCTAAAAGAAGTTGTATTTAATCACAAGTTGTCAATTGTGACAGCCCTGATACGTTAGGTCAGATCGGCGCCCGGCGTCCTGTCTCTTATCTGCCACACCATTCAAAAGTCACGTAATGTTTAAATGTGCCACGGATACTGTTACGTATGTGGACTGTGGCATCTCACTCCTTGCGATGTCAATAGAGACTGTCAGACAAAACTATATTTTTTTTCGTTCGCCATCAAAATTAAGTAGGTAGTGTAGTTCTACTGCCATGAAACCAGACAAAATAGAAATTAAATTGTTAGTAACCTCAAGGTGTCTTTGCGACAAATAAAGGGTTATTAGTTAGAATACGCCACTAGACATAACAATAGAAAGTCTATTCTTGAGCACTGATCAGTGCGCGGCCGCAGTAGAAAGGTTAATTTCAAATGATGAGTGTAGTACCACTAACTATTCTTGTATTCTTTTTTATATTACTGATCCGGCAATCAATTACACGGCCACTAAATGATCGTACTAGTTGAGAGTTAAGCTGTAGTAATACGAGACACTAAAAAAATTCTATTGTTAAGCAACCTCTTCGTGATAGACAATGGGTAGAACCCACCAAACCCAACTCGCTATTTATCGCTTTTTATCTTAGTTATATCTGTCACCATACCAAAAATGTCATGTAGGATTGTTGTGTTAAAGATATGATAGCCAATTCGTCAGTAGTAACTACTACTGACGAACGAAAGACGAAAACGGCTCGGAATACTTAACAAAGTATTCCCAGTAAAGCGCTCTTCCTATTCTTTATGTTATCGTTACATTTTCCATCAAGGTTATAAGCACCACTTGTTTGGTACAGAAAAAACAAATTATAAAAAAGTATGTACCTACCTATAGAGTTTGCTAATAAATTGTAAGTAAGTCAGTAAAATCGTTTATTTGTTACTACATAATACACACACTATAAATGACACAAAGACAGTAGACATAAAATATAAATAAAAACAAAGGACAAAACAAAAATAAAAAGAAATACAATGATGAATAGAAAAAAAATCAGATTAACCCATCCAAAACTGTCCAATTTATCAGATCGATATTAATCTTTAATACAATAGAGATAAAGTTTAAAAAGTTATTGTCTGTTACGTTTGTGTCATTACGTCTATGGTTAACACCATTACATACTCGATAATGACAAGGTTACGGTCATTGTTATATTCGCGTGGGGTGCTACACTATAAAGTTGATATTAGGGTTGGCCACGTCTGCGGAAATCTTCAGAATATCAAATATTATTTAATATTTCGTTTGTGTAATATTTGCTAAGCCAGCGAAGAAAATAGTTAAGTAATATTTGGTTTCTAATTATCCGAAACACATTAACTTTCTTATGTTTAATATCAGATTTAAATAATTGTTAATCTGATGTAAATCATACGAGTAGATAATGGAAAGAAGCGTTTCAAACACACCAATAAACACACTAAACAAGAAGTTTATTAACTCGCGTTTCCTTACTACATTACTGAATATTTACTTAAACGTTAGGTAATCTATACGAAGTGTAACATTTGAATATGTGGTGTTCGCGTAAAACTTTAGAAAACAATATTTAATAACATAGTTTAATAAGTATGGAGCTCGAGTTGATTAATATTTGTCACCCATACTAGGACTAGCCATAGTAAAAGCTGCTTAGAATTCACGATCGTATTGCAAACCCCATTGCCATTCAACCGCCCAACGAGCTACAGGACCACTATAAAATTCCTTATCATCTAGAGTGGGAGTGAAGTTAGTGGCGATAACTTTTGTTGACAGATGACGCGTATACGCGGTTATAGCCACTTAATAACATCTTCGTGGCAATAAAACGTTAAGCGACTGAAACTTTAATTCGAACAAGATTGCTCTGTATTTCATACGTGCGCCTTCCTATCGAGAACTCGGAAAAGTCACTGTAACAACATTTTTCTTTTATATCGCAACACCTAATTTGAATTTGGAAACGGTGTTTTCGTTTGTCAATTGTTAAGTTAGCAATGGTTTTTGCCTTAGAATATTATCTAGAAGGAGTGCTATGACATTTTAGTGTGCACTCCGTTTGGTCACCATTCGAATTACATTTGTATAGGTCGCTTTTGAATTCGGTATCATAAATGGTAACCGGTTTTTTTTCGCTTTACATTTGACATTTTTAGCAACTTATTTTGTCTCTTTTCTTTCAATGTTTATGGCCTATTTGAAAAATAGGACAACTATTATACGAGTCTCATTTGGACTCCTTCTATGCTTTAGTTATTATTCTATGGTTTTTGCGAAAGATGAGATCTCAGTTAAGTCCCACATCTTTACTGAAACTAAAGAGGTTTGGAGGAATATAATTTACCATTAAACATTCATATTCACTATCATCTACTCTAAGCGTAGAAAATATTAAAATATCTCTTTTACTTGACACTGGCCGAGTACGCTAACCGCACCAAGTCATTATTTAAGAAAAGAAAAACATTACTTACACTCATCAATGATACACAATTAAAAAGCTGACCTGATTCACAACACTAGGTCGAACGGTGCCGGTGTTCTATTCCCAAATTGGATATCCAATCCATTCTCGACAGTAGGAGGAGGTATTTCTCTTTTACCCCGGGGAAGTCATCAATCACAATATACTTACTTTTGTGTTTTCTCCGCTATTCGTAGCATCAATTATACCTACGTCTTTTTAGCCGAGATTTGGTAAGTTTTGTAACCGCAATCATTAATGGATCTTTATCTTTGGATAGAGTAGTTAGGTAAGTTAAGTCGATAATTGCTATAAAACAATTATTATAATATTCCTACAAATTGTCATTATACTAAACTGGGCACGTAGATAAAACAATCATTTGATCTTTGTACTAAACCGGTTACGTAGCACGCCTTTCGTAGAGCGTAGCTTTTCGTAGCGTCTACGATGCGTCGTAGCGCACGGCTTTAATATAGCAAACTTCTGCCGGGAATACAAATCGCTTTAAAAACTTTTAGCAGCAACATACAGTAGTATTTGACGACCTCCGTGGTCGAGTGGTTAGCACGCCGGGCCTGGCGTCGCGCCATCTTTGAGGTTCCGGGTTCATTTCCCGGTCGGGTCAATTTAGAGAAAAACGGTTTTTCTAAATCAATTTCGGGTCTGGGTGTTTTTTCTATGTTTATGTAAGTATATTTATACGTTATCTTACCATATTAATGAGTTTCAAAAGAATACTCATATTGGTCTTGATAATTAGTGTGAGCTGTTAATTGTAATTATATATTATTAACTTTAATATTTTGTTTACACCGTCAAATGATCTTTTCAGAAAAGTCAGCGAGTATTGTAAGCAAAGGGAACAAGAATACGGAACCTATCACGTTACTAATACCTTCATATTATTATATCACATTATGATTTCAGTAAAGCATCGTGAAAGGCAAACTCGGGCAAACACGTACAAATTCAATTATGTCAAAATGTATGTTATACACAGTATTGTTCGGTAATCGCTCGCTATTTGTCTGTCTCAGCGAATTAACTTGGTCTCTCGTGGATCAGGGTAGATTACAGCATTGTGTCGTGTCGTTCATAATCTCATAAGGTATGTGAAGGTAATATAATGCAATACCTATATACAGGTATTGCATTATATATATTAGATAACATAATCAACGCTTCTGCAACCTTTAAGAAATATGTTTCTTTCTTTTTTATATTATCCTACGGGTAAGCAATTTGCCTTCATCTCACCAGATGTAAGTTTATGATAAGGCTGAAGGTGGAAGCGCACTTCACCCGATGTCTTTCACTGTCTGCACTTTTGATCACATATGAAGACTAATTAACTAAGTAATTACACAATCCTATACTAAATCGTAGCGGAATAGTGGCAGCTCCAACTTAAATATAAAGAACCATGTCGCGTAGCGGTGAAAGAATACTACCACCCCCACTCTTCCCCCGGGTGTCGTAAAAGGCGACTAACGGAATAAAGACTGCACATACATCCAACAGTTTAGAGCGGCGATGGGCTCACCACCTGTCACGCCGAGCACATGTGCAGTCGCTATTTGGTGAACAGTGGACTATGGCAGAGGACTGCTTTTGCTGTCCTCATTGCCTGATTAGGCAAAAAAACACATATACACACATACATAGATTATGACTAACCCTTCCGGGATAATAGTCGTGAATAAGTATATGTATGTATGTGTGTACATGTGTTTTTTTTATAATATTTGTCTGTAAACAAGCAGGCGGGCCGCCTGATGGTGAGCGGTTACAGCCGACCATGGACATCAGCAACATCAGAGGTGTTGCTTTGGCAGAATTGCAATTTTGAAAGAGCTCTTCGTCATGTTGAAACTTAGCTCGCAAACTACTAAACAAAATGAGTACCTAAACGTCTCGCTTAGGTACTCTTTTTGTGCGGCCTTTTTAACCGCCTCTGTGGTCTGGTGGCTTAGCCACCGGTTTCAGACCCAGAGGTCCCGGGTTCGATTCCCAGCGGGGGATACATCTTTGTGTGCTCGGTTTGGTTGGTGGTAGGGCTGTTAAGTCCTCCTGGCTTGCTACCACCATCTTATCTAAGTCTGTCTCCATAACAACGATATTTTATAGCATTGTTGTGTTCCGACAGTTTGAGATAAGATAGCCAGTTCCTCAGTGGTTGAGGATTCCGGGTGAAGCGCGCTTCCACCTTCGGCCTTATCGTCACTTACCATCAGGTGAGATGTAGGCCAAGCGCTTACCCGTTGTAGAATAAAAAATAAAATAAAAAAGACGTTCTGAGAGCGTTGATTGTGCGTATAATTTTTATTTGTGATCGAAGGTCTGAAAACAAAACACGATCGCTCCTAGATTAAAAAAATCTTTTGCGACACCCTGACAGGTTAATATAATATCGCCAATCACATGTATTAAAAGTTATATTATTAGGTTTATATAATATCGCCAATCACATGTATTAAAAGTTATATTATTAGGTATGTGAAAGCCAACTATCACTTTTACAGTAATAACCTACGCAATGATACATACATACTTATAATCACGATTATTATCCCCGAAGAGTTAGTCAGAGACTAGGTAATGAGGACCGCAAAAGCAGTCCTCTGCCATAGCCCACTTTTCACCAAATATCGACTGGACATGTACTCAGCGGGACAGGTGGTGAGCCCATCGCCGCTCTATGCTGTTAGATGTAGGTGCGGTCTTTAGTCCGTTAGTCGCCTTTTACGACACCTAAGGGAAGAGAGGAAGGAGGTGGTAGTATTCCTTCGCCGCTACGGGACATGGTTAACGCAATAAATAAATAGATTTTACATTAATTTAACATATTTTTCAAAATAAGCACCAATCGTATGAATTTAAAGCTGGGTCGAGATTATTTTAGCATATATAACCAGCTAAAAGGCTTAAGAGCGTTTACGTCCTCTTGCGCCGTTTTGCTCAAAAACTGTACTTTTTAAACCTCTTAATATCTGTTAATACTTACTTTACAAATATGTTAAAAACTTATATCATTAGGCGATCTTGTAGTCGAAATAGTTTGTTGAAAACATTTTTAAATTTATGGATATTTTGGAATTTATAACAAGATAACTGAACAGAGGTTTTCATAAATTGACTTTCCGCGTCAACTTCGAAGCTTAAAAATGTGTTTAAATTACTAACAAATCTAATAACAACATTTTTATTTCAATTTGAAAGATCCTCAGCAAAATAGTTTGTTGAAAACATTTTTTGATTTTGGTTACTAACAAAAACTATAAAATTCCAAACATTGTGAATTTTTAAAGAAATTATAGGTGATAAAGTGATTGTTTTCTCTAATGTACTAAATATATTTTAGAAGATAAAAGCTTTATACTATAGAAAAAAGTGTTATTTAAAATTTTAACAAAATTGTTTTTACTAAATAAGCTCTATAATTTTTCTATGAATATTTTAAAACTGCTCTAAAACTACTACAAAACCCTGCGCTCCACTCGCTTCAAATCAGTCCGCCGCGAGGCCTCTGAGAGAGTGGTCACGTCGCTCGACGCTCTGCCCGGCGCGGTTGTCGACCCTTCCGTAAGTTTGAAGATAGTGCAAATTTATAGCTTGATTTGCAAATCTTAGTACTTTGGTGAGTAAATTATTACTAGCTTTTATTTAACTGGCAATGTATGTATGTCTTGTTCGGGTGGAATTTTGCAACTCAATTTTGACCCACTTCCCGTTTACTGATTGAGCTGAAAATTTGCATACATGTGTAAATCGCGTGACAATGCAATTTTATGATTGACATGGTGCTGATCTGATGATGGAGATGGAAGGTGGCCATTGAAACTTTGCAATAAAATAGCACAACCTAATCGAGTTTGGGCTCGTTTGAATCGTCTTGACGAGTAGTTTGTCTTTCAATGGTAACCAGGGTCTGATGATGGAGCTGGATGGTGGTCATAGGAACTCTGTAATAAAACGACGCAACCCCATCGAGTTTAGGCTCGTCTTATTCGTCTTGACGAGTCCTTTGTTTTTAAATGGTTACCAAGGTCTGATCTGATGATGGAGCTGAAAGGTGGTCATAGGAACTCATTGAAGAAACAACGCAACCCCATCGAGATGCGGCTCGTTTGATTCATATTGACGAGTACTTTGGTGCTAGATGGTAACCAGAGTCTGATGATGAAGCTGGAAAATGGCCATAGGAACTGAGTAATTAAACAACATAATAACCCCATCGAGTAAGCTGATGTTGGAGCTGGAAAATGGCCATAGGAACTGAGTAATTAAACAACATAATAACCCCATCGAGTAAGCTGATGTTGGAGCTGGAAGATGGCCATAGGAACTCAGTAATTAAACAACATAACCCCATCGAGTAAGGGCTCGTTTAAATCGTCTAGACGAGTACTTTGCTGTTAGATGGTAACCAGGGTCTGATAATGGAGCTGGAATGTGGCCATTGGAACTTCGCAATGAAATAACACAACCTAATCGAGTTTGGGCTCATTTAAATCATCTTGACGAGTATTTTGTCTCTCAATAGTTACCAGGGTCTGATGATGGAGCTGGATGGTGGTCATAGGAACTCTGTAATAAAACGACGCAACCCGATCGAGTTTCGGCACGTCTCATTCGTCTTGACGAGTACTTTGTTTTTAGATGGTTACCAGGGTCTGATCTGATGATGGAGCTGAAAGGTGGTCATAAGAACTCATTAAAGAAACGACGGAACCCCATCGAGTCTCGGCTGGTTTGATTCATCTTGACGAGTACTATGGTGCTAGATGGTAACCAGGGTATTATGATGGAGCTGGAAGATGGCCATAGGAACTGAGTAATTAAACAACATAACCCCTTCGAGTAAGGGCTCGTTTAAATCGTCTAGACGAGTACTTTGCTGTTAGATAGTAACCAGGGTCTGATAATGGAGCTGGAATGTGGAAATTGGAAATTTGCAATGAAATAACACAACCTAATCGAGTTTGGGCTCGTTTAAATCGTCTTGACGAGTAGTTTGTGTCTCAATAGTGACCAGGGTCTGATGATGAAGCTGGATGATGGTCATAGGAACTCTGTAATAAAACGACGCAACCCCATCGAGTTTCGGCTCGTCTCATTTGTCTTGACGAGTACTTTGTTTTTAGATGGTTACCAGGGTCTGATCTGATGATGGAGCTGAAAGGTGGTCATAGGAACTCATTAAAGAAACGACGGAATCCCATCGAGTCTCGGCTGGTTTGATTCATCTTGACGAGTACTATGGTGCTAGATGGTAACCAGGGTCTGATGGTGGAGCTGGAAGATGGCCATAGGAACTGAGTAATTAAACAACATAATAACCCCATCGAGTAAGGGCTCGTTTAATTCGTCTAGACGAGTACTTTGCTGCTAGATGGTAACCAGGGTCTGCTGATGGAGCTGGAAGGTGGCCATAGGAACTCTGTAATAAAACGACACAACCACATCGAGTTTTGGCTCGTCTCATTCGTCTTGACGAGTACTTTGTTTTTAGATGGTTACCAGGGTCTGATCTGATGATGGAGCTGAAAGGTAGTCATAGGAACTCAGTAAAGAAACGACGCAACCCCATCGAGTCTCGGCTTGTTTGATTCGTCTTGACGAGTAGTTTGGTGCTAGAAAGAAAGAAATTAAAATGTATTTTCATTTCAGGTTATCGAAGATGAGGTTCCACAAACAACAAATAAGGTTGAAGGTCGAAGACTAGTAGATTTTCAATACTTTTTGGACCAAATTAAAATACTTAGTAACCACAATAGAGCCACAGGATGTACAATTGATAATTTACAAGTGATAAAAAAGCATAAAGTAGGCTTATTATCTACATTTTTAATGAAGTATAACATTTACCTTTAGATAAGTCTAAGAATCATCTAAAATCTTGTTTACATAAGAAAGGTCAAAGTGTATTTAGTTGACAATACAGCCTGGTCATAATTATATTTTCACATTATAGTTTCTTAGTCAATTATTTTTATAACTAATTAATTTTACGCTGGTATGATAGCCTTTAACAGCAGTGTCTTACAGACAAAGGTACCTACTCAAAACTTATGTTGCGTTTATAGTATTGTTCTCTTACTTTCGTTGGAGTTGCTCGAGTGTGTCATGCTCTCTTAAAGTGTCTCTGGGGTGGTGGCATGTGCGTCGGGTCGTTACGTTCCCTCAAACATGGTTAAACGAAGCGATGGCTGATTCACATGTCATACTCGTGAACGGGTGCCGCCTGTGGAGGCTGGTCTGCTCTTGCAATCTTATTTTTTACTGGTAGTATTGAAAAGTCTTACTTTTTCTTGTTTCAGAGATACTGTAAGACGTTGTTTATTTTATTTTATATCGAGCAATACTTACTTTAAACTCAACATAAATTTTGAGTAGGTACCTTTGTCTGTAAGACACTGCTGTTAAAGGCTATCATACCAGCGTAAATTAATTAGTTATAAAAATAATTGACTAAGAAACTATAATGTGAAAATATAATTATGACCAGGCTGTATTGTCAACTAAAAACACTTTGATCTTTCTTATGTAAACAAGATTTTACATGATTCTTAAACTTATCTAAAGGTAAATGTTATACTTCATTAAAAATGTAGATAATAAGCCTACTTTATGCTCTTTTATCCTTTGTAAATTATCAATTGTACATCCTGTGGCTCTATTGTGGTTACTAAGTATTTTAATTTGGTCCAAAAAGTATTGAAAATCTACCTTCAACTTCAACCTTTTTTGTTGTTTGTGACGTCAAGACAAATGAGACGAGCCGAAACTCGATGGGGTTGCGTCGTTTTATTACAGAGTTCCTATGACCACCATCCAGCTCCATCACAGACCCTGGTTACTATTGAAAGACAAACTACTAGTCAAGAAGATTTAAACGAGCCCAAACTCGATTAGGTTGTGTTATTTCATTGCGAAGTTCCAATGGCCACATTCCAGCTCCATCATCAGACCCTGTTTACCATCTAACAGCAAAGTACTCGTCTAGACGATTTAAACAAGCCCTTACTCGATGGGGTTATGTTGTTTACTGAGTTCCTATGGCCATCTTCCAGCTCCAACATCAGCTTACTCGATGGGGTTATTATGTTGTTTAATTACTCAGTTCCTATGGCCATTTTCCAGCTTCATCATCAGACTCTAGTTACCATCTAGCACCAAAGTACTCTTTAAGATGAATCAAACGAGCCGCATCTCGATGGGGTTGCGTCGTTTCTTTACTGAGTTTCTATGACCACCTTTCAGCTCCATCATCAGATCAGACCCTGGTAACCATCTAAAACCAAAGTACTCGTCGAGACGAATGAGACGAGCCGAAACTCGATGGGGTTGCGTCGTTTTATTACGGAGTTCCCATGGCCACATTCCAGCTCCATCATCAGGCCCTGGTTACCATCTAGCAGCAAAGTACTTGTCTAGACGAATTAAACGAGCCCTTACTCGATGGGGTTATTATGTTGTTTAATTACTCAGTTCCTATGGCCATCTTCCAGCTCCATGATCAGACTCTGGTTACCATCTAGCACCAAAGTACTCGTCAAGATGAATCAAACGAGCCGCGACTCGATGGGGTTGCGTCGTTTCTTCAATGAGTTCCTATGACCAACTTTCAGCTCCATCATCAGATCAGACCTTGGTAACCATTTAAAAACAAAGGACTCGTCAAGACGAATGGGACAAGCCGAAACTCGATGGGGTTGCTTAGTTTTATTACAGAGTTCCTATGACCACCATCCAGCTCCATCATCAGACCCTGGTTACCATTGAAAGACAAACTACTCGTCAAGACGATTCAAACGAGCCCAAACTCAATTAGGTTGTGCTATTTTATTGCAAAGTTTCAATGGCCACCTTCCATCTCCATCATCAGATCAGCACCATGTCAATCATAAATTTGAATTGTCACGCGATTTACACATGTATGCAAATTTTTAGCTCAATCAGTAAACGGGAAGTGAGTCAAAATTGAGTTGCAAAATTCCACCCGAACAAGACACATACATTGCAAGTTTAATAAAAATACATGCAATATAATATTATACTTACATATTTAATGCATTACTTACGCCCATATTAAAAAAAATAATCGTTACGAAAAAGCAAATTCGATCTAACGGATCAAAGTGAGTGAGTTTGACTACAGTGAGCAGAACTAGCCTATTCTACACACACAGTCGCGCGCGCTCACAGCTCGCTTCTGTGTGCGTGATATTTGGACTTAAAAACCTAAACTTGAGGTCTCGCGCTCGGCGTAAACGCTCTTAAGCTGTTCACAAATTGCTTGGATTAGGCTTAAACGTGGGACTTACTGATTAAGAATTTATTAAGTCCATTCTGGCGGTACATAGGATTGGTGGAATAAGGATAACTAGACGCTCCCTGAATGTTGTTGATAAGACTGACTTAAGCTCGGAAAATTATAAAATATTTTAATAATTTTCTTAAGGAGAAGAGTAAAAGTTTGTAAATGGTTCTGCAAACTCACCAATTTCAAAAATGCTACTTAGTGCTCTACCATATCAATTCACTGTTCTAGATAGCCGTTTTGGCATAAGCAGATAGCTTACTGTTAGTTTAAGGAAGAACCAAAAAAATATAACATTTCGTATAATATTCCCAATTATTTTTTTAACCATGCTTTATGCATACACCGAGGTCTGAGGCGACTTCGGGTTGTGTGGGACTCTACTCCCTCTCCCCCGGCCCTGTCAGAAAAACTCGACGGAGGAAAAGTGAGGCCTACCCACTACCCACTAAAAAAACCTAGTACCATCTCTTCTATGCGATGGTGATGGCTTGGGACCACCAAGCCTGCTTTTACGATGAAATATAATCGGCCATAGCTATAGCACGATATGCCTATGTGGTTTTGGTTATATGGGAAGGCTTAAGCTTAGCAACAACCATGTCGCGTAGCGGTGAAAGAATACGGTAGTATTACCCCCTCTCTTATCATGGGTGTCGTAAAAGGCGACCAACGGTCTAAATACTGCACATACATCCAACACCATAGAGCGGCGATAGGCGCACCATCTATCACGCTGATAGCAGTCGCTATTTGGAGTAAGGTGGACTATGGCAGAGGACTGCTTTTGCGGTCCTCGTTGCCTAGTCTCTGACAAACTCTTCAGATATAATAGTCGTGATTAAATAATTATACAATTTAATAATATGTATATAAAACGTATGAAACGTATGAACATGCAAACGGACACAGACATGACGTTCAAGCGTAAGTATGGAACCTTTTGAGCTGGAACTTATCTATTAATAAACAGTATCTCACTTTCTTAATTACCTTTAGTGGCCCAAACGGTGACACTAAAATAATATTTAAGGATTCCTGACGTCTAGGTGTACCCGGAAATACCCCATGTATGTTCCACGATTTTTGTAGTTTACAACAATTTTTTTTTTTAATTTTGAGATTTTTTGAGTTGACTTGACTTAAATGTATTTTTTTCGGAAATTATGCATATTTTCAAAAAAAGATGCATACTTAATTTTAAAAAAAAGAAGCAAAATTTCCGAAAAAAATAATTATTTGATTCGGTCAAGTCGAAAATTCTCAAAATAAAAAAAAATCATAGCTTGATAACTACAAAAATCACGGAACATACATGGGGTATTTCCGGGTACACCTAGATGTCAGAAATCCAAAAAAAAATGTTTTGTGTAACCGTTTGGGCCATCCTGTATGTCTGCTATCTAAACCGTGGTGTGTAACTTTGGTATCTGAATAACATGATATTGAGCAACTTAGATTGTCTAAGTTATGTTCGGGCAACGTTTTAAGGTCACGCAGACCTGCAAGCCATGCTAAACTACTCCAATCACATTTACATAGCACCTAAGATTCAATAGAGCTAAACTATTAATGTGTCCCTGGCATTGTCCATCTTTTTATGCTATCATTAGGAGCTTATAAATGACCCATTATAGGGCACAGGCCTTTCCACATGGACAACACATTGAGACACTGGGCCATAACTAGTATTGGCCAGATCTCGAGTTCTTTAAGTCCTATTTTAGGGACTAGACTCGATGTTTGGAGACGCGACTAGTAAATAAGAGCTCAAGCCTTTTTGTCAGTGATAAGACTCACGAATCCTTACAATATGACTCGAGAACTAGAGTCTTTTTACAATAATATATTCAAAGAGACTTATAAGACTCGAGTTCATTGCTAGTTCCGAAGTTTTTTCAAAAACTACTGTTATGAATAAGTTGATTAAAAAGTATTTGATAATTAATAATTTGCCAAAATCACTAAAAAACAAGAAGACTCAACTCTTTCTGAAGTACTTACTCAATTTCTCCAAAAAGTCGCCTTAAGTGTTTTTAAAGAACTTGAGCTTCTTAATAAAACCTCAGTTTTATGAGTCGATTTTTTTGCATTACGACTTGACAAAAGGACTTAAGTCTCAGAACTCATATCAGTCAGTGTCTTGCGAGCTCTACCAAAATGAGTCCAGTCCCTAAATTAGGACTTAGAGAACTCGAGTCCTGACCAACACTAGCCATAACCCACCCCAATAGACTAATGCGAATTGGTATAATTTAACGACTGCCATCTTACTACAACAACCGGGACCAACGGCCTAACGTGCCTTTCGAAAGACGGAGGAGCTCGAGATGTTTTTAATTTGGTGGTCATCCATTCGTTGACCCGCCATTGCTAAAGTTGCATAGGCTGCTACGATACAAGCTCCTTACTATTAACGTACAATTTATTCTTGTAATTAGTACGCTAAGGCTTAACAAAGAACAGCGGTCAGAATTCTTAGTTTCCGAGCTATTATGTTTGTGAACCCAAATTAATTGCGTATGATAACAAATAAACACACACCATCGCGAATGGAAACTAGTATTGCTTATAAACGTGTCATTCTCCATATATTCCATGCTGAAACCACGACATGGGCTAAACGAGATCATGAAATATTGCAGTCAAAATTACAGCCAGAAAATACAGGAGGTAGAGTAAATATAGGAGCTAGATTGTTAAAGTCCAAAATTAATTTCGACACGACACGCGGAGCGTCGTACTGGGCATATAATATGCAAAGTGAATGAAACGTGGACTCTTGTTACTAAATTATACAATAAAGACTCAAAATGCCTTGTAACAACATAGCAATTGTTACAACATTTGATTTATATTTTAATTAGTAAGCTTGTTAGTAGGCACAACACTAGCACCATGTTATGTTTATTCTAAAATTTAAATTCAAAACTTTAAACTTTAAATTTTTCCTACACTCACACCAATTATCTAGCCCAAGAGAAGCTTCGAAGAAACTCGTTAAATGGTTACTAGACAACGGATAAACATACTTAAAATACTTAAATAAATTCTTATTATACAAAGAAAACACCCAGACCCGAGACAATTCAGAAAAACAACAATATCTAAATTGACCCGACCGGGGATCGAACCCGGGACCTCAGAGATGGCGACACCATGAAAACCGGTGTACAAACCACTTGACCAAGGAGGTCGTCAAAAATTAACCATGGACTTCTCACAATTTCTTCAATTTCGTTTTATTTTTTTAAATATTTGTGTAGTCGAACATCAACGTAAAATAATCGTGCATGAGAGTTGTGAAAAATAGTGCAACGTGACTTTTCAAATTCGCAATTCAGTCCGCGTGAGATCTCCGCCCCGCTTCTTTACTGACACTGAAGGCGTTTGGGGGAACCATCATTTAAATTATACTGGTAATAGGTCAATGATCATAAGTCCGCCGGCGGTCGCGAAACAATTGATTTTCAATTGTGTCTGGTTTTACGGTGCTTAAGGGGTTAATAATAAATATTTACTATTATCTCCCTCACTTTACCTACTTGACTCTGGCTAAATGTGAAAACCGCACCAAACCATAAATTAGAAGAAAAGAAACATTAACAATGTCTTACCTTAAAAGTTACACGGTGGTAAAAATCTTACTGGATGGCGACCCTGAAACCGATTTCTGCTACCACGCTGCATGTTTTTACATCGCTACGTTCCAGTTTGAAAGATCCAGTGAAATTGAAGAGCATAGACGCAATAAGAACTTTAGCATCAGTGCGCTGCTGTGCACTGACTTTAAACTTTTTTCTTAATAATATATTTCTACAAGCAATAAATTGCGTTCCACTCATAAACTGTCAAATACTAATAATAACACAAATCCCTATTACTGTCTAATACATCCTTTGATCATGTATTGATGAGATTATCGAAAAATACATCATACTTCATTTTTTTAAATGTTCCAAATATTAAATTTAAAATATATAACTAAAACCTTCGTGTCTAAGACTAGACGCAAAGGCCTTTGATTCCTTTTTCACCAAACCAGACAAATCAAATCAAAAAAAATCAAAATGTTTTTTCAAAATCAAACAGACAAGACAGAAGCATACAAAGCCAGAACGATCTTAAAGTCTCAAATGTACACAAAAGGCTAGAATTAAATTAGAATCAGCAGTGAATTCGAGCGCAGAAGACAAGGTAAGCCGGCAACCTGGCAGTCGACACGTGAGCCCGGCGCGCGATAACAGCTAGCGAGCATAGTGTTACCCTAACAGCAGGCTTATTCAGAGGGGCTAGACATGTGGCATCATGACATAATAGAATACAATGATAGAAGTATGGGATTTGACTTGTCTATTTTTTTTCATATCTCCTTTATTATGTAATTAATTCATACACAAGACAAGAAATTAAATAACGAACCATGATAAACTAAAACTACTTCAATAACTTAAAAACTACAAAAACCTAAAAATACCTTATAAATAAAAAATATATTGGCTTGTCTATTTCAATTTCATTTTCAATATCTTTATTGCAAGATGACATCATTAACAATAATAGTAGTACCTACGTGCGTGCAAAGGGTGCTTGCAATAAATGAAGCTAAACATTATTTACACACTTTTGTCAATTTCAAACGATTAGGTAATTTTAAACCTGTTAAGTGCTAATTTTTGTAACATCATTAAACATTTATTTGTTTTTAAATTAATTATTTAATTAAGTTTAAATTCTGTAGCAGCGATCGACTAGAGTTAGCATTTTGCTAGCAGCATTTAGCAGAAGTTTACAGATACTTGATCTGTAAACTTCTCTACTAATATACTATTGACAACGCTAACGCATAGACGGGGATCGTTTGCCACTAGTTTATTTGAATCTTAATATTTTTGGTGCCCTTAATTTCCGCTGCCTGTTATTATTGATTCTTTCTTTTGTTTTATTTGTACTGACAATTACAAACACAACAAAAAAAGAATTTACCAAATACGTGCAGCCGTTCTGAAGTCATGCGTGAACATATATTCCTGGCAATTGATTTTTATAAAGATAGATTCTAAACTAACGTGATGAATTTTTTTTCTACAACTGCTGCGAGATAGTTTCGATATAAATTCGTCTGTAGGTATATCCAATTCTAAAGGAACGGGATTTGAATATTTCGATCGTCTTTTGTTAGCGGGCGACGAAACGAAAATAATTCGGAATAAGCCCACCGCTCCGATTTGACGAGACGAGATTCTGAGTTGTTTCTCACAATAGGAGTAGGAATGAAAACAGGTGGCGCT
Source organism: Scoparia ambigualis (assembly GCA_963921215.1). Taxonomy (NCBI): domain Eukaryota; kingdom Metazoa; phylum Arthropoda; class Insecta; order Lepidoptera; family Crambidae; genus Scoparia; species Scoparia ambigualis. The sequence goes on from OY992518.1 coordinate 13,214,267, forward strand.
GTAGAGAAACAGTAATGTGTGTAATAGGAAACCAATACTTGGCAAAGAGATGACTGAATAAACATTATAGAGGAACAAACGTAAATAAAAATATCTAATGGAATGATAAATAAGTTGTCCATAGCGTTTATGTCACACACAATGTACGTGTGGAATAGTTTTGTGGCAGTTTTGATTCAAACATCTTACCCATTTTGGTTGTTTAGTTTATGCAATTATATTTATTTCTTCCTTTTCAAGGAAGGAACATTTAATATTAAACTTAAACTAAATAAATTAAAATTCATTAATTTAAATAATTCCAGTAGTTAATAAAGGCGAAACAAAAACCGTTATCCACATAGTTTACTTATAATTTCATATAAAATGTTAACTAGACAAAAATCAACCAGTCTCAGGAAGCTCGAGTGGGATTCAAACCCACGACCTTTGGATTGCCGGTCCACTGCTCTAACCGCTGAGCTACCGAGACCCCAGAAGACTCGTTGAATATTTCCTAGTAGTTTGATTACGCTGCAAGCCGGCGGTATTTTTCTAGTAAACATTTTATCTGTTATCTATATAGCATTGTGAATGCAAAATTTCAATAATAAAGTTATAATTTCATATCTCATAATCGTAAGACTTCAGATGTTTTTATGTCAGACTAATCGGAAATGCTCTGCAATACTCTTTACGCAATAGCGAATTTCGTAACGTATTATGTTGAGAAGTCCAATGTTGTGTTTATTGGAGCAAAAACTACAAGCCAAGGGTTGACGTCTGACAGTCGACATTGCGACCCCTAACCATGATCATACATGCATACTTACATTTATTTTAGTATTATAATAACAGGCCTCCGTTTACTTCAGTTAAAGCACAGTATAAATTACCCTGGTTAAAGTAAGAAGATTATTGATAATTTAGACATCGCTATTTAGTAGTTTGTTTCTTGTGTTTACAATCATAACAAATCAAAGACAAGTCATGACGATGCATTGGATTTTTATGCGGTTTTCACTAAAAGATAGAGCGTTAACTGAGGATGGTTTTTGTTCAAATTTTGTTAGATATATTTTTTTAAATAACTGAACTATGATGATGTTTTGTCAAAAAAACCGGTTTTCGTACGCTAGCATCCCAAGTAACAAAAGGTTCTATAACCAAGGCATTTTATCACCAAACAGTGATATAGTAGGCCTGTAATGGTAATCATTGTGACTGCTTGTACCATAAAGGTTTTAAACAGAGCGATTTGCTTCTATAAAATTAATGAACATTTAAGTACTATAATTTTGCTATAAGAACGTTTACAGGACTATACAAAAGAATCATTAAAGTGTTGCACGATAATAGATAATACAATAGCGATTATGTTACTATTTAGTACTAAAGACGACTTTATTGACAGTTTTGTGTATCTATTTAGCAATAATAATGCGTGAAAAGAACTTTAGCAGCACTAGTATTGTAGAAGTGTCAAAAACACTATAACAGGTTCAATTTGCACTGTAAAAGTAACTTGCACAATCATTACGGAACTTTATGTTTTCTTACAAGCTCCCTTAACATCGCTATGGAGCTAGTTCTATAAAAATCATGATAACTCTTCTACAGTACTTAACAGTACCATAGCGACTCCTGGTGCAGCTGCTAAATAACTTCAATTCTAAATAGCTCTATAAGTGAGTTCGTGTTACTGCTACGATATTAAACCGTCACAAATAAGTACTAAAATTAATAATTAATGGACTAATTGGATTTATAGATATTCAGTATCAATAATTATATCACTAGTTTTTCAAAATGGTGGCACTCTGTCGATTTTTTTAGAGATCTAGTTAAGATTTAAGTAATTACAGATTTAATAATGGTTTTGAGATCTTTGCGTAAGTATACTTATAAAAAAAGTAAAGAGTCGATATACACAGGCATTATCATCAATACAACAGGCTCATGTCCAAAATGTAAATACTGGTCAAGCGGGTTCAGAAAATTCAGCTCATGGTTCCGTACAAAATATTGCTTTTGTACCACTTCAGGGTTGTAGCAATAATGTTCCTCCTTTTCAAGTCAGTAATAAGGATGAAGAATATTATTATGAGAGTGAGAGCTCCTCTGTTCAAAGTTCCTCAACATCTGAATCAGATGAAGATAGCAATAAAGATGAACAATTGTGCAGTGATATAAGAAGATGGTGCGTCACTTATAATATACCTCATCAAGCAGTTGAAAGTTTAATAGAAATAAAAAATAAGCGTATTCCTAGTTTCTTACCAAAAGATCCAAGGACGCTTTTGAAAACAGATGAGAATTTGAAGAACAGAAGCCAATTCAAGCTTTCCTGAGATTGGTTGATTTTTTTTCTAGTAAACATTTTATCCTATATTTTATATTATAGGTATCTGTATAGCATTGTGAATGTGAAATGTCAATAATAAAGATACTAGTGCGAGTGCCTACTTACGTATTTTAGGTACCTACTTTCATATTTACCATTCCCTAAATTATGCCCCTGTGTATTTAGAAAAGTAGATAAATAAACACTACAGGTACTTATTGCACAAATAGTTAGGTAAGTACTTAGAATCACAAACAACAAGAGAAAATAAGGCGGCCTTATATCTAATAGCATGTAATATAGGTACCTCCATACAAGGAAATTTATTTTGACTACCTGCTCTGCTACACTGATTTAGTCTGATTTTAAATTTGGACAACGAAACCCTAATAGAAACGAAATATGGCGGCTGTTTTCTGCTATGATAGCACATTAGCAGCACGGCTGGTGCCAATGTGTACTATACCAGCCATAGTGGGGAAAAATATTTATTTTATTAATTTAAAATTAATGAAAACAAGAAAATTACAAGGGCGCATTGTCAAATTTGAAATCGGCATTAATGATTTTATCAATACAATTAATTTCGCAAGTGCAAGTTACGGCAGAGCTACGTAGTGTCCTTTTAATTTTTATTACTACGGCGAATGAAATAAACCATCATATTTTTGTTGTTATTAATTTGTCGATTTTCGTTGAAGAACACTCACGACGACCGACACGACGAGGCACATTAAATAAGTGTGATAAAAAAGATCACTAGAATTGTTTACGGCGCAAAATAGCACTATAAACATGTTTTGGTTACTTTTATAGTGCAAATTTGTGACATAAATGCTGCAGATAGCACTATTTCAGTACCAAATAGCGTTTCTCGACACTTTTAGGTTTCAACTACATAGCTGATTTATTACCGTGAGAGCCCTTATGTAATGTTTATAGAATAAATCAGTGATAATACTAGGGCCTATTCGGGGTTCTGTAAACGTTCTTAACATCATTATAGTGCTAATCATGTACACTAATTAGCACGCTCTAAAACGTTCTCAGGACTTTTATAGTACCAAATTTTGCTGCTTGGATGAGTAACGCTGGCTAAAACTGAAGAAACTAACTACAAGAGATACATCAAAACAATGTACTAAAAAGTTGTAAACTTAAAAAATGCCTACAGAAAAGTCCGCGATAGTATGTGTCTATCTCCTAAGATGCACATGTGCATTCGATATTTGGTAAAACGTGGACTGTGGTAATGGAACGCTTTCGCGGTCCTCATTGCCTAGTCTCTGACTAACCCTTTGGGGATTATAGTCTTGATTGTATGTTGTATATTTTCACATATATATATGTGAAACTTACAGACTCCACACGCCGTATGACCGAACTGCCCCGGAGTATTTCTGGCGGGCGAGTCCTTCCCCCTACTAGTTTCTCTGGAAGGCTAGCGGAAAACCCGAGATCGTTGCCAGAGGCACGGACCTCGGCTCGGTTTATCCAAAGATAGCGATCGTTAACACCATTTTCACACCATGGGTATAGCTCGTGGTATAGCTCATTCTCGATAGGTATGTATTAATGGTTTATGTGTAAGGACTGTAGGCCTACTTTCATCTCTTAGAGCAGTTTATCTTTAACATTTAGAACGCGGCGCCATTAGACACAATAGAAATTCAATTAATTTAGCACTGATCAGTGCGCAGCGGCAAATGAAAGGTTACTATGCAATTTCGCATACGAATTTAGCATAGTAAGATTTAAGTAATACAGCTCTAAGAGATGACAGTAGGCCTTCTAAGCCCAGCAGTGGGACGTTTATAGGCCAACCATGGAGTGCATGGAGAAAACAAGTAAAGATTTCAATAGAACAAATCTGTATGCCGGGTGGCGCTTCACGCATAAACTATTGAATAAATTGAAATGGGACTCCATGTCGTAAACTTCAGTGCTCCAGAAAGACACCGAGGTATTTTATGTGGATACGTGATCTGGAAGTGTAGATATGAAAAAAACAAAGGCGGGATAATATATCTTGGCGAGTACAACGGTACAGACAGCCACGGTAGTCGCTGAATTCTTTGATTTTGTGAAAACAATAACGGTAACTTGTAAACGCTGTTTATTGTGGCTTGGAACACCATTATTGTCAAAGTCAAAAGTCAAAGCTAAATTATTTATTCAATGTAAACCTTTACACGCACTTATTGACGTCAATACTAATAATGAAAAAAAAACAGTTAACTAACTTGTAGTTAAGACTTAACAACTAATCTCACGAACTATAGTCTGTAACGTGTATTGTAACGTGTGTTATCAAGCGAAAGGCGTTAATTCATAATAAAATAATTCCATGCATAGGAATTTATTGGATCTGCAATGTAACCCTTAAAACCGCAAGACTGTTTAAAGACAGAAATAGGTACGAAGTACATTTATAGACGGTTTATGTGCAACACTCACATCGGCTATTTTATTAAGATTAGTGTCATGGAATAGTACTAAAAAGTGCTTTCCTAATTTTGTGGCATTACCTGATGTTAACAGATAATTGCTGTATTTATTATTTAACAAATAAACATATTTTCATTTTCTATGTGAGTAGGAGTTAGTAGCCTATTAGGAATAATGAAGTAAATTTTTGTGTAATGATAAAAATCATCATTAAAATATAGCAAAACATGAAGAACACGTAGAATAATAGGCATTTTGTACTGAAACACATTTTAGCTGAAAATGTGGGACAAATCAAGGAATTATTATTTGGGACGAAACGGGAATAAATCAAAATAATATTGTTTGCCCCGCGCCATCATAAAATAATAACGTGCCTTAAATTCACGCCGCGCACACAACGAGCGCATAGGAATCAGACTGTTTTACGGTATTATGCTCCTTCATTCTTTATTTATATGACAGATGATTTGCTGACGTAATATGTTAACGTAAGCCCTTTTTCCTCTAAGTTTACCTCAGAGGAATTTGGGTCAACGAAAAATAAAATAATTGGACAATTTTCTCTTGATCCTTACGACTAGTGGAATCTGGAATTTCAAAACAAAAAAGTACTCTAATTGATTTGCCGTTAACGATTAATAAAATTGTTTCATCACCGTCATTTAAAATGTCTCACTGCTCGGGTCAGGCTATCCCACATTACATTACATGCTGCCATTACATACCTTCCGAAGCTCGTGACATTTTGTTCACCCATCCGTTTATTTGGCATAGTGATTTATGCTATAACTGGCACGATAGTAACACTAACAAGCTTTTGCGCCATCTGCTAAATCTTCAATAATTGTTTAAACAACAACGGAGGTAGACTGTCCTAATAACAGACACATCATCATCATCATCAGCCTTTAAACGTCCCACTGCTGGGCACAGGCCTCTCACGTGGACAATAGCACGTGGGGATATTGGGACATAACCCTCCTCGCTGGCCCAATGCGGGTTGGTAGGTTTCAAAGACTGTTATCTTACGACAACAACCGGAACCAACGGCTTAACGTGCCTTCCGAAGCACGGAGGAGCTCGAGATGTTTTGAATTGGTCACCCATCCAGCAACCTGGCATTGCGAAATCGAGCTCCTCAATACCAGACACAATAGAAATTGAATTGTTAATTGTTTTAAGCAATCTCTAGAAGTCTTTGTGACAGACAAGGGGATAATTATTAAAAGAGTGAAATAAATCGTATGTAGATCTGCAATTTCTTTAGTTAAAACTATTTGACTGCCGCGCCACAACAAGAACGCGTCACCGTGCCCTGTACGCCAAGGGGCAGGAAGATCGTTTGCCGGCTTAATAATGAAACAAAATTTTCTACAAATTTATTGTTTTCTGTTTTCCGTAGATCGCCACAGAAGATCGGGCTCGTTGGACGAAGCAGCTGAGGACAGTAGCGACAACGGCGGCAGCACGCCCAAAAAGAAAACAGCCATTGAGGAACAGTGGGAGAGGTCGGGCGGCTTCGAACTCACCTCGGTGGAACAGGAGACGTACGAGAAATACTTCTACGGATCTGAGCATTGGAACTACTTCACCAATGACGAGGACCTGGGCCCAGTCATACTGTCTATCAAGCAGGAGACTCTTAACGCGAGGGATCAGTTTCGGTACGTATTCATTTGTAGTAACATCATAAGCGATCAGGGTTTTCTAACAGAACAATTTATAGCACTGAGTATATCTGTCTTTAAGGGATTAGCCTATTTGTTTTTCTACTGCGCAAAATGCATTAGGTTGCATACTCGTGGGTTTGGGGCAACCAGCGATTTATGTGAGGCTCTCCACCGCACATCCTTTTTTTTTTTTTTTTTTTTTTTTTTGTGTAATCCCTGCTTATGGATTCCAGTCTCCAGAAGGGAGACTGGATATGTGGGACTCTCCCGTCCCTCTTTCCACGACGTGACGTCGGGCGAGAGGGAGGGGCCTACCCACTAATCACCGGGGGTCCAAACTCCGAAAGCGTAGGGCTTGGGGTGGCGGTCACGGGACCTGATCCACGGGGGAATTGACCACGCGAGGGCCACCCCGTCGCCGTGTGTTGGCCTATAACTACTGCCTAGCAGCCGTTACGCGCCATCACACGGCGACTACGCGCACGCGGCACTACAAACAGCCCCTTGGGGGGCAGACCCACAAAACATACATCCACACATACACTGACTCACAGTCAACACGGATTGCGTGGGCACTTGGGGTGGTATAACGAAATACCCATGCCAGTGCCCACTTACACACACACACACAAGCATTTACTGACAGATTCAGTAAACGACAACACAAAGACACAGCACCCTCAAGTCATCGGGCGTCGGGCTGGCCGTGGCAGACGACGATTTCTGCCCCGGCCAGCCCCACGCCCGGCATCCCCTACGGTGGACGAAGATCGGCGTATCTCCGTCGCCGCCTCCCAGTCCTCCTCCTCCTGATTGACGCAGCGTTGGCTGACTCCTCCCGGACGCGCTCGGCCTCCTCCTTGAGACCCAAGCACTCCGCAGAGAAGCCAGCCACCGCTGCCCAATTCTCCTCACTCACCACCATTGCAGCGACCACATCCGGCAGAGCCAGAGTGCCCCCCACTCCCAGGGACAACTCTAGCGTACGCCTCTGTGGCGCGAAGGCGCTACACGACTCAAGCGTGTGTTGAGCCGTGTCCTCCTCTTCGCCACAATGGTGGCAGCCCGGGGTCTCCTCCCTTCCAATCCTGTACAGGTATTGCCCGAAGCACCAATGTCCGGAGAGCAATTGTGTCAAGTGGTAGGACATCCCCCCGTGGGACCTACTTATCCACCCCTGTAACACTGGGCGAACAGCCTCGACCGTGCGGACTCCGGCTAATGGGGTTGTGAGGTTCTCCTCCCATTGCCACACCGCCATGTCGAAGGCTGTTCGCCTTGCCCCCTCGACCTCCGCCTGCACAGGATTGTCTCCGCGAGCTTTTGCCTCCGCCCGGAACTCGTAGACCTCGGTTAGCACCTTGGCCTCGAGCTCCCAGGGAAGCATCCCTCCCAAGACGGTCGCAGCCGTGAACGATATGGTCCTGTATCCCCGGATGGCTCGGTTAGCCGCTGTCCTCTGCGGTCTACGCAGGAAGGCGACGTTACTGCGAGACAGGGCGTCCGACCAGACCGGGGCACCGTACAGGGCCATACTCTTTAATACTCCGGCGTACAATCTGCGACAGCTGTCGCCGGGACCACCGATGTTTGGTAGCAGCCTCCCCAAGGCCATCGCCGCTCTAACCACCCTCGGAGCGAGGCTGGCGAAGTGGGCCTCAAATTTCCACCTAGCATTCAAGACCAATCCCAGGTATTTTATCTGGGGTGCAACCCTGATTGGGACGCCGTCTACCCGCACGTGTGCATTTCTGGGGGGGCCGCCCCGAGGACCATGAAAGAGGATGGCCTCGGTTTTCGGCAGCGCCACCTCCAGGCCCAGCAGCCTAATCCGCTCTACCGTCAACGTCGCGGCCGCAGTCGCTCTTCTAGATGCCTGCCGGTAGTCACAGCCCCTTGCCGTGACTAGAGTGTCATCTGCATAGCAGATGACACTCGTCCCAGGGACCCGGTCCCCCCTGAGGACCCAGTTATAGCTCAAATTCCACAGCAGTGGCCCAAGGACGGAACCCTGCGGCACACCACACACCATGCTGTGGGACCTGATCCGCGCCCCCCCCGGCTCCAGAAAGAGGACTGATCTATCCTGCAGGTAATCGAGGACAATCCTTCTGAGGTACCATGGTACCCTGTGGTACCTCAGCGCTTCCACAATCGCGCTGAAGGGGAGGGTGTTAAACGCATTAGCGATATCCAGGGATACCGCCAACACCCTCTCCCCCCTCCCAATGGCCTCCTCTGACAGCCTCTTGAGGGACAAAATGGCGTCGATTGTGGATCTCCCTCTTCGGAAACCAAACTGTGTCTCCTCCAAGTCAGGACCCTCATTACTCAGGTGTTCAGTAATGCGCTCCGCCAGGATTCTCTCCAGCATTTTGCCCGCCTCGTCGAGTAATACGATAGGCCTATAGGCCGATGGCGAGTCTGACGGGCGTCCCTCCTTTTGGAGGAGACACAGTCTCCCCTCCTTCCATGCCCTGGGGAATTTGCCTTGTTGCAGGCAGGCGTCCAGGAGCCCCCTCAGCCTGGGTCCAATATGGTCGAGGGCAAGGGCCAGCACTCTCCCGTGCACTCCATCCGGGCCCGGGGCTTTTTTCTTCAGGTGGAGGCGGACGACGGCCATCTCCATTTCTCCGTCCGTGACCCGCGGGATCGTCTGCGGGTCCACCTCCCCGTCATACTCCAGGGCAACATAAGGCGCCACTTCAAATACCCGGTTTGGGAAAAGGGCATCCACAACCCGGGTCAGGAGTTCCGGCTGGAAGGACTCCGTGAGGGGCGCCGAGCTCCGCATTCTGTTTCGGACCCAGCGGTATGGGCGCCCCCAGGGGTCCCTATCCAGATCGGCCAGGAACTCCCCCCATGCAGCCTCCTTGGCCCTCATAATCTCCACCTTGAGACTCCACCTGGCCAACTTAAGGTGGCTGTAGGGCTCCGCCTCCTCCTCCGGCGTGTGTCCCCTTCTTCTTCGGCACCGCTGGTACAGCCGCCTCGCATGGATGCAGGCAGTGCGGAGGTTGGCGATGTCCACCGACCACCAATAGACTGCGCGCTGCTGCGGCCGATCCCCGACGACGCGGGGCATGGCGGCGTCGCAAATCCGCACCATGGACTCGCGGAAATCAGCAGCCCGCCTGTCAACGTCCAGGTTAGCGGGAGAGGGCGGCAACCAGCCCTTTATCATTGCTGCCTCGTTCGCAGCGTCCTTGTTAACGCGCGTCAGTGCCCACTTTCTGAATCGCGCCGTACGGACGCCCTGTTGTGGGGTAAAGCCAGCTGTTGGGGGACCGGACAACCTAAAGGACACGTACAGGTGGTCACTTAGTGTTTCTTGGTCCAGTACTCTCCAGTCAGTAATGCGTGAGGCTATGGCGGGGGTCGCAAACGTGACGTCTACGATGGACTCCCCCTGCCATCTCACGCATGTACTGGTGGTGCCCCTATTGAGGACGACCAGACCCGTCTCCACGAGGAAGTCCTCCACGATCTCGCCTTTGATGGTGGTCGCAGGGCAGCCCCAGGACCTGGACTTGGCATTTAGGTCCCCTGCGACGATGGTCTGCAACGGAGCCAGTCTACGGACGACGCCCTGCACTCTTCCCACATATGTCTCGAAGTCACTGCGGGTGCGATTTGGCGAGAAGTAGAGGCCAACCAGCGCGATGCCGCCCCATTCAACTGCCACAAACCCCTCACCACGCTCTCGCAGGGACAGGGGAGCCGTGCCAGAGGTAGGTGGGGTCGCGATGGCCACCTTCCCATCCGAGGACCCTAGCCAATTCGACCGCGCGAGGACAGCGTAGGGCTCCGCCGCGATCGCTACATCCACACCTAACGCCGCCATCTCGTGGACCAGGAGGTCCTGGGCGTTGGCGGCGTTGTTGAGGTTCGCTTGCAGGAACTTCCTAGGCCGTACTGGCATTTGGTCCCGTGGATGTTTCTACAATGTCCATCGGCGCACTGCGCGCCGATGGAGGGGCCCTTGTCCACGGGGCCATCTTCGGCTTGGTTATGGGGGGCCTGCAGGTCCTCCCTCCCATTGGATGGTCATGTGGGAGCTTCGCCTCCCTACACACCACGCAGTTTACCTTCTCCGATTTGCACTCCGCTGCCCGGTGTCCTGGGGCACCGCAGCGGAAGCACAGGGCACTACGGTCGGTCTTGCGTCACACGTATATTTCGTACGACCCGCCCCGTAGCACCTATAGCAGCGCACAGGGAGCCTTTCCAACGCTACAACCTGCACCTGCACCCACCCTACCGTTATGCGGCCCGCATCCACCAGTACCTTTGCCTGTGCCACCGGGAGCCGAACCAGCATGGTATTCACCCCCCATAGCCCGGTTCGAACTTCTCCCATCGCGATGAGGCTCCGCGCGCAGCCCGTCTTTGCCGCGATGACCCCAGCCACCATCTCCTGCTCGATTCCATCGCTTAGGCCCACGAGCCGGATCTCGGCCTTGCGGTAGGGCCTGCCCACCTCCGCATCCTCCGCAATAACCCCGCGGAGCTTCTCTGCGAACGCATCAGCCGTTGGCCCGCTGGCCACACCAGGGATTTCCAATTTGCGGCCACCCGCCGCTGTATTGCGCATGCGGACCGCCTCCAAGCCCAGGTCCTCCAATTTAATGGCCTCTATCGCCTTGGTCATTACCGTGGCGTAGGTCACGCCTTTTGCCGCGGCTTCGGGCCTGAGCGTGATGGTGACCACCGATGAACGGGGCGGGACCAACTTTGCCGCGCGGTCGGGGCCTGCGGTGGCCTTCTTCTTTTGTGCGTTCACCTTCGCACCCCCGTTAGCGGCCCGGGCAGCCGCAGCCGCGGCTTTCTTCGCCCTCTGTTTCACGCTCTTGGAGAGGAAGGTCGTCCATTCCGCTGCTGGTGTGCTGGGGACCGCTGCTAAAGCAGGGAATCTCAATCGCACATCCGGCGTGGCTCTAACGGGTGCCCTTTGGGGCAGTGGCGAGTTCTCCCGTATCCTTTGGGCACCGGCTCCGGGGGTGTCTCCACTATGGGGGCGCGGGGAGCGCGAGGAACGCGGGGAGATCCAGCAGCCACCCCGGCATAGCTGCCATCAGTCCTCCTTCTGTCATGCGCCAGCGGCGGCCTCATGGGTGGCTCATAGCTGCCGTCAGCCCTCCTTCTGTCATGCGCCAGTGGCGGCCTCATGGGTGGCTCATAGGAGAGGCGCTTCTCCATTTCCTCCATTCTGGAGTTCATCATGCCCCCCAGGGACTTGAGCATGTCCTTTTTGAGGACCTCTAGCACGTCCCTTTTCAGGCCATCCCTCATATCCTCCAGGGAGAGGGCCACCTCTCTCTGCACATCCGTGCCCTTCCTACGGGGCTGTCTGGGCTGCTGCTGTTGTGCCTCCTTTATGGCCTTCACTTCCCTCCGCAGATTTTCCACCTCGCGACCGAGTCTCTCGTTATCCTGCTGGATACGTTTTGCCTCCTCGGACGGGGCCATCCCTCGGAGCGTCTCCAAGGCGGCAATGGCATAATTTAGCCCCTGATTTATATCGCGGCGGACCGTCCCCTTGAGATTTTTCAAGCAGGTCGTGGCACGGATCACCGCACCCAGCCCCAATGCCGCTGTGCTCAGGAGTTCCTGCTTGGACTTCTCCGTCATCCCCAACATGACTTGCTCCACCTCCTTGCTTTTCTGCCATCTGCCCTCTGGGCTATTTTCCTGCAGCCACTTTTCCACCTCCTGCTGGTCTTTGAGGAAGGCTTTAGCAGCCCCCTTCTTCGCAATTTGAGTATTGGAGGGGGGGATAGCCTCCTCCACTTCCTCCCAAGACTCCTCCCCCGGCGAAGGGTCTCTTGCCGCCCTTTTCGCCTTGGCAAGCCCGATCGAGGTGCCAGGCCTCTCAAAGCGCTTGCAACCTGCACTCCTCTCAGCTGCCACCCTCTTGGCCCTGCCCTTTGTGTTAATTTTGGGCCTCATCGGCTTTGCTGTCTCTTCCAGCTCCTCGTCAGACGGGTTTGTTTGCATGGGTCTTTTGCGGGATCCCTCGATGATGCCATCCATGTCTCGAACAGTCCCCGCTGCGGACACCTCCACATCCGATGGAGAAACGGACAAATTCGGCTCCGAAGCCCGTTCCCTGCCCGACTGATTGTCAACCTCGTTGACCCCCCTCCGCGACTCCTTCCGGCCGTCGCCAGCCCCACCAACCACGGCATACCTTGTACAAGGCTCTGCCGTGGCGTCAGAAGATTTTGTTTTTGTAGTTTCCATGACTGATCCCACGAGTGTGGGGCAAAACCGGACCACCCGCGCAGAGGCCCCTGTACGCGGGCTACCCTAGGTACGACAGAGGTCGGGTGGTATCTGAAGGTTTGTGACAGGTTTTCTCCCGGGTTTTATAGTCTTGCCTGACGCAGCCGGCCGGTGAAGGCAAGCCCTCGGTCCCCTCCCTAACAGCTCCCCCACAGACGCCTCGAGTGGGCTCATCGCTGTCAGTTCGGGGATTACGATGCTCAGGGGCTGGCGTGAGGCCCCTGGTACACCCCTTTCGGGGTGCTCCCCATTCCCCCCCATGGTCGCTAGCGGGTGGGCTGTATCGCCGCCCACCAACCCATCCGAAGACGGGCGCCCGTCGCCACGTGTCACAACGACGAAGCCTTTGCGAAAACGACGCCCAGAAGGGGCGCCGGACTACCCCATTCCCCCCCGTGTAATGACGCCCAGAAGGGGCGCCGTCAAAACTCCCCTCAAAGCCGCTCGAGAGTGAGCGGCGAGCGTGCGGCCCAGAGTGGGCCGCACGTGGAGATCCCCCCCGCAGGTCCAAGTGACCCGCTGTGCGGTCCAGAAGGGACGCGCTTTGAAGGGGGTGCAATGCCCAGAAGGGACACCGCCTACATTATTCGACGCCCAGAAGGGGCGCCAGGGATTTGCATAAGGCCCCTTGTCCCACGCTGAACGTGGGCCGAGAGGCCTTACCCCAGGGTGCACCACGAGGAGGTTCCCAAATTTGCACCACCCACCTCACATCCTCACATCCTACCCAACTTCTATGAGTTCGACGGCAATGTCAAAGTCAATGACAATTCCTATTCCTTCCTTAAAGGCCGGCAACGCGTCTGCGATTCCTCTGGTTTTGCGGGTGTCCATGGGCGGCGGTGATTACTCTCCATCAGGTGACGCGCCTGCTCATTTGCCTCCTTCTTTTATAAAAAAAAAATGCACGGGGGCTTACCCACTACAATACGCAGTAGGTACAATCCCAATGTTTGCGAAATTGGTTCGGGATCACGAATAGAGGGATAAGCCTACCAAACAGGAATAATACGAGTTCTTGCGGTGCCTGCTAATCGTGGTCCCGAGCGGTGGCTCGCGCTTGTGGTGGTGACCACAAGCTTTGGAACTTTTCTATGAGTTTGCAGTCTCATGCATTCATTTTTCGCAATGACAAAACTGACTTATGCGGGGTGGTTTTCTTACAACTACGACGACGAGAACAACCGAATAGGGTCTAATACAAACAATGCCTTCCAAAGCATGGAGGTATCGATGTAGTTAATTTCGGTATTACAAAATAATTCTTAACTTAAAGAATTGTCTGTGAATCTCTCATTTACATGAGTAAAACTTTTAAGAGTGACAAACAATAAAAATGCAACTCTTCATCTATTATTTTATTTATTGAAATGTCAATTACATATAGCGCTCCTCATAATATACCGTAATGAACATTCATTCATGGAAATCTGAACATCAACGTGATTTTAGCGAAACTAACGAGACATTGAATTCGTATGTTTGCTACAAACAGAATCTGCCGAATCTCATCTCCGTGAAAACAGTATGTAAGGCGTGGAATTTAATTAAATTGAATATTAAACGTGCGTTATTCCGAACGGGTGGTAAGCAAAATACTGAAATTCCAGGAAGTGAGTCGCCATGCCAAAGGCTATTTGCGCCGCCAACTATCTGAAACTTAACTAATATTGTTGAAAACTTGGCTATTTTGATTTTCGGCTGTAGGAAGTACATTGTCCAAACTGCTATTAAAATTTAACCTCTGATATATTTTTTTTATAGTAGGTATTTGACTTATCCATAACGTTTAAAATATTTATGAGAAGTGTTAAGTTCTACATTGAAGGCCAATACCCGTCGATCAGTGTATATATGATCGAAACCAACACCTTAAAAAAATAGAAATGGTATTTTTGTATTTTTTTGAATCGTAAATAATATAATTTTCTGTAAATACGCTTATGATTATATAATCTTAACCTTATTTTCAACAAATAGTAGTAGATATTATTTTATGTACAGACTAAATCAAGTCATCCATACAATTGATGGTGTTCAACAAACTTAATCAAAACATCCTTGCCCTTTTAGCGCTATGATTAATAATCCCGCTTTTGGCATCCAAGAATATCATAAATTAGAAGAGCTGTCATACAAATTCTAGCCTGCATGTAAGCTTCTAAGCTAATTTGCCTTTTTTCATTTGGCTGTCCAGGCGCGCTCCTGCAACGCGCTAAGTCAAGGGGTGCGTGCAGTTTTAATTAAAAACAGCAAGCCATTGTAAAACAGAATGGGCTCTGTTAAATATTTGCAGGTGCTATAATTAACCGGCCAGTAATGAGTGACCTCACCGTTTGCCTTCCAACCCTCTCGTAAACTGTTGAATTCAATTACCATAATGTACCAAGGTGCGAGCTCCGAAGGGCCTTCATCAAAATTTTTTGATTAGCCCTAGTCGTATCAGTTTACGTCGTTGACCTTTTGTTTCTTTTGTGCCACTTGTATATTAAGTAGGTGGAAGTTGGGTGGCTTATAAATTATATTGCATATGAGTTCAGCTACCGTAAAACCAGACACAATAGCTTCAAAAAGTGCTTAATAGGGCGGGTCAGTATTTCACGCCGGCCCACCGCTTACAACTGTACAAAGCACAGGTCAGGCCGCATATGGAATACTGCTCCCATCTTTATGCTGGAGCACCCCAGTATCAACTCCTTCCATTTGACCGCATTCAACGCAGAGCTGCTCGAATTGTCGACGACGTGGTTATTTCAGGTCGGCTCGATCCACTGGCTCTTCGGAGAGGCGTTGCGTCTCTGTGTATATTGTACCTCATATCATGGGGAGTGTTCTGAGGATTGTTCGGCTTGATTCCTGCCGCTGATTTCCTTCACTTGCACTACACGCAATCGACTGTCATTCCATCCACGTCACCTTGATGGATGGCGGTCTACTACTGTGCGTTTTTCACGAAATTTCTTGGCTCGAACTACAGTGTTGTGGAACCAGCTCTCGGCGGCGGTATTTCCGGACCGTTACTACTTAGGGATTTTCAAGAAACGAGCCTATTTCTTCCTTTAAGGCCGGCAAAGCATCTGCGATTTCTCTGGTTTTGCGGGTGTCCATGGGCGGCGGTGATTACTCTCCATCAGGTGACCCGCATGCTCGTTTGCCTCCTTCGTTAATAAAAAAAATCAATTGATAGTAACCTTTAGGAGTCTTCGTTGCAGGGGATGTAGATATTTCAGTATCTTAACAAATCAAATCATCGGCCTATAAACATCATACTGCCGGCCATCCTACATGGACAACATCACATGAGAAGGTTAGGTCATAACCTACCACGCTGGCCCAATGCGTGTTGGTCAGCTGATTGCTGATATTGATTTTTTTTATATGACACGTCACAGTGACTACATCCTGCCTGATCGTAAGCAGCCGATGCAGTCCAAAATAATGAGAGCGCTCCCCATCGTGGAACAAGCACGATAACAAGCGCACCCATTCATGACGGCCTGCATAAATGCCGTTGCATAAATGCCGATTGCTGATCACAGACCATACACATAACGCACCTTTATCGGTAAAGTGTAACTATACAAATTTTTTAAAGAATTGAGATAACAATGCCATCTATAATAAAATTACGTAAACTATGAAATGACATTGACACTTCCTTAAAATACGTCCTCGAAAGAAAGATGGCGCCACTTCTTTCCGTTACTAAACAATAAAGGGTAGAGTTTTTAAGGACAATATCGCGACTAAACCAATTGTAACGTGCTTGTTGGACAGTAAGGACACAAGTTTAAGAGAAAAGTGTTAGCATTTGGATAAACACGGCTACAAGTTACAAAATAAGGTATTTTTGTTACTCTTTTAAGTGGTATAATGTGTCATTTTGTTTTGTCACAGTTTTCTTCTCATAATATATGCAGTAAACATTAAAGTTTTGTTCGTAGAATGTTCCTTTTTATATAGTCACAGTTTACTTCTTCATCAAAATATTTATTTAAGAATATTGATAACTAAATAGTGATAATTAGTTTAGTTTCATTTTTCCTTTAATAATATATAAAGTAAATATAAAATTTTTGTTCGTAGAGTGTTCCTTTTCATGTAGTCACAGTTTACTTCTTAATATCAAAATATTTATTTAAGAATATTGATAACTAAAGAGTGATAATTAGTTAAGTTTCATTTTTCCTTTAATAATATATGAAGTAAATATTAAAGTTTTATTCGTAGAGTGTTCCTTTCGAAGTTGGCAAAATTTATGTTTGTATTTAATTTGAATTATTTTTGGTTACTTTTTTTATATTATTTTGATTCAGAGATTCGCCTCTCTATGAAGCATATTACGTGGGTTGTACTTTTGTTAATCTTGTGAGAAAATTTTAACGTTTGGGTGTTGTTTTAAGTATAGATAACTTTATTGCAGTTATTTTCATTAGATTTTCCAATTTATCTAATTCTATATGATATTAATAACTATGGGAAACATACCTACTTGCTGGTTAATGTGCGAAATATAATTAATAAGACTGTGCAACTAAACTAGTAATAAGTGTATGGATCTCATCTTTGATTGAAAATAAATCATTCAATTTAAATGTATGTTTTATTATTCGTGCTCAAATAAGTAGAAGAACCGCTTATAAAACTATTCAGAATTTGATAATCAAACAATATCTACAAATGAATTCGATTCTAAAAAACATTGACTTTAGTCACACTATTTACTCAGTGATTTTATAGTAATCAATCATAATCGAAAAAAAAATAATACAAAAGTGTTACTATAATAATTAAAAACTGCAATAAATAATTGTATATTTAAACAAAACATATATTTTGAATTATATGCTGAAATATGAGTTAATATTTATCAGATCTTAAAATAATACTCTTATTACCAAATGATTATAGTTTATTTTCCAAAAACGGTGAATATTTCTTTAAATTGGCTCTCCTGTAAAATTTTGTATTTTCGCTTAGTGACAGTTTACCGATAAAGGTGCGATAATATTTTAATGTAGACACAGCATTTATGCAGGCCGTCATGAATGGGTGCGCTTGTTACCATGCTTGTTTCACGGTGAGGAGCGCTCTCGTTATTTTGGACTGCATCGGCTGCTAACCATCAGGCAGGATGTAGTCACTATGAGGAGAAAAATAAAAAAAAATTCAATATGGTAAAGGGATTAATAAAACAAGTGAAAGGTACTTGTGACGTATCGTAGTCTTATGACGTGTCGTAGTAATCTAATGTATTAGATACTCAGAACAATAAAGTTATTGTTCTGAGATTAGATACATCTAATACATTAGATAACTGATACCAGCGCCA
Source organism: Scoparia ambigualis (assembly GCA_963921215.1). Taxonomy (NCBI): domain Eukaryota; kingdom Metazoa; phylum Arthropoda; class Insecta; order Lepidoptera; family Crambidae; genus Scoparia; species Scoparia ambigualis. Next base: position 13,232,328 of record OY992518.1, read on the forward strand.
TCTATTGTAACTTAATTAAATTTTAACAAACATATGAACATAGGTTTACGACTATTATCCCCAGAGCTTAGCCTAGTCCACGTTTCACCAAACGACAACTGTACATGTACTCAGCAGGTACAGGTAATGAGCCCATCGACGCTGTATGCTGTTGGATATACAGTATTTAGTCCGTTAGTCGCCATTTACGACCCCTGGAAGAGAGATTTTTATCGTATTCTTATTAGTGAGCCGCTAAACCACAAGACTCGAATTTTAACATTACCAATAAATTTTAACATCGTCACGCTGAGAACATATGCTGTCGCTATTTGGTGAAAAGTGAACTATGGTGGAGGACTGCTTTTACTGCCCTCATTGCCTAGTCTCTGACTAACCCTTCGGGGATCATAGTCGTGATTATATCTACGTATGCTTGTTTAACATCGTCTACTTATGATTGAAAATGGTCAATAATAAAGCAGGTGTATTGACCAAGCTCCAAAGTAAACAAGCCGTCAAGTATGTTTAAATTTAACTAGATGGCGTTGTTGGTGTGTAATACATATAGATGAGGGATGTCTTCGTTCAGCAGTGAGACGTTCCAGATAAACGCTTGAAATATATGTTTAAAGGTTTAGAGCAAGGTAAAAAATGCAATGTTAAGTTTAGTTGTGCTTTTCCAATAAAAAGTTGTTTTCGTAGAAAGGCAACGCTCTGTCAACCTCGGGGCATCGAGTAGTTCCAAACGAAGGCTTACATGCGCCAAGTATCGATCTTCAACTTTTCCTGATTCGTACAACTATTCCAATGTCATGTCGTCATGACGAGATGGGAAATTATTATGCTGATGTTTGACAAATTCTTAGACGAAAGTTTAACCGCTTTTCTTGTGTAGTTGATATACCATCCCGGTCTCCAAAGGTCCCGGGTTCACTCCTCAGCGAGCTATTGTACTGTGTTTGAGGTAGTAAGTAGGCTTAGTTTTTTGTCTGTCTGGCTATCATCATGTCATCTTAGTCTATCGCCATCACAACAATGAAATTATTAATGTTGTGAATGTTAGAGATAATGTTGGCGGTTTATCAGTAGGTAGCTGGTTATTAGTACGCTTCCCCTTTGGGCCTTATGTCACTTACCGTCAACAAAGATGAAGGCCAAGCGCTTTTAAATATTAAAATATTTTTGCTATTTTTGCCATTACAATTTTGTCTTTTGTCGCTGTACCAGTTGTCTAAAAAAAGGTAAAAAATGTTGTCTAACTCAGTGCCTCGGGGTAGTCAGCTTTTTAACGTAGACAACTTTTTTCAATGTTTCAATACCATAAAGCTAATTTGAGCGTTATTAACGCAATAAAGTAACAAATATTACAAAAAAAAACTATTTTGTCAATGTTGAACTTTACATTACAGTTTACAACTTTTCGTATATATAAACTTTCACGAATTCTACCCACCTAATGAACCGCACGATGTACGAGTATGCGCAATTAGCGCGAACATCACCTCGGTGTACCTCCTCACAGCGACCACAACACCCCGCAATTCAAATGTTTGCTATCTTAATAATGGGCTCATTCAAGTTTGCAACTCTAGCACGGTACACTTGTAGAGGGTCTTATAAATACAACAGCTGTTATACAACTGAAGTTGCTTTTGTTTAAGTAGTAAAATCTATCTACAAGTTTATTATATCTATGCTGAGCTGGTAGCGGCTCAAATACCGCCCCATCTCCTTGGGTGTAGTAAAAGGCGACTAACGGGCCAAAAACTGGATATATATTCGTCCTGATGTAGAAAAGGGGGCCCCAAAAAATAACACTTGTTTTTTTACGAAATGCCAAAAAACATAGCTAACGAAAACAGATAGACAAATCTTTAATTTTTTTGGAAAAAAAATTGATTTCCTACATTTAGCCGAATTTTTGGAGTTATTTTGTATGGAACTGGGGACTTGTAAAATTTTTCACTTTTTCCATTCATCTTGTGTAGCAGAGGAGGTCCAGGACATAGCCGAATTTTCGGTCGAATGTCTCGGACCCCCTCTGCTACACCCTAACCCTTACATTCAACAATATGGGCTCACCACCTGTCGCGCTGTAACAATTGTTTAAACAAGCCGCGTTTTTTTGTGTTTACTAGGAATTTTTAATCAGCTGTACTTATACTAACCAAATGTTTTTGAATGAAAATGTCAAAAAAGATCAAATGGTATTATCATTACCTACTTGTAAAGTAGTCAGTGTATCAGCATACCTTTGCCTAGTGTCAAACGACATCATAAAATGGTAGTATAGCAATCTATTACTATGAAATAAAACCCTTTTATTCAATGCCATGACCATAGTGTAAACGTATTTTTTATTTTGCATCATTTTTACTGTCAGTGTGTACTAAACTCTTAGAACAATAACTAAAACTAAACTCTCAGAACCTGAGACTAAACTGTTGTGTCAGTGTCAATTAATTAATCGAACAATTATTTTTTTCGAAATAATTCGTCAAATTCGTCGTTAAAATCGTCTTTCATTTAATAAGTATTGTGTACATATTTGACGACATGAAGCGGTAACCAATGTTAAACCGAAGTCGCATTCCATGTTTAAGCTAAACAGCCGATTACTTTACTTAAACATTGTTTAATGCTTGGTAAACAGCAAAATGTTGTTCAAGAACTGATAATGATGTAAACAGCGTCTATTGGTGAAGTTAGGTCTAACTGCCATACTCAGAGACGTCAATTAAGTTTTAATGACAATTAAATGTCTTTCCTTCTCTATTTAGCACTATACATAAGAAAGTAACAGGAAGAGACTTCATTGTCATTAAAACTTAATTGACGTCTCTGACTACGGCAGTAAGACACGATTATCTTTATTTGCGGTTTCATAATAGCGATTCGGGGCCAAGGTGTTCTGTAAATGGTTTATCATGCTACAAGAGGTTGAAACAATGTTGATCCTACTAATGAGGGGTTCGAACAATAAACAAAGTGTAAATGAAATTGTTCAAAACCTAAATTAGTTTGTTCAGAATCGAGAGTAGAATCGATTTCACTAATAAATATGGGTCAGATTTTATCAAAAAATGTATTTCAATTAATAAATTTACTTAATCGTTACAGCACTCTTTCTCTCTCATTTTGAATGCAATCGCGGCGGCAACTCGCAGGCTTAGATCGCGCGTAATTCCCTTATTCCTTTCCCTTCTTCTACTCAGCTCAATTCTAAATAAATTAACAAGAAGTATATGTAACCATATGTACCTATATGTAACCATCATTGTCCTTCGTTCCCCTAAATTTCTAGTTCGTAGCAACACGGCGAGTTTCATTAAAGTTAGAACCGTTACGGAAGGTGAACTTTGATGCGATTTGTGACCGTTCAGCAAAGGTGGAAAGGCCACCTCGTGGGAAGCGAAATTGATTGTGGCTTGTAAAAAACGACTTGTAAATTTTATACGAGTACACTAATAATTTATGATACCTACTCACTAAAGTCGGTCAAGTCAATCACGCTAGGTAGAGGGGTAGTAAAATATACGTCAGTGCAATCTTTTTAATAAACGTGTAATTTTATAAGTTGTTGCCTGTAACCAAAGTAGATCTTTATTCATGTTAATGACACTGAGCATTGAAAATAATATGTCCGTTATCTAAAGCTCGATCGTAAGCTCGTCCCTCACTTTGACCCTCACGTTCAATTCTATTCCGATCAAGAGTAACCATTGTGAAGGACCATTTTTTGTAGAGTCGAATTTAGAGAATGCGGATTTAACTCACTGCGGATTTAGGACCGAGTTTTGGATCGAGCCTTTACAGAATCGCTCTGCAGAAATAGGTATTAAAACAAAACAGATCGACAGAATATCGGCAGAATCTTTTGCACTTTGGTAAGTGATGAACAAAATCATACATTTTTTTGGAACATACATAACTTGGCGCGCAATATAATATTAAGGGTTAAATTCAGTCAAAATGCTCACTCGACTGAAGTGACTAAACTGAGAATCGTTCACAATATCCACGTGAAATTGTAACTTACACGCACGGTTCAATTGAAATCCGACGGAAAGCGTTCGCTGTCGCATTATTTATTCATTATCTCTAATGCGGAGATACTGTAGGCCTTATAAGCCGCATTAAAATAAAACACGCGTGCGCTGAATACCTTTTTTAGGGAAACGTGAATGAAAACGCGCAACCCTGTGTCGTTTATTTTAATGGCATCTAAAATTGTAAGAATTCCAGGAATGCGTCACAAAGGTTGTCACTCAAAATTTAAGTCATGTTATGGTATTATAATTATTATCATGTATGCATCTATACAATGTGTAATAGCATGCACTGTACAAACTTTAGGGGTGGATTCTCATTCTCATTCTCGCATCATAAAAAAATATTTAAAAATATAATAAAAGTGAAATTTACGTGGTAAATTGATTAGTATGTGTTTCTTTCGTCATTTTTGGTGTTGAAAACCGACATATTTGTTTTTTTTTCTACTGATGTTTGAACTTTTGGTTATTTTACTGATTGTTATTTACGTGCGACTAGTTTCACCTTTTTTAGAAACTTTTTTTTAAGTAATATGACTTTAACTTTCCGTGATAATGGTTTTTTTTAATACACACAAGCAAAATCAAAGATAACAAAATAAAAAAGGCTGCCATTTCTAATCTAATATGTTTAGAATTTTTTATGTCTAATGTTTTATTATGTATATTTGTGTGTAGAATCCACCCCTAAAGTTTGTACAGTGCATGCCAATACACATTGTATAGGTAATTTAACCGGCTGCGTGGTCAGAGATGGTCAGAGGTCAGAGGGCCCAGTGGGGGAGTACACCTTTGTGTAGGTACTTGGTTTGGTTGGTGGTAGGGGCTTGTTAAGTCCGCCTGGCTAGCTACCACCATCTTGTCTAAAGTCTGGCGCCATAACAACAATGTTAATAGCATTGTTGAGTGCCGACAGTTTCGAAATAAGATAGATATATAGATAGATAGGATTCCGGGTGAAGCGCGCTTCCACCCTCGGCCTTATCGTCACTTAACATCAGGTGAGACGAAGGCCAAGTGCTTACCTATAGTCCCGTAGTTAATTTAAAAAAGTACCCTGAGACCAAGCTCCTTTTGTTTGACAAATACTTTTAAAACAATTGCTTACGTCTGGAGTAGTGTAATATTGGGCATTCTAGATCACTTTTCACTCCATTGATCTCACTGACGTTCGATCAATGTCGTTAAAAGTGATCTAGAATGTCCCAATATTACTTTTGAAAATTCCCAATATTCCTCCATTGATCTCACTGACGTTCGATCAATGTCGTTAAAAAGTGATCTAGAATGTCCCAATATTACTTTTGAAAATCACTGCCATTCGCTCGTATATATGTTTAAGCGCTATGCTTCAAAGTCATTTTATTGAAACTCCCGAAACACTGTGGTCAATAAGAAAACAGCTGCTATGAGATTTGTTAAACAAAAACAGTCATTAAAATTAAAATGCATTTGCCCACCATCATCAAATGAGTTAAAACGTCATGGCAACTTATTGCCGAACAGTATCCGTTGTATTGTTTGCGGCCCTTCGAATTGTGGAAAGACAAACTTAGTAATTAGTTTATTACTACATACAGATGGTCCACGGTTCCGCAACCTTTATGTTTATTCAAAATCTTTGTATCAACCTAAATACATATTTTTAGAAAAAGTATTAAATATGGTTGCAGGTACATCGTATCATAAATATAATGACAACACCGAAGTTTTGAGTCCACATGATGCTTTGTCTGACTCGATTATTATATTTGATGATGTTGCTTGTGAAAACCAAAACCACATCCGAGATTATTTTGCTATGGGACGTCATAAAAATATCGATTGTTTTTATATTAATCAAACTTATACAAAAGTACCAAAACAACTTATTAGGGACAATTCTAACCTAATTATATTATTTAAGCAGGACGATGTAAATTTGAAACACGTATATGATGAACACGTAGGGTCGGACATGACTTGGTCACAATTTCGAGAAATGTGCTCAACTGTTTGGAAGAAACCATTCAATTATCTTGTAATAAATAAGGATTGTGAACGAAACAAAGGATGTTATAGGAAGACATTTGATACGTTTATAGAATTAGATTAATGTACAAAAGCAGTTGTAATTATGCCATAAAATCACTTTCATTTGTGACTTAAAGCTGAAAGGAAACCTATTTATTGAAATGGAAAGAGATTTAAAAGAACAAATTGTAAAATCAGCATCAGCTGTTAAAAGGAAGGTAGACTTAATAAAGGATGCTAAAAATTCTAACAATGTTACCCTGGAAACAATATTTAAACCTATTGTTGACCCTCTTAACATTTTAGCGAATAGAAATGATGAAAAGAACTTACAGGAAGTAAAGCTTTATGATCCCATATCAAAAAAAAACAGGAAAAATGAAAGCGAGAAGTCGTATTCTTCTTGTGAAGAATATATTGATTCTAATAGTGTAGATGAAGAGGAATATCAAGACACACCACAAAAATCAGACAAAATCCTAACTACGTCACCTTTTAAGAACCATGATGTAAGTAAAGGTTCTTTTAAGTCCCTCCAATCATCACCAAACATTATAAATCAAGATGAGTCTTCCTCATGGTCTACGTCATCTGAAGTATTTAATGCCATACCTTTTGGAATTAGAAATGAGCGAGGGAAACTTGAGCTTGGAAACACTCGCGTTCATGATGACGGTAGAATTCTTAAAGTTGGAAACATTACTTTTGAAAAGACTCTTGGCTTAAAAGAACTATTATATAAAAAGGTACCAAATCTAGATGTTATTACAGATGACGACCTTGAAAACTACAAGCTACTACTTATCAATACTAATGCACACAGACGTAACTTTGATCCTGCCAAACCAATAAACAGCAATAAAGGGTTTAAATACATGAGTATTATAAAACCATTATTTAAATTCTCTAAACAACCTACTAGTACTGAGAGTCCTCCACAGGGAAAAGGTATCAATCTTTTTAAAAAAGTTAAAACAAATACAGATTTAGTTTATTGGGATGATCCAAATGAATTAATAGAACGATTGAAATTACTGCTTGCGTCAAAAGCTGCTGGTAACACGGGTTTGGATAATGAAATCGTTGCAATAATTGAAGAACTGCGCGAAGCGGGCATCATAAATATGGAATATAAACAAATAGCACGGGGAAAATTAAGCAGTATACTCGCAGTAAGCAAAGCTTCGAGATTATAATGAATATAGATAAATTCGGTCATCACATTCATAAACGTTTGAGGTTATCTGAATACATCGATACCATAAACGATACGTTAAAAAAGTGCGAAACGGGCGAATACGACTTAAAATCATCAAAACTTAAAGGTTTATCATCTCCAGACAAGGACGATGAAGCTGTAAATAAGGCATATTTGGATAAAACTGTACAAGATCTAAGGAATGAAATAAATAAAGTTAATAGTCGTGTAAAAATTTACATCCAGAACTTAGAATCAGCTACTTCCAATCGCTTGTCTACTATGTTTTACTCAAAAACAGAAATAGACCGTATGATTCAAGCAAAGTCAAACAAAAATGAGTAAAAGAGATATAGTAGAAGAAATTCACAGAGCGGCGAGAAGAAATTTTCCTCGCCGATGTACAATTATAAAAGGAGTAGATGATTCATGGCAAGCTGACCTTATGGATTTTCAAAAGTATTCACAATTTAATAAAGGATATAAATATGTTTTAGTAGTTATTGACACTTTATCGAAATACGTTTGGACAAATCCTTTGAAGAGTAAAGATAAAATTAATGTCACCAACGCAATGGAAAATATATTATTGAATTCGTCTCGGAAACCAAAAAATTTGCAAACAGATTTAGGTAAAGAGTTTTATAATGAAAACTTTAAAGAGTTGATGAAAAAATATGACATTAACCATTATTCCACTTATTCTGTGAAAAAAGCAGCAATTGTTGAAAGAGTAATTAGAACGCTAAAAGGTCACCTTTATAAGCTATTTAGCTTATGCGGTCAATACCAGTGGATAAATAAAAATTTGAAAAACGTGGTACAAAGCTATAATAACACTGTTCATCGTATAACAAAATTTAAACCTATTGATGTTGACAAAAGAAATCAGACAACTGTAAAGTACAACATCATCAAATCACAAAATAATAACATAACGAAAAAAAATAAGTACCGTGTTGGTGATCATGTTCGGATTAGTAAATACAAAGGTGAATTCTACAAAGGTTATACTCCCAACTGGTCAACAGAAATCTTCAACGTTGTGAAAGTTAACCATACAAATCCTGTCACATACCACTTAGAAGACAAACATAAGCAAATCATTTTAGGATCTTTTTACGGATACGAACTGCAAAGAACCCAATTTCCCGATATATATCTTATTGAAAAAGTTTTAAAGAAAAAAGGAAACAAACTCTTTGTCAAATGGTTGGGTCTCAGTGATGGTGAAAACAGTTGGGTTGACAGAAAATTATTAATGACTTAATATAAATATCGCCTGATTATGTTGTACAGTCACTTTACGAACATCAATGAAGGAAGGAAGCGGCATTGTCAACAATTTAATAGATAACATTCCGTTCGAGTTACACTTACCTGGATATCAGTTTTGTGGTCCAGGAACAAAACTTAAAAAACGCTTACTAAGAGGTGAACGAGGAATAAATAAATTGGATGAAGCTTGCTTGTATCACGATATTGCTTACAATAATAAAGATTGGAACGTTAGACAAAACGCCGATTTAGAACTTTTAAATATGGCAAAGAAAAGATTGAAATCGAAAGATGCTGGGAAAGGAGAAAAGATTGCATCATGGATAGTAAAAAATGCAATGAAAGCAAAACTTAAAGCCGGAGCAGGAGTGCGGTCATTCATGAAAGGTGTTAAAAAAATTCAAAAGCAAATGAAAAAAATAAAATGTAATGATAACCGCACGGCTATAAAATATGCGCATGCAGCTGCAAAAAAAGTGTTTTCTAATATAAAAGGAATACGCTTCCCACGCTGCATTCCTGTTCCGAAAACTGGTGGGTTGTTACCCCTCATACCAATCTTTGCTGGTTTATCAGCTCTTGGTTCACTCGCTGGGGGTGCTGCAGGTATAACAAAGGCTGTTAACGATTACAAGGTCGCTCAAAAAAATCTTCAAGAATCAGAACGACATAACAAGATGATGGAAGCTGTTGCACTTGGAAAAGGGTTGTATTTGAAGTCTCACAAAAAAGGAGCGGGCTTGTACTTGCAACCTCCAAAAAACTAATTAAACGGTTACCCAAACGAGCACTTACTAATTTAGATATATTAAAGCACTCAGTTGATATTCCATATTTTCGTGGCGTTTTTATGAGAGATACGTTACCCTCAAAACCAAGAAAAATTGAGTGTGCTATTCTTAATTTAGATAGTTCTTCAAATCCTGGAACTCATTGGGTAGCCTATGTAAAAGAAAATAATTACTGTGAATATTTTAACAGTTTTGGTAACTTAAAACCTCCATTAGAATTAATAAAATATTTGAAAGATAGGCACATAAATTATAATTACAAACAGTATCAATCTTTCGGTACTGTAAACTGTGGTCATCTTTGTTTATTATTTTTAAGAAAGTATTGGAAAAATCATTTATATAGGTTACAATTAAAATAACTTGACAGTATAAAAATGTCTTTCACTGTATCCATAACTGGGCAAGGAGCCTCATTAATAACTAACTATTCACCAACTTTAGAATTACGTGGGCAATATGAGTGCGGACTTATATACTTTTCTACTTTTAATTCTATTCCTAATATAGACGAAAGGAACAATAAGTTTTATTACGGTATCAATGAGTTCATCGAAATTCCTGAAGGATCATATGAACTTCAAGATATTTGCGAATTTTTAAAAAGCAACATTAAGAACACTGCATTAAAATTGACTTGTAATAATAATACTCTCAAAACCAAAATATTTTGTTCAGAAGATGTTCATTTCGAGAAAAATAATTCCATTGGTAGAATTTTAGGTTTTGCTAACGACACAATTAAGGCAAATATAAGTTGTGAGTCTCAGTACCCAGTCAGTATTTTAGCAACAACCATCGTACGCATCGAATGTGACGTAGTTAGCGGATCATTCGTGAATGGGAAAGCAAGCCATATTATTTATGAGTTTGTGCCTAATGTACCACCCGGTTATAGAATTATTGAAATTCCTAAAAACTTAATCTATTTTCCAGTCAATCAAAGTTCAATTAGTGCAATTAATATTAGGTTGTTAGACGCTGATAATAGACAGATTAATTTACGTGGAGAAGACGTACAACTTTATTTACATTTTAGAAAAAAATGATTAATTTTAATAAAAACCCTACCTCATCAGGTGTTCAAGTCAGTTCCAAAAGAGCAATAAGTAAAAGAACACCGTTTGACTTAAAAAAGAAGGTTACTAAAAATAATAAAGAATTTCTAAAGCTAGTAGGCTTGTTAAAATGAACATATTAAATATATCTCAGCCAACGTCATACGATAACAGTATCGAGAGTTTTGAATATCATTCGTATAAGCCGTATGTAACAAGTTTCAACAATAATGATGAAATAAGAATACCAATCAATCAGCAAGATTTGTATGTGTTGCCGTCACGCAGCACTTTGTATATTGAAGGTAAAGCTGATGTATATAACAGTACCACTAAAGAAAAGGTAACAAGTGTGCATTTTGTAAACAATCCTGCGTTATTTCTATTCCAAGATATTCGATATGAGTTAAATGGAATAGAAATAGATAAAATAAAAAATGCAGGTATCACAACGACAATGAAGTCTTATTTGTCTTTGAATGAAAATGAATCCAAAAGTGCAAAAGTTTGGGGTTGGTCTCCTGCAGGAATAACCAATGTTACAAACGGAGTTTTCTCTGTCTCCATACCATTAAATAAAATATTAGGATTTGCAGAAGATTATGAAAAAGTTTTAATTAACTGTAAACATGAGTTAGTACTGTTGAGGAGCAACACAAATGTCAATGCAATAAAATTGAGTAAAGAGCAAATAGTGGAAAATATAACAATAAATAAAATCGTTTGGCGTGTTCCACATATTAAAGTGTCAGATCGAGAGAGAATTAATTTATTAAAGCATTTAGAAAAAGATCGAGCCATTACACTAGCGTTTCGTAACTGGGACTTGTATGAATATCCGTTACTACCCAAGACACGTAAGCATACTTGGGCTATTAAAACTTCATCGCAAACAGAGAAACCTCGATTTGTTATTATTGCCTTACAAACAAACCGAAAACATAATGCTCAAATGTCAATGGCTGAGTTCGACCATTGCAATGTTCGTGACGTAAGAGTGTTTTTAAATTCATCATATTACCCCTACGAAGGACTTAACATAAATTTCTCTGACAACAAGTTTTTATTAATATACGAACAGTATGCAAGGTTTCAGCAGTATTATCACGGACGTCGATCAGAACCGTTGTCGAGTTTAAAAGAGTTTAAAGATATTGCTCCTTTATTCGTTGTTGACTGTTCTCGCCAACAAGAAATGCTGAAGGGATCAATCGACGTAAGAGTAGAAATCGAAACAGATCAAGAGATACCTGATCAGACCGCTGCATACTGCCTTATACTGAACGATTGCATATTTGAATATAAACCACTGAGTAACATTGTGAAAAAGCTATCATGAATAACGATACTATTATAGTGGATGTGCAAGGATTTAAGGATTTGAAAAATAATTTTATTGTAAAAGAGTTATCAATAGCAACTAAAAACCATACGCAGACGTTCTTAATTAAGCCACCATATGCTTTTAAAAACCTAACAGATGAAGAAAAGAAGCAAATCCGGTGGTTAGAAAGGAATCGCGGGCTCAAATGGAGTCAGGGATTCATTGATTACCGTGAATTTAGACGAATAATAGTTCCGTATTTAAGCAGTAAGAAGGTATTAGTAAAGGGATTGGAAAAAGGAATATGGGTTCGCGAGCTATGTCAAGATTGTGAAATAATGGAGTTGGAAGAAATAGGTTGTCCTAACTTTTTAAAATTATATAGTGATTACCATGTAGATGTAAATAAATTTAATTGTGAGTACCATAAAAAAATGTGTGCTTTAAAAAATGTTCTGTGTCTAAAAAAGTGGTACACTTTAAATGTTAATTGAGTTATTAATGTAATAAAGTATTTTCCTCAATAAATCAAATGTGTATAAATATCTTTTTGTTTAATTACTAAAAGTAAAAAGGGTGAATGAAACGATCTTAGTATTCAATTCAATAATATTTATTTTAGAATTTCTTAAAAACTATAACTATATCCACAAACTTTTTTTGATATATTGCTAATGATAGCCTCTGTTTGATCCATTATGGGGTCAATATGCTCTGTTACCACATACTGCGCAGATAATAATGGATCAGTATGATTTGTTTCGAAGTCCACCACTTCAATCTTAATTAATCGACGACCTTGAATCGGCGTACTTTTCATCACGTAAGAATGAGAATGCTTCAGATAACTTCTTCTTTTTCGAAGTCTCTTCTTGGTGATATTATTCACCACCTTGTTATACAGCGGGGAATCGCCTCGCCGTTCATCTGCTCTCCAATTCGGATACTCCTCTGTAAATCCCTCGAGCATATCTTGAGCGTTCTGTTCAAAAGTGGGAGATGACGGTTGTACGAACTCCTTGTTGATGCTGAGCGACACCAGGTTCTCTTGAGTATTCTAAAACATAAAATAAAATAGTTTATTACATACATAAAACCACGACTATTATCCCCGAAGGGTTAGTCAGCGACTACGCAAGGAGGACAGCAAAAGCAGTCCTTTACCATAACCCACTTTTCACCAAATAACGACACAATTACAACACAAATAAAATTAATTTATAATCATACAAAATTATTTAAACTTACCATGTTGATATTATCTAGCTGGACTACTGACGCCTTCACTTTAATAATTGAAATTGAAACTAATTTGAAACCCATTTATATTAATGTACATGATGACACAGCAAGACAATATAGGTAGTAAAACATGTAATTAATGGACATTTCAGCAAAATAAAAAGAAAGAATTGATATTATTAAAGAATGATTAACTTGCCAATAACGTGACCTGATTTGTATTAATTAGGTTTCATATTACCTTATAATCAGAAGAGTACAACCTACTCTGAATTTGACTTGTTCAAACTTGTTTGCGTTAGAATTTTCTTACTTATTTACCGTCAATGTTTTATTATACAAAGATATATAATAAATTAAATAAAAATGCAAGTTAGTCGGTTACTTTTATATTTTATTAGGTATATTAATACAGCTGGGTAGAGTAAATTTTACATTACATTTCATAATCTAAGTTAGATTTCCTATTCAAACAATAAATGAATCTGAGCAAAAGCAACAACTTACATATTTTTTAACAATTTTTATAAATCAAAATATTCATTATATGTACCTACTTAAGTATATTGAAAAACTGGTTACAATAGTTTATAAAAAGTTAATATTATTTTAAATTCAACCAATGAATCTTAGTAATGGTAATAAATAATAATACATTTTTTTATTTCTCAAGCCTTAAGTATAATATAACTCTAATATAATATATCTAAATCATAGTCATATATCTAAATAATAGAATTTAAAAACACAGTGAAAAAAATAATTGCTAAAATATATAATCCCAGTGGCCCCAAGACATAGTAGATATTTTATTTTTTAATATTACGCGTTTGTCATCATTACCTGACAAAGCTATCTTGTTCTGTTCTTGGGTAAATATTTCATGCTTTAAGGATTTAAAAATTATGTTTTTCTTTCTTAAAAAAGTATTTTTGTTTAATACGTTATTGTAATCTTCGAAATGTACGTTTTTCAAAACCTGTTTCTGTATACCTTTAGCCCTTTTTAACTCCTCTTGTACTGTTTTTATACAGTATAATTTTGATCGTAAACCAACAAATTCAGAAATTAAATTTCCACCTAGTTCATCTTTGAAAAGACCTGGTACTTTTTTGTTAAGACCAGGTATACCGTAACAGTTATTTAATGGATAATTACTAGTATCAAAATATCTAAGGAAATTCAACTTTAAATCTGTATAAAAATCTTTGCTTTCTATTGAATAAAGAAAACTGTCAGTATCCGTATAACAAAGCTTTAATTTTTCCCGATAAAAAGGTTTCATAATAGAGTAATGAAAATCAAACATATGACTTTTGGATATTTCTAATACAGAAAAGCCAATATATATGGGTTTGTCTAAAGTAATTGTCTCGGGTTTCATTTGAACAGCTATAAAATTTTCTGTAAAAATAGTAGCACTATGGAAATTTGGTCGAGCTATTAGTTGCTCAGCACCGAAACTTTTCTTTGTTATATTCTTTTCATCATTCCACTTATTAACCAACTTCACGCTGACCCTTTTCTCGGTGTCTTCTAGTGTTTTACCAAATATACTATTATTTAAAAGTTTGAAGAAATCTTGTTCAAATATAGATTTGGCCTTTTTTCGTAACTCAGTGTTCATATCAATGTACTGTTTTAAGTATGGACTCTGATTGAATTGAATTACTCTATGTATTTTTTTTAGCAATAAACCATGTTTTAGACATGTTTTCAGATGGGAAAAATGAATGACATACAAAAACTTATCGTATAAGTTTGGTATCAATTTCGAAGTTTTAGATCCTGGAGGAGCAAATTTTTGAGCACAGAATGGAAAATCGTTATGATAATTATGCAAATGGAAAGGGTATTCTAAGTCTACTTCGAGTATATAGCCAATGTCCCCGTCAATGGGTATATTATGAAAATCAATTTTTGAAATTTCTAGTTCACTTAATAACTTAAAATTTGAATGAGGTAAATAAGCGCACATAGCATAACCATAAAGATTATTACAATCAATATAAACAAGGAAGTTATCACTTTTTGCGGGGTCATAAGTTTGTAAGTACTTGTTATTGGCTTTCGAATATCTTGTAGAACATAAACATATACCACCGCGTATGCCTTTTTGTATCATTCTTATTATTTCCAAATCATTTATTAATTCTAATTTAACATCTGTTTTTAATAGCATAGCGTCAAAACTTAGGCTAGGTGCTGTTAAGTAAAAAGAAGGATCCAGTTTATAATTCGTCTTACACGTTTTTCGAAAACTTTCGAAGACGTCCGCTAGTAAGAGTACATCTGACTTAAGATATAAATCAGTGTATTCTCCAAGGCTCCGTAATTCAAAGGTTTGCCATACTCTTTTTGCGTGTTCATAATCTACTATTGATACGTTGCAATTGTGCAATTTACTAAAAAAGCATTTATAAGGAGGTATTTCTTCTTCATCATAAGAACTCCAAGTAGTGACGTATTCGTAAGGATAAACCCCTTTACGTCTAAGTAAATTAAAATGTTCCTGAGAAGGAAAAAAAAAAGATAGATGTTTAAAATCATTTGTATTTAAATTTGCAACTAGCTTCTCTAGGCTTGTGCCTAAAAATTTAAAAGAATCGACAAAACGAACAGGTATGATAGCTTCGTTACTAATTCGAAAAAATTTGGTAAACGATATGTAATTTTCTTTATTTTTTGCAATCACTTGTATCCTACCTGATAATTCTCCTAACTGTCGTATGAAAAGATGACTGTCGTAACCAGCTAAATTATGAAAAAATATGGGAACGAACTTAGGCAAACAATATTTTATATTACAATAAGAATGAGCTGCACCACGATATCGTCCAGTAAGATGACAGTGATCTTTTACTTTGTCGTCAAATAATATTTTGTTACAAAGATAACAGTTTTTAGCTTGAGCAAAATTGGTTCTATCTTTATCTGTTAAGAACATAGGGATCGATGAATGCAAAATATTATAAATTACAGTTATATCAGATAGAAGGTTATCAAAAAATTTATTCACACAGTCAGGTCCTCGATAAGACACATATTTATTAAGGGAGCTGTCGTAGGAGCATACAACGTAGTAAGCAAATGCAGCTGGTACATGCTTTTGCGTAATCGTTGTGCAACTTGTTTCAGAATTTGGTTCAACTGGCTCTAACAAAGATTCAAAGTCTGCGTATAAAACGAAAGGCATGTCTTGCATGCGTTCATAATGTTCAAATTGTATTCGAGTTCCTTGATTAGGTAAAATTGTTGCTACACCACTGCAAACGTGGGCTTCGAGTTTAAGATTGTTATCAAAAAATATCATACAATCCTCACATAAAAATATTTTGGAATGATGTTTAGTTAACTGCTTGCGAAGTAATTTAGCTAAATCTTTAATTAGACAGTAATGCGTACGTTTTCCATTTTCGAGAAAAAGCATGTTGACGTGATGTCTTTTACGTAATTCGCATTTGTACAGAGGTCCAACAACCTTACTGCTATTTTTAAGGCCATAAACATTAATACTTATGTTGGGATTATTCTTTTCAAAAATTCTTATATCTGTGAACCCTACTGGAAATGTCATATTTTTAACTTTAAGTACACTTTCAAAATGCGGATATGCGGTGGTTCGATTTGCGTTATTTTTTGCAGGAAAAAGTGATGCCATGACACACCATAAAAAGCAGTAATCATCCGAATTTTTAATGTTGATACATGCACGTTTGTTTTTTATAGCGTTAGGTAAATCTAAGTAACCTGAGGCTCTCAACGGGTTATATTTGTTTATATTTACTTCTAGATACAAGCTTCGTAAGTAAGCCCAACCACTATCTCTTTCCTCAAATTCTTCAACTTTTTTACAAATTTTATGGCTAATGTTTGTATACATAGCATCAAAATTATAACTTTTATGTAAGATAATGTTTTCAGTAGCAAAAGATTTCGTTGAAATCGAGTCATCCTTATGCAGAAAAAATTCAGAAAACAATTCGAAATTTACTTTAAGGTTTGTATAAGCCTCAATTCGGGCTGAGAGTAAAAGTTTCACGCGGAGGCGCAATTGCGATAAAAAATCTGCAGGAGCAAACACATGCATACGTTCTTCAGCGTCCTCGCATTGAACACGGTACGACGCTATGCGACCGCGAAGAGCGCTATGCACTTGTTCGATACCCTCGCTCTCAATTACAGAACTATTATTTTTGTGTAAAATACTTTTTAAATGAGCAGAGAAAGCATTATTTTTAACGGATAAGTTGCAAGTTGAACAGAATATAGTCTTAACCATTATGATTTTGTTTTCACTGTGTTAAAAAATTACAAGAGGTTAAAGTAGTTTTTAAGTAAAATGTATAAAACCTAACACACATATAATATATAAGTAAAACTAGTTAAGTCAAAATTTACCGAAGAGAGTGTAACTAGTTAATATGTAGTACCTAGCTGACTGTGACTATTTTTTCTTTTTATCACTAAAGAATACCCCCTCTTCAGTAAATTTTGATTTGGCTAATTTTATGAATTTTTTTATAGTCAACAATTCAGGAGACTCAGCTTCGCCTTGTAGTCGAACCCAAATTATTGCCTTTTCACACCTTTCAAGACCGGTGAGGCTACGCACCTCCTCAGCGTCGTAGAGACGCAGCTCCGCCACCAGTTCACCGTCGAGCTTCGCAGTCCGACGCGTTACCCCGCCTGGTACTCGTCGCGTTAGTACACTGTCGAAGGTCTGGTCTGTCTTGCGTGGAGGCGGCGAAACTTCGTTATCTGACTCTGAATCATTTAACCAGTCTAAAGCGGAGCTAGACCCTTCTTGTTTTTTCACAATCGTTGTTGAAGTCTTAGGCACCGACGACGAGTACAGGCATTTCTTCTTAGAGCTAGAAAGATAAGAAATGTAATTAAAAACTAATTATTAATATTGACGATATACGAAATAACATAAAATATATTAACAGGTTTTAAAAGTAATCAACGCAAATTACCTTATGCTTTCGTTGTCCGAGTCAAATGAATTGGCTAACACACAGCTTTTCTTGGCAGAGCGTTTAACTTGCTTGCTTTCAGACCTAAAATAACAATAAATATTAGTGACATTAACATTTAACATATGACAGTAAATACTAGTACGATTAAATAATAACATTTGCTGGTCTAGGTCACTGCTCCTCTACAGACCTTCTTTAATAACTTCTTTACACATAGAGAGAGATCCGTGCTTCGGAAGGCATGTTAAGCCGTTGGTCCCGGATGTTGTCGTAAGATGACAGTCGTTAAAACCCACCGACCCGCATTGGACCAGCGTGGTGGGTTATGGCTTAATATCCCCGTGCTATTATTCACGTGGGAGGTCTCTGCCCAGCAGTGGGACGTTTATAGGCTGATGATGATGATGATGATGACATAGAGAGAACGGACCATAGCCCACCACGCACACCCACTGCGGTTTGGCGGTGCTAACGGTTGCAGATGCAGAAGGGATCAACCGTTGACATACCTTACAAAACATATACGAAGTCGAGCAAACACAACATTGCTAATAGAAAAATAAAAATATTTAAAACTTACGAACATTGTTTCGGTGTATATCTTCTGGATGATTCTCGTAGCGATTTCAGAGTACCGAAGCACTAAATATTAAAAACTTAGGCGTAGCTTAGGCGTACTAGTGGTCGATCTGACTTAGGAAGCACTGATACGACAACTACCATTTTTCGGGTATTTATTGGAGAAAAGTGTTTAACAGCAATTTTACTAAGCAGGAGTGATCAACTTTTTTTTTTTTTTTTTGCTTGTATACAATTAAACTATTAGTGCTAGTTTTTACTTTCAAGAATAACACCGTATGTAAAAACTGTTAATTCCAAATTTTTTTTTTATTATTATTGCTTTTATTACAAACCAAATAGGTACATATTGGGCTTATTATAAACACATACATTATCTAAGTAAAGCAAGCTTAATCGGTAGCGTAACCTTCTGTACTACAAACCGTTACCTATACGATGTACACATAAATGCTTGCATTCATCAAACCATTAGCCTGAGCCTTTTTCGCGTTATAGTCAAGTACCTACCTAACCACTACATTAGCTGTTATATTTTAACGAGTGTACGTTTAAGCAAAAGTAATTAAATAAGTATTACAATGTTATAAATAAATATGTGTTATTAGTAGCAAGAAAGGAAGTAATTACAAAATTGAAGCAATGTTTGTAACCTCTGTTTTTTTTTAAATTTTAAGCAAAATATTTAGTTTATCGATTAGTGCGAAAACTTGCAGCGAAAGTATTTTACATTTCCTGTGTAATTGCTAACCTTTCGATAAAGCGCTGACGACGATTGTCCGGATGTGCAACATTAGGACTGTTTTCACTAAGCATGAAATTTACTATTACATTTCATCTCATGATCGTCTTAACGAGAGTTTCATAACCACCACAATCACAGATCGAGTTCACCACTAGGTACCTCATCGAGTTCCTCACACTCTAACCCTGTCATTAATAAACGTTGATTAAAGTTACACTTAGGATTAAATTGACGCTGTCTCTATCTGTCTTCTTTAACAAAAACGAGACAGCGTCACTTTAAACCGAGGTGTAACATTTGGCCATTTTTATTAATGAGACGGTAAAAGTTAAACATTTTGATGTACGTACTAAATTAAACAAATGTCTCGGTATGTTACAAGTTAGCCGCTCGGATATCGAGAGACGCGGGTTCGATTACCGTGAGGCAGTCTATTTTTATAACTTCGGTGTTTATGTACTCATATTATTCCCACAATAATTAAATCTAACCATATTTAGTGGGTACGTATTCAAATCGACATTTGCTTTATAAGTTAAACCATAATTTGAAAGGTACTGTTATGAAAATCCTATCTGATCACTTGTTGCTAAACGTGACTTCAGCATGACGTAATTAATTGTTACTTGTTGCTCTGTCTATCCCACTTGTGGGAATACGCCGTGATGTTTGTGTTTGTATGTATTATGAAAATGTATGTTTAATGCGTTTGTCAATTAAAACAGTATAGACTTAGCTTTATCTTTCTAATTGTGTTTATGTTAAAGGTTATTCCCATTCTCCCACAACAAAATGGCCCAAAGTCCTCCCCAGAAAAAATACAAATATATTAATTTTCATGCTCCTCCGTGATAAAAAATGGTCATCATCATCATCATCATCCAAAAGACGTTCACTGCTGGACAAAGACCTCCCCCAAGGATCCCCACCACGTCCGGTCCTGCGCCGCACGCATCCAGCTGCTACCTGCAATCTTCACCAGATCGTCGGACCACCTTGTTGGAGGCCTGCCCACACTGCGTCTTCCGGTGCGCGGTTGCCACTCCGATCTGCCCCAACGGCCGTCGGTTCTTCGAGCGATATGCCCTGCCCACTGCCACTTATGTTTAGCAATTCTTCGGGCTATATCGGCTGCCTTAGTTCGTCTACGGATCCCCTCATTTCTGATTCGATAATATCTTTTATAATATTTGGTCTTTGGAGGAGTATAGGAATTGATGTATGGATTTCTTATATTTTCCAAACAAATTTTTGATGGCGCTTGGGAATAACCCGTATTAAAATTGTTTTCGTTAGCATTGAAACGGGAAGTTTCAAAGTCGAACTCGTAGTTAATGTATGTGTGTGTGTTTGTGTGTGTGTGTAGTGATTGCATACGTTGTTGTTTGCGGGATTGATATAAATAAGGTAACTAACAATTCCCTGCACAGTTGTCTGCATTGACTTAGATCAAAAAATACAAGTGTTTTTTTTATGAGAACCTTGAAAATGTGTTGAGTAGATCAGAGTCGACAATGACAATTGGCAACTGATTCTAATCAAAATACACAAGTGTTTTCCTTGGATCGAGGTTGAGGTGTTTCGGCATAAAACCTTTTCTTCCAATTGTTGAAAACCTTGAAAATGTGTAGAGTAGATCGGAGTCACCGTATACTGAAATGAAGTTTGGTTTAAAAACACAAGTGTTTTCCTATGGGTCGAGGTTCAACTTTAGCAAATGTTATTCATAGTTCAACTTATTCGGGGATCCAGTCCTGGGAGACCAGGAAGCCCCATCCAGCTTAAGTTGTGCTGTAATTCCATATTGTTAAAAACCTTCGCATTCATTAGACGAAATCCTTGAAAATGTGTTAAGTAGATCGAAGTCGTTGTATACAGAAATTAAACTATTACATACTGGATTCTGATCAAAATACACAAGTGTTTTCCTATGGGTCGAGGTACTACTTTGATAAATGTTATTCATAGCACTAACTTATTCGGGGATCCAGTCCTGGGAGACCAGGAAGCCCCATCCAGTTTAAGTTGTGCTGTTATTCCATATTGTCAAAAACCTTCGCATTCAGTAGACGAAATCCTTGAAAATGTGTTTAGTAGATCGAAGTCGTTGTATACAGAAATTGAAATATGAATTCGATTAAAATACACAAGTGTTTTCTTATGGGTCAGGAATAAAATTTGACAAATGCAACTATATGATACACCTTGGAGCGTGGTGGCAAATAAAAACCGTATATGACGGATACTTAAGTTTAATAATGTGATCTCAATGATGAATCGAAACTATATTACAAAATGGCATTATAAACAATATAGAATAAATTGACCAAGCGCCTTCGGAAAGACTGAGGAGCGTAGCTGTTAATGGTATATTGCTATTTTAATCGTGTAGGCGCTTACGTCTAAACAACACTTATTCCGTACTGAGAGTTCACTAAGTCACATTCATTTATAGTTGTGCTGTAATTCCATATTGTCAAAAGCTCCTGCATCCTATGAACGAAAGACCTTGAAAATGTGTAAAGTAGATCGCAGTCGTTGTATGGGATTCTAGATCACGAGAAGTCGATTAGACATTCTAAAACACGAGAAGTCGATTGGACAATCTAAATCACTTTTTGACGTTGACTGAGCGAGTGGCAGTGATTTTCAAAAGTAATATTGGGACATTCTAGATCACTTTTAACGACATTGATCGAACGTCAGTGAGATCAATGGAGTGAAAAGTGATCTAGAATGCCCAATATTACACTACTGTCTGGGTATTGCTTTGGTGGCCGGTTTCGGTCTTACTGATCGAGATCTTATATGTCTAGTAACATTTGATTAATTTTCTTCTTTGTGTTATCTTGCAATTAAATCTTAAAAGTGACACTGGCTGCAACTTGCGCGTGGCCGTCAATATGACCTAAGTTATTATTCTATCTATTTTACAAGATTCTTAAACAAAAAAATCTTGGCGCTCCATTGCGATGTGAAAGAAGAACCAACAAAGTAATTTTGTCACTTATGCTCACTTTTATCACAATATGTGTACAGATAATATTTTTACAAATGTAACAAGTGAAATGTTGCCTTATCTTCTTACTACGCCTTGCGTGTCACAAAAAATGTCTTTCATAATTATGTTTGGCCGCGTAGGGAGCGGCGAGCCTACAAAGGAGGTTATGACGTTATATAAAAACATGATAGGCCACAAAAATGTGCCCCTTTTACATAGAAATCGTTGGAGGATTCCTCGGATTCCCACCTTAAATGCCTAACGGTATTTTCATTATTCGCTGTCATAGGAAATCTGAAACGCTAAGAGGAGACAACAAAAGAATTTAATTAAAAATGTCGGTTGTAGAAATTTTCGGAGCGGTAACACTACGTAGGCTACGGTAGCTACGTGCAGCATTTTCATAATGCTTATTTTCATAACGTACAGTATTTTATTAAGAATAGCTAATCTATCATAATAACTAAACGCGATATCGATGACATTTTGGTTAGTTTTCGATTTCGAAAATGCTAAATAGAAATTGCAACATATTTCCGGATATTACGTTTTTAGAAACAATAATAGTTATTGTTACGTTGAGAGACTAGCTAGTTCAATCTAGTTTCGTATTATATAGGTTATTATAGCCTTCATCACTCAAAGCTTATAAACGTTTTACTTTTGTGCTCAAGCCTTCCCACAATTTATCATAGGGAGATCGAGGCCGTTTCCTACTACGCTAGGCCAATGTAGGGTTGATGGATAAAAAAAATGATCATTCTACGACAACAAATGGGACCAAAATCAAGCTCCCATTCCGTGTCAGGTTAGCTGGAAGAGATCTCTTTTATAGATATGTCCACTTTAGCTTACCATTGTAAGTAGGTACCTACATTAATTTCTGTATGTCATTGCACTTCAATAAAGAATATATACAAAACCTTGACGTGCCTTCCAAAGCACAAGGATCGGACAAATATGTAGGACTTGGTATAAACAATTAAAATTTGCTCCCAATTTTGGAAAAAAATCATTCATATTTGCAAACCAGCGATAGCAGAAGTTCTTTAGACACACAAAACATTAAATTGTCCTATCTAATAAGACAGAAGTACGATAAATATATGTGTTAGCTAAGATGTTAGTTAGGTAACATATTACGAATGTATTGTCTGATATTTCCAGCTCGTAACGTCAGAGAACGACAGAGGATTCCCCTACACATGCACTACTTCATAAAGTGAAACAATAGGCGCTAATACTCTCTGATACATTCTCTTTTATACCAGCACAATTCTCGGAGTAACAGAAGCGTAGTAGAATCAGAAATAGACCGCTCAAACATTTGACCGCTGACTGTTTCCGTGATATTATCGGAATCACAGAAGCGTACTCGAATGAACTTAACACAGCATTTCCCTATTAAATACATAGGAATGGGGAGTAATAACAGTCTATACAGTTTCCCCGCGCTCCGTAACCAAACTATCGGTAGCCTGTTCAAATTCGCCAACTCTGTTATACAAAGTCCGTGCGATGGCAGCGATTATTTCTCCTCTGTCTACACAGCTCCGTGCCATCCAATTTTAGGCCAATTTCACTGTAAAACGCTTGGGTCAGCGAAATTTCTTTGCTTGTTGACACTCACCGTCCTCCATTTGTGACCCTTTCATCGAGAAACGTTTGAACAGCGCGTTGTTCCAAAGTAAATGTAAACGAAAACTCGTTACAGTTGGATATTATTTTGATTAGGCTCATTTTAATTACAGATTTAACCTGTCGCCCGTGTGGAGATAACCTCAAATGATTGCTATGAATAATGCATTCGCATTCGCGCAAATACATTTTCGTTTGTCTGCACGCTTCCGGTTGATCATCGATCACCTTAAGTCGGGGAGGTAGGGAGGGTAGGGGAGTAATTTTCAGTACCGTAGACAAACTCCCCAGATTATATATTTTTTAGTATTTTTACGTACGTTAAGGTATGGGTTTTACATTTACAACTCTGAATTTAGGTAGGTATTAATTAAGTTTAATTTTTAATTTAATT
This sequence comes from Scoparia ambigualis, assembly GCA_963921215.1. Lineage (NCBI taxonomy): Eukaryota > Metazoa > Arthropoda > Insecta > Lepidoptera > Crambidae > Scoparia > Scoparia ambigualis. Next base: position 13,256,605 of record OY992518.1, read on the forward strand.
TGTTTGCGCCACCACCAATTATTTAGCACTAGTATTCTTTTGAAACTCGTTAATAGGAAGATAACGGATAAGTAAACATAGTAAAACACCCAGACCCGAAATCAATTTAGAAAAACAGTTTTTCTCTAAATTGACCCAAACGGAAATCGAACCCGGGGACCTCAGAGATAGCGCGACGCCAGACTTCCGTGAAGTCGTCGTATATCGAAACTGAAAATAGTAATAAAAAGTACGACTAGCTCCTTGAATCCTTGAAAGACCTTTCGTAATCCGGTAGACAGTTTTTCCAACTGATCTACCAAGACTCCTCAATTTTGATTTTTCGGATTATAAACACTAGCGTTCTATTGAGCTACATATTGAAATCTAGTCATGCCCTGTCGTCCGAATTAAGAAAGGTTGTAGGTTCAGTCTCAATGAAGGCTAGTCCTCCTTTTAAGTGCTATTTCCAGTTTATCAACTGAAAACTAAAAGGAGATGGAAAATTATACTATTACGATAAAATGCAAAATTGTGTTCGTAAGCTAAGTTCATGCAAGTAAAACAACACTACCTCCATTTTTGGGTACACTCGACTTTGCTCTCCTACTTCGTAGGTTCTAAAACATTCAGATTAAAACCGATGCTCAACTCCTTGTCTGTCACAAAGACTCCTAGAGGTTGCTAACAATTGAATTTCTATTGTATCTGGTATTACGACAGCTGAGCTCTTATACTCTCCCACAGGATCTTAGTGCGTGCGATCAGCTACACAGTGCACGGCCTAATACCGGCATCGTGCGTGTTTGCGGACCGTTACAACCGGGAGGAGGTGGTCCGATCGCTCGGCAAGGAGGTCAACATCAATCCGCCGCTCATGCTAGGCCAGCTACCCGACACGCCAGAGGAGTTACTGAAGCTGGACCAGGTATGAGAAAGAGAACTATAAAAGCCATTAAGGCCGTGTCGTGCATGCTACCCCATTACTAGTACCAGGTGGAGATGTAGTGGATTTGTTGATCAATATGGTCAACATCAACCCGCCGCTCATGCTAGGCCAGCTGCCCGACACGCCGGAAGAGTTACTGAAGCTGGACCAGGTATGAGAAAAAGAACGGTAAGCTCCGCAGGCGTCATAGTGGACGTCTTTAAACCGGTGTCGTATATGTTAGCTGATTGGTACTAACGGGCAAGGAGGTCAACATCAACCCGCCGCTCATGCTGGGCCAGCTGCCAGACACGCTGGAGGAATTACTGAAGCTGGATCATGTATGGGAAAGAGAACGATAAAAGCCCCTAAAGTTAGCTGTAGTTACATCCGGCAGGAGGTGGTCCGCTCGCTCGGCAAGAAGGTCAACATCAAGCCGCCGGTCATTTTCTAAGGTTCCGATTTCTAAGGTTTACGTGAACACTACAAATTAAATTAAATAATATGTAACATATAAGGCGTTCTATACGTAAAACTACTTACTACATTCCATATGTTTGTTCGAAAATTAATGGTGTAAATCCAAAATTAAGTTTGACTAAACTTCTACATTTCTACCCCGCCACAAAATGAAACCGCCATTAAACTAATACATTACAGGTACAACACGAACTCCAGTGATCTTTCCGTTACAATAAAACAAACGGAGTCGTAAGAAACTCTTAAGTCATTAAGCATTCTCCGGAAAGTCGGTATCGCAAGTAAATTAGCAGTAAGACCTTTTCTCGTCGCCTTTATTGTTTTTTCAGTTCCCAATTACGTATAAACGACTGCGCCGCTTACACACGTGAAACATTGATGAGACTTTTAGTACAGTGGCGGTGTAGCAGTGTGGCACGTTTTTAACTTCGAAACACTTTGATTTTGTTTTCGTTTTGATGTACAGACGCCAGCACTTAAGGCGCGTCACCGAGGATATGCGGGCGAAAGTGTTTTGCTAGATCAAATGGTTTATGTATTTACTATTACATGACGCTCTTATAAAAATACATAATACACTAAAGGATATTGCCTAAAAATGTGCTAATTTGTTACGCGATTAGATGTACTTTCCTTGATTATAAAAAATCCCGAAAACAAGCCAAAATAAAAGTCTAAAACGGATGATTTCTTACATTTTTTTAAATTTCCAACATATTTTTACATGTAAATATTTATTTTGAAGTACTACAGAGAACCTGCTAATTCATTAAATACTATAAAGTCTATATAGGCAAAAAACCTATAAAACGAGCCTATTTGCGCCGCTTCGCTGCTATACCCGTCTCGTACCGTTCGTACCGTTGAGAGAGCGAGAGAGAAGCGCTCAAAAGGACTCGCCTTAAACCTTCCACAAAATGTCAAATTTCTTCAAAACATTTTGAACTTTGCCCCTAGCCCAGGGTAAATATCGATTCGAGAAATTTGACATTTTGGATAGACTGATCTGTAGGCGTGGAAACTCTGCAATATGCTGATAGTCACCTGTTTCTTTTCATTAGTTCTACTTTTCTTTAACTGTCACTACGAAACAAAAGCATAGGGATCGGCACTTTTGTATTACAATCTGGGGAGTTAGCAATCTCACTATGCTTGGTCTTGGTACGGTTATTGAAATGTAGGTAATTGTTTAAAGCCTGTCCTGTTAGTAATAGTTAGTCCACGTTATGCTACTGACATGAATGGGCTGCTCGCATAGGTGGAAATATTCACTAACGGGATATCGGATACAGACTGGATAGACTAATTATGAGGGCCGGCCTGACACGTATTCAAACCACGGGTTCAAATTCCACTAGTTATTTTGTTTTTTTACAGTTTTTCTAAATTATAATTTGATCGCAACCGATAAGGTAAACTTTATACCTGAGAAACTAAATAACTTTCTATGCTCACACCAATTATTAACTTTCTATGCTAGCCCAAGTTAAACTTCTTTTGAAACTTTTTAAATGGTTAACTAAATAACGGATAAACATACATAAATATATAAGATGACTGCTAGAAACCGCAAGAAACTTCAAGGGCTGGTCAGGTCAAGTCTATGCTAGCCCAAGTTAAACTTCTTTTGAAACTTTTTAAATGGTTAACTAAATAACTTATAAACATACATAAATATATAAGATGACTGCTAGAAACCGCAAGAAACTTCAAGGGCTGGTCAGGTCAAGTGTTTTAAACATGACAAAAATTACAAAAAAGAAATTTGTACTTTTTCATTTTTAATTAAATAATTCATTTTGTGAATTTTCAATTAGATAGTCTTTGAGTATCTAATTTATTTTAAAGCAATAACATAAGAAAAACAAATAAAAATAACCATTATTTACAACGCACGGGTAGCGGCCGGTCGTTGACCCAACCGTCTGTTGACCCGTCCGCGTCAGCCGGGCGAATAAGTACCTACGTTATTATAGTCTGCAATGAGACTCCATTTATTTTCCAATTACTAAATGTGCGTATTTTTCTTATGTTATTGCTTTAAAATAAATTAGATACTCAAAGACTATCCAATTAAAATTCGCAAAATGAATTATTTAATTTAAAATGCAAAAAGCACGAATTTCTTTTTTGTCTATTTTGTCATGTTTAAAACACTTGACCTGACCAGCCCTTGAAGTTTCTTGCGGTTTCTAGCAGTCGCCTTATATATTAGACATTCTGTAACATAGAAAACACCCAGACACGAAATAAATTCAGAAAATCAGTTTTTTTCTACCCGACCTGGAATTGAAACCGGTACCTCATAGATGGCGCGACACCAGAACCGTCGTACTAACCGCTCAACCACGGAAGTCGTGGAACTGTATCAAATCATACTTAACCTACCGCTCACTGCTTCACAACGGCACAGGAGCAGCGTCCCTGAAAGTGAGCCCTCTGATAAGCAATCACGGTAATGGACTAATGACAAGTTGGACACAAACCTGGGAACTTCTGGGAACTGTGGCCTGATGAGGGTGTCTCCGGCGCACACGTTAATAACTAATAGCTGGTTCCATAGTTACCTTAAAGTACTAGTGACGTATTTTAATTAGTATTTTTTTAATCCAATACGGGTAAGCACTTGTCCTTCACCTTACCTGATGGTAAGTGACGATAAGGCCGAATGTGGAAGCGCGCTTCACCCGGAATCCTCAACCACTGAGGAACTGGCTATCTTATCTAACTGTCGGAACACAACAATGTTATTAAAATCGTTGTTATGGCGCCAGACTTAAGATAAGGTGGTGGTTGCTAGCCAGGCGGACTTAAAAAGCCTTACCACAAACCAAACTAAGTAGGTATACAAAGATGTACCACCGCTGGGAATCAAACCCGGGACCTCTGGATCGAATGCCGGTGGCTTAGCCACTAGACCACAGAGGCGGTCGTTGTTTTTGGTAATCTCAGAGCAACCCGTAATAAAATGTAAAAAAGTGGAATTCAAGTTACAAATTAGTTACAAGACTACCACGGACCATGTAAAGTGTATGTTTCATGTTTGTATGTATAAATTAAACACGTGTTATACGCCGTTGTACTATTAACAAAGCCGTTGCAGTACCATTTTCAAAAAAAATCATGTAGTAAGTTAATTTTTACGACTTAAAATGAAGGTGTTCATAAATCTATATAAATAAAAATCAATTGCCGAAAGGTTTGTACGCGCATCATTTCAGAAAGGCTGCACTTATTTGGCTAATTCTTTTTTGTTGTGTTCGTAATTGTTAGGACAAACAAGGTTTGTATGAGCGAAAATGTGTAAAAATTAATCCGAAAAATGTAAAATTGGATTTAAAAAATTTTATGTTAGTACCTAATAAAGACAGTTGGCAGATATTCAAATAAAAAAATATTTAGAGATTTGATATGTAAGTACTTCATTGATTGATGAAGTAAATGTCAAATCTGTCAATATATATATTTTTTAATTTAAATATCTTCCAACTGTCTTTATATTAGGTACTTAAATCTTCTTTGCTGTTTTCTATGTCACTCACACAATCATTTTATGTGGAGATTTTTTAATTTAAAATTTAATTTAAAATTATACACTTTTCCGGACGAATTTTCAAAAAAAAAATTAATAGGCGGTAAACGACAGCTTGTATTAAAATAATACAAAGTAATGGTGAATTAAAAAAAACTGTTAGGAAACAAAACATTGCATGGTGACTATTCATCATCAACCTATAAAAGTCCCACTGCTGGATTTAAGCTTTACCACATGAAAGTGACATAATGGCAGATTAGGCTATGGCCAAAAAAATATACAAAAAATTTACAATATTACTTAATTATCACCAGCCCATAAACATGAGAAGATTGGGCCAATAACCCACCACCAATAAATACTTAATAAAAACATCATATTATTATACATAGGGAAATCACAATAATTGAAAGGAAATGAAATGGAATGTGCGTAGAAACAATTATTGTGCACCCAACAAAAGAAATCCAAAAAACACCACACTGCAAATTAGGCTACACTCTCCCAATTTCCTCCTTGTTAAATATAAATGCAGCAAGTATAGACGCTTTTGCTGTAACATTACTTTCGGCTCCCTTTTGTGAAACAGGAGCCGAGCCAAGTTTGTTCGATCCACCGAACTGTCAATTTTCATTACTCCCCTGCGCTGGAGGTAATATAGGGGCGTCGCAAGTTGAAACTTCGCCGAGCCCGTCCGTCCTTTTCATTTAGAATTTAGTGGCACGTCAACTCTGAATACGGCCCAGAGTGGCTACGCGCACATTTGAATTAATCCAGAAATGGAATGTATGCAAAATCCGCTTTCGACCCGCTCCTAACAAACAAGAACCCGTTTAAAAACGCGACTACAGATGTTCTGTTTGGTGTTCAGGCGGCCGTTCGCGTAATTAAAGTATTTAGGCAACTGTGCGGATTCACTGTTGTGTGTGGCGTTCAGCTTTCATTCGGCAAATAAAATGAAATGTAACAATGGCCGAAGTACAACGTGTTTTACATAATACCAACATTTTAGGAGGATCCCATTGTGAATCCTGAAATGAAATCTCACAAGCTATGTTAAATTAACGGTTACATTAGGTATATTAAACGACGGTGTTAATTATTAAGGCATGTTGCTTAGAGATGGGGGAGCGATTTGAATAAGATAGAAGCAGCACTATCTATCTATCTATCTAGTGATGAATTTATAAAACCAATTTGTCATTGGGTTAAGTAAAATATAAACTGTCACTCAGCACTTTGTGATCAACAGAGCAGCGTGACGATTTATAGAAACAGCAGTGTCGTATCGACCCAGTCCTAAAAAAATACATTCATACATTTCATGCATAAAAATAAAATAGTTTTCTATCTTTAGCCATGACAAATAATCATGTTTAATGCGGTTAAAAACCAAAAAATATAAGTCATCGACTCTCATAAGCAAAATAATTGTGTGATGATCGTACCAAATGGAAAGCTTCTGTCTCTGGATACCTCTTTGGGAAATGGCGTGATGTATGTATAAAGCTCCAAAGTTTCAAAGATAAAGTTACTAGTTTGAATTGGAAACTAATATAAAGGTATTCACAAAATTCTCCAAGATTGATTCAGTAAAGTTCTTAGACGTCTTTCTCGTCTTAAGGATCGATGAGTACAGTTACTTTTAATCTGTTTTAAATAGTTTGTTTTAATTCGCAATTCATTTTAATCTTTCTTTAATTGCTACTATTGTTAACTTGTATGTTGGTGGTTAGGCATTACCATGTTTAAATAAAACGAAATATTAATTTCCAAATACTCAAATATGGATCGGATCATACATTTAGTATGGATCAAGTTGTTGGATAAGTTAAATTAGTTTTAGAGATTAACCCTTACGCACAAACAAGATATACCTTCATAAAAGAGAAAGAAGAAATTGGCAATGCAAAAGCAACATCCCTGATGTTGCTAATGTCCATGGCAGAAGGTTTCCGTTTACTATTATAATACGGCCGAATTCGATAAATACGTACATATCCTCATGACTCTTATCCCGGAAGGTTTAGTCAGAGACCAGACAATATGGATAACAAAATGAACTGCACAGTATGTGCAGTCTTTGATCCGTTAGTCACCTTTCACGACAACCAAGGTAAAAGATGGGTTGGTAGTATACTATTTTAATAAGCAGCCACCACACAGTGATACTAATTCGAAAAAGATTGTGTTGGTTGCTTTCTCGTTTATCTCGCTCAAAAACAGTAATATTCCATGTGACTAGGGTTTCTCATCGAGAAGTCTCGAAGCGGGAATTCCCGGGAAATATGGCCTTAGTCGAGACGGGGAAAAAAGGGTTGAGTATACCCGGGAAATCGAAAAATTAAAAAAAAGTAAAATAATAGCAATTTTACGTTAATTCTTATGTTAATTCTCGGGAATTCCCGGCAAATGGTGCTCGAGAAGTCTCGGTATCCGGGAACAAAAAAAGTCGGGAAATGAGAAACCCTACAAGTGACACTAGATATTTACACAAAGAAATGTCAATAATTTGTTTACAAACATTCCTCATCGAATTTGGTAATAGTATAGGCGGCCTGTCTATTCGTTTGTCTAATTAAAATAATACCTATAGAAATCCACGGTTGCAAGTAGCAGTGTAGATTACTATCAATATCTAGAAACCATTAAGTAACGAAGTCTTCAAATTAGAAGGACCATTCCTTTCTATCCCGTCCGCACTAGCGGATGATAGAATGAACTGCAAATACCTAATCTAGCTCAAGGATACTCGCCAATGCATTTTAGTCTTTAGATCCAATCTATGCTACGCCACTTTTAAAGTCGCCAAGATTTCCACAGCAATTTATAATGTGGAATCTGTATAGAAACCAATGATCGAAGTAGATTATAAAAAAAGCTCACAACGAATTGAGAACTTACTCCTTTTTTTGAAGTCGCTTAAAAGGGCTAATTAACCAAAAGTTGGCAAAAAGGTACGACATAGTTATTTTGTTAGGTTAAAAACCAACAAGGTAAAACATATGTACGAATATAAGTTTTACTTGATTTATTGTTTACAAAACCATTTTAAATTAGAGAAACAAAAATTGCAACCGCTGCTGTTAAGAGCCACCCTGAAAGTGCCAAAAAAACAGCTGTTCCATATAAAAAATAGTATTCGACCAAAATGTATAAAAGTTGCTGTAGTTTTCGCTACTTGCTCCCAAATAAATAATTGTTCTTTGCACTTAATCTTTCAACTGAAACCGCGCATTTATCAGTGCTCAATGAATTGAATTCCTGTAGTTTACTTCAAAACTGCCCCGAATATCAAACATCTTTGACAAAGGCACATCGGGACATTCCAGGCCACCTGTTCCGTCATAGTCAGCTATAAAATTCATCACAATCTTCCTTGTCCTGCTGTATTACCCTACTTTGAGAATGATCATTCATCTGCACAGAAAAGGTTGAAGCTTGAAGCGTAAATATACTTTGACGGCGGTGCGGTAGCCTGACAAAAATCAGAATACAATTTCCTTTCCATCCTTTTCAATATTCTCTATGGGTGGAAACCTGTCAGCTCTCCTTACTTGAACTGTCTTATGATAAGTGGCACTTACCCCTTTTTAAGTGCAGTCAAACGTTGTTACAAGATTTTGTAGAGCCACTAATTTATGCTGAAATTTTTTAGCACCGTTTTTTATTGATCGCAAGGCAACTTAGCAAATATTCAAACCTCTTTACTGGTTTCTGCTGGCCCACCCTACAAAACAAAATGTCGTGCCGTCAATAGTTTCTTTTAAATAAGTTTAATGATTTAAAATTTGGGACTTCTTGGTGGGAAAGTGAAGCGTCATGTCTGCAGTTTTAGATAGATAGATACTTTTATTGTAACTTAACACCACAAACATTTACATAACACATAACAATGAGCACAAATACAAAGTTAAAGTTACAGAGGTGCATACCACAGTTAAACAATTAAAAGCAAGAGCAAATTAAAAAGAACTAAAATAAAATACATAACATTATAAAATAAATAAATAATACGGTGTAACAAATATAGATACATACATATACATACTTAAATATAATAGTCTCAGGTAGAATGTAGCGGACAATGACAGCTATGCAGCAGTATCCTGCCGATAGGGTTAAAGGGAAAGGTAGAAATTCTTCACTTGCACCTTAAATGCGTGAATTGTTTTAGCACGCCTGATCGCAACTGGAAGCGAGTTCCAGCGACGAACAGCTTCAACGGTGAAGGAACAATAGTAAAGGTAGTGTAGTGAAGAGGGGTTTTAAGGGATAGATTTTATGATGACCGTAAGGAGCGCGAGGATGAACAATAAGGAGTTTTGTTTTTTTTTTGTATTTTGTGTTTTGTCGAAATATAATGTGAAGTTATAGTATTACACCAACCTTCTAGCAAACCCAGGGCACGTTGCATTACCCTTTAGCATACATTCAATCCATTTGCAGACCCTTCGGAGCATAATGTACAAAACGCAAAATGTACACTACACAACAAATGTACAATACTCAGAATGTGCAAAACGTAAAATGTGCACTACACGCAGAATGTACAAATCGCAAAATGAACAAGTAAGCCCGGCGACGCCTCTGCGAAGCCTTTTTATCTACGTATGTCTAATATGCAGTGATACTAAGTCACGACCTAAATAAATATCAACTAAGAAGTCAGATAAGTTTCTGTTTTTGCCTAAGAACGTGCGCTTACTTGTTCATTTTGCGATTTGTACAGGTTTGCAGATCGGTTGTGCGATTGAATGCACCTTCAATATCTACGGATGTGTAGACGCGGATCTCTTTGTTCTTCAGGGCGGGTTCCGCTCTGCTCACCACATGCAGCAGAGCAGTTTCTGTTGAATTATCATTCTTAGCATACATACATGCATATAATCACAACTTAATAGACCCGAAGGGTCATTCAGAAACTATGCAAGGAGGACAGCAAAAGCAGTTCTCTACCATAGTCCACTTTTCACCAAATAGCGACTGCACATGTGCTTAGCGTCACAGGTGGTGAGCCCATCGCCGCTCTAAGCTGTTGGATGTATATGCAGTCTATAGTCCATCAGTCGCATTTTACAACACCCAAGGGAAGAGAGGGGGTGCTAGTATTCTTTCACCGCTACGCGACACGGATAATAATGTGAAGTAATGGTAGATTATTAACGTTAAGTGTTCGTGAACGTGCATGAACGTGCATGAACGTGCATGAATGTTGGCAAATAGAACAAAACAGTGCAACATCACATTTCAAATACTCATTACCACTCGTGGAAATTTTCAGACACAAAAATTGGCGCAACTGTCAACGTCGAATTTGACAGAATCGAGCATAGACTATGCGATGTTTTGTGATCACGATGCATAAAATGTACCACAGAACCGAAATAATCGACCTTGTTCAAACTAAAGTAGTCTGTAAGTCTATGAAGACACGGTACAAAGTCAAGTGTGTCTTTGTAGGTGCGGTCTCATGCGACCGCTTGGGGTTTGAGAGGTTAAAATTCAAGTTTAAAAAATGAATTCCGTGTAAGATAAAGATAACGAAACGTTGAAAAAAATGTCTACCTCAGGCGAGAATCGAACCAGCGTTCTCTTCAATCCGGGCGACTGCATAGACCACTCCGCCACCAAGGTTAGACCGACAAATTTTTTCAACGCTTTTGACTTTATGTTTTTAAAGCAACAGTGTCTTATCAAATCTCTTACATTCTTAGAGATCTGAATGAAAATATTTTGACAATATTTTAAACATTCAGTTAAGATAAGACTGCATTATAGATTCATAATATTTGATTATTTGCGTTAATAAAACATAACTAAACATTTTTCAATATTTCGTTATCTTTCAGTTTATTTGTGCGTTTTTTAACGCAAATAATCAAATATTACGAATCCGTGTAAGATAACTTAGTAAAGTCCCACATTTTTCCAAAAACTTAACGGTTTTGGGGAAATATCATTTACCATTCATCACCTCTATTCATCTTAAAGTACCTACTTAAAGAAACTATCTAATTATAATATTTACTTGACACTGGCTAAATGTGCACACCGCACCAAGCCATATTTAAGACTAGCGGCCGCTCGCGGTTTCACCCGCGTGGTTCCCGTTCCCGTGGGAATATGTGGATAAAAAGTATCCTTTGTGTTAATCCAGGTTATAAACTATCTGTATGCCGAATTTCATCCAAATCCATTCAGTACTTTTTATGTGAAAGAGTAACAAATATCCATCCATACTTACAAACTTTCGCGTTTATAATATTAGTGGGATTAAAAATTATTGTTTATAAATATTCAACTTACTACTAATATTATAACAGGACTATTTTTTATATTCATGTGAATTTAAATACAAAGTCTATCAGCCCAACATAAAACCAAACCAATACGTTATAATTATAACCCACCTTCATTAAACAAGCTAAAGTCGGCTCCTAAAATCACTATAGAAGAGCATTTCCTCCAATGAGAAGTCGGTTTACGAGCCCTACCTAATAAAGGGGGCATAAACTACAATACATACGCGCCCTAGACACAGTGTTCGCGTTAGTAATACATTTTATATCCATTTTATTACTTTATTAGATATACTCTTTTCTACTTTCCCTCGAATAAGGAGGGATGTATGGGTATGTGTATAAAAATGAAACACCCAGGAACTACGAAAGCCTACATGAAAGTAGTATTTTTATTATAGTGACATACATAATAATATAATAACATATAATCATGACTGTTATCCTCGAAGGGTTAGTCGTCAAAGATAGTCAATGTGGACCGCAAAAGCAGTCCTCTGCCAAAATTCACTTTTCATCAAATAGCGACTGCACATGGCAAGTCGTTCCTCTGTAAGACCATTCGGCTTTGGAATTCTTTGCCGGTGCATGTGTTTCCCAGCTCCTACAGTCCAGGGTCTTTTAAGCGGGGCGTGAAACGGCATTTATGCAGGCCGTCTTGAATGGGTGCGCTCGTCACCGTGCTTATTCCGCGATGGGGAGCGCTCTCATTATTTTGGACTGCATCGCCTGCTTACCATCAGGCAGGATGCAGTCACTATGACGAGTTAAAATAAAAATAAAAACATGTGCTCAGCGTGACAGGTGGTGATCCCATCGCCGCTCTATGCTGTTGAATGTATGTGCAGTCTTTATTCCGTTAGTCGCCTTTTACTATACCCAAAGAAAGAGAGGGGTTGGTAGTATACAACCTTATTTTTTCTTTATACAAAAACAATTAAGGGTGAGTTCCACCCATGAAACTGAACTAATTTCCCCAAGAAACGTATGTGCAAAAATGACAAAAAAAAATGTATCTCCCATACTATTGTCGTCAGCTGATCGGACAGTTTTTATGGGAGGTCGAAATTTTTTTTGTCATTTTTGCACATTGGTTTTTTGGGGAAAGTTGTTCAGTTTCATGGGTGGAACTCACCCTTAATTGTTTTTGTATAAAGAAAAAATAAGGTTGTATATTCTGTGAGTGAGCCGTTATACCAAACGACTAAAATAAAATATGAATAATAAATATCTCTATAATGAGGTAGGTTATTTATATAAACAAAACACAATTTATTCGTATCCGCATCAAATCGCGGTGATCCGTATATCGTAAAGCTGATATGGCCCGCCGCCGCTCGTAAACTCCTCCACCGCACTTTTATGATTTCGGCCATACCCTATAGGTACCGATAACGATAGAACGACTATGAATTATGTCGTCACTGTTTAGGACTGCTGGCCCACTTACAGCAGCCAAGTGGTCAACTTTATAGGACATTAGAAGCCAGTAGCCGTACGAATAGAGTATCGAGCTTAAAGTAATACCAACTCCTTCCTTTTGACCGCATTCAACGCAGAGCTGCTCGAATTGTCGACGACGTGGTTATTTCAGGTCGGCTCGATCCATTGGCTCCTCGAAGAGACGTTGCGTCTCTCTGTAAATGTACCGCATATATCATGGGGAGTGTTCTGAGGAATTGTTCGGCTTGATCCCTGCCGCCGATTTCCTACACCGCACTACACGCAATCGACTGTCATGCCATCCACATCACCTTGATGGATGGGAGTCTACTACTGTGCGTTTTTCACAAAATTTCTTGCCTCGAACTACAGTGTTGTAGAACCAGCTCTCGGCGGCGGTATTTCCGGACCGTTACGACTTAGGGATCTTCAAGGAACAAGCCTATTCCTTCCTTAAAGGCCGGCAACGCGTCTGCGATTCCTCTGGTTTTGCGGGTGTCCATGGGCGGCGGTTATTACTTTCCATCAGGTGACCCGCTTGCTCGTTTGCCTCCTTCTGCTATAAAAAAATATATATGAAGTCGTGGTTCAACCCTCGTTATCTACTGTCGTAGCTTAACTCGTTCTCGAAGCCTAAAACAAAAATAATCTTTAAAAGAAATACGTTCGTTTACTAGTATTTTGATACGGGTAAAAAAACGGTATTCAAAACGTACACGTCTCTTATCCAGCCCCCGTAAATCTTATGAGGTACCGTAAAACCAAAGCCTAGTAAAAAAAAGTGTTATTGAAACTGAAATGCCACTATTTCTAAAGCATTCTTATGTAAATGTTAAAATGGACTAAATTTAACTTTGTCCGAATGCGCTACTGAGTGGATACCCGTGTCGTTCCAATTTCACTTGACATTAATTTGTCACTTTGAAATCGGTTCAATTGGAGCAGTTAGCATAAAACAAATTCGACAATTTCGACAAACCATTTACTTTGCTAGATTTCTCTGCTTAAGAGGCCTATTACATCTTGGCTGTGATTTTTGCGTGAAATGGCCAACTTTGGCGTTATGGATCTCAGAAACGAAAATACATTAACAATTATGACTTATTGAAAAGTGTAGAATAGCTATTGGAATAGTGCTTAGAGGCCTCGCTTTTTGTAAATTTTGCTTAACTTTTTAGTTAAACCCAAAATTGCAGAGAGAGATTTTCATAAAGTGCGCGAAGGCACTTTTTTGAGCTCATCGATTGAACTACTGTTCTAAACAAGTGAAATAAAAAAATTATAATGTTATCTCTTATATAGTCGAATAATGCGTAGCGGCCTCGGAATTTTTAGATATCATTGATTTTATATATGAAAAAAATCTTATTCTAAACCAAAAAACTTCGAAAATTGCTATAAATTTACTGTGAATATCTCCTATCTGCGATAATATTATTGAGCATAATTTATACCAGAGTAACTGTTACTTCATGAGGAATAAAGATTTTATAGTGAATTTATTATCCTATTTCGATAAAAACAATAAATACAACTGCAAAATTACTACAAAATGCGATGCGCCGGCCGTCCGAATTCAACATATGCTCACAGAATGGATATTTGTAATATTATGCACAAATTTATTATCCTATTTCGATAAAAACGATAAATACAACTGCAAAATTACTACAAAATGCGAAAATAGGCATTTTACGCAAAAATCACATTCGAGATGTAATAGGCCTCTTAATAGGGTAGTTGACTGGTTAGTCTTTATATAAACTTTTTTGCACCATCTAATCTGTCAATAACAATCAGAATGTCAGTAATATTACTTATTGCACTGAAAACACATACACAAAATAATGTACAGACAATGGTGAGCAACGGTGGACTTATCTCTAAAAGAGATCTCTTCCAGCCAACCTAATGTGGAATGGGAGCTTGATATGTGAAATGAAGCAACAAAAGTGCAAACTATCTAATTTCTATTATTACAAACAATGCATATACTTACTTAGTACCTAAATAAAATATTTATAAATACCTACTAATTAATAATACAATAATATATTGCAATACAAAATATAATACATATTATAAATTAAGTCATTAAATCTTCTTCGTCGTGTCGATGGTTCAGCATCCACGTAACAAACCCTAAATAGTTTTGGCCCAATATTCTGCTGTTGCCACCCCAGTAGGAGAAGCCTCATTTAAATCTTTTTACGTACAGGTGTAAGGGCAACACGGGCATGACAGCAGATGTTGCATGTCCTGCTCTGGAGCGCCACACTCGCACTGGGAAGAGTTCTGAGCAGTATAACCCCACCTGGCCATGTTCGATCTGCAGCGGCCCACTTGGGTCCGGAGTCGGTTAAGCGACTTCCATATGGGCCACGCAAGTTCATTGCCAGGGGGAAGGTTTTCGGAAGGTGCAATGGAGTTAGGTGGTGGAGCACAAATTTCCTGCCATAGTTTGCAGCGGGCTTCTCTAGGGTGTTCTTTTAGCGCTTTTGTGGACTTCAGGAAGCTCCTACGTCTCTTGAGGCGACTTTCAGGCGGTTGGTGCTCAAACAGAGAGTGCCTGTTGTCGGATTCCTGTTTTTGTTTTTCCAGAGAGCAAGCTACACCTCTGCGAACTTGTGGCGGTGCAATACCAGATAATGGGTAAAGCATGTTAAGGGGAGTGGGTTTGAGACAACCTGTAATTTTTCTGCATGTTTCGTTCAGGGCGACGTCTACCTCCCTGGCATGAGCGGACCGATGCCACACTGGACATGCGTATTCGCCCGCCGAGAAGCAGAGTGCCAGCCCTGACGTCCGTAGTACATGGGGTTTGGCACCCCATGAAGTTGTTGTTAAGCGAGAGATTAGGTTGTTGCGGGACCGAGCTAACTTTGAGCTTTGTTTTCAGGCAATGGCTTCTAAATGTGAGTGTCCTGTCAAGCGTTACTCCTAAATACGTCGGGTTTTTACAGTGTTCGATGTCCACGCCTCGCCAAGATATACCAAGTGGCCGCCCTGCCTGCCGGTTTCGGAGATGGAACACGCAGGATTGAGTTTTGGCTGGATTTGGCTTTAAGCCATTTTCGTCGTAGTACTTTCCCATGGTTTCCAGAGCTGCTGTCAGGTGTTCTTCGGCTTCCTCAAACTTGGTTGTTTGTGCGGTGAGTGCCAGGTCATCGGCGTAAAGAAAGCGTTCGGTGTAAGGGGGGCCAGGCTGGTCATTGGTAAATATGTTAAACAGGATGGGGGCGAGGACACTATCTTGAGGTAGTCCGTTTTTCTGTAGTCGCCATCTACTTTTCTCCCCATTCATTTGAACTTGGAAGCGCCGGTTCCTAAGCATCTCGCCGAAAATTTTAATAAAACCTTGATCGTCAGTTGTTTCCGAGACCTTTGCGAGTAGTCTTCTTATATTGATGGTGTCGTAAGCTGCGGACAGATCGATAAAAACTGCACCAGTCACTTTTTTTTTCTCAAAACCATCCTCGATGTGTTGTGTCAGTTTAATTACCTGACCTGTACATGATTTTCCGGGGCGAAACCAGCTTGTTCTGGGATGAGTTTTGGTTCTATAATGGGTGCGAGGCGGTTCAGAAGGACACGTTCAAATAATTTATACGTGTGGCATAGAAGAGAGATGGGGCGGTAGCTTTTGGGGTCAGTGGGTGGTTTTCCGGGCTTAAGTAAGGCCTTGGCTCTTCTCCACTGTTTGGGCAGTTTTGATTCTTGCATACAGAGGTTAAACATAGCAAGGAGCCAGGACACAGCGACTGGCCCTAGGTGTTTTATTTGTTCAACAGTTAAGTCATCTACTCCTGCCGCCCTTCCATTTTTGAGGCCCCCGAGTCATTAAATAAAGTCATTGGTCGGAAACGGTTATTATTTTTATCTATCTATATAAGATGACTGCTAGAAACCGCAAGAAACTTCAAGGGCTGGTCATGTGAAGTGTTTTATAGATGACAAAAATGACAAACAAGGAATTCGTGTTTTTCCGAAGGTACTTATCGCCCAGCTGAGGGGGCCGGGCAACGGTCGGCCGTCTGTTGACCCGTAAACGTAGGTAGGTACTTATCGCCCAGCTGACGCGGACGGGTCAACAGACGGCCGTATATGCTTTGAAATAAATAAGATACTCAAAGGCTATCCAATTAAAATTCACAAAATAAATTATTTCATTAAAAATGAAAAAAACACGAATTCCATTTTTTGTCATTTTAGTCATGTTTAAAACACTTGACCAGACCTTAAAGTTTCTTGCGGTTTCTAGCAGTCACCTTTTAATAATAAAAATCCATTGCCGAAATGTTTGTACGCGCATCACTTCAGAACGGCTCGACCGATTCGGCTGATTCTTTTTTTGTTGTGTTCGTAATTTTTAGGACAAGGTTGGTAATAATGAAATTTTTTGGAAATTTGTCACGGGGTACAGGGTGTTCACGCGGACGAAGTCGCGAGCGGCCGCTAGTTTTATATAAATTGTGTGACTAACCCTTCGGTGATAAAAGTTGTGAGTGTATGTTTGTGTTCCGTATTTAGTAAAGAATAGAATAGAATTTTTTTGTTGCTTAAACTGTGTAAAAAAAAATAGTATCAACAGTTTGCCCCTGATCGGGCATGCAATGTACACAAATAAATATTATTAACATTAATATTAACTAAATTCATCATGAATTTAACAATTAATTCGTCTTGGAACCAAAGTATTCATTTAGTTAGTGTATAGAAAACATTATTAAATAACCAAGTTTTAACTAAAATTTAAATATATGACCATTCAATGCCTTTAAATGTTTGTATGTCAGTACAACTCTTTAACATTACATCAAGGCGGGTTGAAGGACCTCCCCGCCCTCATATAGGAAATATAATGAGCGAGCGACATACATATAATCACAACTATTATCCCCGAAGGATTAGTCAGAGACTGGGCAATGAGGACGGAAAAAAAACAGTCCCCTACCATAGTCTACTTTTCACCAAATAGCGACTGCAAATGTGCTAAGCACGACAGGTGGTGAGCCCATCGCCGCTCTAAGCTGTTGCATGTATGTGCAGTCGTTAGTCCGTCAGTCCGTCTGCCTTTTACGACACCCAAGGGAAGAGCGGTGGCGGTAGTATTACTTCACCCATACGCGACACGGTAAACTCTTTAACTTTACATCAAAGCGGGTTGAAGGACCTCCCGACTTTCATATAGGAAGTATAATGAGCAGTGGTCGGAGTAGGTATATTGATTTTAGATACTTGCGTCATGATATCATAACATGGACATGCATTTCTTCCGGAATGTACCGGAGTTTCCAAAAATTTGGTAAATAGAGTAATAAAATAAAAAACCATATGTAAGCAAACAAAATTGTTTATTGTTAATACAAATAATCATTATTACAGTTTTATTAAAAATAATTATTTTTAATCCTCATCGGTTACAAGTTCTACATTTTGATTTTTTACTTAGGCCTTACACTTTTATTTAGGCCAAAGAGCCGGCTCAACATTAGCCAACAGGTCGAAACAATAAAGCTTTGGTCACCTATCCGTTGACCGGCCTGTGTGAGAGTGACTTAACCTCTACAATCAACGACCAAATGTGCGGCCAAGTGAGTCAATGAGTTCCAAAGGGGAAATAAGCCCAACAAATCTATAAACTACATTTCCTAAACTAGTTAATCGTTACTTACCCTAAATAATTATTAAAAAGCGACAATTATTAATAATTGTACCATCGTGATGGTTGGTTAGCGTTAGACGGGGGTTTTATAAAGGGGGGACAAAATTTCGTCCATTTTAGCGTAGGACGCACCGTTTCCAAGATATTTAAAGATTAACAAAAAAAAATCACTAATAATAATTTAAGACGTGATTTCTTTTCTTTTGCGAGATTGAGACAATGGATACGGCCAACATTAGAGATGGAGACCAGCGCCACTAGCAGCATAGCGTTGAGAGTATTGATACATTTTTAACTAGTTTCATGTAATAATTTCGATGTTTCGGTATTTTTATCATAATAATCCGGAAACTCGGAGGAGTATCCATATTAACATATACGTTTGATGTCAGTGACCTTAATTCAATATACCTACTCCGACCACTGATAATGAGCGACCGTCCCCGGAGTAGGTACTACTCCTAGATCGCATTATTATTTTCGGGTGCGTATCATTTCATACAATGACATATGAACTAATTACAAAGGACATAACGTTCATTAGATATAATTTTTACCTGGTCTATGTACACTTCCCATAACAACATTACGTATACTAGTCATTTGATATAACACTCATATTCTGTAACAACTTTTTCTATAAAGCTATATTGGTATAATAACATATTCTATACTTCATTTGATATAATTTCTACTTTAAACTATAATTAGCAATTTAACCCCAATTAGATTTTAAAAAAATTCTTTAAAAGTTAATACGTTGTGTTTTTGGTAAGGTTCTGCCACAAAGTCAGTGACAGAAACGAATCGCGGCAAAACCGACTCCACGTAGACTTGTTTGCCCTACGCTAGAATGTAATTTAAGCCCGCGTAGGGGCGGAGCCGGCCAGCAAGCCGAAGCTACGGTGGTGAGCGTAAGCCATCTGCGACGATAAGCTCGCGTGGGACCGCCAGAGCCTCGCAGCGCCGAAACCGTGAATGAAACCATGCTTGCTTGCATGCTGCGTGCTTGCTTTCATTCTGCATGCTTGCTTGCACGCTGAATGCTTGCTTGCACGCTGCATGCTTGCTTGCACGCTGCATGCTTGTTTGCATGCTGCATGATTACTAGCATGCTGCTTTCTTGGATGGTGCCCTTTGGGTCTGAGTATTATATGAATAATGTTTTATACCATTACATTATTATATCAAATGTTTAATATATCACATGGACATTATATCACATGAAATTATAGATTCTAAAATTATATTAAATGGACGTTAGATCATAAGTATTTATATCAAACATTACACACCCATTATTTTCCTTGTGCTCGTAGTAATGTTACGCGGAAACAGATAACTTATTGATTAATTATTCTGATGAAATTTGTTACCACAGAACCGTGTCGCGTAGCGGTGAGAGAATACTACCACCCCCTCTCTTCCCTTGGGTGTCGTAAAAGGCGACTGACGGACTAACGACTGCACATACATCCAACAGCTTAAAGCGGCGCTGGGCTCACCAATTGTCACGCTGGGCACATGTGCAGACGCTATTCGGTGAAAAGTTGACTGTGGAAGAGGACTACTTTCGGTCCTCATCGCCTATAATATCTGACTAACCCTTCGGGGATAATAGTCGTGAATATATGTACGTATGAAGTTATTTCAGGTTAACCTACTTTATCACAACATAGGTAAATCGCTATAATCCTACTAATATTATAAACGCGAAAGTTTGTAAGTATGGATGGATATTTGTTACTCTTTCACGTAAAAACTACTGAATGGATTTGAATGAAATTCGGCATACAGATAGTTTATAATCTGGATTAACACATAGGATACTTTTATCCCGATATTCCCACGGGAACGGAAACCACGCGGGTGAAACCGCGAGCGGCCGCTAGTATTATCATAATTTTGTACTCACTATATCCGTTTTATAGCTATTAATAAATATTTCACACTTAATACCTCCGAACCTTACCTGGAGACTGGATGCTTTTAGCCCCCAATAAAGGGTAAACAGTCATTACGTAACTCGAGCTATCTCTGGAGCCTTTATCATGGGTGCCACCTGGTCAGTACTTACTGGCTAATAAGAGCATTAATGTTCCGCAAATCACAATAGAGACTGCTCTGTTATCTGGTACCCACTAAATTACATATCGACTGTAATATTGGGGTAAAATGGAAAATTTTGACGTTCTTGATCTCAGAAACAAAAATACATTAACAATGTAGACTTATTGAATTGTGTAAAATAGCTATTGGCGTAGTTTGTAGCGGCCTCGCTTTTTGTAAATTTTGCTCAACTTTTTAATTAAACCCAAAATTGCAGAGAAAGATTTTCATAAAATGCGCGAAGGCACTTTTTTGAGCTCCTAGCTCTTACTGTTCTAAACAAATGAAATAAAAAAAAATGTTATCTGTTATATATTTTGTAACGGCCTCGGATGGTTTAGATATCATTGATTTTACATAGAAAAAAAATCTTATTCTAAACCAAAAAAACTTCGAAAATCGCTTTAAGTTAACTGTGAATTTCTCCTATCTTCGATAATTTATAGTTTTATTGAAATGAAACACTTTTTACGGATTAACTCGCGTTTAATTTACTATTTACATAGTTTTTATATTATCCTGACGTTTCGAACCCTTTACAGGGTCCGTGGTCACAGGGAGACTGAGGTGTTGGTCGTCTCATTAAACGCGAGTTAATCCGTAAAAAGTGTTTCATTTCAATGTGTAGTGCTCGCTTAAACCTCAGAAAACAATATTATAGTTTTATGTTATAATTGTATGTATGTTAGTCTATAAGGTATTTATGTTGCTATGAGCCATTGTAGTCTGAAATAAATGAATAAATAAATAAAAATAATATTATTGAGCAAAATTTATGCTAGAATAATTGTTACTTCATGAGGAATAAAGATTTTATAATGAATTTATTAACCTTTTTCAATAAAAACGATAAATACAAGTAGCAAAATTACTACAAAAGAAGAAATTCACAGTTAACTTAAAACGATTTTCGAAGTTTTCTGGTTAAGAATAAGATTTTTTTTCTATATAAAATCAATGATATCTAAAAATTCCGAGGCCGCTACGAACTATACGACTGTAAGAGATAACATTATATTTTTTTTATTTCATTTGTTTAGTTCAATCTAGGAGCTCAAAAAGTGCTTTCGCGCATTTTATGAAAATCTTTCTCAGCAATTTTGGATTTAATTAAAAAGTTAAGCAAAATTTACAAAAAGCGAGGCCGCTACGAACTATGCCAATAGCTATTTTGCACTATTCAATAAGTCAAAAGAGTTAATGTATTTTTGTTTTTGAGATCAAGAACGCCAAAATTGGCCATTTTAAGCAAAAGTCACAGTCGAGATGTAACAGGGCTGTTAATATCTATTTTTGAACATTTCCTCCGTCTTACAATGTCTACGATCGATACCATAAATACGATATTATTAGAAACTGACTTTTGCCCGCGGCTTCGAATGGTAATTTTTTGTGTATACCTATAATTAGTCCATGACCATTTCCAGAGCCCCGTCAATCTATATACTAAACATCCAAATTTTATTTCGGTTTAGAGACGTAAGCGTGAAAGCGTAACAAACAAACAAATTTTTTACATTTTTAACATTAAAATTTTAAACACTGAAAAAAGACGACAACCTCCGGCGGAAATTGAACCACGCACCTGCCGCATTCCGGGAGGCTGCCTTAACCACTTGGCTACCGAGGTCTGGCTTTCAACCATCGAAATTTGTCAGTGCTTGATGCTTATGTTTTTAGTCAACTGTTTAAACAGTGTTTAAAATTTTACTTAAGTATATTTAAGCGTTAATAAAAAAACGCTAAAATATAAAACATTAATTTATAACATTAGTTTGGTTTTGTACCATATCTTTCACGTGGCTGCAAAGAAAAAAGTCTAAAGGTGTTAAGAGCGTTTACGTCCTCTTGCGCCGTTTTGCTCAAAAACTGTACTTTTTAAACCTCTTAATATCTGTTAATACTTACTTTACAAATATGTTAAAAACTTATATCATTAGGCGATCTTGTAGTCGAAATAGTTTGTTGAAAACATTTTTAAATTTATGGATATTTTGGAATTTATAACAAGATAACTGAACAGAGGTTTTCATAAATTGACTTTCCGCGTCAACTTCGAAGCTTAAAAATGTGTTTAAATTACTAACAAATCTAATAACAACATTTTTATTTCAATTTGAAAGATCCTCAGCAAAATAGTTTGTTGAAAACATTTT
This sequence comes from Scoparia ambigualis, assembly GCA_963921215.1. Classification (NCBI taxonomy): domain Eukaryota; kingdom Metazoa; phylum Arthropoda; class Insecta; order Lepidoptera; family Crambidae; genus Scoparia; species Scoparia ambigualis. Next base: position 13,279,202 of record OY992518.1, read on the forward strand.
TTGATTTTGGTTACTAACAAAAACTATAAAATTCCAAACATTGTGAATTTTTAAAGAAATTATAGGTGATAAAGTGATTGTTTTCTCTAATGTACTAAATATATTTTAGAAGATAAAAGCTTTATACTATAGAAAAAAGTGTTATTTAAAATTTTAACAAAATTGTTTTTACTAAATAAGCTCTATAATTTTTCTATGAATATTTTAAAACTGCTCTAAAACTACTACAAAACCCTGCGCTCCACTCGCTTCAAATCAGTCCGCCGCGAGGCCTCTGAGAGAGTGGTCACGTCGCTCGACGCTCTGCCCGGCGCGGTTGTCGACCCTTCCGTAAGTTTGAAGATAGTGCAAATTTATAGCTTGATTTGCAAATCTTAGTACTTTGGTGAGTAAATTATTACTAGCTTTTATTTAACTGGCAATGTATGTATGTCTTGTTCGGGTGGAATTTTGCAACTCAATTTTGACCCACTTCCCGTTTACTGATTGAGCTGAAAATTTGCATACATGTGTAAATCGCGTGACAATGCAATTTTATGATTGACATGGTGCTGATCTGATGATGGAGATGGAAGGTGGCCATTGAAACTTTGCAATAAAATAGCACAACCTAATCGAGTTTGGGCTCGTTTGAATCGTCTTGACGAGTAGTTTGTCTTTCAATGGTAACCAGGGTCTGATGATGGAGCTGGATGGTGGTCATAGGAACTATGTAATAAAACGACGCAACCCCATCGAGTTTAGGCTCGTCTTATTCGTCTTGACGAGTCCTTTGTTTTTAAATGGTTACCAAGGTCTGATCTGATGATGGAGCTGAAAGGTGGTCATAGGAACTCATTGAAGAAACAACGCAACCCCATCGAGATGCGGCTCGTTTGATTCATATTGACGAGTACTTTGGTGCTAGATGGTAACCAGAGTCTGATGATGAAGCTGGAAAATGGCCATAGGAACTGAGTAATTAAACAACATAATAACCCCATCGAGTAAGCTGATGTTGGAGCTGGAAAATGGCCATAGGAACTGAGTAATTAAACAACATAATAACCCCATCGAGTAAGCTGATGTTGGAGCTGGAAGATGGCCATAGGAACTCAGTAATTAAACAACATAACCCCATCGAGTAAGGGCTCGTTTAAATCGTCTAGACGAGTACTTTGCTGTTAGATGGTAACCAGGGTCTGATAATGGAGCTGGAATGTGGCCATTGGAACTTCGCAATGAAATAACACAACCTAATCGAGTTTGGGCTCATTTAAATCATCTTGACGAGTATTTTGTCTCTCAATAGTTACCAGGGTCTGATGATGGAGCTGGATGGTGGTCATAGGAACTCTGTAATAAAACGACGCAACCCGATCGAGTTTCGGCACGTCTCATTCGTCTTGACGAGTACTTTGTTTTTAGATGGTTACCAGGGTCTGATCTGATGATGGAGCTGAAAGGTGGTCATAAGAACTCATTAAAGAAACGACGGAACCCCATCGAGTCTCGGCTGGTTTGATTCATCTTGACGAGTACTATGGTGCTAGATGGTAACCAGGGTATTATGATGGAGCTGGAAGATGGCCATAGGAACTGAGTAATTAAACAACATAACCCCTTCGAGTAAGGGCTCGTTTAAATCGTCTAGACGAGTACTTTGCTGTTAGATAGTAACCAGGGTCTGATAATGGAGCTGGAATGTGGAAATTGGAAATTTGCAATGAAATAACACAACCTAATCGAGTTTGGGCTCGTTTAAATCGTCTTGACGAGTAGTTTGTGTCTCAATAGTGACCAGGGTCTGATGATGAAGCTGGATGATGGTCATAGGAACTCTGTAATAAAACGACGCAACCCCATCGAGTTTCGGCTCGTCTCATTTGTCTTGACGAGTACTTTGTTTTTAGATGGTTACCAGGGTCTGATCTGATGATGGAGCTGAAAGGTGGTCATAGGAACTCATTAAAGAAACGACGGAATCCCATCGAGTCTCGGCTGGTTTGATTCATCTTGACGAGTACTATGGTGCTAGATGGTAACCAGGGTCTGATGGTGGAGCTGGAAGATGGCCATAGGAACTGAGTAATTAAACAACATAATAACCCCATCGAGTAAGGGCTCGTTTAATTCGTCTAGACGAGTACTTTGCTGCTAGATGGTAACCAGGGTCTGCTGATGGAGCTGGAAGGTGGCCATAGGAACTCTGTAATAAAACGACACAACCACATCGAGTTTTGGCTCGTCTCATTCGTCTTGACGAGTACTTTGTTTTTAGATGGTTACCAGGGTCTGATCTGATGATGGAGCTGAAAGGTAGTCATAGGAACTCAGTAAAGAAACGACGCAACCCCATCGAGTCTCGGCTTGTTTGATTCGTCTTGACGAGTAGTTTGGTGCTAGAAAGAAAGAAATTAAAATGTATTTTCATTTCAGGTTATCGAAGATGAGGTTCCACAAACAACAAATAAGGTTGAAGGTCGAAGACTAGTAGATTTTCAATACTTTTTGGACCAAATTAAAATACTTAGTAACCACAATAGAGCCACAGGATGTACAATTGATAATTTACAAGTGATAAAAAAGCATAAAGTAGGCTTATTATCTACATTTTTAATGAAGTATAACATTTACCTTTAGATAAGTCTAAGAATCATCTAAAATCTTGTTTACATAAGAAAGGTCAAAGTGTATTTAGTTGACAATACAGCCTGGTCATAATTATATTTTCACATTATAGTTTCTTAGTCAATTATTTTTATAACTAATTAATTTTACGCTGGTATGATAGCCTTTAACAGCAGTGTCTTACAGACAAAGGTACCTACTCAAAACTTATGTTGCGTTTATAGTATTGTTCTCTTACTTTCGTTGGAGTTGCTCGAGTGTGTCATGCTCTCTTAAAGTGTCTCTGGGGTGGTGGCATGTGCGTCGGGTCGTTACGTTCCCTCAAACATGGTTAAACGAAGCGATGGCTGATTCACATGTCATACTCGTGAACGGGTGCCGCCTGTGGAGGCTGGTCTGCTCTTGCAATCTTATTTTTTACTGGTAGTATTGAAAAGTCTTACTTTTTCTTGTTTCAGAGATACTGTAAGACGTTGTTTATTTTATTTTATATCGAGCAATACTTACTTTAAACTCAACATAAATTTTGAGTAGGTACCTTTGTCTGTAAGACACTGCTGTTAAAGGCTATCATACCAGCGTAAATTAATTAGTTATAAAAATAATTGACTAAGAAACTATAATGTGAAAATATAATTATGACCAGGCTGTATTGTCAACTAAAAACACTTTGATCTTTCTTATGTAAACAAGATTTTACATGATTCTTAAACTTATCTAAAGGTAAATGTTATACTTCATTAAAAATGTAGATAATAAGCCTACTTTATGCTCTTTTATCCTTTGTAAATTATCAATTGTACATCCTGTGGCTCTATTGTGGTTACTAAGTATTTTAATTTGGTCCAAAAAGTATTGAAAATCTACCTTCAACTTCAACCTTTTTTGTTGTTTGTGACGTCAAGACAAATGAGACGAGCCGAAACTCGATGGGGTTGCGTCGTTTTATTACAGAGTTCCTATGACCACCATCCAGCTCCATCACAGACCCTGGTTACTATTGAAAGACAAACTACTAGTCAAGAAGATTTAAACGAGCCCAAACTCGATTAGGTTGTGTTATTTCATTGCGAAGTTCCAATGGCCACATTCCAGCTCCATCATCAGACCCTGTTTACCATCTAACAGCAAAGTACTCGTCTAGACGATTTAAACAAGCCCTTACTCGATGGGGTTATGTTGTTTACTGAGTTCCTATGGCCATCTTCCAGCTCCAACATCAGCTTACTCGATGGGGTTATTATGTTGTTTAATTACTCAGTTCCTATGGCCATTTTCCAGCTTCATCATCAGACTCTAGTTACCATCTAGCACCAAAGTACTCTTTAAGATGAATCAAACGAGCCGCATCTCGATGGGGTTGCGTCGTTTCTTTACTGAGTTTCTATGACCACCTTTCAGCTCCATCATCAGATCAGACCCTGGTAACCATCTAAAACCAAAGTACTCGTCGAGACGAATGAGACGAGCCGAAACTCGATGGGGTTGCGTCGTTTTATTACGGAGTTCCCATGGCCACATTCCAGCTCCATCATCAGGCCCTGGTTACCATCTAGCAGCAAAGTACTTGTCTAGACGAATTAAACGAGCCCTTACTCGATGGGGTTATTATGTTGTTTAATTACTCAGTTCCTATGGCCATCTTCCAGCTCCATGATCAGACTCTGGTTACCATCTAGCACCAAAGTACTCGTCAAGATGAATCAAACGAGCCGCGACTCGATGGGGTTGCGTCGTTTCTTCAATGAGTTCCTATGACCAACTTTCAGCTCCATCATCAGATCAGACCTTGGTAACCATTTAAAAACAAAGGACTCGTCAAGACGAATGGGACAAGCCGAAACTCGATGGGGTTGCTTAGTTTTATTACAGAGTTCCTATGACCACCATCCAGCTCCATCATCAGACCCTGGTTACCATTGAAAGACAAACTACTCGTCAAGACGATTCAAACGAGCCCAAACTCAATTAGGTTGTGCTATTTTATTGCAAAGTTTCAATGGCCACCTTCCATCTCCATCATCAGATCAGCACCATGTCAATCATAAATTTGAATTGTCACGCGATTTACACATGTATGCAAATTTTTAGCTCAATCAGTAAACGGGAAGTGAGTCAAAATTGAGTTGCAAAATTCCACCCGAACAAGACACATACATTGCAAGTTTAATAAAAATACATGCAATATAATATTATACTTACATATTTAATGCATTACTTACGCCCATATTAAAAAAAATAATCGTTACGAAAAAGCAAATTCGATCTAACGGATCAAAGTGAGTGAGTTTGACTACAGTGAGCAGAACTAGCCTATTCTACACACACAGTCGCGCGCGCTCACAGCTCGCTTCTGTGTGCGTGATATTTGGACTTAAAAACCTAAACTTGAGGTCTCGCGCTCGGCGTAAACGCTCTTAAATCACAAGATCTCGGTGGCCAATTGTCGCTACGTGCCACACAAGCAACGAAACAATCGCAACTTTGCAAGAAATTCTTCCTGACCGTGTTATTTCTCGAAGCGGTGATCACAGTTGGCCACCGAGATCGTGTGGTTTAACACCTTTATGCCGGCTTAGCCGTCACAAATTCAAACGTGTGGATAGAGCGTTTGGCTTGGCTTGTAGCCGATCTGTCGAACAAATCGCGGCGCGCAAGCGCAAGCGGCAAGCGTGCGGTCGCGGCATTAGACTTTTTTCTTTGGGGCCACGTGAAAGATGTACGGGTATCTATGTCAATTCTCCACAATCGATTCAAGACCTTAAAGATGGAATTCGTGAAGTTATCGAGCACATACAGCAGCAAATGTGCGAATTGGTCATGGAAAATTTCATGAAAAGGATATGGTGCTGTAAGCGTAGCCATGGCGGCCATTTGGCTGATATCGTTTATTAAATGTTAACGGCATACCTTCTTCTTTACAAAGAAATAAACATTCATTCATTTCTCTTAAAAAATACTCGTTTTCTTATATCAAAATGAAACCTTTGAATTGAATAGGTACTCTTTATTTAAAAAAAAAAACATTAATGAATACCCTTTATATTAATAAAAATCAATTTCCGAAATGTTTGTACGCGCATCACTTCTGAACAGTTCAACTGATTTAGCTGATTCTTTTTTTGTTGTGTTCGTAATTGTCAAGGTAGGTTAGCGTGAAAGAAACATTTTGGAAATTTGTCTCTGGATACAGGGTGTTCGCACGGACGAAGTCGTGGGCGCGCCGCTAGTATGTAATAAAAACTATTAATAGTGTCCACGTAAACTTTAAGAAAATTGATGCCTATTATGGGGGTTCTGCACGTAATTGTGAAAATGTACGTGTTTTTAAGTCACTTGTACTATGCGCTGAATTAGTTAAATACATTAAAAGAACTTATGCAAATTAGCCTGATCATTGCACAAGGTCATGGCCTTGTTGAAATTTGAAACAAACTCCCGCAGGGTTAGTCAGAGACTAGGCAATGAGGACCGCAGAAGCTGTCCTCTGCCATAGTCCACTCCTCACCAAACAGCGACTGTACATGTGCTCAGCGTGACAGGTGGTGTGCTCATCGCCGCACTAAGCTGTTGGATGGATGTGCAGTCTCTAATCCTTTACTCGCCTTTTACGACACCCAAGGCAAGAAAGGGGGTGGTAGTATTCTTTCACCGTTACGCGACACGGTTGCAGCCAGTAAGCGGTCAACACCGGTATGACTAAGGATTTTACCGACACTGTGGCCATAGTTATTAATCAGTGGTCAGTAATTAAACAAGGTTACATACTCGTTGAACCTGCAAACAGCCGTGCGATTCTCTAAGCTAAAGCCTTGATAGCTGCGGCTGCCGCAGCGCTGAGAAATGACTCTGTCTCTTTCATATTCATAGAATTGGAAAGAGACGGCAGATCACAGCTATGCGCGCAGCGTCTATGTGTCGCTTAGAGAATCGCATAGCTGAATATCCCTGTCAGGGTTTTGATTGTTCTTTTTTTATATTTAATTGTATAATTCTTGAATGTGTACAATAATTATATTCTGTTGGTTTATCAGGTGTTCATAAAGTCCGAACTGAAAGTTGGTGTGATATACGTGAAAGAGAATCAATACACCGAAGAAGAGATACTAGACAATAACGAAAACTCGCCTATGTTTGAAGAATTTTTACAAGTTATGGGGGAGAAAGTTCGACTCAAAGGTATTTATTTCAATAGACATTTCAATAAATTAGAAGACAAACACGTAATGTAAAACAGTATAATGACTGTTTTAAGTCTCAATAGAAATATCGATTTTTGATTTGGTAAGGCTTAAATAATTGCCTATCACAAAATTACTTCTCAATTCTTTCTTAATTGATTGTGAGAAGATTATCGTATCTTACTTTATTTATCCTATTCAAACTGTTTTTATGATCCCAAAATAAATTTAGATTGTCAAATGTAAATGTTACAACTAATATGTTTTTAAAAAATACAAATGTTTATTTGAAAAGGTAAGGTAACTTCTGACGACGTCTTCAGGTCACCGTCATTTTAGAAAAAATTAGTACACAGTCTAGATTTTTACATAAAACAAAATCCTTTTTTTGTTTGTGAAAATATATTCGTGTTATGGTGATTATAGTCTTGTAAAACTGATGTTTAAATTTTAAAATTATAATAAAAAAAAAATTCAACTGTTTCTACATGAATTTCATTGGTTTTCTATAGGTTTCGACAAATACAAAGGAGGTTTAGACACAGTCCATGACCTCACCGGTCTGTACTCCGTCTACACGAACTGGCGTGGCATCGAGATCATGTTCCACGTATCTACTTTGCTGCCTTATGAGAGGCACGACCCTCAGAAGCTGCAGAGGAAACGGCACATAGGCAACGACATTGTGTGCGTCGTGTTTTTAGAAGCTGATAACACTGCGTTCTCGCCGGCTTGCATCAAGAGCCATTTCTTACACACCTTCATTTTAGGTATGTTATTTTATCATATTTTAAAATAAAAGCTCATTTTGAAAAACGCAAAAAGAAACTGAAAGAATATTTTTAATGAAATAATTAAATTAAGGCTTTCCTGTTACAATATACGTATGTTGATCAAGGAAATATTTTATATAGTAAGCAAAAGATGACGCCTGTAACCTTAAAAAGGTTTATTAAAGTCAATGTATAGGTACTAAAGTCAAGTTCGAGTCGAATTCTTGCAAAAACAAGATCCTGACTACGGTTATTGTCCATGTAACTAACTACTACCACAGACACAAGTCTGAAACTTGTCTCATATTTAGGTTCAGATCTAAATCTAGCTTCATCTGGCCTTGTTTCTCTACAACTTGAAATTTTATTATTTATTCGCTTTGTGACTTCGCTGGCCATCCATATATAACTGATTTGCTTGTTTACTTGTGATTTCGTAACAAATGCCAGCTTTCAATTAACTTAACCTTTGTTAAAGATTTTGCAATGGACCCTTCTGGAATTAACCGCATATATCAATTTCTTTGTTCCGATGTGATAGGTTATGATCGAGTTAAATTACAGGGCATGTAGACTTTTAACAAGGGCTTAAGGTCCGGTAAGCTATTAGTTAAAAGTCATAGTATTTAACATGCTTCATTACGCTGCTGTGACATCTTCCGGTGAACGTCTCGGTAGTAAAAACTTAAACCATAGGTCTCAGACCTTGAAGTCCCGGGTTCAATTCCCAACGGGGGGCACAATATGATATTGTAATAGGTTTGGTTGGTGCTAATGATTATTGTAAGTTCGCCTGTCTAGCTACCAATATCTTATCTAAGTCGTCACAACAACAATGTTAGTAACGTTGTTGTGTTTCTTTAAGATAAGTTCTTCAGTAGTTGAGGATATCGTGTGAAGTGCGCTTCCATCTTTTGCGACAAAGGCCAAGCGCTGCCACTGTGGAATTAATAATTAAAAATAAATCTATATTTTTAGTTATATCTAATTTATATTTTTTGTAGGATACGAAAACTTTTTGGAAAAAGAATAACTCGAATCCTTTTTACAGTTCGAGTATCAGCAAAAATTAAGCGTCGCCCGACGAGATACGAAGTGTCTGTGGTGACCCGCGACGAAGTTGGTGCCTACAAGCCTTATCTTTGGGAGCAAAGTGTTTTCGACAAGGGCCCAATGTTCAGGTAACTATTGCCTGCACTTTTATGTTAGGCGTTTCAAATTCTAAAGTTGATGAGCAATCTGCGAGATTGCGTAATTGCTAACACTTTGGAGCTTTTATCTCATCTATGCATTATTATGAATGACACTGTATTGCACTCATTATTTATTACTCAAGCTTTTTTATAGGGTGTATTAAAATAATGTGCTCATCTGATGATGTTACGATAATCTAAATAAAACTACTGCCATTATTGATGATATAGATATATATATATATATATATATATATATATATATATAGATATAGATATATTTGAGATATTTCTGAAAGGTTTAAGAGGAAACACTACGTCGAAGTGGCATGCAAAATTCTCATACAAAATACAGAAAAACGACGTTTCGTAGTCCCCTTTTTCCTTTTTCCTTCTTCAGACCTGGACCAATTTTTATTACTTTTTCAGCATCGGTTAAAGAAAGAGATTTTCCATGTGTTTGATTTTGTTTGCATTAAGTCATTTATTTATAACCAGGAGCCTTAAAAAATTAGCAAAACCACTCCGTTTTAAGGCGTCTTCAGAAACATTAAGTGCATGGTTTAAAAAAAATCAAACATACAGACATAGAAAATCTCTTCCTGTAACTGATGCTGAAAACGTTGGTCCAGTCTGAAGGAGGAAACAAGAGACTACGAAACGTCGTTTTTCTGTGTTTTTTATGAGAATTTTGCATGCCACTTCGACTTAGTGTTTCCTCTTAATGTAATACTTACTACCGCTATGCTATAATTAACTAGGTACATTACCTAAAACATACAATCTACAGCAACTTTTATGTTACTTGTTGGTTACTTGTTTTATAAATATATACTTATATACTTGCTAAAAGCTTTTATTTCCCACACTTCGTAACAGTATGATAGTAAAAAATCGTCAAAATTAATTTTGTTAGTATGGTTAATATGTAATAATAATATATAATATATTTATAAGATTAAGTTAGTATTGTTAGTTGTCTTCTGTGTGGGGACCGCCTGCAGCGGTGAAAGCCTCCTCCAATGCTTTCCATTGTTTTCTTTCTCTGGCTACTCTTCTCCAAAGTGTTCCGGCAACTGTAATTATGTCATCTCTCCATCTCTTTTGCGGCCTTCCTATTTTTCTCTTGCTGTCGGGTTCCAGTTTATTACCTTCTTTGTCCATCTTTCGTCTTCAACTCTTTGTGAATGCCCAGCCCATTTCCATTTTGTCGTAGTGTTTGCTTAATGGCATTTTTAGCTTTAGTTTTATTTTTCTTTACTTTAGAAAGAAAACTAAAGTTACTTGCTTTAACGAATAAATAATGAGCGAACAAAAACATATGAATCCTCTCTGGCGATTATACTTAAAAGCATTTTTTACCATTTCAGAGAATGGTTGTTAACGAAAATAGTGAATGGTGAACGAGCTTCGTACTCAGCACCGAAGTTCGCGAGGATGCAGGAGAGGACCCGCAGCCAGATGCTTGAAGATATCGTCGCCAACCTCCAGAATCACGCTGAGACCGGGCAGATACCGAAACCATATCGAAGAGGTAGGTATATTATTCAAGCAATAACGATTGCGTATAATGCGACCAAATTTGATCAACTCGAGTTTTTAAGTGCCTGGGAAGATACGAGAAGCTCTTGGTTCCGATAGTTATTTTAAGATGATCGTCGTCGAAGTCCCTTATCAACCCTCATTAGGGAAGGCCGTCTTTGGCTTGGCTATAAAGTAAAAGTGTTCATGTACAACTATCTAAAGTAATAATTTAAATCCAAAATTACAAAAGTGCTTTAAAAACGATATTCTTCTCAACATATTACAGGTTCATGGAGACCAATAGGCCATATGAGGCCGTCGTCACCCCTCCTAGACTCTGTAAGAGACCAGTTTGAAGACTACGACCAACTCGCAAAAGACTTCACCCGTGTGTTCCTGAACAACGAGCTGAACTCGTCACAGAATGCCCAACTATTTGACGTCGTGTTTCTTGTGGGCCAATCCAAGCAGAAGACCAAGTTTATAGGCGTCAGAGCAATACTAGGAGTTAGAAGCAGGTAAAGTAACTGATTATTGTCATTGGCACTTCGGCCGCTCTCAAATAGGTATCAATGGGACTTTAGAAATCGGAAAAGTATTGGTAGAAAGACCAGTGCTCAGCGGTGGTATGCTTAGACTGATGATGATGAAAGCACTATGAAAGTTCAGGTACAATGGCGGACTCCGTCGCTTTACCAGTCTAAAGGCCAAAAACCCTTGCACACCGCGTCGTCTATTTGGTACGGGCACGTACCCGGGCGGTCGGTGCGCTTCATACGAAAATCGCTGCAAAGTGACAAAGCGACGGTGACCCCGGCCGTACAGAGCAACGGGTATTCGATGGTTTCAATTTTCCATTTTTCTTTAAATTTTGCAATTATATTTGACTTTTGATACTACATTAATTCATTGGTCAATGCCACATATTATAATAGTACAGTCAGTGAAGAGTTAAATAGTTCATTACAAGTAAAATAAATTACAAAGTAGGTACATACTGGTACACAAAACAGAAAATGTAGGATAAAATATTTAATAGAAAATAAAAAAAATATAGTAAACATTTTATCCTACATCTATATAGCATTGTCAATACAAAATTTCAAAAAACCAAAAAATTTCAAAGAATTAAATAGTGTGAATGTCCATATTCACTGAGCGCACTGAGTTCTTTCGTTTCCATTGCTATAAACCTAATAAATATTATTACATTTATATTAATATCGTACCTTAATCTAATTGTACCCCTCAGAGTATTCCAAGAGATGCTGTACGGCATCCAGACGGGGTTCGGGTCGCCGCAGGTGCCGGTGGCAGAGCTGCTGTCTCGGCCGGCACCCACGCTGCTTTCCCCCACGCCTGCACGGCAGAAAAGCAGCAACTTCTTGCAAGTGCCAGACATCGAGTCACCAAGGTGCGTACAGTCTTTAACATACATACACTTACACACACACACAGGAGATACTAATACAAGCAGCCTTTTTGACCACCTCGGCCGAGTGACTAATGTCGCGCAGGAGCGATTCCCAAACGACGAGGTGGTGGTTTTGGGGGACTTCAACGCCCACCATGAAACATGGTTGGGCTCCTCCAAAACTGATCACGCTGGTAGAGTCGCTCATGCCTTCGCTCTGACGCAAGACCTGACGCAACTGGTAGACCAGCCCACCAGGATGCCAGATATCGTAGGTCACGCGCCCTCCTTGTTGGACTTATTGTTAACGAGTCGCCCTGCAGGAAAGATAGGAGGAGCTACACCGAGAGTGTTATTTTAACTGCCTCCCGTAAGTTGGGTATTCTCAATAAGGTGAGGCGGTTTTTCACTCCCCAACAGCGCTGTTTGCTGTACAAAACTCAGGTGCGATCGAGTATGGAGTATTGTTCCCATCTATGGGACGGCTCCGCTAAATACCTTCTCGATGCACTTGATAGACTGCAAAGGCGAGCGGTATGCATTATTGGAGATGCTGAGGTTACAGCCTCCCTTGAGGACCTCCAGCTGCGTAGAGACATTGCTTCTCTCAGTGTCTTCTACCGGAATTACTACGGAGAGTGTTCTGAAGAACTTTTTGATCTTATCCTGCCCTCTCCTTTCCTCTCCCGGACTACACGTGCTGGTCTTAGGAACCACCATCATACTGTACAGACTTTCAGTACTCGTACCAAAAAATTTGGCAAGTCGTTCCTCTGTAAGACCATTCGGCTTTGGAATTCTTTGCCGGCGCATGTGTTTCCCAGCTCCTACAGTCCCGGGTCTTTTAAGCGGGGCGTGAAACGGCATTTATGCAGGCCGTCATGAATGGGTGCGCTCGTTATCGTGCATATTCCACGGTGGGGAGCGCTCTCATTATTTTGGACTGCATCGGCTGCTTACCATCAGGCAGGATGCAGTCACTATGACGAGCCAAAATAGAAAAATAAAATTACGACTATTTACCCCGAAGGGTTAGTCAGAGACTAGCCAATGAGGACCAAAAAATCAGTGCACTTTATGCTGTAGCCACGCTGCTATCAATACCCGCAAGGCAAAAAAGCAGCGACTTCCTTCCTGCCAGTGCCAGATATAGAGTCGCCCAGGTGCATACAGTTGCCATTTTTTTATTTATTCTTCTTAGGGAAGAAAGTTTGAGAAGAGGAAAACAATTTATTCAATTACATTACGTAAGTTGAGATTGCAATTAATATAAATATTGCAATTGTAACAGAGAAACAAAACATATATGTTTGTTTGTAATTTTGTATTTGTAGCCGGAACACAGCAATGAAAAGTAAAAAAAAATTGGCGGTAAAACATATTATATAAAAGTGTGCTGACCACCCATAAATTTTAGTCCAGAATCCTGCTTCCAGGCAAGCAGAATCCTTTCACCACACACTGTACTGTTATGTTTATTAACCAAGACCCCAAACAATTTTTACATTCATGTTGCAACATAATAATATGCCGAGTAGCATAAAATATGTATGTAATAATAGTTGCTCTCCTTCTACATTTTTTCTAAAATATCGACTTGTTAAGTAGTAAAGTAAGTATCTTACTTGTATTTTTGATACTGACTGAACATATTTTTTTATAATTTATTAATACTTTTAGTTTTCTTATTTATTACGTTATTCAGAAGTTACATTTTCATTATGCTCTAATTCCTTTCAACTAAACTAAAGCAAGTGCACAAAATAATAATATTATATAATGTTTTCTGTATTCTCTTTAATCCGCATGGTCTCTGAAACGGGACCAAGGTCACCGTGAATTATCACCACTGGACTAAAAGTGGACGCATAATATTCCGCGAACATCTCAATTCTTCAAAACAAATGGCCAAGATTATTGTGGATTGCATTAATCATAAATTTAAGGTGACTCCGCATAGTTTATCTTCATGCCTTAATCATTAACCAGAAGCTCTAATGTCATAGAAATACGTGTCAACCAAATTACCCTTCAAAGACAGACAAAACCTTTTCACGTGCTAAATTGAAAAACATAATAAATTGCGACGTTTGAAAAAATTTAGATTTTATATAAATACACATCCAATTACCACATAACTAAATAGCTTTTCTGAATTATAAAGAATTTTAAATTACCTAATATCTCGTATCCAAATCCACATTATGGATGTGAAATTATGTCTTTAAAATACATAAGAAACCTGTTACCAACATACAATCATAAATTGCTCAACCTTTGCTGCACCCATAATAAACAAATATTAGTTTACTAGCGGCCGCTCGCGGTTTCACCCGCGTGGTTGCCGTTCCCGTAGGAATATCGGGATAAAAAGTATCCTATGTGTTAATCCAGGTTATAAACTATCTGTATGCCGAATTTCAACCAAATCCATTCAGTAATTTTTACGTGAAAGAGTAACAAACATCCATCGTTTATAATATTAGTAGGATTTGTTTACCTAATTATACAAACGACCAAATTAAAAACAACTCGACCTCCTCCGTGCTTCGGAAGGCACGTAAAACCGTTGATCCCGGTTGTCGTCGAAAGATGGCCGTCGTTAAAACCCACCAACCCGCATTGGGCCAGCGTGGTGGGTAATGTTTATGGCCAAATATCCCCACGTATTATCCACGTGGGAGGGCTGGGACATTTATAGTCTTATGATAATGGTGATACATACATTTGATAATGACCATTATCCCCGAAGGATTAGTCAGAGACTAGGCAATAAGGACAGCAAAAGAAGTCCTCTACCATAGCCCACTTTTCACCAAATAGCGACTGCATAGAGGCTCAGCGTGACAGGTGGTGAGCCCATCGCCACTCTATGCTGTTGGAAGTATGTGCAGTCTTTAGTCCGTTAGTCGCCTTTTACGACACTCAAGGGAACAGAGGGGGTGGTAGTATTCTTTCACCACTACACGACACGGTTTGATGATGATGAGGATGATAAAAACACATAATAAAAGTACAAAATCTAACTGTGTTTACAGACCGAAGAGCGTGCCGAGCTCGCCGATGGTGAAGCGCGCGTTCTCCCGCCTCGGCACCATTACAGCCGGCTGGGGCCGCTCCATCCGCAAGCAGCACTCACAGCTCAATGTCGACGACAAGAAGAAGTGGGCCAGCTCGCAGGACTGCTCCAGTCAGTAACACTTCTATCTTCTTCTACATAAATACATAATATTCACGACTATTATCACAGAATAACTAATAGTACTACAGTACAGAAGGATCACTCTCTAACGACCTTCACACGAAATTGAAACTTATCGTGTGACCCGAGCGTTCATACTCCGTTAAGCAACGCTGACTCGATATCGATTTGACGTCATGACGTCATAGAGCGTAGGGTTTACGCGCGCTCGCATGGATTACGATTAAGCGACGACGCGCGACGTGTTCGGTGCGTCGGTAGCGGCAACCTTTCGTACCTAAACTGCGGAGTGACACACCCCTGCTATTATCCCAGAAGGGTTACTCATAGACCTGTCAATAAGGACCGAAAAATCAGTACACTGCCATAATCCACGTTTGCACCAAATAACAGCAGCACTCGCAGCGACGTGGACCACAAGAAGAAGTGGGCCAGCTCGCAGGACTGCTCCAGTCACTAATACTTCTATCTTCTTCTACATACATACACTCAGGACTATTATCCCCGAAGGGTTAGTCAGAGACTAGGCAATGAGGACCGCAGAAGCAGTCTGCCACTGCCATAGTCCACGTTTCACCAAATAACAACTACATATGTGCTTAGCGTGACATGTGGTAAGCCTATCGCCGCTCTTTGCTGTTGGATGTATGTGTAGTATTTAGTCCGTTAGTCGCCTTTTACGACACCCAAGGGAAGAGATGGGTTGGTAGTATTCTGTTAATGAGCCACCACCACACTGCTCTTCTTCTATCTTCTTCTAGTTATTACAAGTTGGAAAAGTCTTGTCAAGAGCAGGATGCCACAGCGTGAACGACTTAAAGAAATGGGATAGCTCGAAGACATGAGCAGCCATTACTACTTAAACTTCTTTTTTTATAACAATTCGAAATAGTGTTTTATGAGTGTCATTGTCATGAACAAGGTTCGTAAAGGTAGGCGACCAGAAGAAGTAGAGCAGTTCACAAGACTGCTTCAGTCAGTACTACTTCTTCTTTCTGTCGTCTATATTAAGAAAGATAGGAAAATCCCAAGCACTGACATAAATCAGGTTATACCTTAGAATAATAACGCTATAGAAAGATAGTCTTCATACAAGCGCTCTGTCAAAAATGAAGCACTAAACCGATTCACACAGGCGTGACGTGCGCGCATGGCCGTGATCTGCTGTCTCTTTCCAATTCTATGAATATGAATGAGACAGCACTGCGCAGGCCGCTGCTACCGAGGCTTTAACTTAGAGAATCACACTGCAGTACGTTTATATTTTGACCTAATTAACTACAAGATACTATGAAATACTGAAAGCTTACCTGTGAAAAGTGATGTTATTACACTTCTTTTGTTTTTCAGATGTGTTGTGACACAATTTAACTGCACAAACCGTCATTTTTTTTTTGTTTTCGCGAGACACGTTCGGCGCGCTGTGACATTGAACACTACGGAGCGGTCCGGCGTTTGGTGCCATTTCTGGCTCCAATTAATGTGCTTCAAAATAGGCGCGCGAACTTGGTTTCTATAGCGTTATTATTCTAAGGGTTATACTGTAAAGGCTGATTATAAGGGTCAAAAATGTCAGCACACTTCATCCGTAGCCCTTACTATGACGAGCTGTTTTGTATTTTTAGTTTAAAATTTGCTGCCAACTTCAAAATCTCTGCATAACATAGTTCTAAGGTACTTTTTTAGAATATAACTAAGTTTAAACTAAGCAAGTTAAATGTAACTTTTTTTAACGATTTTTTATTTTAACAATCAACAGTATTTTATTGTGTTTGTAAGTAGATGTTATTACTGATTTTACTTTACTTTCACAGACAAGGAAGGCAAGGATAAAGATAAAGATAAAAACGCTGCTTTGGCGGTACCAAGATTGTCAGTATGCGCCGACGCACAAAAAGTTGACCGTGCCAAACTTGCACAGACTGAGGTAATACGATTTGTCAGCTTTGAAATTCTAGCTTAAACCTTTACCGCAAAAAATTGTTACAGCAGTACATGTCTCCATCTTTAATTGTTTATTTATTGGTACTATCTTAGCCCCATCAGCTCCTTAAAGCTCTTCGCAGAATTATGACGGTCACAAAAAGAAGAATTTGGAGAGAAGAAACACAAAAAACTAATTTAAAAGTTTAAAGATTTTAAAGAATTTGAAGATGATAGAAAGCTTCCCACAATTTCTTTGTTTTAGTTCCCTTCAGAACGTAAACAATACTGCAAGCACACTTTAACGTAAAACAATACTGCAAGAACACTTTACCGTAAAACATTACTACAAATCAAGATTAGGGGCCATTTAATTACAATCTACCACCAAGTGAAACAAGTGACATTAAAGCGGTTCGAATCCTCCTCTTGGTTTTTTTTAAACATTCTCAATCGGTGACGATGAAGCATTGAATTTTTCGGCAGTTCTCCATAATCGAGTTCGACCCGGACACGTTCCGCATCTTGCTGGACTACCTGCACACGGGCAGCTGCCCGCTGACGTGCGCCTCCATCCCGGGGCTCATCTGCGCGGCCGAGCACTACGACCTGCCCGAGCTGCTGCAGGCGTGCTTCCACCACGCCAAGCAGTTCCTTAGGATAGAAGTTGTGAGTACATTTGAGAACTTTTACTGGGTATTATTGAGGTTATTAACCTGCATTGAGCAAGCCAGCTTCCACCACGCCAAGCTGTTCCTTAGGTTAGAAGTTGTGAGTACAATTATGGGAAACACTCTTTATTCTTTTGGTTACTAAACTGTATTGGGCAAGTGTGGGCCTGTGACGTTTATAGGCTAATAATAATAGTGATGATTATCAAAGGGATGTACAGTTGGTACAGCATGGGGTTCTTCAAAAAGGGCGTGATAAATTGCAACGTTGCCAACGCGTAGTGAATAGGTCTAGTGTCTTTGGTTACCTGGGGACTAAAAGTCATTCGAATACTTTTTTGGAGTCGGTTTATTTTTTTTTGAAAATTTTTATTATTTTATATTTTTAACCTACTTCAAAAAAAGGAGGAGGTTCTCAATTCGTCGAAATAAATATGTTTTATGTATGTTCTCCGATTACTTAAAGACGCTTGGACCGATTTGAAACATTTTTTTGTTCTCTCATCTGAAAGGGTATACCTTTCAGGTGGTCCCATAGTCATCAGGTCAATATCTGATGATGGGTTCCTGGAGAAATCGAGGGAACTCTTCAAATATTATAGGCACACCTATAGCGATTTAGGTATTATTTGCTGTTACATTTGAGATTTTGTCCCTTTTGGGGAAAAGGAAGAAAATCCCAAATGCAAGCTTCAGTGGGTTGTTATCCAATAAAACCATAAAATGTTCAACAGCTAGGCAGTATATTGTAAAAGAACACACACTAATATTTTGTCCAACAACAATAAAATAAAATTAATAAATTTTATTTCACTCTTATTATTCAAAAGAGGGGGTTAGTCACAATTTTTCCTTATATTATGTTAGGTATAAATCATCTACATTACACCTTTTAATTTATTTAGCCGGAAATAACATAAAAAAAAACTATCAGTTGAAATTGACCCTAGGGTCAATCTCAAATGAAAGTTCTACAAACTTTCTATTAATTTTGCCAACTATAATTTCCTGTTTAAAGTAATCTAAACCTTATTCCAAAGCTATATCACCCCCTAAAACACACTAAAATCCTAAGAGTCAAAAATGACCAAGCGGGTCGGTGATAATTTTAATTTAAAATAAATTTTATAATACTGTTCCTACTACT
Source organism: Scoparia ambigualis (assembly GCA_963921215.1). Taxonomy (NCBI): domain Eukaryota; kingdom Metazoa; phylum Arthropoda; class Insecta; order Lepidoptera; family Crambidae; genus Scoparia; species Scoparia ambigualis. Next base: position 13,297,840 of record OY992518.1, read on the forward strand.
GCCTAACCAGCCAGCTAATATCTCAGTCGTACGAGCTAGGGTCATGGGGGGTCGGGATAAACCAGTACCGTCTGGAGTATGATGTTGAAATTAAAATTAAATTACTCCGTCTCTTGAAATATTAAATTAAATGTTTTAAACCGTTTAACCGTATTAAAACTCTCACACGTTTAAAGCCGATACTCTAAAGAACCGTGGGGTTATACCGATATAAAATTACTAATTTTGGGGCGCCAGGGTCTGGATGTAGACCCGAATCTGGAGACGATTTCACCATACAACTTCACACAGGTCGAACTCGCAGATCCTCAAAGGTTTCATAACTTCACCAACGCTTGGTGTAGTTGAATATAAAAGAAAATACTATAAATACTATGTTAAGGTTTCGAAACCCTAATGTAAAAATATGTTCCTGAATAAAGAACGATTAAACCCAGAGTGGGGGTACAAAAAACCGTCAACGCCTGTTTGGCGACAGCTTGCTGGCAGCAGGTGGCCGCTGGTGCCCCGAAGAGGCAGGTCTCGCGTCCAGGCTTTAGGGCCCAGCTCTAAATCCTGGCGGCGAGACGGGCCTCTCGAAGCATCTGAAATTATCAACACGGGGCCTATTTATAACACTACACGCCTAGTTTTAACTGTTACATAAATTAGGGTCCCGCAGTCTGCTATCTGTGTATCTGGGGCTGCAACCTATCATAACCAGGGACTCGCAGCGCCATGGGTTATCAAAAGCTTCCCAACGCTGTTGCACAACTAAAAACTCACACTCCAACACTAACATTTAACACCATGTTTTAATTTTAGCTTTGTTTCACATTTAACTAGTACACAAGGCACTACACGGCTACGATATTCCAATAAACATAACTAAATAATGCCAGACTACTGTTGGATGGGGCAATATCCACCTAATAAAGGGGGTTTGACACGTCTGCCACATGGCCAAGAGCCTTGCGTCGCCTGGCGACAAGGCAGGATTCAGACACCATGAAATATCGATTTGCTTTCCTAGTATGACGGCTTATTATATTTAAACAATGCTATTGAGATACTCACGCGCTAGGATAACTTATATCTACGCGTGGCTGCCAGCGGCGTCACGACCGGTTGGTTGTGGCACGGATTCCTGTAAATAAACCACACACTTGTTGACTATATTCTCAAGCTAATGACGCCTTAAATCCACTACATTATTACGACCTCAGATTAAAACAAAAGGTGACTACGACTCATGCCTACCTGAGTGCATTGATCTCAACTTATCGCACCACTTCACACCAGAGATTGACTCGTTTCGGCGTCGCAACTCCGCAGCTCTCCCTTCGCCGGAAACACTTATAAATCGAAGGCCAGCTTATAATTTCTACTTCCATTGTCGGGTAATTCATAAGAAATTGTTCTTTTACAATTTTCCTTCAAACCAACAAAACATCAAATATGACGTCTGTCACAACTCGCCCTCTGCTAACAGAATTTGCCAACAATAACAACACACGACCTAAAAAAAAAATTAACGTTTAGCAATGGGAAATGCATTTTTCTTTAATTTAAAATTATGTTTTGTGATATTTAACTCACTAATCACCCTGTCTTAATATTAAGGAGTATCAGTTTCCTCTCTGGTAACCCCTACGGGCAGAGACAATATCCATATAAAAAATATTACTCCCGTTCGAATGTTCTAGATAAAAGTCCTTATAGAAAAAATTAGTTCTATTTCCGGATTTGCTTGAATTAAATTTAATTACTTAAAGTAATTATTATACATATTAATTTATTATGTAATTTATTATTAGAACTGTTTCGACTATTTTTTAAAATTGAATCTTTTATGTGAAATTAAAAGCTGACAGCTACTTCGCCCCGCTACCGCTAGGCGTCGCTACGGTGGCTGTCATTTTGTCTATGGTGTTATGTCAAATACAAAACGTAAACACGGAATAAAATCTCTTTAGATGTAAGTTTAAGTCTTACTAAAACTGATTTAGAAATATGTTTTAATTGAAAATGCAAGAAAAGTGTGTCTTGTAATGTGTCAGCCAAGGCTCCATGTCTTTAATGTGAAGAAAAATGGATTTAATTCAAACAAGCTACACGGACTAATGTTTTTGGACATTTGATCATTCTAAAGGATGATTTCAGGTAAGTCCTATTCAACCATTGCGAACTTCTTTTGTAGATTAGTAAAGGCAGACAGGGCCACGAATTTACAACGTAACAGTACCTCCCCAACCACCAGAGATTTGACCGACCAGGGCAAATCTCGACGCTGGCCCTCCAGCGTCACACTACACTTCAAACAACCAAGCAAGCACAAACAACCAAAAGAAACCTACCCGTGTAGCTGCACTACACAATAACTTAAAACTTTCCTGTAAATAGCTATACAATATGCTATGACAGTAAAAAAACAACAAAACGCAGCCTTGTGTACGACAATTCTTCATATATATATATATATATATATATATATTTAAATATACAAATATCCCATATATATATAGTTTGTATATCCCAAAAAATATACAAACTTCTATATGAATATAAACTAATGTACATAATAAATATAATAATATCAATTATAATATACTCTTACATAAATCTAAAAACTTGGTGGCTATGCAGTTAACATATTATCACAGTGTCACCAACCGCACTGTTGCCTCGCGTTAAGGCTTTTGGTACCAGTCACTGATCCGCTGGGGTGTATGGCTTACTTTTTTAACAATACTGGTTACTGAAAAGTCACCACAATAGACTCACAAAGTGAGTCTGATCCATTAAGCAATATGGAAAAGACAAACCTTTAGGAGTTCAATATGAATATTACTAAAATACTAGATTATAAATGATGGATTACTTTATATATATTAAATACACTAATTATGGTTATAATGATATTATTACATAAACATAAAAACTGGTGGCTATACAGTTAACCTATTATTACAGTGTCACCAGCCGCACTGACGCCTCGCGTTAAGGCTTTTGGTACCAGTCACTAATCCGCTGGGGTGAATGGCTTATTTAACTATACAGGTTACTGAAATAGACCTACAGTTATCCCACTGGGTAAGTCTGATCCATTAAGCAATATGGAAAAGACGAAGCCCAGAGAGGCACAAACTAATAAATATATACACCAAACGTCTATATATGTTCTACAGGTTAGGTCTGATCCATTTACAAACATGGAAAAGACGAAACCCAAAGAGCTATACAATAATAAATATATGTTAGAATCGTCTACACGTCCAAGTCTACCCTTCCTAACAAACGATACCTCCTCAATACACAAACATCTAAATGCTCCTACCAACAAGCAAATATTTAAAGAAATGCCCAGTAAACCTCTTACACGGCTGGGCAGCCGTAAACCAAAAACAAATAACCCACAACCCAAACCAACAAAAATTCACCACCACCTAAAAGTTTGGCTAACCGCCCCTAAATAAATCCTCCAAAAAAAAAAAAAAAACCGAATTCCATCAAAGCAGCCTACACGCCCGCCAATAAATGGCCACCATCCTCAGGACTATCATCTCGTTGCCTCACCAACGGTCCGGAGATTGAACCCTTCCATCAAGGTATCTAACCTATAATATTAAAATATATAAAAAAAGGAATTAAAACATTCCAACTTAACAAATAGAATGTCATCACGCCAAAAGTCGAAACTTTCCAATGCGCAAAAACACAACCACAAACATCAAGCTCCTCTTAAGAGCTTCCAGCGCCGCGGCATATACAGCCACAAACGCCCAAAGTGCAGTGACTTAAAGGCATATACAGCCCTCCTTCGTCACTTTTAAACCATCTAGCAACCAAAATAAACCACATAACGAATTCCAGCACCGTGGCATATACAGCCACCAATGCCAACAACAGCAGCGACTACAGGGCATATACAGCCCTCCTTTGTCACTTTTCAACCGCTCACAACAAGCAAAACATTGTACCATGATACAATGATCGATAAATTACTAAAACTAATACATCTTAGTCTTCCCATGAAGACTTAAAGTCCTTGATGTGCCATTCACCAAGGTTTTTACCGGAACTACAGCCTTCTAATTCATACACTAGGGGGGAAAGTTTTTTCCTAACAAAACATTTTTCATATTTAGGAGCTAATTTAGCCATAAAAAATTTGGAGGCGTCACTCTGTGGATATGTCTTTTTCCACACAGTGTCACCCACCTCAAATTCTAAGGGCCTCCTCCCATTGTTATAATGACGAGCACTACGGTCATGTGATTTAATAAGCGCGCCTTTCACTTTATTAAAAATTTCCTCTAAGACGCCTAACTGGTCCGCATATACACCGCGAGAAGCGCACGCCAGGGTGAGCGGTCCATCGGTATTATTGCCGAAAACCTCTCCGCAACTAACTGCCTCCCTACCATGTACTAGGAAGAATGGGGTAAAACGTGTTACTTCATTAGTGGAAGTGTTTATTGCATACTGAATTTTCGAAATATTAACATCCCACGATCTATGGTCATCTTCCACAAGAATTGATACGGCGGTCATAATCGTACGGTTATAACGTTCAACTGTGTTCACGCTGGGGCAATAGCGAGGTGTAAAGTGAACCTGAGGTACCTTGTACCTCTCCAACAAAGATTTAATTTCATTGCCCGTGAACTGCGTTCCGTTGTCCGCTATCACCGTACGGGGTATGCCGTGAACCAAGAAAACGCCATCTTCAAGTTTCTGCGCTATAGCCTTACCAACAGCTCTTCGTAAAGGAAAGAGCAAACAATATTTCGTAAAACAGCATACGACCACAAAGAGATATGTGAAGCCCGCTCTAGACCGTGGCAAGGGACCAACGAGGTCAAAACTTATTGTTTCAAACGGTTTAGAGCAGTCTTTCGCGCTACCTAAGAGACCAGGGGTTGGCAATTGTGAGTGTTTATATGCGGCGCACGTATCACATTTCCCCACGTAGTTAGTTACATCCTTATACATGTTAGGCCAGTAGTAACGTAGTGCAAGTCGTTTATAAGTTTTAAATACTCCAAAATGTGGAGATAATTCACCACTATGGTGATTCTTTAAAAGTTCCAGACGATTTCCCTCCGGTACCACTTGTTTCCAATCATAATCACTCGCCACACCGAATTTATTTTTTGAAAAACGAAAAAGTTTATTGTCTCTAATAATAAAGTTAGGACACGACCTAGGAGTACTAACACACTTGTCCCACAACTTTTGGAACCAAGTGTCTGCGTCAGACACCTTTATTTCGAGCACCGGAACGGCACGCGATAGTGCATCTGGAACTACGTTGTCCTTGCCCTTGCGGTGCTCAATAACAAAGTTGTAAGGCGATAACCGACAACCCCAACGAGCTAATCGACCCGTAGGATTGGTTAAATTAAAGAACCACTTCAGGCTCGAGTGGTCGGTTATCACCTTAAACGCAGGACCTCCCTCCACATAAGGACGAAAGTGTTCTACAGCAAAAACCACCGCTAGGGCCTCTCGCTCCGTCGCCGAATAATTGCGTTCTGCCGAATTCAGTGAACGACTACAATATGCTATTGGATGCTCCTCTCCCTTTATAAACTGAGTCAGAGTGCCCGCTATCCCAAAACTGGATGCGTCACAATGAATCTCAAATGGCTGGGAAAAATCGGGACAAGCCAATACTGGTGCAGAGACCAACGCTGTTTTTAAAGTAGTAAACGCGGTTTCTGCCTCAGCAGTCCACTTAAAAGGCGGGGCTTTTTTGCTAGTACTTGTAAGTGCATTTAAAGGTGCCGCTATAGAACTGAAATTTTTAATGAAACGTCTATAATACGACGCTGTTCCAAGGAACATTTTCACCTCCTTCCGGGTGGTAGGTGTGGGAAAGTTGACTATTGACTGAACTTTCGACGGATCAGTGTGTAAACCATGTTCATCTACCCTGTAACCTAGATATTTTAACTCCCGACGAAAGAAACAGGATTTTTGTAAGTTAATCGTTAACTTAGCCTGTCGTAACTTTTCTAAAACCCGTTTAAGAAGCGAAATGTGTTCCTCGAATGTCGATGAGCATATTATAATGTCATCCAAGTAAACAAACACTTTATTATTAAACTCAGGACCAAACAGTATGTCCATTAACCGTTGCTGGGTGGCTGGTGCCCCCGTCAACCCAAAGCACATAACCTTAAAATGGAAAAGACCTCGTCCGGGAACCGTGAATGCGGTTTTTTCCTTAGATGAAGCGGAGTCAAGCTCAATTTGCCAAAATGCAGATTTTAAATCAATTGACGAAAGGTATCGAGCGTCACGCAACTGATCTAAGATGTGAGAGACGTAGGGAAGCGGATAAGCATCTTGTTTGCTGACTGCATTTAATTTTCGGCTGTCAAGGCAAAATCGCCATTCTCCGTTTGGTTTAGGAGCTAATAGGACTGGGTTATTCCACGCGCTATTGCTAGGCTCTACTACTCCCATCTCTAACATCTCATCCAGCTGGCGGTTAAGTTCCTTAAGGCGTTCAGGTGATAGTGGATAATAACGCTGTTTGATAGGAGAAACATCACCCGTGTCTATCTTATGACGCAACAGTTGGGTACGACCTAACCCTTTAACCTCAAAAGACACCTTCTTAAATTCATTTATTAATGACTCCGCTTTCAACCTCTGAACGGGTGTTAATTCATCAAACGGCTGCAAATGCCTAACCTCCGATACGCAAGTACGGAGTTTAGAGTTTTGAAAATACTTAAAAGGCAATCTATTAAAAATTTCAGGAGCTAAATTAAAAGCCTTCCAAAAATCAACGCCAAAAATTAACGGTGTGGTGATATCAGGAATTATATAAAATTTAATAACTTGAGTCACTCCCATAAGAGTAACTGGTAAATATAAATAACCCTTTACGGTTGCACGCGAGTCATTGGCTGTTACGATGTTGCCCAAGCACCTATCATAGTGTAAGGTTGCACCAGCTTTTATGAACTGTTGGCCAACATCGGAACCCAATACTGAAATGCATGAACCCGAGTCAAGTAAACCGTAATAATCCGCATTATATATAGAAACGGTTAAATGCGGCCGACCATCCTCCCTAGTCTTATAACGTACTGAATCTACTCTTAAAGAGTTTAAAAAAACTTCTAACCATTTTAAATAGTTGTCCCAATCGGACTTAATAAAATTATGGCTGTAGTTCCGGGAAATTAATTTTTTGAATTGCAGTTCTGACAGGGTTGACCTTTAGTCCCGACTGCTCTTTTATTGCAGTTGGGGCACGAAGGTGTCCTCACACCCTTCTTACCGCAACGAAAACAAACTACTTCTGTGGATTTGCAAGTAGATAATGAGTGGCTCCTTACCCTACAACGAACACAATACATAGCAGGATCAGCTTGCACGGCCTCGATTCTCAAAGAACCCCTCGGAGCTTGGTAAGCCAAGTCTGGTGCAACAAAAGAAGCGGTAGGTTTCGGCGGTTCGCGGAACTGTGCCTTGCTAACAAAACCTAGCTCGAGTTGCCTACACTTCTCCTTTAATTCCTCCAGGGTATTGACCGCCAACATTGACAACGCCGTCGCGTATTCCGGCCGCATGTTGAACTTAATCCGTGCCAAACGCTCAGGTTCCGCTACTCTATAAGAGAGCCTGTTGAAGAGGTTCTCCATGACCGCTATGTAAATACAGGACAATTCAGTTTGCCCCTGAGTCCTATTAGTAATTTCTGAAATGAGACGCATATCGTAGTCTGGCGGAGCGAACGCTGTGAGTAAATGTCTTTTTAGTTCCGACCAACTACCAACCGACGCTTTTATACCACGGTACCACAACAAAGCACCATCAGAAAACAAGTCCAGAGCTGATTTATGTAACGAAGTTTCGCTTATACCCCTAGCTTCGCAAAGTTCCTCGAGACGCTCTATGAAAGCTTTCACGCAACCGGTACCATTAAATTTACAGTCGAGAGATCTGACTGTTGCATCCTTCTTACTATAATATACGACTTCGGGAGTAGGTTCAACTTCAAGGACGTTCGGTGTCTCTGGTGCCGATGTAAACGACGCATGGAAACTCGCGTTAATATTATCAACTTTTGACAAATAACCGTTAAGCTCTTTGTCAATAGTCTGATATACGGAATCAAGTTCAGGAGGGGGAGTTACCCTGCCCAAGCGATGAAAAAGGTGGGAACTTAAAGCCTTTATACGGTTAAATTTTTTAAAATTTGAAGGATCTTTTCCTATTACTTCGGCGACCTCTGCCAATTTGGCTTTAATAATTTGTAATTCTACTTTAGGATCCCGAGTAGTCTCTACGATATCGTCTGAGCAAACTAGTTTACTAAGTTCCCTAATCTGAACTCGTAATCCCTCTACCGTTGTCGCCGGTGCTGCGTCTCGAATCTCCACCTCATACGTAAGCTCGTCTTTATGAAGCAAATTAAACGAAATTGGGCGTTCCATTTTGGATTTAAAAAAAAAACAACTAAAATATAAGCTGGCTTCCTCAATAGGCAGTTTCAACCTAAGTATACAGTTACAATCCACAGAAAATAGTAGTAAACCACCACAAACACAGTATTATAATAATAATACTAAAAACACTTGCATTAAAAAAAACCACTTATTTTCAAATAAAAATTGTGTCAACTATAACCTATTGTGTCATAAAATAATACTCTAGTTCAGCTGAGTACAATAATTAAATAATTAACACTTGTATACATATAAAACAAGTGTTATGAACGTTTAAAAAAAAATGCACTATTAATACATTATTTTAAAATAATAACGAATAAAAATTCGTTATTAAAATAAAATGGGAGGAATCCGTGCCAATGCACGCGTGACGGTTTTTCTTAAAATTAATAATCCCCACGGTTCCAGAACGCTATCGGTATTCTGGCTTTTTAGTTACAGCATAAGACATAACCACTATCCCTAACCAAAACACACGTTGAGTGCGCCACTGTTACATTTGAGATTTTGTCCCTTTTGGGGAAAAGGAAGAAAATCCCAAATGCAAGCTTCAGTGGGTTGTTATCCAATAAAACCATAAAATGTTCAACAGCTAGGCAGTATATTGTAAAAGAACACACACTAATATTTTGTCCAACAACAATAAAATAAAATTAATAAATTTTATTTCACTCTTATTATTCAAAAGAGGGGGTTAGTCACAATTTTTCCTTATATTATGTTAGGTATAAATCATCTACATTACACCTTTTAATTTATTTAGCCGGAAATAACATAAAAAAAAACTATCAGTTGAAATTGACCCTAGGGTCAATCTCAAATGAAAGTTCTACAAACTTTCTATTAATTTTGCCAACTATAATTTCCTGTTTAAAGTAATCTAAACCTTATTCCAAAGCTATATCACCCCCTAAAACACACTAAAATCCTAAGAGTCAAAAATGACCAAGCGGGTCGGTGATAATTTTAATTTAAAATAAATTTTATAATACTGTTCCTACTACTGCCTAACCAGCCAGCTAATATCTCAGTCGTACGAGCTAGGGTCATGGGGGGTCGGGATAAACCAGTACCGTCTGGAGTATGATGTTGAAATTAAAATTAAATTACTCCGTCTCTTGAAATATTAAATTAAATGTTTTAAACCGTTTAACCGTATTAAAACTCTCACACGTTTAAAGCCGATACTCTAAAGAACCGTGGGGTTATACCGATATAAAATTACTAATTTTGGGGCGCCAGGGTCTGGATGTAGACCCGAATCTGGAGACGATTTCACCATACAACTTCACACAGGTCGAACTCGCAGATCCTCAAAGGTTTCATAACTTCACCAACGCTTGGTGTAGTTGAATATAAAAGAAAATACTATAAATACTATGTTAAGGTTTCGAAACCCTAATGTAAAAATATGTTCCTGAATAAAGAACGATTAAACCCAGAGTGGGGGTACAAAAAACCGTCAACGCCTGTTTGGCGACAGCTTGCTGGCAGCAGGTGGCCGCTGGTGCCCCGAAGAGGCAGGTCTCGCGTCCAGGCTTTAGGGCCCAGCTCTAAATCCTGGCGGCGAGACGGGCCTCTCGAAGCATCTGAAATTATCAACACGGGGCCTATTTATAACACTACACGCCTAGTTTTAACTGTTACATAAATTAGGGTCCCGCAGTCTGCTATCTGTGTATCTGGGGCTGCAACCTATCATAACCAGGGACTCGCAGCGCCATGGGTTATCAAAAGCTTCCCAACGCTGTTGCACAACTAAAAACTCACACTCCAACACTAACATTTAACACCATGTTTTAATTTTAGCTTTGTTTCACATTTAACTAGTACACAAGGCACTACACGGCTACGATATTCCAATAAACATAACTAAATAATGCCAGACTACTGTTGGATGGGGCAATATCCACCTAATAAAGGGGGTTTGACACGTCTGCCACATGGCCAAGAGCCTTGCGTCGCCTGGCGACAAGGCAGGATTCAGACACCATGAAATATCGATTTGCTTTCCTAGTATGACGGCTTATTATATTTAAACAATGCTATTGAGATACTCACGCGCTAGGATAACTTATATCTACGCGTGGCTGCCAGCGGCGTCACGACCGGTTGGTTGTGGCACGGATTCCTGTAAATAAACCACACACTTGTTGACTATATTCTCAAGCTAATGACGCCTTAAATCCACTACATTATTACGACCTCAGATTAAAACAAAAGGTGACTACGACTCATGCCTACCTGAGTGCATTGATCTCAACTTATCGCACCACTTCACACCAGAGATTGACTCGTTTCGGCGTCGCAACTCCGCAGCTCTCCCTTCGCCGGAAACACTTATAAATCGAAGGCCAGCTTATAATTTCTACTTCCATTGTCGGGTAATTCATAAGAAATTGTTCTTTTACAATTTTCCTTCAAACCAACAAAACATCAAATATGACGTCTGTCACAACTCGCCCTCTGCTAACAGAATTTGCCAACAATAACAACACACGACCTAAAAAAAAAAATTAACGTTTAGCAATGGGAAATGCATTTTTCTTTAATTTAAAATTATGTTTTGTGATATTTAACTCACTAATCACCCTGTCTTAATATTAAGGAGTATTAGTTTCCTCTCTGGTAACCCCTACGGGCAGAGACAATATCCATATAAAAAATATTACTCCCGTTCGAATGTTCTAGATAAAAGTCCTTATAGAAAAAATTAGTTCTATTTCCGGATTTGCTTGAATTAAATTTAATTACTTAAAGTAATTATTATACATATTAATTTATTATGTAATTTATTATTAGAACTGTTTCGACTATTTTTTAAAATTGAATCTTTTATGTGAAATTAAAAGCTGACAGCTACTTCGCCCCGCTACCGCTAGGCGTCGCTACGGTGGCTGTCATTTTGTCTATGGTGTTATGTCAAATACAAAACGTAAACACGGAATAAAATCTCTTTAGATGTAAGTTTAAGTCTTACTAAAACTGATTTAGAAATATGTTTTAATTGAAAATGCAAGAAAAGTGTGTCTTGTAATGTGTCAGCCAAGGCTCCATGTCTTTAATGTGAAGAAAAATGGATTTAATTCAAACAAGCTACACGGACTAATGTTTTTGGACATTTGATCATTCTAAAGGATGATTTCAGGTAAGTCCTATTCAACCATTGCGAACTTCTTTTGTAGATTAGTAAAGGCAGACAGGGCCACGAATTTACAACGTAACATTGCAAGAACCTGGGCACTTGTCCTCCGGTAGCACCATTTGGTGAGCACCAAGTGGAGTTGTTGATGAAGACCACAGACGGCCACCGGAACTACTCAATACTAAATATGTTTGGTGTTTGCTATGCGATTACAAACTTTAATGTGGTTGCTAAGCAATTTATGCTCGCCACAATGCATCACAGTCAAGTAGAGCTAATGGTAAACCACCAAGAGAACTCCTCAAGAATTAACGTCCCTGCATCGGAGAAAACAATATTTTGTACAGTCACGAGCACCAATATGTATACACTTTGACTCTTATTCCACTGTATTAAGAGTTACAATTGTTTACATATTTTTGCTCGTGACTGTACAAAATGATAAGCAGTTGACATTAAGATGTTGTAAATTGAAAAAAATACTAACCAAACCAATAAAAGTGACAAATAAATAATATTGTACTATTACCTACTACTACTACTTCTATTTTTTATTTTTCTGTGTAGGCGTTGGTAATAAGTAAACTAAAAAATAAAAAATAATAAAAAATTTCAAAAAAAAAAACAGAGAAACTAAAAGGAACAAAATAATGGTGTTGTCTTGAATAACTAAATTTAATCCCCACAGTTGAAATTATACTTACATAATTTTGAAGACGGTGCCAAGCCAAATTAAATGAATAAGAAAATATTCCAAAAACAAAAATAATACGTAGGTACCTTAGTGTGTTCTTCTAGACAATTTCCAACACATCTTTAAATCTACCTGTAAGTCTACGTGTTTTCCATAATGCTAAGCAAACCGCCTAATTAAATTGTATGTAGGCAAAAGCAGAAAATATTTTAAGGCTTGGCATCGACTTCAAAAGTATGTAATTGTAATTTCAACTGTGGGGATTAAATTTAGTTATTCAAGACAACACAATTATTTTGTTCTTTTTTAGTTTCTCTGTTTTTTTACTCATTAATTCAAAGTCCTTGCCGCAATATAAGTTGCAACGTCAGGAATTCATTATACTAAAGTTAAAAGTTTGGGTCAAAGTAAATTCAAAATATCGAAAACATGCTAAAATTAAGTTACGGTACGGTTACAAAGACCACAAAAATTCAGCATTATTTACTACTATCTTATACAAATATAATAAAAAGAGCCGAAGAAAATGTTAACCTCTAACAAAATGGTCTGAATGTAACACTTTTTTTACTTGTTCCAGGCATGCATCATGCTCATATCGTTAGAGAACTATTACTGGCGTTATACGTCAGCATCGGAATTGGTCAACATGATCCTAGCCTTCATCGAGCAACGCGCCTACGCATTGTTCCAGACACCAGAGTTTCTCAATTTGTCGGAGTCCATGGTCCAAATGATCATGTGCCGAAACCTAGAGGTACCTGAAGTCAGAAAGTTCGAGGCGATGCTCAGCTGGGCTCGCAACAAAATCAAGGCCAAGTCCGCCAATAAGACTGATGCCAGAAATGAATTTAAATGCATTATGGAGAGGCTGGCGAGAGATTTGAAATTGTACAGGATCTCACCGCAGGAATTGATTAAGGTTGTCCTCCCGTCGAAGGCGATCAAGAACGAACGCATACTGGAGACCCTGATGTACCAGGCCAACTCGGGGATGTACAGAATCCAAGAAAGCTACCTAGAGGCCTGCCAGCAACGCTTACAAAAACAAGACTCTAGGTTCTCAGAATTCGAAAGTTTTGACTACGGCATATAAACGAGGAGCTGTGAGGAATATCAGTGTATTAGATAGATTATGAAGAGTGTTTGGACTGAGTCCTTCTTAAATTGTGGTATGTTGACGCCTTCTAAAAGTATTATTGTTATAGATGTACTTAAGTAGAGGTGCGAGAAATATTTGTACACTTCTCGGATACCTATCCCTTGTTGTTGTTCATTGATACCTATATTTTTTACATCTAGCTAGATGTGTTCAACATAATCGTCTCTATTTTTGGTACCAAAAAGTTGCGATACATCTTTTTAAGTCTGGTAACCGTTAGATTAACAACCCGGTACAAAATATTTCCTTCTGTGATCAGTGAGAATGCACTACATCAAAATGTGTAAGATCTTATTTTCAAAAATCAATGTTTATTAGTGTTATAAAACAAATCTTTATCGATGTGGATGAATATATCAAATGTGTTTTAATGATATAGATGATGTTAACTGAATATGACACGAATCATGCAATTTCATTGAATCTCCTGCCAAAGTAACAACTATTGTGCAATATCATTTTATTAAAACGTATTAAAAAATGCGTTACCTACCGACAATCATTTTTATCGTACCTATATAAAATTGACTGATTCTTGAAATTACTCAAGTGAAATTATTCTAAAATGTTTAAATGCTAAACTCCTGTAATAAATGTTGAAACTAGTAACTATTCAAAAATCTAAGATAATGTAGGTATAAAACATAATATTGAAAAGTTCGTAGTATTGTGAGAAAGCAAAATAGAGAACTGGCTCTTGAAAATAGTCTTCATGATTTTGTAATAGTTGGTCAGCTATAAATAAAGACTTTATAAATGTTTATAAGTATATAAATATATTGTGTGGTAATAACAGAATAAGTGTGTACTACTGTCGTCTGTCCCTACCTTCATATAAAGACTTCCGATAAATATTTACATTGTATATTTAAACACAGAGCAAAGGGCTGTCTACCGCACAATTTTTCTCATATTTCCAATGATGTTTTATTTGTTGTATTCATTTATGTACCTATTTATTATTTCATTTGTTAAAATATCTACGTTAAGTGTTCTTGTGCTAGCAATACATATCCTTGCCATTATATGTTTTTGTAGGATACAATGGATGTAAATGTCTTATAGGCGTTCATATATTCATAGCATATTATTATGTAGACAAATATAATTATCAGCTCTTATCCTTTTTGGACTGACAAAGTGCCGTTATTTTTTGAAAGACTCTCATAATGGGAAGCTGCTACATTAATATTTAAATATATAAATATATATTGCGGGTCGGTTCATAGAAGTCATTCGGTAAAGCATAAGCTGTAGGTACTTACAAAATCCAATACCAGGTTTTTGTTATCTCACTCTAACTGCCGCAATCGTAAACGACAAAAATGTTTATGATTACTTAGGTACTAATAATTGTTTATTTTAAAATTGTGTTTTGTAAGCCATCTACTTACCTACATACTACTTCACAATGAAAAACTTCAAGTACAACTAAGTATGATTTTATTTGACTTCTTAGAGTCGGCAGGGAGAGAGAGAGAGAGAGGAAAGAGGGAGAGTGCGGCAATTAGATATAATTTTTAAAGAAGACCATTGACTATGGTATTCCCGTTACAATCCTAAAACTGCTGAATGATACGGAAACAATATCGGCAAATCTGCCTCCTACCTTGTTTTCACCAATAAACGAAATGATATACTCGTACATAATTATCAAAGTAATATTAATTCTTCTTAATTAATGTACGTCCTTGTTCAAGATATCGTACTTAAGCAGCAGTCTGCATTTAGAGTAAGTTTATATACTTATATCGTTACTATGAGTGTCCTACTCTGACTGCTATAGTTTATTGAATCTACTTACACACGTTATCTACACAGTAGTAATTACCGTGTTATCTATCTCCAACTTTGTATATATCATTGATATTATTATACATCGTATTTATTTTATGTTAAAAAATATGTATTGTTTATATAATGAGATTTTCTGTACCAAACGTTCATGTATAAGGTACCTATGTATGTCTAAACTCTTTGTATAAATTAAAATATCTATACTTATATTTTATAGACTCGTTCCACATTCTTATTGTTTAATAATTTGTAGTATAACATCTTTCCGTGTTTGTATATATTAAAAGTTAGGTAGATATATGTTTGTATAGTCATAACTTGGGTTTGCCATATTGAACGTACTTTGGTACCTATTATATAAAATTCATAATCATTATAGCTTAATAAACTTCCGTAATATAATTTTAATTTTAATATTCAAAATGTGCGAAACGGGTCTTCACTCTTAATGAATTATTTATTAAATAGGTGTTAATATATAAATATGTAGCCTAAAAATAAATAAGTTTCTAAAGTTCTGGGCATTAAAAAATTGAAAGTTGAATCGTCAGTAAATTTTTTATACTTGTGAGAATATACAAAATCTATTACTTATATATTATTGTGGAATGATTTTTTATGTTTAACTGTCGCGATTTTGCTCAAAGCTTTGAAAATTGTATGCCGTTGACCGTTGTAATATTAATATACATAAATCATTATATTATTATGTAATGTATATTTATCCATTGGATGTTATGTGAAACTATTTAACATGGAAACGTAATACATTTATGGTTCGTTTGAAATAATTTATAATACTCATATTTATGAAATATGTATCTAAGTATTTAGATTAATTTGTAGTAACACCAAATGTGTAGTAAAACTATTATAGAGCTCTTTAATGGTTAAATAAGTTTTCTATTCCAAAATTTAACCTCCCTGTGGTCGTGTATGTTGCTATAGTATTTTAATAAGTGGACTCTTCAAAGAAAATAAAAAAATTATAACTGTTATTTTGCATATGCATGAGCAAGATTATTATCCAGTGAAATTTTACGTGGTGAATAAATTTTTTTGTGTATTTTGTTTGTGATTCATTTCTATGTATGGTTTTTAACCATCATGGATTACAATTACTATTGAAACCTACCTTACCTATTTAGTCAACACCAAAACAAAAGGGTCAAAACTAGTTCTCGTTCCCAAATCTTTGTTTAACGAAACTATTCACTAAGATCAACGGTTTCCCGTTGTAAAATAAAATAACTGTGTACCTACACTTATAATAATATTATAGACTAACTTTCGCTCGGGTTAACTTATCGCAAAACATAAGTAAACGTAGCTCCCGTCCCTCTATATCAAAATTCATCAAAATCGGTTCAACCGTTTAAGCCGGAAAGGGGAAAACAAACAAAACAAGCGAACAAAGTAACCTTTATAATATAAGTTGGGATTAACACTACACTTTCTACTACCTCTATGAAATCTGTCAAGAAGAAACAATGCACAAAAAGAGAACCATTTATTATGATTATATTTGTGCATTGCTATAACAAAATGATAATAAATAGTAATAACAGTCAGGTGCAAAAAAATTGGACTCCAGTGTGCTGAGTGCGAGTTTATTTTTTAATCAACTCAACAACAACTGAATTTAGTTGACAATAAGGCCGCAGGTGGAAGCGCTTTTCACCCGAAATCTTCAACCACTGAGGAATATTTATTTATATAGATTTCCGTTTTTATTTATATAGATTTAGGGCAAATCCATCACGGGATATAGTTGTTCACGCAGAAGAAGTCGCGGGCAGGCCGCTTGTAGATAATAACTCGCACTAAGCCCTCTCAGAATAGAAGAAACGCCACCTATGATACCAACTTTTGACACTCGGTGGCGTTGTAATCCCATACCCCTTTGTCTGCTGAGTTCTCTTTCAATGAGATTTATTAATTAAATTTTTATTGTGTCTGGTTTTACGACAGCTGAGCTTATATAAATTGTACTTGTCGAACACGTCATCACTCTCTCTATACAAAGTCTGTGGTATTTTTTTATTGTAATTAGAGAGGACAGGCAGACGAGGCAAGCTCCAAGTCGAAGGACCAAGTGTTTTGTTATGTTACTAACTAGACTTTGTTGTTTGATTAGTGCGTCGATGGTTCAGACAATAATTTGTCTGCTTCCTCTTTTATATCGTCATCATCCTTAAAAAAAACTATTACTTCCCACTGCTGAGCTTATGCTTATAAGTATTAGGAGATCGGACTTTAACCCACCCCACTGGACTAATGCTGTATGGTGGGATGACAACGAATGGTAAAAAAAGGTGTAAACCAAGACGTGAGCGTCCGTAACAGTCACATTAAGTAAATAGGTACATTAACCCCTTGAGGATCGTAAAACCAGACACAATTAAAAATCAATTGTTTCGCGACCGCCGGCGGTCTTATGATCCTTGACCTATCAATGAGTAATACTCGTATATTATTAAATATCTCAAGGAAAATATATATTTTTTACTCTTTATTACACGACACGAGGACATAGTTTTAAAAAATCATAAAAGAAAACTAATCATAAAAATTAGATACTACGTAGAAAACCCTGTTTTCGGCATATTCTACACTTTGATTATCAAAGGTTCTACACTGCACCGCTGGATACATCCTATCACAAACGTCACAGCGCACAACCATCTGACAGTTGCGCACGTGAAACGAAACGCGAGTGAAAGTTCCACACGCTGCCGCCGGGAGCGCTAGCGCGCCAGTCTCCCAGCAGCAGGCGCGCGGCCGGCTGCTCGTTGCAGTGCGCGGTGCGAACCATCACACGCGAGTTCGCGGTCATAGGCTCGAACGAACATCGAAATCGACGGTCAGTGCGGTGACCATGATGATGGACAACGGGGTGATAACAAATAACTATGATTACCAGGACGGGTACATGGAACAAGAGGAGGAATGGGAGCGCGAGGGTCTCCTAGACCCGGCTTGGGAGAAACAACAGAAAAAGGTTAGTTCCAATTACCTATGTTGACAGACTAGAAACGGGGTAGGTGCGAAAAATGATGGACCCACTCGTGTGATGAATAAATTGTATGCGACGACCGCCGCTCTAGCTCAGTATCGACAGGGAAATCTTTATCTGCGGCATTAGTCATGTTTGTGTATTTACAATTTTAAAATTTTATCGCTTATTATTTCCTTGCGAAACTTGTGACACTTCGACGGGCCAATTTGCAAATAAGTAAGCCTATCTCACTAGGAAAATAAAGCCGGTGTTGTGCAAATTTTCAATTTATGGATCTATTTTTAGTGCGCAGCCTTTGCATATCATTGAATCGGACCCGTTTTGAAATTCTCCGGCACTTATTTTTATTTCTGTTATTTTTATAAAAGTATGGAAAATATTTCAAAAATTAAATAAGTTCTTAAATTATAATACACATACCATTTAAATATCGTAACAATCAAGCACGTATGAAAATCGGCGCGTACATTCAAAAATTTAAAGTTTATCGTGCACATTTCCCGCCGCTAGTTGAAAGTAGATCGCGGCCGTGGACACTATTAAAAGATTTCTTGGAGCTTTTCGTGCGAGCGGGACGGGCGCACCGCGCACCCTACGGGAGGGAACGAGCCAGAGAGAGAGGAGTCGAATTTCCGTTAGTCATGTCCTAAAATGGGTCCAGCGCAGGCGCCGCTGAAAGCGCGGGCGTCCGACTTTACGTCACCATGAAACCCATATTTCAGGAAACTGCTCTGTTTCTGGTGTCTACGTAGTGTGCATCTTGAATGTTGCCATTAACGCATGGCCTGCAGAACCGTGACGAACGCTCTGACGCACCCCGTGAGCTCAACCCAAGTGGAATGTCATTAACGACTTACGAAAGCGCTGCCGACTTGCGCTGTGGACACTTTTATTTATACCTGGCAATAGCAAACGTTTCATGATATATTTACAAGTGTTACCCAATGACTGCAAGGAGCACACAGTTATATGGCACTCATAGTTCTTTATGCTTCATACTAAACAACTTTATTATCACAAGTATATTCCTTTCAATTAATAAAATCGGATAATTCTTAAATTATTATTTGGACAGCAAGGGTATGACAAAGGTGTAAAAGGTGAAAAATTTTACTTACCACCTTATTAGATGAAGTATTTTTTTACAATTGGTATTAATTAGCAGAGTTTAGTTTCAAATTGATCTGACGAAGGCGGAATCTGACGGACGAGGAGTCATGAGAATTGCTGTTTCATCAACAGTTTAAAATTCTGACCTTAAAGGAAAAAAGAAGTGATTTGACGAAAGTGGAATCTGACGGACGTTTTCTAAATCGAAAAACGATCTAAAAGAACCTCTGTATTAATTTACATGTTTTGATTTTGACACATGTAGCGATGTAGACTTCTATGTTAGTGTATGTTTGGTAAATCTTAACTTAACCTATTTCATCTTATTGTTCTCCAAGCCAACATAACTGTTAGCAAATATTAAAACTAAAATGGGATCTGTTCATTAAAGTGCTATTAAGCTAAACGACTTCCCGCAACACATACAATGAGCCAGTAAATCTCAAAGGATATAAACAAAGAGCCTGCGACAACCGGTGCATTGGCCGATCATGTATGCCGGGTCAATGTCGCGGCCGAACAACTTGGATGCGTCTGAGTGGAAAAGTCACCAGACCAGTCGCGCTCAATGCAAAACACTGAAATCAGTCTTCCACAAGGAGGTCACTGGTACAAACAGTGTCAACGATGTCTTCCTCATTCGGATGGACTATCCCAAATTTGGAGCCGACATTCACACTGTCGAAACTTGCAATTAAATTAATTAACAACAAATCATTATCGGCACAAAGTAAATTGTTGATGTCATCAATGTAAATAAACTAGAAAAAGAAAGTTACATAAATCGCACTCCCAAATGATAGTAATATCTATAACGGCGGTTCGATTATATTTGTGTATCATCATCAATTCAGTGGAACCTTAGAAATCGGCCGAGAAAGTAGTTTTGGATCCAAACTGGTTGTAAATTTTGTAATTTCCAACAAATCTACTAATGTATTCGCACTTCGTATCGATTACTTGGTCGTAAGAAAAATCGGTAGTTTTCAAGCGTAATGTATATATTAAGTTAGATAGATAGATAGATTTAATGAATTGGTACAAGAACCTAAGCTGCAAATCGTGATTCAATAAATTTGCCGAGATGTTTATCATCGGCATGTCGGTTAAATGTACAACTGAAAATTAATTTTGTCCTAAAATGTTATGAAACATTCTGACGTCTACAAAAGTAGCATCTGGCAAGCACTTACTAGTGATACGTTCTAAGTTAATCCATAATGTCTCTGACTACAGAAGAGAGAGCATTTATCATGTCATTAGGTGAAAGAATTTATCACCTGGGCATACCTTACGTCATTCTTTTGAGCCTTAAGTTCGGCGTCCGAAGTTAATCGCGTCACATTTCAAAAGGAGGATTTGGTTTATAAATTTTAAACCAACCTGGTGGTTAAATAAGTTTCGTCTAATCTGACTCGGCTCGCTTTAATTAAAGAAAATTATAATAAAGCGTGAAATTGAGTGGGCAGAAATGTATGTGAAACATAGGAATGTCAAATAAGATTTCACTTCAAAAAATACGCAGCAAATTATATTTTTATAACATCAGAACAAGAATGCATGTAGGGCAAGGTTCTGCATTACTTAATGAGAGTTTTGTTGACGAGGATTGAATTAAACTTATGTAACGAGGCTATTTTTTCCCAGACTCGTTGTTGGTTGGCTTTTGGCAAGGGATCAAATCAGATGATCGTAGGATAAACGACCGATGTTTACCCCACACACAAAAAAGTCATGCACAAGAAAGTGCTAATAACTGACTTTGTAAAGTGTATCAGTTCGAAAACTTTTATTCCTTTCATTTAGGGCACTAAATAGCTATTCTATTTGTGTTTGATATAGATTACCTTTCATAAATCACTTTCAAAAATTTTCAAAAATCATTGTCATGTTTCGTAAAAACAAGTGTCAAAAGCCACTACCACATGAGTAAAGAAACGGAACTTTACTCATGTGCCACTACTGCATCCGCAGGAATCAAACTTGACTGAACAAAACCACGACATGGTGTCAAATATTTATTTTGCTACAACACCAGCACATAATTATGAACTTTAGTGGTTTCCGAATTCTTTTATATAAAATTCTGAATGATCAGTTTTCATAGTTTTGAACAAAACTTGGTTAATATCCCATACTTATACATCATCACCATCAGCCATCACCAGCTCATGGCTTTCATAAATGACTTTCTTAAGTAAAAATTTTTGTAGTTTTTTAAGTATATTTAAGCGTTAATAAAACGCTAAAATATAAAAACATTAAAATGACTTTCTTTTTTTCAAAAATCATGGTCAACGTACCAACATTATAAGTGTCAAAAGAAGACTTAACAAATTCAATGACGCAAGCCACTACACATCCGCAGGAATCAAACGTGACTAAACAAAACCACAACATGGTGTCAAATATTTATTTTGTTACAACACCAGCACATATTATGTACCTAAGTGCTTTCCGACTTCTTTTATACGAAATTCTGAATCATGTTTCACAGTTTTGAACAAAACTTGGTTAATATCCCATACCTATACATCATCACCATCAGCTCATAAACATCCCACTGCTGGGTCCAAGCCTTTCAACGTGAACAATTGCACATTGGGCTACAACCCACCGTAGTAGCCCAAAGCAAGTTAAAATTCTATCGCATGATATTTACACAATACAACACCGGCAGATATTGTAATATTCATTTTTTCATTTATATCTTTGGTATTGAGTGTGGGTTTTCTATACCAACATTTTCTATACAGTAGTGGTTCCATTATAATGTAAAAGATTATTTATTCTCTGGTAAAAGCCCAATAGTAAGTCTATTCACAATTATCGTCACAGCCATTCTCGTTACATTTAAACTTACTTATAACTATTTCGATTACGCTTTATTGTTGTGTTTGTCACGCTTATCCGTTAAGCGTTGAGCGTGAAGCGTTACCAAGAAACAAACACTGGCGGCCTTGGGTTGAACTACGACACGACACAGTACCGCGTCGGCCCGATGCCGGGTGAAATGGAACTTTCTATCTTTCGGAACCTGCTTTCCAGTTTATCGTCGCCCACAGCGATAGGGTTGCCATCTGAGGGCCTAGACGAGCGAGCGTCAACGCTTGTAGAATAGAATGATGAATGTTAAGGATGGGGCATAACTCAACGATATGTCGTCGTTTAGCAAACTTGAAATTGGTAATTTTAAAACAGCTAATTTATGAACATTGTTCATTGTTTTTTTTTGATTTATGGAATTAATTGAGCATTCGCCAAATATCTGAAAACTTGTATACAAATTTACGATTGACAAACGCTATTGAATCGACATAGAGCGTTAACCACTTCTCTAGGGATGCTGTATAGTTATTGTTTTCTGAAGTTTACGCAAACTCAAAGATTTGAACCTTTTTTTATCAGTCATATAGCCCGCCCGACAGTAAACGTTTACCGTTAAATTGCAACAAAAGAAGTCTAAAGAAACTCTTAGGTACTCCTGACGAATGTTAGTTAAAAAAAACATCCTTATTTATTCCATACCAGATTTTGCCTGCTGCTTTACTGGCCTTAATTATCGCAGTAAAAAGTAACATATAACCGTCAATTCTATACCAAAATTCATCAAAATCAATTTAGCCAGTTAAGCGTAAGTGTAAGTAAAACAAACACACTTCCGCCTATATAATATTAGTCAGGACTATAATAGTTAGGACAGGACAAAAAGCTTAAAAACGCTTCATTACTCTGTTTGTGTTTTTGCATTTTAAACAGAAATATGTTTTGGAATTACCTAGTTAAAGCAACTGTAGATTCTCTAAATACAGATATTGGAACAATATCTCTTCGGTTTGGTACTGATGGGTATATTGATAAAACATTACAACCCGAAAAAGCCCTGCGTAGACAACAGAAGAGAACAAGGGAAGAACCAGGATGAATGGCAACCCTAGCCACGACCAATGCGGGCTCGTTAACAAAACATAAGTCTCGTATGCAATTCTGAACAGTTCATTTTAAAAATAAATAAATGTTTGACAAATTCATCTGTGAAAACCTCCTCACTAAAAAACTTTCAATTGAAATCGAAAATAGCGAAATAATTTTCAAATTGGATACAGTTATTTAACCTGTTGAGCGTCGCGCGCCAGACACAATTGAATTTTAATTGTCTTTTCCAATAGTCGGCAAGACGATGCTCTATTTATCTACACAACTTCCAAAAAGGCAAACCCAAATTCTTGTAGGTGATAGATTTATATTTCAAATTATTGTTCAAACATAATTAATTCACGGTCATTAAAATTGTATCGAAACGAGCTTGTTTAATTGATAACGGCAAGAACATTTACTTACACATTATTTGTCCAGAATATTATTGGTGAATCATCGTTATCGAATGCTAATTAAAGGTGTTACGCTTATTACTCGCCTTTAAAAAGATACACATTCAGAAATACGTTTATTAAGGCCTCCACCACGAGTACAAGCGTCTTGCGAAGCGACAAGCGGATTTCTAGTTCATTGCTCGTTATACTGCGGCAATCTTAATCAGCGGTAATTGAAAGAACGCAAGTTACAAAGAAATCACGTGACGCGTCGTAAACCGCGAATGGTCGTGACTGAGCGGTAATAAAGATTTATCACGCCTAAAAAGGTACGATATTGAAAAAGCAATTTCTTTAGAAATATATTTATGAAATCAGTTGGGTATTTTGGAAAAGTGAATACTTATTTGTGGTTGAGTGAAAGTCTTCAACACGTCATTTCGTACTCCGTATGTCATTAGCAGTGGTCGGAGTAGGTATATTGATTTTAGATACTTGCGTCATGATATCATAACATGGACATGCATTTCTTCCGGAATGTACCGGAGTTTCCAAAAATTTGGTAAATAGAGTAATAAAATAAAAAACCATATGTAAGCAAACAAAATTGTTTATTGTTAATACAAATAATCATTATTACAGTTTTATTAAAAATAATTATTTTTAATCCTCATCGGTTACAAGTTCTACATTTTGATTTTCTGTCTCTATACAATTAAAATAAATAACTATAATTTTTTCAATATTTTCTAATTTTAAGCTATTTCTTTTAACATCTAAGATCCATTTGTAAGTGGAAAATGATCGTTCAACATCTGTAGATGTCAATGGAGCGAATTTGAAATAAAGTTTCTGATTATTTGCTACGCTTTTTTCAATACTCTCGCTGTATTCTCTAATTGTATCTAAATCTGGATTTCGTTCCATAACTGATTCTATTTTATTTTTTATATTCTCATTATTGCACTCGTTAAGCGTAGCCCTTACTTGATCAAATACTAAAAGTGAATCAGCTAGAGATAAATTTTGTTTTTGTAACTCTTTTAGGGCTAGTAGCATAATAGAGTAATTTTCTTCAATATATTTTAAATCATTTTCTAAATTTTGTTTTTCCAAAATGTTTTTTGCGTTTCGTATGGCTATAGCATCAGAACTGCTCAAGCAGGATAAAACTTCTTTTATTTTATCTAAATGTTGAGCGTAGTAAGATGCTGCCTGTAACCAAGTACCCCATCTGGTAATGACTGGTTGCGGAGGCAACGGTAAGTCAGGATATTTTTCTTTTAAAATGTTTACCCTACTAGGAGCCTTTAAAAATACTTTTTTAACATTTGATATAAGAATATCAACATCGTTGTATTCTGACCTTATCTGCTCACTTACACGATGAAGAGCGTGCGCCAAACATGTCACATGCTTCATTTCAGGTAAGTAATGTTTTAAATTTCGCCCTGCAGATAGCATGTACGCTACACTGTCAGTGCAAAGCATTAAAATATTGTCAACTTTCGCTTCAAAAGTGTTTTGCCATAAATTTTCTAGACATTGCAGTACAAATTGTGTTATTGTTTGTCCATTTACTGCTGTTAGCATTTTACAAGCAATCAAATAAGGCCGGCCTGCACTATTACTAGGATGCAATGGTTTTATTAGGAAATTGACTATGTATCGACCAAAAATGTCTGTTGTCTCATCCAGCGATATCCATAGTTTCTCATTTTTATTAGTTTCATAAATCGAATTGATTTTATTCCTATAAAACTTCTCCAAATAAACTTTTCGTAACTGTGATTCGTCAACCACTTTACGATTGGTACAAACGCAACAACAAGTACTGCACATATATTTCTGAAAAAACTCTTTGAACGCTGGATTTTTCATTTGCGACCAAGGAATATTGCATAGAATCAGGAACTTAATGAGGTCGAAGTAAAATTTCTCTTGCGGTCTCTTAAATTTTCCTTGATGTACAGCGCCTTCAATGTGTTTGGTAATGTTGCCTCTATTCACAGCTTTCAAATGACTTTCACACTTTGTACAGTATATAGTGCCACTAGCGTTATCGTAAAGTAGCTCAGGATAGTGCAATAACCACTTTTGCACTGTTTCAGCCTTGACCTTTGCCATATTTATTTATATCTCACCTAAAACAATGATTTAAATTTACAATATATACATACACAACTGTAAAGTCGATAATGAAATTCTGTTTCATATAAAGTGTTTTTTTTAACTGAAGCGGTGATAGCCCTGCGGTGTGCGTACCGGACTCTCATGCGCTGTGATGATTGCTATAAAGTGATTTTTTTAACTGTTTCCAAGTTCTAAAACCTTCTTAAATAGTGAAAATAATTAAAACTTACCCGTACAAAAACAACTTCAAATGGGCCCAATCCAAGAGTAATAAATCGATGTCCGTAGTTATAAGCCAAATTCGTCGTTTTAAGTAGATTTCAGCAGTAAACAAGCCAGGGTCAAGTCAAGATATTCACAACACATAAAATAAGCGCACTCCACGAACCGAAATAAGTGAGTGAGCCACTTGGTCTGGATGTCGGTGCGAGCGCATTGTTTTCGAACAAACAGTCAATGAGTCATCCTGGATACTTGATTCTAATTGGTCAGATGCGTTGAGCATAGAGATAAGAGGACAAAAGACCCTGTTTGCCGGATGTCGTGTGTTGAAATGAATATTATTATTATATCATTTTATACATGCTTAGGCTTTTACTCCAACACTTTTACTACAACAAGGTTTTTACACACCAGTCATTTTTTACTATTAAATTCTGGTCATCTACGCCACTAGCAGCATAGCGTTGAGAGTATTGATACATTTTTAACTAGTTTCATGTAATAATTTCGATGTTTCGGTATTTTTATCATAATAATCCGGAAACTCGGAGGAGTATCCATATTAACATATACGTTTGATGTCAGTGACCTTAATTCAATATACCTACTCCGACCACTGGTCATTAGTCACTCGGTTAAACCGCAGGACACAGAATTCTCAGTTCGAATGCGTATTGCGTACGCGCAGCCATCGCCTCTACCCACGTCAATAATATAATTTTAAGTAACTAGACCGGTTTGGATGTGGACAGTCCTAGCAAGCGCATAGATGTACCAAACGGCAGGCTTTACGTTACAAATATTAAAGAGAATTTGTTCGACTTTTAGTATCGCTGTAAATATTATTTGACTTTAATATTATTTTTTTATTAATTGTCATGTCATCTAAAATGTACATATTATTTAGTTACATGAATCGAAAAGTATCAGTCAATAATTTCTTACAACATACCAACTTATTTTAAATCTAATAATGTTTTCAAAATGTAGTTTCTCATAATGACATTATGATAATTAACTCGTTTGGGTATTCTAAGATTGCAAATCTATTGAATTAATGAACATTTGAATTATGTTTATAAATGTGTAACACAAATCATTATTATTAATAATGGTAATAATCTGAAGAAAAAATAACTTAATAATTTGTCTGCTGTCATGTGCAAAATAGTGCGATGATAACTTTATCCAATGATAACTATTTATTTTGTATCGATTTTGTGTTTCTCTATGGGGCCGATCGCCGTTAATACTACCAGCCGAGCCCGCATCTTTTGTTATGTGGTCTATGTTCCATTTGGAAAGATAGTAAACAGTAGGGTTGGTACACGGACGTTTTCAAGGTCACAAAGTTGTCGTTTAAGAATTTTTACTGCGATTTCAACTTTTTTAGATAGGTATCGCAACAGCAAAATATTGTATTTGATAAAAAAGAAAAAGTGAAATATAATAAAGTCTATTTTTATTATTATTTGCATAAGATGCATACGTACAGTAAAAAAATATTTATAGGTAAATAGCTCACTATCGGAAGCCTTTTTAAATAAGAATTATTCTACCACCAGCTTTTTGCAATTTCTTCTTTGAAGCTAGCTCTTTTTTAACAGAATTAGCACCACGTGTCAGACACCACTGTCGGAGATTCCCTTATTTATTGTACCTTTTCTTAACATTTCAGGACTACATTTTTAAAGCTATTTCAAGAATTGCAATGCCACGCTGCGTATTCATAATCGTAACTTAGATTTCATTTAAAATTCGATGTTATTTTCTGAGATAAACATTTCACAAAAAATGCGATATGAAAAACTATAAGTAATATGAATCTGTTCTCGTTTATTTTACATGTTATTGTATTTTTTATTGTATTCTGATAATTCAAACCCTTTGCCGGGTCCGTGATAGAGTGGATCCGTCTTAAGTATTTAATTTCCTTTAGAAAATCAACACAAAAGTGAAAAAGAAGCCTAGCAACGTTCCAATATAATATTTGTGAAACGCGCACGTTTGGTTTTTTTACATACGAATTTTGCATAGTAAAGTAACATTAAAGTAATA
This sequence comes from Scoparia ambigualis, assembly GCA_963921215.1. NCBI lineage: Eukaryota > Metazoa > Arthropoda > Insecta > Lepidoptera > Crambidae > Scoparia > Scoparia ambigualis. Next base: position 13,325,946 of record OY992518.1, read on the forward strand.
CTGCTCTAAGAGGTGACAGTAGGCTACTGTTAGTGGGTAGAGTTAGTGGCAGCCCTAAAGCATCAGATAGGCTAGGCCGGCCCCGCCCCCCGTTGCACCCAGGTGCGCGCGCGCCGCTGCCGCTGTCAACCGACCGACGCAACACTGTTGCGCTCGATGTAAACACAACGAAAACAACACGCCTTACCAGCCTGCAACCTGAGGACCTACTCTCTAAGCGCACTTCGTTGGCTTGTAATTTGTCGTACCATGCATACGCGCTGCGGCTTTTTTCACCAGCGATTGGTGCAGTACATGTACACATACAGCCGTGTACGACGAATTACGGGCAGACCAAGCCTTGGATGCGCTTAGAGAGTACTTTCCATTTGCTGCGATCCTGACAAACATCCTTTGCTTCATTTTCTCTCATAATAACGTTCATATCTTGTTATATTAATTATAATTATAACCAACTTTATTAAGAACACCCGTATCCCGTGATCTTATATTGTAGGTACAGTTTAATATATAGTCTTTGGCCACCCTGAAGATCCATTCTAAATAATGGAGATAGAATTTTTGAAATCGGAACATTACTTTCGGAGATTACCTCCTACATACAAACTTACACTTTGACTCTTCGTAATATTAGTGTAGATAAGCGTAAATGAAAGGACCAAAGGATCATAAAAGAAGAATAAAAAATTGGACAAGAGAAAAAAAGATACATTCTTACGTGAGCAACAACTTACCTTTTGTTACTTTTTCTCTTTGATATACATAGACATTTTACTCTATTTTCTACATCTTTACACACTTAAATAAGAAAAAACTTGGTTTTTTTTTGCGAATCTCTTTGCTTAGCTAACTCAACCCATCGCTAACTTTGCTAACTGGATTATGAATTTTAAGAAATCTTAAGAGGGTTTACGCATTTCGGTTTCCCATACAAACTTCCAAGTTCAAATTTATAAAAACTAATGAACCAATTTTAATAAAACTTTGCGTGCTAAAGTAAAATATAGGGATCTAAATAGTTTGTTGAAAACATTTTATAAAAAAGTACATTTAGCTGAGTTGTTGCGACTTAAAGTCTACAGCTAAATAAACGTTTTCCAAAAATGTTTTCAGCAAACTATTTAGATCCCTCTATTTTACTTTAGCATGCAAAGTTTCATTAAAATTGGCTCGTTGGTTTTTAAAAATTTTAACTTGGAAGTTTGTATGGAAAACTGAAATGTGTAAACCCTCTTAAGAGAAGGAACTATGAAAACTTATCTTTTTCACTTTTTCCAAATAAGAAAAAGTATTGAAATAAATCTCCAAACTGTTCTACACACCAAAGTGTAAAAGAAACTTGTTTTTATTATTGAAATGTAAGTAAATACAATGCCAGGTGCTCTACCTGACAGGAATGATTTGGGACAACTTTTTATTTACATACATACATATAATCACGAATATTCTCCCCGAAGGGTTAAGCAGAGACAAGGCAAAGAGGACCGCAAAAGCTGTCCTCTACCATAGTCCACTTTTCACTACCACTCCTTTATTTATTATAGTTTATTCGGCGGTCCTTATTGCTTTGCCTCTGACTTACCCTTTGGGGATAATAATCCAGAATCTATGTATGTATATATATACAATATATGTATATAAAGTATATACAATTCAATACATTTATTGTCAATCATAACGTTCCAATATAATATTTGTGAAACGCGCACGTTTGGTTTTTTTACATACGAATTTTGCATAGTAAAGTAACATTAAAGTAATACTGCTCTAAGAGGTGACAGTAGGCTACTGTTAGTGGGTAGAGTTAGTGGCAGCCCTAAAGCATCAGATAGGCTAGGCCGGCCCCGCCCCCCGTTGCACCCAGGTGCGCGCGCGCCGCTGCCGCTGTCAACCGACCGACGCAACACTGTTGCGCTCGATGTAAACACAACGAAAACAACACGCCTTACCAGCCTGCAACCTGAGGACCTACTCTCTAAGCGCACTTCGTTGGCTTGTAATTTGTCGTACCATGCATACGCGCTGCGGCTTTTTTCACCAGCGATTGGTGCAGTACATGTACACATACAGCCGTGTACGACGAATTACGGGCAGACCAAGCCTTGGATGCGCTTAGAGAGTACTTTCCATTTGCTGCGATCCTGACAAACATCCTTTGCTTCATTTTCTCTCATAATAACGTTCATATCTTGTTATATTAATTATAATTATAACCAACTTTATTAAGAACACCCGTATCCCGTGATCTTATATTGTAGGTACAGTTTAATATATAGTCTTTGGCCACCCTGAAGATCCATTCTAAATAATGGAGATAGAATTTTTGAAATCGGAACATTACTTTCGGAGATTACCTCCTACATACAAACTTACACTTTGACTCTTCGTAATATTAGTGTAGATAAGCGTAAATGAAAGGACCAAAGGATCATAAAAGAAGAATAAAAAATTGGACAAGAGAAAAAAAGATACATTCTTACGTGAGCAACAACTTACCTTTTGTTACTTTTTCTCTTTGATATACATAGACATTTTACTCTATTTTCTACATCTTTACACACTTAAATAAGAAAAAACTTGGTTTTTTTTTGCGAATCTCTTTGCTTAGCTAACTCAACCCATCGCTAACTTTGCTAACTGGATTATGAATTTTAAGAAATCTTAAGAGGGTGTACGCATTTCGGTTTCCCATACAAACTTCCAAGTTCAAATTTATAAAAACTAATGAACCAATTTTAATAAAACTTTGCGTGCTAAAGTAAAATATAGGGATCTAAATAGTTTGTTGAAAACATTTTATAAAAAAGTACATTTAGCTGAGTTGTTGCGACTTAAAGTCTACAGCTAAATAAACGTTTTCCAAAAATGTTTTCAGCAAACTATTTAGATCCCTCTATTTTACTTTAGCATGCAAAGTTTCATTAAAATTGGCTAGTTGGTTTTTAAAAATTTTAACTTGGAAGTTTGTATGGAAAACTGAAATGTGTAAACCCTCTTAAGAGAAGGAACTATGAAAACTTATCTTTTTCACTTTTTCCAAATAAGAAAAAGTATTGAAATAAATCTCCAAACTGTTCTACACACCAAAGTGTAAAAGAAACTTGTTTTTATTATTGAAATGTAAGTAAATACAATGCCAGGTGCTCTACCTGACAGGAATGATTTGGGACAACTTTTTATTTACATACATACATATAATCACGAATATTCTCCCCGAAGGGTTAAGCAGAGACAAGGCAAAGAGGACCGCAAAAGCTGTCCTCTACCATAGTCCACTTTTCACTACCACTCCTTTATTTATTATAGTTTATTCGGCGGTCCTTATTGCTTTGCCTCTGACTTACCCTTTGGGGATAATAATCCAGAATCTATGTATGTATATATATACAATATATGTATATAAAGTATATACAATTCAATACATTTATTGTCAATCATATGGTGAATAATGTGGTGCAAAAATACAATAAACGTATGTAGCATTTAAATTAAAATAGTAAAACACTCGCTCTCATAATTAAAACGAAAGTAATACTCCCGCAAGTTTTTCTAAATCTTTTTAATGTCATTGTCTTGCGTAGGCGCAAAAGCTCATGGGGATTAGTGCTGCAAAATGGTGTGACACCGATCACTTACAACTACGACAGGTGCTAATCACATGTCTCATTCGTCACGGGTCAGACAGTCCAATTTTCAGTGCATTGCTATTAATAGCTTGGAAGTCTTCTGTATTTCTACTTCCTCTAATAAATTCTAATAGTCCGATAGAAATTATTTTACATACATCCATTTACGACTATTATCCCCACAGGGTTAGTCTGAGTCCCCTGCCATAGTCCACGTTTCACTAAGTTACAGCTGCACATGTGCTCACCTAGACAGGTAGTGAGCCCATCGCCGCACTATGATGTTGGATGTATGTGAAGTCTTTATGTAAGTCGCTACGACACCCAAGGGAAGACACGCGAAACGGACCGAGAGGAAGAAATTATTTTGCTCGCCAAAATAATCACAAACAGTGTCAAAGTACTAGACTGTATATCAGACTCCTCGGGCGCAGCAGCACTTATCACATCAGCCGCTGCCAACAGCGAGTATTTCGGGCGTCGCCACCCGCCCACGCGAAATGCTTACACTGACTTGCTGATAAAATTAGAAAATCGTTGATACACAATTTATTTTGGACGTCGACGAATCAAGGATTTCCTAATTTTACGAACTGTACGTATCTACATACAACATACTTACATTCTTTTTTGACGACCGGACCTAAAGTCTGTAACTGATTGTTTAATTTTAAAAAAGCGAGATGACGCAGATAATAATATCGATCTATCTTGATAGATCTTGATACTTGATAGTTAAACCACTTTAGCAATGCCGGGTCACCGGAGGGGGTAACCAAATTAAAATATATATGGAATCCATCCTTTCTTAGGAAGACACCACTGAACTGAAGAGACTTTTGTTCTGTGAAAGACACTCTAAGGTTGTTGTCGTAAGATAGCAGTCTTGAAAACTCACCAATTCACATTATATAGCTTTGTGATTGGTTATAATACAATCTGCTTATTTGCTATTGTTCATGAAGAAAGGACTTATCACAGCAGTGCAATGCTTAGAGGCTAAGGTTGATCAAAAGGACAAGAGTTTTCTTGAGTTATTGTTTAAATGTAATAATCTAAGGACAAGTCATTGGCTAATTCAATGACTATAACCCATGTAATGTAATGTCTAAGATAGTGTGGGAACCTTTTAAAGACTTCTAGAAATATGTAACATGATGTCACTTTTGTAGATTGTCCTTAGATTATTTTTAAAACAATGCAATTATCATTGTGATTTCAATTACTGACAGTTATAAATTCCTAATGACGACGTAATTATCTATGTTGATAATTATAAATGCTGAGTTGTTATTTAATCCTTATCAGCACTTGCACTATATCCATCCATCATTAAATAAGATTAAGCTGCTCTTGCATAAAGCAAAATTGGTGATTCAACATTTATAAATGTGTCAGACAGAAGTCAAACAAGTAAGCGGCTAAAAGTTAATGAAGCTGGATAAAGAAAACGAAGAGTGTTTAATTCCATATTAAATTATGGGCTCTTTATTTAAGCTAAAATATCAGATGACCTTCCCTTGCTGTAGAAGATAGTCGCCAATGACAACGCGCAAAATTTGACGCCCCTTTCGTTGTAAACCCAAACTTTATCGTACAAAGTACAGTCACTAACCGATTATCTATAAAGATAACGAGTTCAAACAGTACAGGCAACAGCAGGTCTATCTACCACTAAATGTCAAATTTCGGTAATTAATTTTGTACTTTAAGACTTGGGTTTAAGGATCAATTTGGATTAGAGAAATTTGGCAGTTACGAGTAATTAGACCTTCTGTACGCGCGTGTACGTAGACATCAGCTGGGGTGCGTTTTGTTATTATTCACGTGGACCCTTCGCGCTGTCCACAAAAGGTGTAGTGAGGGCCATTCAATGAGTGGTTTTGCGAAATTATGCTTTATGGCACTTTGTCCTTCGTAACAACTGCTTGCAACCTAGCAGCTGTTCTGCTAGGTTGCTAGTGTATATTATTAACATATCTTTGGTTTTATTAAATATATATACCTACTTAGCTATTATTAAAGTACATAAAGAATATTTTACAAATTACTCACCGAATTAATTAATGACCAACAAAAATACAATTTTGAGTTACGACGTTTTTAAGTTAGCGTCTACCTAACTACAATCTTATTCCAGGATAATGTTTTGTTCATAATATTGTCAAAATGATTGTAAGGGTCAAAAATAAAAAATAAAAATTTAAAAGTCCACGCTTCTAGCTGGGGAGCTGGATAAGTCCACGGTAAAGCTACCGTGGACCAACTAAGCAATTGGAAGAGCACTTTCCCGGATTGTCAGAAGGGTTGAAATTATGCTCGTGTTCATTGTAACATTATTCAATGTGAAAAAAAATAAGTTACGACACTTTTAAGTAAGCAATAGACAATTGTTATTCCTGGATGGATATCATAGTTCGGCTTTGGTGTCGGTCAACGGTACCACGCCTGTGTGGGCCGTTTCCGCTGTCACGCCAACACCGAATACCGAAAGCGGAGTAGGTGCATCCTTTAATAATATGTACACTACGCAGATCAATATATTTTTTACTTATTTATTGGTTGGCTGCGGTTTACACATTATTGGTACTTATCAATTAAGAGAAATAATAGTCAATATTGTCTTAGAAGTAGATGATAAAAATTAGCTTGAAATTCGACAAAACATAAATTATTTAAATAAACAAATCACCAAACAACACGCTTCACTTTTCCGCCAAGAAGTCCAAATCAATATTTTTTTTCTTATATGCTTTCTTTAATGGCTTGGTGCGGTTAGCACATTTTTAGGTGTCAAGTAAAACAAATCAATGTATTTTACTCTTCTATATTTTTCAAATCTATTCTAGTACTCGTAGTACCTACCCACGGATGTTTAGTAACATAGTTTTTCTTTGTCATTGCTCTTAACCTATTTTTTCATGCAGTTGTCACTTTTAATTACCTATATTAGTCTTTATCGAAGACAATAGTATTATTCTACCTTTTTGTAATGTAATCTTGTTAATGATCTTAAAAATGAATAAATGCATGCTTAATATGACTGATAACTTTGTATTTTGTCTCTTTTTTCAAATCTTTAACAGTTAGAAAAAGCCTGTTTTACATATTGTTTATTTTTTTCATTTAAATTAGCCTTATAAATTTATAATATTTATTTGTGAATAGTTAAATGTATACGTCAGAAATAAGGCATCAATGATAATAATAAATATTACATTACTTTTCATAACATGTAAGTTCCTTTTTTGTCCTTTTTTTTAAATAAAAAAAATGTTCTTTCTTGGATGTGTAAAAAAACACACCAACCGTATCTGACACAATACCTACCAGTCATACGAAGACTAGAGAATCCCAATAACACATTCAGTAGTAACAATATCATCCACAAAGCATTCCATGCACAATATCGGCGTCCAAGTTTCAATGTCAGATTCCTTGCGCATCAATTAGTCACACCAGTCGTGGGTGTTTCCACCTTGTATCAACACTGGTATCTGCCAAGCTAAGTATTGCTATGTCGGCCACGAAATTAAACATCTAACTACAGTAAAATATGTCACCAAATGTACTTCTAAATGAGTTAATTTACGCATTTCAGTTTCTTATGCAAACTTTTAAGTTCAAATGTACACAAACCAATGAACTTATTTTGATGAAAATTTGCATGCTTAAGTGAAATACAAACATCTACTTTAATAGTTTTTATAAAACATAAAAAAAAACATTTAGTTACTTGAGTTATTGCTACATAAAGTCCACTATAAAAAGTTTAAAATCGTAAAAACTCAGTTAAAGAAACGTTTTTTTTATACGTTTTCTACAAACTATTCAGATCACTGTATTTTACTTAAGCATGCAAAGTTTCATTTATAATCACTCATTACTAACTTTTTAAAATTTGTGTAGGGTTTGTTTAAAAACCAAAATGCGTAAACCCTTTTAATGCTTGAAATCGTAGTTCAGTCCTCGTAACAACTAACGTGATTTCTAACTAAGTGTTAACATGACTACATTAATGTTTTATTTACCTGCATAACAAAGCCCCTTTCTAAGAAATTGAAAAAGGCAAGACATAAAATAAAATACAAAATATTTAGTCGTGACGATTTATTCCGTGAACACAAACCTGCAAGAACAGTGACGATTTTTATTAAAGCAAGCTAATTAGCTTTTTATGCATACTTAAAAAAATACAATATGTTATAATATATAATATCTTGTTTATATTGAACAAGAAGATCTTAATACTAATCAACTTCTGCGATGTCAATTAGCGCAATGCTACGTGTCTGGTTTAAAAATTAAGTATCACAACTGCAAAACATTTAACAACTGATTGTAATGATTGTGATCTCTAAAAAAAAACAATTACCTACTTTTATTTTGCCGAAAGCGGTTGCCGATGGTTTATAAAACAAATTGCTGGTATAAAGCTGGTATTAACGATAAAGCCTTAATCGTCAGTTTAATTATTTATTTTTGATTCATCCGCGATGTTTAGCAAAGAGAATACCTACGTAGTTTCTCGTAATCGCTTAAATCATTCCGACGCGAGCGAATCTCGTCCGCGGTTCGTTTTTATCACAGGATGTCTGGATCACCGCATCTTTTCCGCTTTAAATTCATCTTCGAATTCAATGTAACGTAAGTACTAGGTATGTAGATTAGTAACTACAGATCCTAGGACGGATATGTAGACAATTGATTCTGTAACTACTTCATAACAAAACTAGCTGTAGCTTAGTCTAACTTTTTAAATATAAAGGTTTACAAACAAAATAAAGATCAGGTATTACATTACATCTAAATGACCAGTGTACCAAATAACATGAACAGTAAATTAATCACCTACACCGCACTACATGCAATCGACTGTTATTCCATCCACATCACCTTGATGGATGGCGGTCTACTACTGTGCGTTTTTCACGAAATTTCTTGCCTCGAACTACAGTGTTGTGGAACAGCTCTCGGCGGCGGTATTTCCGGACCGCTTCAAGAAAAGATCCTATTCCTTCCTTAAAGGCCGGCAACGCGTCTGCGATTCCTCTGGTTTTGCGGGTGTCCATGCATGGGCGGCGGTGATTACTTTCCATCAGGTGACTCGCTTGCTCGTTTGCCTACTACTGCTGTTTAAAAAACTAAAAAAAATCAAAGTAACAGAAATTTACTGGCTTACAGCGTATCACAAACAAAAAGAAAAAAATTCAACGAGTGTTCTGGGGTCTCGGTTGCTTAGCGGTTAGAGCAGTGGACCGGCAATCCAAAGATTCGATTCCCATTCGAGCTTTCCTGAAACTGGTTGTTTTTTTTTCTAGTAAACATTTTATCCTAAATCTATATAGCACTGTAAATGCAAAGATATTTTAAATTTTAGTATTACTTGTTAATTGTTTAATTATTGCAGTAAAAATATACGTTAGACATTTTTTACGTATGTTTTTAAACGTATGGAGCAAAATCTTTTATTACATGTTCGTGCGTTATCTAGCTTTATCGATTTTATCTTAATCTACAGATAAGAGACAAGAGCTACAGACAACATGTTCTTATCACTACTTGACCGCGAAACCGGTAGGAAATGAATGAAACCCCCCATTTTACTTTTTGATTGTAAACAACTGATTTGTTTTACAACTAAGAAGCAGCAGTTTAACAACTGCTTTATTGGCAACACTTTCATTATAAGTCTTTGGGGCAAGCGCTTATGAGATTCCATACAGTTAGGAATTGTTCAACCGGGTGGTTAAAAATATAATCTGCTATTTAATCGGGTTGTTGAACAAACCTTATTCTTTTCTTTACCTTTACTCAATAAAATAAGTATTACACGTAGCTACTACAAATTAATTGAACTTTTTATCGAGAAATTTTATTATTGTTTTTCTTAGGTAAGTATTATTATTATTTCCTCTGTAATTTTGTTTAGTAATATGGAGAAAAAAGCCTCCTCGTTTCTTGCGAGCTTTTTTCGATTGGGAGAGCCTCTCCCAAAATCCAAACAGGTGCAAGATTCAGTACTTTGATTTCAATATCATCTATAATTTACTATTATTTTTTCTAGTAAACATTTTATCCTATTATTTTAAAACTTAAATAGTTTTTACATCAACAAATGCTTGTGAAAGAATACATCGATTAAATAGTTAGACCTTGACTTTCAATACGTCAGTATAATTGAATGTCAATGAAGTAGAACTAAAACTATACTCTGTTATCGAATAAACCTTGTTTAAACTAGGCGAGTATTTTAGTCGGTTAGCGAATGCATAGCTTTGCTACTTAGTTTAATTAAAATGTATTTTAAAATAATCGAACTAGCGCGCTAGTTCGATTATAGTTCGGAGTAAGGAGGAGGAGAGTAAACGGAGTATAGTTCTAGTTCAACTTCAGTGACATTCTTTTATCATTATACTGACTTGTATTCAAAGTCAAGGTCTAACGAAGCAATGTACTTACTCTTTACTCGATTGAAACACTCGCCTAGCGAAGAAGGCTTCACGCTTGCTGACAGCTTCAGTCTAGTCGAATCGACCGGCCCTCATCTTAACGTCTAAGCTCTGCTACTCGTAAAACACTTGTACCAGTTGAACATAATATTAAGAAACATCACATTTATTTATTGCACCGTGTTTTGGAAGGCACGTTGAGTCCCGCTTGTTATCATTATATGGTGATAATTGTTAAAAGGTACGAATACCTATCTGTGTAAATAATTTCCATATGATTGTTACATAAGGTATTCCAGTAGTGTAAATAAATATATTGTATAATCCTACTTCCTACTAATATTATAAACGCGAAAGTTTATAAGTATGGATGGATGTTTGTTACTCTTTCACGTAAAAACTGCTGAATGGATTTGGATGATATTCGGCATACAAATAGTTTATAACCTGGATTAACACATAGAATACTTTTTATCCCGATATTCCCACGGGAACGGGAACCACGCGGGTGAAACCGCGAGCGGCCGCTAGTTTATATATAAAATAACGTATGATTGTGCTTACTATCCAGTCGTAGGTAGAACAATAGCACAATAGTAATAATTTTCGACAATTGTGCTCTTGTTTTACCGATGACTCATGATGGTGCGATGAAGATCGAGAAACATCTCACTCGAGCACTTTTCGGCGATATTCGATTACACACCAACTACGCTCACGCTACTGTACGTGTATCGGCACAGAATAATATAAAAGGTATCGGCATAATACTAGTGTATTATTCTGTGGTATCGGCTAGAATACAGCGCAAGGAATATCGCCGAACAGTGGGGATGTTTCTCGAATGTAAGTACAGTGCCAGAGTACTGTTTTTTTAGTGATTTCGCCTCCTTGTCTCTAACAACTCAGTGGTAGAGTGGCAAAACACTCGCTCGGACATCCGAAGGCACTAAATTCAAATCCCAGATCGGGCAAAGTCGGTTTTATATCTTTCGACGCACAGCCCGGGTGTGTGAACCAACCCACCGCCATTGAAGCGCTGATTTGATTTTGACGATACACAAGTCTGAGATAGAAGGTTCAGCACTATTTAACACTAATACACAGAGTATCACAGAGGCAGTTATAAAAAAAAACTGCGAATAAAAAACATTGTTAAAGCTGACCTCAGTTCAACTTTACCAATATATTTTTCTTCCGCTTTTTTTTTGTCACTGATTGACAGTTTATTGTTGCAAACGAAATGAAACCTTATTGTTAAATGACGTATGACCGAATATTGATCGTAAATTGGTAGACGACATATTGAGACGAGACACGCGACGGCGACTCTACCAATTCCCGAAATCATTTTAAGAGGTAATTATGTACAATTGTGTATTCTTAGACAAAATCCTTTAGAAATTTCAAAGTTGCATATTGTTTCCTTATGTTATTTGTAATGAAAATTTCTATGCTTAAGAGGGTATACGCATTGCAGTTTCCCATACTAACTTCCAAGTCAAAATTTTTAAAAACCAATTACCCAAATTTAGTGAAACTTTGCACGCTAAAGTAAAATACAGGGATCAAAATAGTTTGTTGAAAACATTTTTTTAAAAACGTTTATTTAGCTTAGTTATTGCGTTTTAAAGTCTACTATAGAAAGTTTAAAATAGAAATAACTCAGTTAAATAAACGTTTATTAAAAATGTTTTCAACAACCAATTTAGATCCCTGTATTTTTCTCTAGCGTACAAAGTTTCATTAAAATTGGCTTATTGGTTTTTAAAAATTTCGACTTGGAAGTTTGTATGGGCATCCGAAATGCGTAAACCCTCTTAATATAAGCATAATATACATAACAGCGGTCTAGTAATTTAATAGATAATATTTAAAAACCCTTCAAATAACTAAATTTATGCGGTTTCAAAATTGCAAATAAATAATATGCTTAGTTGGAAATACAGCTTAAAAGTTAGTATAGGATACCGAAATACTATGAATATATATATTTTTTGCTAATTCAGACTATTCACAATCAATTATTGTGTTATTGTTAGTGCTATTGACATTGACACAAGGACGCAGTTAATCAGTGGCACACGATCTTCAAACCATGTAGTAATATTTTCGCTATTCTCAGTTAGTTCTCAGCTCGCAGACCGCCTTTACAGCACTCAATTAACCAACAGCTTAATTCACATTCTTATATCACCACCGAAAAAAACTGTTAGTGAACTTTATTTATTACACATTGTGCCATAACTTAACAAAGAAAGAAAGCGGTTAACCGTCCGCTGTCTCAATTTGGTCGCAGTGGCCGCGTCTTGTAAACAACGCCATATTTATAATAAGCGAAACAAAAGACAGTCAGCTATTTGAAACACAATAGCAGCGCTTATTATGACGGAGGCGTGCGTCAGGTCATATAACAATGATCATGTTCCGATGTAATGGTTAAATTAGGAAAATGAATGTTGTCGCCACCGCAGGTGAAATAAGGACACAAAGAGACAGTTTGTTAACAAAATTAACGGAATTGATCCTTATGCAGCAAGAGATATAATACATTTTATTTTTGTTTAACTTTAGTTGTTCGATGTTGTTGTGGTATGTTCAAAACATACACAGCCACTAGTAATTTTGTAAACTAGTATCGAAACATTTGTAAATAAATGGAGTCTTGAAATCAATTACAGTACATTATAACTCAATGTTACTTAGGTACTATTTTTTTCTAGCTACAAATAATTCTAGATCACCATACATCAAAAATTGTATATACTTATACCTCTAAAGTTAGTCAATGTGTTTGTGCTTTACTGTTGCATCGGCATGTACAACACTTTATAGGTTAACGTTAGTTTAAATCAAACAATTACTTGTTAGACTAAACAAAGCTTTGAGCTGAATTAACATAACATGATTACTGCAACGAACCTAAACTGTGATGCAATATAACACGAAGAGAAAACAAAATCGTGTCTCGTCTGTGACCCACTTCACAACCGGTAATCCCGACTCCTCTTTGCTATATGTAAAATCACAGAATTAAATGTACTACATTATTTAAATATGTATTACATTCTCAACATTGACACTTATTTTATTATTATAACTAAACCATTAAATATCAATATTGTTTGGTAGTGTGCTGTGCACCGTGTGCACAAAGAGAAACTATTTTTAGGATTCTACTCAGAAATGTCAGTATTAAATAGGAATCGAAAAAAAACTACCCATAAGTTTATAAGTTTTGTTTCATAAAAAAAAAGTTAAATGTGAAAAAGTTCGTAAAAGTTGTTTATTTTCAATATTAAAAATATTCATTTGTGATAGTGAACACGATTTGCCATTATTATTAAATTAATGACTGTTTTGACTAATGGTCGAGCCTGAGATGAGAAGCTAAATGCTAAGCTAAAACATTATGCAAATTTAGTTCCATATCGGTGATACAAGAGGAGCGGTTTATATTTGAGCAGTATAGACATATTAATGCCATTGTTCCACTCCAACCGGAACGCTCTATGAGCCTACACAGTCGGTCACTCAACAATGTCAGTTGTCTAAAATAATATAAAGAATATGTCCAAAAGCTTGCAAACAATAACATAATACTATAATGTAGTGACTTCCTTCTGTTACTAATTAACTACTCAATTGGTCTTCTTAGTGGCAAATGTGCAATTCGGTAGACGCACAGAATAAGAAATATAGACGTTATAGCTTGTTATGAATTCGCTTGCCATCTTATCATAAAATCGTTTATCTAAATCTTTTTACAAAACTTGAACATAATATCTCTTTCAAACTACGTGGTTGCTGTTTTCAGAAATTTGTAAAGATTCCCATAAAATATGCAACGTCATCTCTTTTTTTTCCTTCTTTCAATAAGCAATTTACACAAGTTACGCTTCTTTAAAATTCAATATCTAGTTTTAATTAATAGATCGTTTTTTTGCCATAATATATCAAAAAAAATCCAATTCGTTATTCTAACATTGAAAATCTTTCTGTGAATATAAAGCGTATTTTATACATTGATTTTAGAAGTGGTATTACATTTCAATTATAGAATAACAATCGTTTCATAATTGAATTAACACAACGTAATTAATGATGTAGAAATAAATAATCGATAATTGTTATTAGAAAAAGAAAAAAGAAATAACACACCCATGCAATAGAAATAAAATGTAGAGATTCGTCACATTCCAAAATGTTTTCGTGATAGTTAGTGTCTGTTAATCTGAATCTGACAATTCATTTTCATTGCTTATTAAGTTTGAAGTTATTGACGTGTGGCAGTATCAATATTACATTTTAATTACATTTTAATTATTATAAATATACATTTGCTTTAAAACTATTTATAGTATTGACTTATCATTTGATAAAAAAATTGGAGATTCTTACAGGAATTGCTAAGGGTCTGCAAGAAACACAAAAGGACAAGATTTATTCTTAGTAGAATTGCTCAATGCGTCTTTTTCAGGCTCACTGGGCTCATTATACAATACGGACATTCTCTGAGCCATCGTTTAACTGAAAAATGTTACCGGCCGCGACTAAAATCTGTCAACCGTCACTCACCTAGTCTAAATAAAGCTCCTAGCTGGGTGAAAGAACTGGGATAGTCGAAACAAAGTCATTCCTGCGCGTGCGGCCATTTTACAGATACCAACTATTAAATAACACACGATCAGAAAACGATACCTATTTATAAATAACGCATATTTATAAACAACGATAAAAGTTACCGTTACGGATAACATCGTTAACATATCGATGCGGGGCTACTAATTACACATGAGCATGTAGACGGTAGATAATATGTAACTATTATCACATCTAAACTCAGAGATATAAGACAACTAAATCATAATGCGTCAACAGTCCCAAACAATCAGGTGATTAAAGATTTGATTACAAATGACGTCATTGTTTACACGAGGAAGCGTTTGGACATTCCGGTACTGTAAGCTTGCGAAAGACGCAACTAATCCCTAATCTTTATTTATAGTTACGCGTGAATAAGTAGGTTTATTACAGGGATATCTATTTTTAAAGCTACTTGCGTTATGAAATAGGAGATTCCCATTGATATTTGCATACTACTATGTATTTAAACTCTGTAGTGTTTAATTCCGTCTCGTCTTCTCATTCAAGAGATTAAATCTTCATTAATATTAGCAGGTTACCGAATTAAAGTAATTAAGACCATCAAATTGTAGTTTTATTATTTGTAGTTAATTTTTTCAATGCATGTTTTTCTGGTTATTCATTAAGTGCCTTACAAATAAACAAAGAATAATTGTTCCTGCCATGTAAACGTAATTTCAAATTAGAGTAAAAGAGACAAAACACAGAATAACTATTCCGACCTTTTTCTCTGTTTATTTGTAAGGCACAAGTTTATATATCTAATATCTTTTCAAAACTTAATAACGCTTCAGAAGTATCATAATAATATAAATTTTGTAATTTGCCCACACACATACCAGTAGTATTCCCTTCCAATAGACACCTAATCGTGCAATTGACAGTATCTTGTGATTTGCAGTTACGGCCTTTACAAGCTCAGTTCATTTCTCATTTGTGTCAATGGAGTTACACAGAAAATGTTCCACTCCCGGATATTTTCGCCCACACAAAACTGCTGCGGTAGTCCAATTTATATCATTATGTACATATTTTCTGAATATTTTCACCATCTGTTCTTCTCCTAGTGAAATTTTTATTTTGGTCTTATAGCCATCATCTATTTTACGATCTACATTATTGTTTGAAGCTGTTACTATCCACTGAAAAGAAAAAACTTATACGTCGACTAAAACGAATTGTTTATAAGTTTGTTAATCCACCTTTTTCTTGTTCGCAGGTATACAAATGAACCGGAAAGTCGTAACTTTTCGTCAAATTCTGGCACCTCTCGCGAAACGTGAGTCCCGCGTATTGTTTAACAGAATTGCGCAAATTGCTTTTACGATATGCCGAAAGAGAGCGGGTTTCTTGCGCAAATATTTGGTACTTTTAATGTCTGGTCGTTAATCGTTCTCATTTACATGTTCCTGATAAGAAAAATTGCTAACATCATTATTTGCATTGTTATAATTACTACCTATCAAACAAATACATATAATATAATGTTTATACTGGACTTTGCTTAGCCTAAACTACCTATATGCAAATTGCAAAAAGTTATCTGGCATTCGATTCGACCTAGATTCTGTTCATTTCTATTTCTTTTACAAATAGCTCCTCCTTTTTATTATTTTTCTTTGAACTTGAGATTGTTCTCACAAAATAAGGAAAATAATTATTTGCAATACTTTAAATAAACATTATATATGGTCTGTAAAGAAACAAAGATAGGAAATCACAATAGTCATTAACGTTATTTAGTACCATGTTCTTTATTGCCTTAAAAAAAGATGATTTCGGCACAGTTTCATGCGCCGTAAACATAAGTTTACTGTTTTTGTTTTTGTTGAGTATTCGACATTTCGACACAGCTATTGCGCCATAATCGCGGATTTACTCTGTTAGATATCGGAGACTACAAACAAAAAACATTGTAATGATCCCATGGAAATAATGACTTTAAAGGTTGAAAAAACTTGTAAACCAGATTTTGATATTGCGAAACAATTATCTAGCATTCGAATGTTTATAGATTGCATTCAAGATAATTATGTCTCGACAGAAAGTGTCTACTTTAAAGCAAACATTTTTCTGTTGCCGTCACGGGTCTCCATCATACAAAATACGCGACTTGTAACGGCAACGGTTTTTGCTAAACTTTGGAATCAGATTTTGATATTTCGAAACATCTATCTAGCATTCGAATGTTTACAGTATGCATTCAAGGTATGTCTCGAGCAAACTATTGTTTATCTTAATGGTTGTGGGCGAACTGCCGATGCTGGCACCGCTCCCAATGGCTACACCTTCGCAGGTGTGTCATTCGCACTGCTATTAGCGCTCGCACTTGTCCCAGCACTCGAGTTTCTGTTTTCTTTTGTCTATTAGTGTAGAGAACTGACTCGACCGATTGACCTGATGTTAAATGGAAGCGATGGCCAGGGGCCTTACTCTGTAAGCATTTTCGATAATTTGTTAGCCCGTAAATCGACGTTCAAACCACTTGCAGTGCTGTACTTTTCATTACATACAGACATAGAAGTGCAGGACGAATTACGGGCTAGCAAAGTTTCGGATGCGCTTAGAGAGTGAGGCCCCAAATGCGAAGACAGTCAGTGAAGCAGAATTGTAGAGGATGGTAGTCTGACCAACAGAAAAAAATAATGAATAAGTAAGACTATTAGGTACCCAAAATATACTTCTTTGAAAGTAAGTGTTGTAAGAGGCCACTAAAGGATTATAAAATGTTTAAATAACATCTTAAAGCGTCATGCTCGCAGGCGGATTTTGTTCTTTTTATCATGTTTTACTGTCATTATTTAGTGTCAAAAAGCTTTTGTTTGAGATGGGTTCTGCCTGCCACACTATCTTTGAGTTCTACCGATGTTAATGTTCTCATACTTAATTGTATTTTTTGACTAGAAATATAAATTACGCGTAGTTGGGTGTTTACGACTTTTAAGTTACAGTAATATTAAGTAGCTAATAATTTAGTGGTCATACTTCGACTTGCTGATTACATTCGATGTTAACCCCGCGGCGCCATATTTGTCTATAAACATTAGTAATGTTCACCGTTAAATCTTTTGTATGTCTGCAACACGAGCGTGTATTAATCATGCACGAGAGTACCTCTTTAACTCCTCCGTGCCCCAGTTGAGCAAACACTTCCGACGGTGTTTTGTTTAATTTGCGAGTTATTGGCCGGTTCGATTCGGGAAGCCTATTATGAAACTTTGATGGCTGTTCTCAATTTTAAGTGTACATGTGCGGGACTACAAGCGCAGCCATTTTTGTTTGATCATCATCTGCCTTTAAGAGGAAACACTACGTCGACGTGGCATGCAAAATTCTCAAACAAAACACAGAAAAACGACGTTTCGTAGTCCCCTGTTTCCTCCTTCAGAACTGGACCAATTTTTATTACTTTTTCAGCATCGGTTAAAGAAAGAGATTTTCTATGTCTGTATGATTTTTTTTGCATTAAGCTATTTATTTAATAACCAGGAGCCTACAAAATTTAGCGAAATCACTCCGTTTTAAAACGTCTTCTGAAACAATTAGTTGGTTTGAAAAAAATCAAACATACAGACATAGAAAATCTCTTTCTTTAACCGTTGCTGAAAAAGTAATAAAAATTGGTCCAGTTCTGAAGGAGGAAACAGGTCAGACAGACAGAAAAACGACGTTTCGTAGGTACGAAACGTCGTTTTTCTGTGTTTTGTATGAGAATTTTGCATGTCACTTCGACGTAGTGTTTCCTCTTAAACGTCGCTCTCCTGGGCTCAGGTTTTACAGCATGATGAAAGCACATGCGATATGGGAAGATCGAGCCTTAACCCACTGCGCTAGCCCAATGCCAGTTAGTAGGTTTTCACGACTGCCATATTACAGCAACAACCTTTACTGTAAGATGACATTCGTGGCCGGCTTAACAGGCTTTCCGAAGCACTAAGGAGCTCCAGCTACATTTATATTCACACCTGTCCGGTGACCCGGCTATACTATATACTTAACTTGCAACATCGCAATCCGAATGTGCTACATTGAGTTCCTTAAATACTCTTATCAATTTCGTACTTCAATATTTGCAAAAGAACCCAGCTCATCTCGCCGTCAACGGAGTCGTTTCGTTTTCAAGAAGTCGTTTGATCAAAACTATCAATTTCAACATACATATTGGTTATCGAGTGATTTGACAGTCGCGCAATCAATCGAATGCTGGTACCGAATAGAAAAATCTGAAATGATTGATGATGCGAATATATGACTGTTCAAATAAACTTGCGTGGTCGTGCTAATCGACGCAAGCGCCGTTATGCGGACATCATCACTGCCACTACTGCTAACTCCAGAAGCCTTGATCATCAATCATGGTAATCACCAATTGTCTTGTCATTTCTCTTTGTAAGCTCCTATAATTTCATAATTATGTTTTGTCAATGGTACTCGTGTGAATTTATTATTGAAAAACAGCTTTGTTTATCACATTATCACACTAATATTATAAAGGCGAAAGTTTGTGAGTGTGTATGTTTGTTACTCTTTCACGTAAAAACAATGGATTTGTATGAAATTCGGCATACAGATAGTTTATAACCTGGATTAACACATAGAGTGTGTATATTTGTTACTTCTTCACGTCTAAACGGCTGGAGCGATTTTAATAAAATTTGATATGGAGTTAGCTGACACCCTGGATTAACACATAGGAAACTTTTTATTCCGATATTCCCAAGGGAACAGGAACCACGCGGACGAAACCACAAGCGGCCGCTAGTAATTTATAATTTCATTTCAAACACAATATTGTAATAATATCACAGATAATTAATATCTTTTTTAACTTCAAAATTCAAATACCACGCGACTGATTGGTTTCGCATGCCTATGAATTTGTCCTGTTTTAACCAGTTTCTAATTATCATACATTAATTAAAATAAATTATTCGCATACTTTGCTACTAAATACTGTTACATCGGTTGTTAATTGATACCGAAGAGCAATTAGGCAAAATAGAAAATCATGCAGATTAATCATTAGATGCAGTTTGCAACCTACGTCACCACTAATTACCTTAATTGCAATTTGCTGCGAGCGCACTGCAATTCGCTAGACAAAGAGACTATGCTAGTCGTCTAGGAATTTTCCCATAGCGGCTAATATAGAGTGGAGCTACATAGTTATCTCACGTTATGGCTTGCACCAGATATACAGCATTGCCCTGTGATGCACTTCAAAGAAACTCGCCTACTCAAAGTCATTCCGAAGATTGCCGCTTGAACACCGTTATATGGAAGGCATATTTATATTGAGTTAAGTAAACATGCAATTAGATGTTTTTATTCTACAACGTTGTACAACCCACCAACCCGCATTAACCCACCAGCCCGCATTGGGCCAGCGTGGTGGGTTATGGCCCAATATCCCCACGTGCATTGTCCACGTGGGAGGCCTGTGCCCAGCAGTGGGACGTTTATAGGCTGATGATGATGATGATGATGATTCTACAACGGGGAAGCACTTGGCCTTCATTTTACCTAATGTTATAAAGCCAAAAGGGAAATTCCGGAGAAATTTTAATTAGGCAAAACAAGAAAATGTTTTGACAATTTATATCATAGAATAGGTAAGCAAACATATGTGGAATCCTTACATATGTGGAATCCGACAATTACATGCTAGCATTGAGTGAAGCCTATGTCCAGCAGTGAACTGACACGGACTATGATGATGATGAATCAACAAACCAAGGTTAGGTTATATCTACTAATACCAACTGGTAAAGCTCAACACCCACATTTTTAACGTCGTCATAAATATTGCCAGTGCATCAGTTAGAAAATCCGAAAGTTGGTCCCATGATCAAATTGACCACCCACTTCATGAAATACGGCGTCCGCTTGATAGATGACTCTTATAGCTTTTTTATACGACAATTTTACTGATTAAATTTAGATAGTGTCGATATCGGTTGCGCATACAAAAAAATCTTAACAGCTTTTTTTATTTTGCATATTTTAATATTTTAACAGTATGTTATATGTACCTACTGCAACATATTTAAAGAGAAAATCGTGTTCATAGCCAGAATAAACTCGATTTTAATAAAGAGAAGCGCTAAATTGCATGATTCTAAAAGACATGAAGTTATGCAGTGACATAATTTTATATGATGTAGGTATTTTTAATTTAACCCAAACTGAGCGTCGTGTCCTCCGGCATGACTGTAAGATTGCATTAAAACTTTCGTTAAGACATTCAATGAAATACGCACCAATAGCTATAGGCAATCTGTTGGTGAATCTCCATTAAGTATAAGTTATGCAAAATTATTATTTTCACTTTTATTCAAGTCACATAAAGGCATTAAAACTATACAATACAACTGACCGGATCTTGTTTATTGGTACTAAAAACCGGTATAATTTATACGCACAAATGGTTTCTCTTGTAAATAATTCAACAAGCATTTATTCGTTAAATCGTTAAATCACAGTTAATTGACGAAATTGGTATTAATAAATTCATGCTTTGCCATTGAAATAGACGTGCCTATATTACTTTCTACGAAAGTGATTTTTCACTTGATATTAATACTTTCGTTTCACTATAATTAATTCTAATATCTTTCGATACGTTCTTATTATTTATAATAATTATTGTAGTCTACAGTTTAATAGTAAATTTTTAACACTGCACATATTCTGCCAACAAAAGACTCCTTGCGGCCAATCTCCGTGACCGTTTGCTGGCACATTTTCACTCACCTACGAACGAATATTGCATAAATAAATCATAACTCCCTTGACGGCCCATAATTTGCCAGAGACAAATAGAGGTCGGTTAAAATAACAATTCAAAGTCTAGAGCGCTATGAAAAAGATATTAGCTGCGGGACGAGGTAACGTTCGAAGCGGTTAACGCGGAAGCTTATACATTTTCTTAGTCATCAACAGATATTAAACTTATAGTGGGTCTTAGGAGATCTATTCATAACTTGTATTATTAATCTTACACTACCGTTGATAAATATAACAGTTAGAGAAGTAACAGTGATGGAATTACTCATATGTTTTTTTCACATTACACATTAACTGCTAGAAACACATTAGGTATTAATCAGGCTTCGTTTAGTTTGAAGTGTTCAATTATTCTAAAGTCTTGAGTATCAAATAACAGAAACGATTTACCGGTTTAAGAATTGTCAAAACAACATGCAACCTAGAAAACAAATGAAGTGCGTCTATTATCAAAAAATAGTACGTCGCTCTTGTCACCTTGCTATTTCGCCTTGAGCTTATCAACCTTTCATTCTTAGCGGTTTAGCACTTGTTGACAGCATTTCCACTACGCTGTGTGGATGCTCTCATTCTGAATAGTGTAGGTATACCAGTGTGTACACCTGCGTTGTACTTATTTTAGATCCAGCTGGCCGTGGCAACAGACGCAAGGTGATTCTCTATATTTTCACATTCTGGGTCACGACGTGCTTCGTCTCAAGGACGATACCACGTACGAGGTCGTCATTTATTTCAGTCACACAATATTGTTTGTAAATTTTACTACAGGAATTTATATTTGCTGCAAATGTAAGTCATTGCCACAAATCATTTGATGCAGCGGCGTAATCTGGATTGTTTCTGTTTTATCAAACTGAGCTCTATGCAAGATATCGATTTGGATCATCTCTATAAATGATTTGCAATCTCCAAAATCAATAACGGATAGTGATACAGCGTTTTATACTAATTTACCCACACATTTAGTAGGAAAAGAAATAGAAAGCTCAACAGGACACGTTACTAGTTTCATTCAGCCTTTTCAATTAGTTCAATATTGTTTAACAATAATGTTTTTTCTTTTAAATTTATATTATTATTGTCATCATAGATCTAAACGAAATGCTCCAAATAATACTTCATGCTTTCCGATTACATTTATCTTTACATAATTGTAAAGTTAACGAGTGATCTTCCGAATCTTTTGCTTAATTTTTTAAACCACCAATCAGTCCTCCGACAAAGCTTAAAATAAATCTAACTTCCTTAGAAATCATGTTCCATAGCACTAATGACTTTCTATACCAAAACATAGGCACATGATAGTTTTAGACATTTGAAACGGATCTTTATCACCCATAGTACATAATAACTCAATGTTATCACCCCAATATCTACTTACATGAACATTTTCTCATTAAGCGTAACATTATATACATAAATATTCAATAGGCAATTTCAAATATGTTTATCTAATTAGAATCAACATCTAATCAATTATAGTCATCACATCGGGTCACGTACTATCCATCCGTTCGGAGAAATACCGTTACTCTGATGACATCCAACTACCTACAATATTATTTTACCTGCATATAGTAGGTCATATGGTAATGGCATTATTATATTCAGTTGTGTGCCAAGAGGCAGCTCCAAGATGATTCACCCTCAAATAAGAATGCAGTTCGGTCACTGAATGTTCCGCAGTGATGGCATCTTAGCTAACCTCAAATTGTATCGTGATATTCTTGATCTATAGATACACGTATTTGAACAAATCGCATTGTAAAAACCATTCTAAGTACATCGCTTTAGAATGCATATTAGGTGTGCGGCAGTTACCTCGTTGTTCGCAGGTAAAATTTTTTGCTCGTCTTATTTGCCTTGGTTTATGCCTACTCGATCTACACTTCCAATTCCACAATTGGTACCTTACCGTAATTGATTGCCTTGTCGTTTGCATCTTATGTGAAAATTTAACCTATTTCAAACATTTCATCAAGTGCCCATAATCTGTTTGTCATATTAGTTTCATGTTCTTAACACTTACATTCTTAGAAGTGACTATTAGCAACGTTAACTCTTATCGTTTTAGGGTCACATTCCAAACTTGCTACAATCTGGCGCAACCTTATACCTGCTTATGAGATAATCCTCTAAAAAAGCCACTACTTAACTTCTTTACTTTATTGCGTAATCTCTTGAAAGTCAATTCCATGAAGGAATCTGAATGTTCCATGAAAAATTGTTGAGCTATATTGACTTTTTTACCTACATGAGTAGCATCGCAATTTTTTACATAGAAACACGTTATTTCTTTTTAGAATACTGTATATGGTAACTAACATCTGTTAGTACAATACTTTTATTGGCATGTTTCATTGTATTAATTGTCAACGTCGAACGCTCACGATCACGCGTTTTATTCAATGAACAGGATTCTATTTTATCAGCTCGGCCTTGACTACTCTGGAACGAATTGCTTGCATCGTTACGTTCGCAAGCAAGAGGCCTATTATAAAAACTATAGCACCGAACTCAAAGGTTGATTTCGGTGTACACACGGCGTCAGATCAACCTACCCAAAACTGTCAAATTTCTACAATCAATTTTGAACTTTATTGTTCGGTACTAAGGATCAATATTCATAGGAGAAATTTGACAGTTTAGGGTAGGTTGATCTGACGCCGTGTGTACATTTGAGCGTAATGCCAACAGTTTTGTAGATTAACGTTGCGACTTTACGTGGTTCCCGTTCCCGTGGAAATATCGGGATAAAAAGTATCTTATGTGTTAATCTAGGTTATAAACTATATGTATGCCGAATTTCATACAAATCCATTTAGTAGTTTTTACGTGAAAGAGTAACAAACATCCATCCATACTTACAAACTTTCGCCTACATAATATTAGTGTGATATATAGTAGGATAGAAGACGACAAAGTTTGATATAAAAGTTTTTGAAATAGACCTCCGTGTACCTCTACCTACGTAGATGTTGTGTTTGTTGATCTGTATGCACTTTCCATTTTGTGCTGACGATTGATTTAATTGGAATGATGATACTGTGGAGAGTATTTGTACCGTAATATAACTTTCGAGATCTTTCAATAATAGAACGTTTATTAGGACTTACCTTCTCTTTTTGGAAAAATGCTAAATAAAATATTGAATAGATCAACAATTTTAACATTGTATTCAATATTATTTGAACAATAACAAGAAGGAAAATATAACTTATTCCGTAAGCTACATGTGAGATCTCAATATTCGTTAAGATACGTCGTCAGTCGATCAATAGCAGAAGAACCTTGAAAGGTCACCAGAATTCTTGGCACCAGTTACAAGTGTTTACTTAGATCTCAAAACACATTCATAACAACACAACAGCCAGGTGTAAGAGTAAAACACACTATGGCTACCGAAGAAACATTTCCTTAAATAAACTTTAAATTAAACAAATACACTGAAAGACATTTATAAAGGATCGTACAAAAAAATGTTTACAAAAAATTTGAGGAAGAAAAGTTTGTAGAAGTTTACAAATGTTAGACGGAAATCCATACAGTATAAGTACAAATGTAAATAGATTCATACAAGCTCATTCTTGAGTCTAACTACTTAAATTATTTATTATACATCTCTTTGAAATTCCAGTTGTATTTTAGTTATTCGGGCCTAGAACAAGTGTCAGCTGCGTACAAATAGTGTTCTTCAGTACAAAATCAGTAATGCTTTAAAATCCTTTAATATTGTGAATATGACAATATAAAAATATGTATTTATGAAAATTACTGTTTTACAAATAAGTATTTATGAATATTATTTATAATTAGATTTCTACCGAGGTGTCGCTTACACAGTATTCGAGTAGTCCGAGTAATCTTTTTAACCAATTGGAATTTTTTGTGCAAACTACTTAACTAATCCCTTACAAATGAAGATTTTGATGAAATACTGTTATTTTGTTCCAGTTTAGTGAATGTAATACGATGATAAGTACAGGCAAATATCTCTTAGTTTTCTTGTATCTCTAGTCAACTCAATAGGTATGCTGGATAATCTTAGAACACAGGCTAAATCCTTGAAGGCGTTATCTAGTCTGCATTACAAGTTAGTAGCAGCGCCTAGCGGTCGCGCTGGGCTTGTGAAAGTCTTAGCATTTCAATTGTGTCTATATCGGTCGAGGCTAGACATAAAATAATACGAACTCTATGATCAAGCTTTTTATTAAACCTTAAAAAGTTAGTCTCTCGTTTAAAACTTAGATCTGTGAAGGGGTATGAGTCTCATACTATGTACATATTTTGTTAAACTATCTATACGTTTTCGATATTTGTTTTTTCATGACCATGGTCACAGTTGAGGCACAGTAGGGCAGGCATTTGTCGCATTTGGACTACAATTTTAAGGTTTTTGGTTAAGAGATACACTTTACACACGATACACTAAAGCATATTAGAAATAGCTAATTCTAGACAGCTTTTTCCCCAAAGCAATAGTAATTTCCAAAAAACAGTAATTTTAGGCACTTTATGGTCTTGTACTTAATTGGATAGCTTAGCCATTATCATAGTCTATGCAGATAAAACTAGTTATCGAAAATTCACAAATCATCTCGCCCAAAAATCCAGATCTAACCGCTAGCGACCATTTGAAAAGTAATAAGTACAGAGTATGTAGCGGGCCCGCTTGCAAAATCTAGTGATAGATATAAATAATACGGGCAGTTGTTCGCAAATTTGGGCGTGGGGTCGGACCCCTCGTCGTGTCCCCTACCTGCAAATGCAGTATTGATTAACGCCACTCGGTTGCACTTAAAAATTGTATATACGAATACATTTCCTGGTCAGCTTGATTACTGATTGTTTGTGGTATTTAGAGAGAAGAAAATGGAATGACTATAAAGAATTTGCAATCACATTATATGTTATTTAGAAAGAGACATTGCAAAAGAATAAGACAAAAATGTGTCCCGATTTCTAGAGATTTTTTATAGATCATCTGCGCTAGACAATAATGGGACTGTAATGGGACCAAAAGGAACCCGCTCGTATTTTTTGTAATTTTATAAAAAATATCTTGTACTCTCTTTTGTTTTAGTTATGTCTAACGTTAAAACAAAACCTTTGAAAATTATTTGCGATGTATAAATAGTTTTATGAGCCAAGGTTAAGTAGCGAGTAGGCGCAACTCGAACTAACAGCGGAGCATCGAGAGAACTAATTAGACGTCTCCCGCTTTGAACAATGATCGTCAATTAGTTAGAAAACATCGACGAACAAGAGGATCGTTACGACAAAAAAGTAACCGTATCTTATGATGAGAAAATTTTACGACTTTTAACACACAGCTTCTTTTATTTAACATACATACATACTTACATAAAATCACGACTATTATCCCCGAAGGGTAGGCAAAAAAGGTAGGTAGGTAGGTAGAAAGGAAGACTAGGCAATGAGGACCGCAGAAGCAGTCCTCTGCCATAGTCCACGTTTCACCCAGTTACAATTATCCAGCGTGTTAGATGGTGATCCCAATGCTCTATGCTGTTGGATGTATGTGCAATCCGTTAGTCCGTTAGTAGCCTTAAACGACACCCAAGGGAAGAGGGTGGTAGTATTCTTTTTAGGAAGACGCTACACGACACGGCTTCTTTATAATGGTCATGAAATTTATACATTTATTTTTAATAATCAACCTCTTTCCATTTGCAGACTTTCACAGCATGGTGTAACAGCCACCTGAGGAAAGCCGGCACCGGCATCGAGAACATCGACGAGGACTTCCGCAATGGGCTGAAGCTGATGCTGCTGCTGGAGGTCATCTCCGGGGAGACGCTGCCCAAGCCCGACCGCGGCAAAATGCGCTTCCACAAGATCGCCAACGTCAACAAGGCTCTGGACTTCATTGCCTCAAAAGGTCAGTATTTAAAAAAAAAAGTTGTCCACTTTTGATTTTTAGATGTCCGTCCGCAACAAGATGCGCTTCCACAAGATCGCCAATGTCAACAAGGCTCTGGACTTCATCGCCTCCAAAGGTGGTTATTTAAAAAAAAAACCTTTGCCTCTTTTGATTTTTTTAAACTTCCGACCACAGCTAAATACGCTTCAATAAGATCGCCAACGTCAACCAGGCTCTGGACTTCATCGCCTCCAAAGGTGATTATTTGAAAAAAAATCTATGCCTCTCTTGATTTTAAGAAATTTTCTACTTCAGCTAAATGCGCTTCCACGAGATCGCCAACGTCAACGAGGAGAGCCTTGTCCACAAGGACTTCATTGCTACCAAAGATCATTATTTCAAAATTCTGTTCCATTGATAAAATTTTTTGTTTTTGTCTTTTCCCACCTGATGTAGTCGTTTTTTTCTTAACATTCATTAGTAGGTATGTATAATTATGAGCTTTGCTAACGCAAATAAATAAAATAATAATTACATTTCTGATTCTTCTTCTTTTTAAAATAATAATAAATATAACTTTCTCATTCACATCAATTATCTAGCACAAGTTAAGCTTCTTTTGAAACTTGTTTTAAGTAGCTAGATAACGGGTAAACATACTTAAATACTTATTATACATTTAATTTAGAAAACAGTTCTTTCCAAATTGACCCAACCGGGAATCGACACCGGGACTACTAAGATGGCGTCAGACGCCAGCACCGGCGTGATAACCACTCGAATACGGAGGTATTACGGAACTTGGGTGTATTACGAGTACTATCGATGCGTTTGCCTGAATTTCTAAAGGCTATTATTACCCAGCTAGCATTTTCCTCAATACAGAGATACAATAACGTTAGTCTATTAAAAAATTTGTCCTAATTTTGTGCAGTCAATGGTACCCAATGCAATGATACCAACCTATAAGAGTGTTATATTATATTAAACAATTTGTAACATAAATGTGAACTGTCTGAATTATAATATTAAGTACCTACATCAATTATGACAAATAAATGCATTACCTACATATTTGCATTACATGGGTCACCGTATTTTGTTTACGACATACATACATATTGATACAATTTGAAACCAGGAAAAATAATTCAAAACTTAATTTCGAGGAAAATCATTGACATGGGCCACTTCATTATTGGGTGTAATAAAATCATGTTTTTGTACTAATTTTCCAGGAGTAAAATTGGTGTCCATTGGCGCTGAAGAAATCGTAGATGGCAACCTAAAGATGACTCTAGGTATGATCTGGACAATCATTCTGCGATTCGCCATTCAGGACATCTCAGTAGAAGAAATGACAGCTAAGGTGAGATGGATAATAACAATGCTTGAACATAACGTTCTGATATTATGCTTATTGTTTCAAAAAATTAGCATTATTTTGTTACTTTCATAAACCTTCCATTTAACTTCCTGAAAAAGTCAAAATGCAAATTTGTACTTGCCCGTATTACTAAAGGCTAATTACCAGCAGAAAACTAGCTAGATAAACCACCATACTTGTTTGGTAGGTAAGCTAAGATATTCTTTGTTAAAACATGTTCTCTACAAAAAAATGTGTACCCATATTAACTTAAAATGTTTACAATTCCAGGAAGGTCTCCTTCTTTGGTGTCAACGCAAGACTGCTCCCTACAAGAATGTGAACGTCCAAAACTTCCACCTCTCATTCAAAGACGGTCTGGCGTTCTGCGCCCTCATCCATAGGCACAGGCCCGACCTCATTGACTACAGCAAGCTCTCTAAGGACAACCCTCTCGAGAACTTGAACACTGCCTTTGACGTCGCCGAGAAGTACCTAGACATCCCGCGCATGTTGGACCCTGACGGTTAGTATATTTTGATCACCACTAACAAGGAGCTATATATTCTTCTTTCAAACCACTAGTTAATTGTGTAGTCATTTGTTTTAAATTATTAAGCATTTCTGTAGCACCTCTATTTTTGAAATGTGCTAATGCACAGAAAACAATAATTGCCAACCAAAATTTTATTTGACTCAAAGTTTGTTAAAATGAATATTGCAGACCTTATAAACACACCAAAGCCGGACGAGCGCGCCATAATGACCTATGTGTCATGTTACTACCACGCGTTCCAAGGCGCGCAACAGGTATACTAAGAGATGGCCGTTTGCCCCAACCCGTTTGACACTTGAGCTCTAACACCAGGCCTTTGTGTGCCACTCATAGCATGGATTTGAGAGCTTTGCTGGCTGGATACATAGGAAACCATTACTTCTAACAAAAAATTATGCATAGGTATACTGACTTTGTCCTTCATAAATTTATGACTGTATACTTGTGTATTGTACTTTACGCGCAAAGTGAAGATAGTATACAGTGATAATATAGCGCAATGCAAAAGTTAAAAATTCGGTACAGTTTAAATTAGATTTTGTTTTTGTCAAACCGATCCATTTTTAAACTGTGTTTTCCTTAAGCAGTCTCCAGACAATTCAGAATCAATTTGCTTCTACGCTTAACTAAAATGTTTTATTATAATAAAGTATCCAGCCACAAAATAATTTTGTAAATTAACAGGATCTTCACTATATTCTTTTAAAAAAAGGAATTGAAGATTTTGTCCTTTTTTGTGACAACAAAAGATAAGTCTTTTTTATGTCGATTTATTAATGTTGTGACTGAAAACCGTTCAATGTTGTAAAGCCTTATTTTAATCAATTATTTTGTGATTAATCAATTATTTATTCCATTATTGTAAAACGCTGTTCGGAATGCTTGTGTTTTTATAATCGTTTCCCCGTTCATTGCTTGATTTTCACACTTTTTACAAAACGAGACATCTCCCTCCAAAATTTACAAAACCACTTTATCACTGAGTCTTAATAAATAAAACCCCGTAAATATTTCTCGGGGATATTCGTTGCAATTGTCGAGCATATTGCTACAACTCAAGGTTCGGCTTTAACACCTAGATTGCCACAAAACCATACGCTACCATACGACGACACTATAGAAATTAAATTGTTTGTCGGTCAGCATTAACCGCCAAAGCTATTCCGCTTAAAGTATCCATAATGTGATACGAGTAATATATGAAAACAAAACAGTATTTATCCAAGTCGTGCCTCAGCTTACTATAGCTAACCAACTATCGAATATCGTGCAAGTTCCTGGGTGACAACATAATTGTTCCATACAGTGTGAGGCTAGGTGCCATCCTTGGGTTGGTTAGAAGACGAGACATTTTGACCAATTCCAATTCAAAGAAAAGGAGATTCTCCATTCTTATGATTTACGTAATGCAAGCAAAGCCAAGCAAAGCAAAAAATACATACTCAGAAAGAAAGACCCACAAATATACCCATTGCAAAAATTTGTTCATAAAAACACAAGTCATCCAATAATACTGTCGCCGCATGACACTAACCTGCTTGCGTGTGGCCTAGATCTGCAGAACACGGCGATGCCCGACGAGCGCGCCGTCATGACCTACGTCTCGTCCTACTACCACTGCTTCTCTGGCGCGCAAAAGGTCTGTATCTGCACTAACAATGCCTTTGAATGTCCAAGGTGCATATAAACTTGAGCCTTCATCTGTATCGTAACTTTGAGCATTCACAGTTTTCAAATTTTTGTTGAACTGAACAAATGAAGTCTAACAAAATGCTCCAATTCTATGTTGCAGTATTTGTTTTTCATGTAGCATTTGATAAAATGCTCATTACAATTTAATAATCTGGTTTATGTGCACCATAAAAGCTATAACTGTAAGAACTTTATTATTCCGATTGTCTTTAAATGTACGGTTAATTGAAGGACACTCTTTGGCGCACTTGTATTTTTCAATGAAGACCACGACGCAGTACTTTTTGCTAGTTCGTCGCGTACGTAAGACGATGCAGTTCTATGTGATCTATTTTGACTATTGATCGAAGATTTAGACTGAAAAAAAAGTACGCTGCTGACTGTTCCTTAGCTGGACTTATTATGACCTTGACCTCCACCGGACTATCAATATTAAAAAATGTATCTGTTTTTCATTTAAGGTCTTGTGCCCCAGAAGTTTAAATCTTCAAATGTCTGGTATTGATCATGGGCATTTTCTCGTTAACCTTAATCAAATTTGTTTAAAGTTGGCAACAATAATTTACCTCTAAAATACTTTGATTTCGTTTTGTTTGTATGATGATGATGCTCTATTTATGCTATGGAATTCTTCTATTATTGATTAATAATGTCGAAAGAAAAACTACCTAGGCTAATGCAGTTCTTTGCTTATAAATTTCTAGGCTGAAACCGCCGCGAACCGCATCTGCAAAGTTCTCAAAGTGAACCAAGAGAACGAGCGCCTCATGGAGGAGTACGAGCGTCTCGCCAGCGACGTAAGTATAGAAAAGTAACAGTATAGCTAAGTAAAGTAGTAAAACTAACCACTAAAACGCACCCTGATGAAAATAAGGGGCATCTGTCTAGATAGATTAATCTTTATAGTACACTAAAGATAGACAGAACAATAAATATTCAGCCTATTCTGGCTGAATAGCAATTAACTATGAAGTCTGTATATAGGCAAAGGCCTTTTAATGATTGTAAACCTTTTTCAATATTACACAAAAAATATTAACCCTCCCACATGAACGACCGAATCAGCTACTATGGCTAAGCTAAATTTTCATAAATAAACTTCTACAACTATTAGTACACCAATAACAGGTTTGAAAATCTTAAAGAAGACGATAAGACTGCCTATAAGTATGCTTCTAGACGTATGATACTAGTTTTTTTCGTTTTGGTAGAAGGACAAAAAGAAAAACTAGTATCAATCATCAAAAATAGTATCAGTAATTAACGAAATCCCCCACAGCTCCTAGACTGGATCAGGCGCACAATGCCGTGGTTGAACAGCCGGCAGACGGACAACTCTTTGGCCGGCTGCCAGAAGAAGCTGGAGGACTACCGCACCTACCGCCGCAAGCACAAGCCGCCGCGCGTCGAGCAGAAGGCCAAGCTCGAGACCAACTTCAACACGCTGCAGACCAAGCTGCGCCTCAGCAACCGCCCCGCCTATATGCCCACGGAGGGCAAGATGGTTTCGGTGAGTCGACACACTTTTCTTCTTTTTTTCTTCAGACGCCAACAGATAAATGTAATAATAATAATAACTTTCTACGCTCACACCAATTATCTATACCAAGTTAAGCTTCTCTTGAAACTTATTTAATGGTTAACTAGATAACGGATAAACACACAAAAACATAGAAAGCATGTCCGGGACCCGGGACCTCAGAAATGGCGCGACGCCAGAACCGGCGTGCTAACCACTCGACCATGGAGATCGTCGAGTGGTTAGCAAGCCGAATCAGCCTACCACAGAATGTCAAAATTTCTACAACGAGTTTTGAACTAGATCTGCTTGCGTGTGTACAATACTTGACAATCTAAGAAGCTCGAATGGCGTAGCGGCTAAGTAGGTCGGTTAGCGTTACGACTCTGCCAGTTATGCAACTTACGCAATGCGGAGTCACTGGATTTGTGACCAAATTAAAAACATCTCGAGTTTCCCCGTGCTTTGCAAGACACGTAAAGCCGGTGGTCGCGATTGTCGTCGTATGATGGCAGTCGTCAAAACCCACCGACCCGCATTGAGCCAGCGTGGTGGCTTATGGCCAAATTTTAACATGTGCTGTTGTCAAATTGGGAAGACCTGTCTGTGCCCAGCAGGGAGACCTTTATAGGCTGATGATAGATGATGATGTTGGTGATCGTAGCCTATAGATGTGTGGAACCCCAGAAGTTCAAAGTAAAAGTAATTGGAAATTGCAATCATAAGTACATACAGTATACAATTCAAATGAGAACAAAGTTGTGATCCAAATATGAATTGTGATGAATCCACTCTTGAAGACTTTTTCCAACACTTTTATTCTATTGCCTTTCCAATATACATATTTTTTAATTGTTCAGGACATCGCTGGTGCATGGAAGGGCCTGGAAATCGCCGAGAAGGCGTTCGAAGAGTGGCTGCTTAGCGAGATGATGCGCCTGGAGAGGCTCGAGTACTTGGCCCAGAAGTTCAAGCACAAAGCTGACATCCACGAGGAATGGACCAGAGGTAACATGTTTGCATTAGTGCTGGCCACATAACGAAATTTAAAACAGCACATGAAAACGACGACTTGTTTCTGAGTACTATGGCCTATCGACATTTTGGCAAAGGCTATGTATGCAATTGAGCCAACGAGACATTTAGTTGGAAAAGCTTTCGTCGTATTTTTTCAAATGCTATTTTTTCTGGTAATTAATTAACATTAAGAACTTCAAAGTATTAAGTAAGTAAGATCAAGAAAATATTCGGCATCCATCTACATGGAGCGGTTGGTCGACCCTCAGGCCTGTCGAAGATGACGACCTTGTAAAGGTTACGATACTACCAACATAAATAAAACCCCAAATATGACAGCAAAAAGTAACTAACTGTTTGTGTGATTCGAGAATTGAAGTACCTTAACCAACCGTCCTGAATCCAGGCAAGGAGGAGATGCTGCAGTCGCAGGACTTCCGCCAGTGCAAGCTCTACGACATCAAGGCGCTGAAGAAGAAGCACGAGGCCTTCGAGTCCGACCTCGCCGCGCACCAGGACCGCGTCGAACAGATCGCCGCCATCGCGCAGGAGCTCAAGTCAGTATTTCCAAACTGACTGAGAAACTACTGTGTGACTGTGACTCTCTTGCCAGGAAAAGAATGAATCTCCTGGGATCGGCCTACCCGAATCTAGAAGATTTTAGGCTCTTCGCCCCCAGAGACATTGCCAAGCTTATGGCTTTTGGTTGATCCTGATGTCGCCACCGACTGTCGTTGGTGTGATACTGCAGGGAATTAATCTTTTCATTCCAAACTCTGTGGTTCCTATTGGCGGCAGCTCCCAACCATGGTTTGGTCGCTGCTGCAAAATGGCGTCTCCAATCTTAGGCTAATGCGGTGTCATCAAAGGATCCAAACACCAGGGTGCTCAGAAAGAGGTACAACTTTGCCGCGAGATCCTTTAAGAGGGACATTTCCAAAGCGAAGTCACCATTCATAGGTAGAATTAGCGAGAGGCTAATTAATGCATCTTCCTTCGGGTACGCGTGCGTTCTGCTCTCTTGCCAAAGCTATTAGGGAATTTTTATCAGCCGTCACTACCACTATTGCACAAGACCGATGGCTGCCTGGCCAATACTGCAAATGAGAAAGTCGATCTCTTGGGCACTCTTTTCACATCAAACTCGACCTTGGACGATGGGGATAACTCTCCACCAATCATACCGCATTGCGTTAGTTCAATGCCAAATGTTCGGTTCCTACAAAGGTCAGTTCGTAAGGTTCTTATTTCCTTTGATATGCATAAGTCGAGCGGGCCTGATGCAGTTCCTCCCATTGTGCTACGGACGCGTGCTCCTGAGTTGGCGCCGGTCCAACGCGTCTTTTCCGGTTCTAACGCGCCTTTTCCAGCTCTTACACTACTGGCGTTGTCCCGAGTTCTTGGAAGACAGCTCTTGTCCACTTTATTTCCAAAAAAGGCGCTCGCTCAGATACGTCTAACTACAGGCCAATAGCCATCACCTCTTTGCTCTTCAAAGTAATGTAATCCATTACAAACCGCCAGCTCTTAAGGTACCTAGAAGAGAATCAGCTACTAAGTGATCGCCAGTATGGTTTTCGTCGCGGTCGTACAACTGGTGATCTTTTAGTGTACCTTACTCATCGATGGGAGGAGGCATTTGAGATTAAGGGGAGGCACTGGCAGTTACTTGGACGTAGCAAAAGCCTTTGACAGGGTATGGCACACACAGGGCTCTTCTCTCTAAACTTCCATCATACGGGCTTCCTGAGAAATTGTGTTCGTGGGTCGCCAGCTTTCTTTCTGGGCGTAGCATCAGAGTTGTAGTCGACGGTTCGTGCTCTGACATGAAGCCCGTGAATGTGGATTCCCGCTGAACACACCCCGTGTTATCTCCTACTCTGTTGCTTCTGCATATCAATGACATGTTGGTTGCATAACAACAGCATTCATTGCTATGCGAACGACGGTACTGGGGATGCGCTTTACACCGGACGAGCTAATATTTCTCTGTAAAGCGTCATCGAGAGCCGGAACAAACTTGTGATTGACAACGAGTACATGTTAAGTCATGTCTCGAATTAGGGCCGACGTAACCTAGTTCACTTTAACTCCTCCAAACTCTCCTTGATACCAACCCGACTATTTTGGAGGTTAATTGGAAGGTAAAGCTAAATTAGCTTTGAAAAAGCTGAGTGTGCTTAATAGAGCGGGTCAGTATTTCACGCCGGCCCACCTCTTACTAATGTACAAAGCACAGGTCAGGCCACATAGGCCGGAGCACCCCAGTACCGACTCCTTCCAATTGACCGCATTCAACGCACAGCTGCTCGAATTGTCGACGAACGTGGTAATTTCAGGTCGGCTTCACTGGCTCTTCGGAGAGACGTTGCGTGTCTCTGTATATTGTACCGCATTTATCATGGGGAGTGTTCTGAGGAATTGTTCGGTTTGATCCCTGCCGCTGATTTCCTTCACCGCACTACACGCAATCGACTGTCATTCCATCCACATCACCTACTGTGGGTTTTTCGCAATTTTTTTTGCCTCGAACTATAGTGCTCTCCTTGATACCAACCCGACTATTTTGGAGGTTAATTGGAAGGTAAAGCTAAATTAGCTTTGAAAAAGCTGAGTGTGCTTAATAGAGCGGGTCAGTATTTCCGGACCGTTACGTCTTAGGGATCGTCAAGAAACGAGCTTATTCCTTGCTTATAGGCCGGCAACGCGCCTGCGATTCCTCTGGTTTTGCGGGTGTCCATGGGCGGCAGTGATTACTCTCCATCAGGTGACTTGCCTGCTCCTTTACCTCTTTCTTTCATAAAAAAGTCATTTCACTGAGGAGGCAGAGTGATAGGACAGGGTTGCTCAAAAGATCGAAGATGGGTCGACGTGCTGCTGCGAGAGGGCGACCTGTGAAAAGTGACGCCTGGAACTGATGCTGCTCCAACCAAGAGTAAGCATTTGATTGCTCTTTGTCATTGGATATTGCCTTCCAAAAATCCCTATTGTGGTGATGAAAGGGCCGAATCAAAATTAGTTGTGAAATTGTGTAAAATAGTTGGAACCACTTTTTCGAACATATTTTTTATGGGATTGTGTATCTAGTTTAGATGATCGAAGCTTACCACACTTATTGTTTTTCCCCAGCACGCTTGAATACCACGAGGTCGCCAGCGTGAACGCGCGCTGCCAACGCATCTGCGGCCAGTGGGACCGCCTCGGCGCGCTCACGCAGCGCCGCCGCCTCGCGCTCGACGACGCCGAGCGCGTGTTGGAGCAGATCGACCTGCTGCACCTGGAGTTCGCCAAGAGGGCTGCTCCTTTCAACAACTGGTCAGTGCTGCCATGTGTTATTTATCAGTGTGTGATACATCTGCGGGCAATCCCACTCGTTACATCGCTAATTATATTTGTACTGGCAACCGAGACCGACCGATAGCTTATGCAAGTAGTGACATCTGCTGCGGGCAGTGAGACTGCTTTGATGATGACGTATTGTTGACATTGAATGGGAGTCTTTGAATTTCAAAGTAAAAAAAAATGTTTCGATGAGTTTTGGCTTGCTGGTTATGACCACGGTAGCTTAATTGAAAGATCACCTGTCCCGGAATGTCAAAAGGGTGCAGGTTTAAATCCTGGTCGTGGAATTTTTTTCAACATTTTGCAATTAATTTTTAACTGGTCAGTGAACGAAATCCCTGACGGGGATGGATTACAAGAACTTAATTAAAACAGGCATTCCATCATCGTCATCATTCCGTAGTCGCTGGATGCAAGCAGCACAAGACCAACGTGCCTATTCTCTAACTTAACTGACAGTTAAAATGATGAACACCCGATACGTCGTACACTGCTGTGTACGATGACAATTGACGTTGAGTTAGCGAATAGGCCTGCTGACGTAGTGGAGATCCTTGGGGGAGGCTTCTGTCTAGCGTCTTTCGGCTGATATGGATGATGATAATCAGTGACAGTATATTCCTTCCCCCAGGCTGGACGGCACCCGCGAAGATCTCGTGGACATGTTCATCGTGCACACCATCGAGGAGATCTCCGGCCTCATGGACGCGCACTCCCGCTTCAAGGCCACACTCGGGGAGGCCGACAAGGAATACCAGGTACGATCATGAGATAATGTTTGGCACATTTAAAACAATAATATTTAGCATATATAAGCAGCATAACCAGCTCTGCTGTCTAGTGGTTTTACTATCGTACTCGGGCACAAAGGTCCCGAGTTCGGTTCAAAAAGAGTAGGTACACAAATTGGTTGGTGTTACGACTTTTTCTAAGTCTGTGCGGCTAAATTGCACCACCTTTTCTCGTTGTGTCGTCATAATAACAAAATACTGCTGAGCTGGTAATGAGGCATTCTCACCCAATGGAAGAATGATGAAGATAGAAGATTAATTGATTTGAGGGTGTACCTTCACAGATCAACCTTTTTCAATCTTAATAAAATCCGAATAATAATTTAAATAAAGTACTTATTAAGTATTATTTATTGGCCATACTTTTAACAAAGCGTTACAAGAAAGAATTAAATAATGCTACAGTTTCCCACAGATTTATCATTGGTAAAATATGAGAAAGTCTAAATTTTAATCTACGTCGTTTAAGTTCAAAAAAGCTTAATAATTTTAACTTAAAATAAATTGAGTTTTAACATAATTTTGTTTTCAGGCGATAGTGAACCTGGTCCACCAGGTCGAGTCCATCGTCAAGCAACACCAAATCCCCGGCGGCCTGGAGAACCCTTACACCACGCTCACTGCCCACGTAAGTTCCCATTCGCCACGATTACCATCAGAAGAACAAAGTTCAGAAGTTACGTTTATAATTATATCTTCAATGTAAACAATGAAGTATCGAGTTATTGCTTGATGCTTTATTTTATTAGTTTTTATTGTATCTGCTAAACGCTCACGCGCCTTATGTTACTGCTAGCTGTAACTCTTGACTCGACTCGCTGTACACCGCCATACTTCGTTTAGGCAATGCATATTACAAAAGGAAATCCACGGATTCAAATAATAATTCTTATCACGTACCTACTGTTGTCTGATTACAAATCCATCGACAGGAGCTGAACCGCAAATGGTCGGACGTGAGGCAGCTAGTCCCACAACGCGACAACACTCTGGCCGCGGAACTTCGCAAGCAGCAGAACAACGAAACGCTGCGCCGCCAGTTCGCGGAGAAGGCCAACGCCGTCGGGCCCTGGATCGAGCGCCAGATGGACGCCGTCACCGCCATCGGCATGGGCTTGCAGGTAATTATAATAGTTACTTTACAACAGGAACCGGCCCAGAAAAAGATGACAAGACGAGCTGGGCTTTCCTAAGGGATTGATATCAGATAGATGCGAATGGGAAAGAAGGGAAGGGACCTTAGAGTATAGATCAGGATTACCTAACCTCGTGACTATAGTGTCGCGTCGAGGAGTAGATACGCCTTCTGTATCTTACTGATACGTATAGTCAAGAGGTTCCTCACTCTGCAGCCCTTACCACGATTATCTAGCTTGGATCTTTCGCTGCCAGCGGCAATCTAGGATATTTTTATTCTCGTACATAGTCTTCCGATTCCCATAGCCGTGTTAGACTAATTACAAAGTCAAAGTCAAATAATTTATTCAACATAACCTTTCACAGGCACTTATTGACGTCAAAAACCAAAAAAATAACAGTTAACTAACATTTAGTTAAATCTTAACTCTTAACTAATCTACCAACCTTTCGAATTTTGGAAAAGTCTTCGACTGAGTAAAAGCCTGCGAGGTACTCAGGAGACCTTTCTTTTTAACGTTACCATTCCTAACACACGCACGTTATAACTATTAATATTCTGATCTCCTAACAGGGCTCTCTGGAAGACCAGCTGCACCGGCTGAAGGAGTACGAGGCGGGCGTGTACGCGTACAAGCCGCACATCGAGGAGCTCGAGCGCATCCACCAGGCCGTGCAGGAGGGCATGATCTTCGAGAACAGGTGAGGACTACTCACGACATTTTAAAAGCTACCACTGCCCATGAATCTATAATATAATAAGGTTCATACCTTTAATAAACCTTTGATGAACCTATAATAAATATAATATTAAAGGTTCATGCCACTGCCACGCTTAGGCACTGCGCAAACGAGAACACTTTTGGTGTCTTGTGTCGGATACTAGCTACCGGTGAATACTTTACTTTCATACAATCAATATGAAATCAACCAAGAACCGCGCAGATGTACACTTTTTGAGTCCAGTCGCTTCCACCTGTCACATAGCGACAGGAGCGTAGCTACCGCTGTATCAATGATACGGGGCGCTCGGGCTAGAAGGGCCCCGAATGTGTGATGAAAAAAATCTTAGAACTCCCCATGGGACTGGAACAGCTATCAGACTTTGTCATTATTATAGATAGAGGCAGAAAATCTAGAAAAGCTTAACCACTCACTCGTGGCACTTTTCTATCAAAAAAATTGGCGCAACTGTCAACGTCAAATTTGACAGAATCGAGCATAGACTATGCGATATTTTGCTATCACGATGCCTAAAATGTACCACAGAACCGAAATAATCAAAGTTGTTTATACTAAAGTAGCCTGTAAGTCAATGAAAACACGGTACAAAGTCAAGTGTGTTTTTGTAGGTGCGGTCTCATGCGACCGCTTGGGGTTTGAGGGGTATCGACTATAGATGATTTAATAAAAAGGCCATACAAATGTACTGATTTGAATTTATTTGGCTAACTTAGCTAAGGGGCCTCCAAGGGGAGCAGCACCCATGGTATTACAGGCTTGTCTAAGGCAAACTACGCCACTAGCATTCTTAAATAAAACAAATTTTAAAATAATCAAACTAGCTAAGCAATTCTACTTCTACTCGACTAAATTACTAAAAGTGCCACGCTGAATAAAAACTTAACCTCAGGAGTGGCGCCAGCTTAATCAAATCAGATTAAAGCCTCTAAAAAATATACTTAGATAAAAAAATCAGATTAAGAATCCTTAGAGTCATCATCATCATCATCAATATAAACGTCCCACTGTTCAATGATGTTACATTAAATTTTATTCTAATATCATTGCCACTGTAGGGCACAGCCTTCCCTTAAAAAAAAAATTATTGCATTTTACAACGAATAAGTCGGGTAGAACATGGAAAAAGTTGTAATATCTACCCACTCCACCTGGAAACTGACGTGCTGTATGTAACTATGTGTTTTGTATGTTAATACTAAAATTCAAACTAACTACCCCCAGATATTCCCAATACACAATGGAGACCCTGCGCGTGGGCTGGGAACAGCTTCTCACCTCCATCAACCGCACCATCAACGAGGTGGAGAACCAGATCCTGACGCGCGACTCCAAGGGCATCACGCAGGAGCAGCTCACGGAGTTCCGCGCCTCATTCAACCACTTCGACAAGAACCGCACTGGTACGTACTACGTTATTTAGCTTATTTGTCTTAAGAGGCCTATTACATCTCGACTGTGATTTTTGCGTAAAATGACCAATTTTGGCGTTTTGGATCTTAGAAACAAAAATACATTAACAATAATGACTTATTGAATAGTGTAGAATAGCTATTGGAATAGTGCGTAGCGGCCTCGCTTTTTGTAAATTGCAGAGAAAGATTTTTATAAAGTGCGCGAAGGCACTTTTTTGAGCTCATCGATTGAACTTCTGTTCTAAACAAGTTAAATAAAAAAATTATAATGTTATCTCTTATATAGTCGAATAGTGCGTAGCGGCCTCGGAATTTTTAGATATCATTGATTTTATATAGGAAAAAAATCTTATTCTAAATCAAAAATCTTCGAAAATCGCTATAAGTTAACTGTGAATTTCTCCTATCTACGATAATATTATTGAGCAATATTTATACCAGAGTAATTGATACTTCATGAGGAATAAAGATTTTAAAATGAATTTATTATCCTATTTCGATAAAAACGATAAATACAACTGCAAAATTACTACAAAATGCGATGCGCCGGCCGTCCGAATTCAACTTATGCTCACAGAATGGAGATTTGTAATATTATGCACAAATTTATTATCCTATTTCGATAAAAACGATAAATACAACTGCAAAATTACTACAAAATGCGAAAATGGGCATTTTACGCAAAATCACATTCAAGATGTAAGTACGAGTAATAGGGCTCTTAGGCATAGACAAATAATTTAATATCATCCTTGACTTAGGTAGGTACATTAGTTAGTAAGTTGGCCTAAGACTTTGATAGTAAGTAGATTCGGTAGATACCTACTGCTGCGGTCAGCAAAAGTTTAAAAAAGAAGAATAAAAAGTTCCCGCGAATACTTTTACTTTTTTTAAATTTGGATAGGTACCTACCTAACCTTGCCAACAACCAATGCCGCGTCGGCACGTGCGCATTTTGTATTACCGGCCAGGGCTATATTGAAGCGAATTGCGTTCAAACTTTTTAATTCAATAATGTTCCAAATTCAAGTCAATTTTCGTCACTGTTATTAGGTGCGATGGAATGACCTACTTTGCTCGCACTTATCGAGGAACCCTTCGCCTTTTTTCGAATAGATGGAATGAAAACCCTTTATTAGCTCCAATAGATGGCGCTAGCAACATCTGCGTACTGAGTTGCTTACTCAACTCCGCCCAGCTGTCAAGTTGCTGAGGCCCTCTTTTTGGATAATTACGCAGAAAACGTTACGCCGTCCATGGTTCATCTGGCATAAGTTGCGTTGCTCTTACGAGTCATTAACGCAGAAAACGTTGCGTTTCTTTTGCTTTTACTCCATGTTAAACCTAGGAATTCGGCATTAAAAGGATTTCATTTCAAAAGGAACCAATCTCTTCTGTCTGTGTGGTCGATGGATGGGAGACCAAATTAAAAAAAAAACATTTTGAGCTCCTCCGTGCTTCGGAAGGCACGTTAAGCCCGTCCCGTTGGTCCCGGTTGTTGTCGTAAGATGACAGTCGTTAAAACCCACCAACCCGCATTGGGTCAGCGTGGTGGGTTATGGCCCAATATCTCCACGTGCTATTGTCTAATTTGTCTATACGTGAGAGGCCCGTGCCCAGTAGTGGGACGTTAATAGGCTGATGATGATAAATCTCTTCTGGGTGTCGTAAAACCGACTAACGGACTCTAAAGACTGCACACATACCTACATCCAACATAAAGCGACGCTGTGTTCACCACCGATCAAACTGAGCACATGTGCAGTTGTTATGTGATGAAAGTGGACTGTGGCAGCGCACTGTTTTTGCAGTCCTCATTGCCTAGTCTGTGGATAACCCTTTGGAAAAAATAGTCGTGAGTGAAGATACCTATATTATGAGTTAGAAGAATATTGACGACTCACAATTTGTATTTGACAACTGAATGTTCGAAATGTTTAAAAAAAATCCACAAGCTGGATTCGAACCTGTCTGCCTGTTCTGTCATTCGAGCCTAATTCTTAGTACCTACATTACTTTAACCCTTAGCCAGGCACTGCATGTTAAAAAATTTCATTGGTTTTCGGCCTTATGTTTAGGGAATAAAGTTCAAAATATGGTGATCGCTATAAGATCACTGCCTGGCTAAGGGTTAAAGTAAAAAGTAAATATTAAATAGTGTTGATGAGTTTCGGCGGGCTGGATAAGTCCACGTTAGCTTGATTGGAAGATCACCTGACCCGGATAAGGGGGCAACAAATTTTTTCAACATTTACCCAATTTGTAATATGTTCGCAACAAAATTTACGTTAAAATTATATATATAAAAAATATTTATAAGTGAATGTTGGTTGACAGGCCGGCTAGCACCCGAAGAGCTGAAGTCGTGCCTGGTGTCGCTGGGCTACAGCATCGGCAAGGACAGGCAAGGGGAACTCGACTTCCAGCGCATCTTAGCCGTCGTCGACCCCAACAACACAGGTAAATCGTTGCCTCTTCCTCTCTCCTACTCATTTCTATATTACTAGCGGACCGCGACCGTAATATAGACCGCGTGCGTGAACACCCATACCTATACTTGCCGTGATGGTTTCGATTAGATTATGTTTTGTATTCTTTTACATAATAATAAAAAAGTAGTAATCCATTTTTCCGAATTTTTCAATGGATTTTCCAAAAACAATAGGTTTTTTTCTTTTTTATAAACATTGTCTGGGAAATTACGAATATAACTAAAATTAATCAGTGTATCCCAGTATCTAATCCCTCTAGCCTTTCCCCCTTGGGGGACAATTGGGATTTTTTTATAAAAACCTCCCAGTTGTCCCCTCTACCAACGACACGGTTGACAACTGGGACTTTAATTTATAGATGTCCCAGTCTCCCCCACTTGAGATGTTGCCGTATAATTTTTTAAGTGGGGGAGACTGGGATATTTAAAAATGTAAGTCCCAATTGTCCCCTCCACCGGTGACACGGGGGACAACTGGGAGATTTTATAAAAAAATCCTAGTTGGGACAACTAGGATTTTTTTATAAAATCCCTTTCTCTTTTATAAAATCAAGGGGACAAACGCCAGAGGGGACTACTGGGATACACTGAAATTAATCGGCCAAATCGGTCGAGCAAGCAAGACGTTCTCAAGGGATGTTCCGTCCGTATTTACCCGACCAGTCATGGGGAATGTAGAGAGAACGATATTATTTCCTTTGTACCAAACAGATCAAAACTTTATGTTGAATGACCGT
Organism: Scoparia ambigualis; assembly: GCA_963921215.1. Classification (NCBI taxonomy): domain Eukaryota; kingdom Metazoa; phylum Arthropoda; class Insecta; order Lepidoptera; family Crambidae; genus Scoparia; species Scoparia ambigualis. The sequence continues at coordinate 13,370,145 of OY992518.1, forward strand.
GATGAACATCGATTGATTCTTTAACACTGCTTTTGTTTTTCTAGGCTACGTTTCGTTCGACGCATTCTTGGACTTCATGACAAGGGAATCCACAGACACAGATACAGCTGAACAGGTCATCGACAGCTTTAGGATTTTAGCTGGTGACAAGGTGAGTAAAAAAGTTTAAAGAATTTAGATAAAATGTAGAGTATTTCAAGTGAATGCGCTTATACCTTCGGCCTTGGCACAATTACCATAAGGTAAAATAAAGGTAAAGTGTTTCTCGTTGTAAAAAAAGAAAGATAAGAATTGAAGTATAGATAAGTAAGATGTACTGTGTTTCACCGAAACTGTTAGTTATATATAAGTCGTCAACAGATGGCGCTGTGCGTATTTAGATTCGCTTCTGCGTTTCACGCTTTTGAGTGTTCGCGCCATTTTGTATCTGTACATAACTTCACTTGTCAAAAGGGTAATAAATGGTGTAACGAGTTTTTTTCTGTGGTTGTGCATTTTAATCTCAAAATAAACTATCTAATAAACATTTTGGTCCATTCGTACCGGATAAAATATCAATTTAGTGCGGTGTGAGACACGATAGTAATATAGGTGATTAAATTAAAGTGCAAATACATAATTACTTACGTATTACAAAAAGTGCAACACGTAGTACCTACATCATACGAATTGTTTGCGAGTCCTGTCCTGGTAATCGTAAGTGGTAGTAAATAAGACACACTACAAAGACACAAATAGGCTTATTACATAAAGATGGATAAAGTTGAAGCTTCACAAGTCTGTAATTTCGAGCAAATTGACAAACTCCTAACTAACTACAAAAAGGCGGGAAAAGAAAGGCTGACAAAAGCATTTGTAGAAGCTAGATTAGAAGTAGCCGACAAGTATTGGCAATCATTTGAACAACAACACGACACTTTGCTAACTGCTAACGTCGAATTCAAAGATAAATCAGATTATTTCCGGCGTAACCTCTTTGATGACTGCTTTGACAAATATTTAGATCTTAAAACTCGCATGAAAGAACGACTCAATGAGATTGAAGACAGTAAACGGCCGGCACACATTTCTACAGAACACGACAGTAAAGGTTTCGATCAGTTTCCACTTGCCACTACAAAGTTACCACCTATACAGCTTCCCACATTTTCGGGTGAATACAGGGAATGGTTGTCCTTTAGAGATTTATTCAAGTCGCTAGTACACGAAAATGTAACACTATGCAAAGTTAACAAATGTCAATATTTAAAATCAAGTTTGCGCGGAGAAGCAGAAAGCTTAGTCAAACAAATACAAGTCTCTGACGCGACATATGACATTATATGGAGCATGCTCAACAAACGATATGACAACAAGAGGAGCATTGTTAACACATATATTGGCAAATTGTTAAACCACAAGCGTATACCATCAGAGTCGGCAAAGAATATTCGAGAGCTGTTAGATGCTACAACAGAATGTCTAGCTACGTTGAAGAGCCTGGGATTGCCTACGGACAAATGGGATGATTTAGTTGTATACATTATCATACAGAAGCTTGATTCTGATTCTCATAAAATGTTTGAGCAAAGAATGGAATCGAGTGATCAGTTGCCAACCTGGAATGACCTATCAACATTTTTAGAGTTTAGATTTCGCACATTAGAAGCCATTAAACCTAAAGAATATACTTATCCACACACTAAGATGTTACCACCTACTAAGAGTTTTGCCACTGAGATTAAACCACAATATAAAATTACATGCAGCTATTGCAAAGGAGAACATTATATTCACGGCTGCAAAGAATTTTGTAAATTAGAGCTTACCAATAGAAAAGAGTTTGTACAGAGTAACCAGATGTGTTTTAATTGCCTCAGAAAGGGCCATGATGTCAAATCCTGTTTACAGTCCACTAGTTGTCGAAAGTGTGGCCGCAGGCATCATACACTTCTGCATGGCTATGTCGTACCTAATCAATCTATAAAAAACCAACCTGAAACAGTCACTACACTCAGCGCAACCACAGATAATACCACAAAAAGAGTACAAGTCATATTAGCAACCGCACTAGTCAAAGTGCAGTCACACAGAGATCATAGTCATACACATACGCTTCGTGCACTCATAGACCAGGGCTCACAAGCTTGCCTTATCACCGAAGCAGCATGTCAATTTTTGGGCTTAAAGAGATCACCCGTGCAGGGCACTGTGATGGGAGTTGGATCTTCCACCTCAACCACAAGAGCAACAGTAGAGTTTAATATTAGCTCTCAATACAACCCAAACTTTGTAACAAGAGTCAGAGCATACGTTTTAAAAACATTAACAACATACATACCACAGCATTCACATTCAGTTGATTGGCCACAATTGCAACAGTTACAGTTAGCTGACCCAACATTCCAAAAGCCTGGAAGAATAGATTTAATACTAGGAGCAGATGTGTTCGCTGAGATTTTACAACAAGGAGTTAAGAGACTAAAAACTAACAACAACACACTCATCGCTCAACAAACATCATTGGGTTGGTTGATATCTGGCAATCACATAAATACAAACATTAATAATTCCTGTGAAGTACATGTTCATCACATTAAGATAGAGATAGATTCAATTTTACGCCGTTTCTGGGAGATAGAAGAGCATACTGAAAAGAGAATTATGACTAAAGCAGAGATCCAATGTGATCCAACACACTATGTCAAAACACATACAAGGTTAGAGGATGGTTCCTACAGAGTAAGAATGCCATTTAATACAAACCCCCCTGACCTCGGAGAGTCATTGACCTTAGCCCAAAAGAGATTCACATCATTAGAGAAAAGATTCAATAAAAATCCAGACCTACATGCAAGGTATAAAGAGTTTATGGAGGACTACATACAACAGGGTCATATGGAACCTGTTTTTACAAAAGACACAAACACAAATATAACAAAAGTTTGTTATATACCTCACCAAGCCGTCATTAATGAACAACATCTTACAACAAAACTGCGTGTTGTCTTTGACAGTTCTGCTAAGACTACTAATGGCAAGTCACTTAACGACAACCTGTTAGTAGGCCCCGCTTTACAAACTGATCTGCGAGATGTTACACTGAGATGGAGAACGCATCGCATTGTTTTAGTTGGTGACATCCGTCAAATGTTTAGAAGAATCAGCTTGGATGAGAGAGACAGAGACTATTTAAGAATTTTGTGGCGATCCAATACTGATCAAGAGTTACAGCACTTCCGTCTTACTACAGTAACATATGGCACCTCATGCGCACCATACTTAGCTATTAAAACACTCAGACAGTTAGCCGAGGATGAAAGAGGCAATTTCCAAGATCACATAATTGATACAGTGCTACATGACTTCTTCTGCGACGATTTGCTATCTGGAAAAGACACAATTGAGAAAGTAAAAGAGCTAAAAGATCATCTCACATCTTTATTACTAAAAGGTGGCTTCACACTTCACAAGTGGGCTTCAAATTGTAAAGAGATAGAAACAGTAGAACAATCAAACCGCAAAGTCCTTGGAATAAACTGGAATGGGCAATCAGATAAATTTGAGTTAAAAATAGAACTTCCACCCGCCAGTACATATGTAACAAAGAGAACAGTGTTATGTGATATAGCTAAAATCTATGACCCAGCTGGATGGTTAGCACCAGTTGTGGTCACTGCAAAGGGCATGCTACAAAAACTGTGGATAGACAAAGTAGATTGGGATGAACCCTTACCTGATTTATTATTACAAGAGTGGTTGACTTACCGCAATCAGCTGATTAACATGCCTACAATAGAGTTGAACAGATGGGTTGGTATTACTGAAAACACTGTCAAAGTGGAACTGCATGGATTCTCAGATGCTTCCACCATTGCATACTCAGCTGTTGTTTATTGTAGAGTCATAACACCTGAAAACACTATAGTCACAATGATTGAAGCAAAATCAAGAGTCGCTCCAGTTAAGCAAATATCACTCCCCAGATTAGAGCTCTGTGGAGCTGTATTACTAGCAAAACTACTACATAGAGTAATGCAAGCTTTATCAATTTCAATCCAAGATACTTACGCATGGACAGATGCAACTATTGTTCTTGCCTGGTTGCAACGGTCACCTAGTTACTGGACTACATTTGTTGCAAATAGAGTGACTGAAATTACAAACTTGATAGACAAAGAGAGATGGCATCATGTTGCCTCACAAGACAATCCTGCTGATGTTGCCTCCCGGGGGATCTCTCCTGCAGACTTACCTGATCACCTGCTGTGGTGGCATGGGCCTCCTTGGCTTCGTGCACCCAGTACTTTGCCTTTAGAGAAGGCAAGCTCCATGGAATCTACAGACCTGGAAAAAAGAGTGTTAGTTAATGTTAATACAGTGCTTAATATCAGTGAAAGTCAATCTAAAAGTGAACAGTGTAGAGACATTAGTATCTTAGAAAAATATTCTACATTGAGTAAATTAATCAGAGTTGTAGCATTTATTTTAAGATTTTATAACTGTATTAAACATAAATATATAAATAAAAAATATTTGCTATGTCCTAAATACCTAACAACATTTGATATCAATATTTCACTAACTACCCTAATTAAAATGTCTCAAGAAAACAGTTTTAAAAAGGAAATAGAGTTTTTAAAATTTAAAGTTAACAAAGAGAAGTGTAAAAATCTATTTAAATTAAATAATGGTAGAAAAATTGTAAATTTGAATCCATTCATTGATAAAGAGAATGTGCTTAGAGTTGGAGGTAGAATTTGTAATGCTAACATAGCATTTAATATACAACATCCTATTATTTTAGCAAAAGAATGTAATCTTTCTTATTTAATTGTTAAAGAGTCACATTATAAAACTATGCATGGCGGAGTTCAATTAATGTTGAATTTCATAAAATGTAAATATCATATAATTAGAGTTAAGTATCTTGTGAAACAAATTATTCGAGAGTGTACTTCATGTTGCCGACATTCTGGAAAAACCAATATACAATTGATGGGCGACTTACCTAAGCATAGAGTCACACCGCAAAGACCTTTTAGTACCAGCGGCGTGGACCTGGCTGGACCTGTAACACTAAAATTGTTTAGTGGTCGCGGTTCAAACAGAACCCAAAAGGCGTATATTGTTTTGTTCATCTGTACAGCTGTTAAGGCAGTTCACCTAGAGTTAATTAATAGTTTAAGTTCAGAAGCATTCTTAGCCGCATTCAGGCGTTTTACAGCTCGTAGAGGGCACTGTCACAAACTAATAAGTGATTGTGGCACTAATTTTATTGGTGCGAGTAAGCAACTTAAAGAATTACATGTAAATAGCGTAAAAAACTTACCTGAGGAATTGGCTGCCCTGTTAGCTCAGAATGGTACTGAGTGGCAGTTTAACCCTCCTAGTGCACCCCACATGGGTGGGTTATGGGAGGCAAATATAAAGTCTGTTAAAAGGCATTTATGTCGTGTTCTAAATGACACTAAACTTACCTTTGAAGAATATTATACATTGTTGTGTCAAATAGAGTCCTGTTTGAACTCTCGTCCATTGACCCCTACTAATGATGATATTGCTACTGCAATAACTCCAGGCCATTTTTTAATTGGAGAACCACCTATAGTAGTACCAGATGAAAATTTGATAGATGTTAAAATTCCTTATTTAAAGCGCTGGTTATATCTGCAGCAAAAGTTGCAGTATTTTTGGAAGAGGTGGAGTCAGGAGTACTTAGTAAATTTGCAAAATAGACAAAAGTGGACAGGAGTTCAGACAAATATCTCAGTGGGTGATGTTGTTTTAATAAAAGATGACAGATTACCACCTGCTAAGTGGCTTTTAGGTAAAGTTTTAGAAACCTATCAGGGTTCTGATGGTCTTATTAGAGTTGTAAGTGTAAAAGTTAAAGATATGGTCATTAAACGACCAATTCACAAGCTTTGTTCATTGCCTGTTTAAAGTATATTTTTTGTGATTTGTGGAGTAGTTACTTTATAATTCTATGTTAGTTAGAGTAATTTGTATGGTACTTTTTTATACTTTGGTTTATTAAAAGGCCTTAACGTCCTTTGGTGGGCGATATGTTAGTTATATATAAGTCGTCAACAGATGGCGCTGTGCGTATTTAGATTCGCTTCTGCGTTTCACGCTTTTGAGTGTTCGCGCCATTTTGTATCTGTACATAACTTCACTTGTCAAAAGGGTAATAAATGGTGTAACGAGTTTTTTTCTGTGGTTGTGCATTTTAATCTCAAAATAAACTATCTAATAAACAGAAACATTTATAAAATGTGGTGAGAAAAAAAATATTAATATAAATAACTTTATAGTAGCAACTCACTTCTCAAGAAACAAAAGCGAGGGGGTGCATGTATCTTAGTAAAAAAGGGAATCTCTTATAAAAAAATTGCATTAGGTAGTGATTTGGCGGTCGACTTCCATTTTGAGTGCTGTGCTGTACTCATCTTATTTAGTAACGTTATTGTCTTATGTGTATATCGTGCCTCTACAGCCACAAAGAAAAGACACTTTAACTGTTTCTTTGACAAGTTGCAACTTCTTCTAGATAAGTATCAACATAAGTACCAGAAACAAAAATTATAATTGTAGGTGACATAAATATTAACACTTTAATAAATAATAATATGACTGTACCCTTTCTGACATTTTAGTAAATTATAATTTGACCCAGCACATAACAACACCAACACGAGGTAACTCATGTATTGACCATATTTTTAGTAACATACAGAGTGCCATAGGAAAAACCCTACCTCTCTGCTTGTCTGATCATGACACGGACCAATTGTTGGTTTTTAAAACAATAAATAAACCTGTTACTCCTAGAGTTATATACAACTATAAAAGGTGCTACTCCGCTGAGAACATTAAGAAGTTCAAAACTTATCTAGCACAGACCTCATTTGCAGATGTATACAAGGAAACTGACTCAAATCAGGCCTTTAATATGTTTTATGACTGGTTCTGCTTATTGTACAAACTATGTTTTCCAGTTTGTAAAGTTAAAATAAATACAATATATAAAATAAAATGGATCTCAAAAGGTATTAAAAAAAGCCCGGAAAAGCTCAAATTTTCTGTAGTTAAGCCATTGTTTAAAAAGGGTGACAAACTGAACCTAAATAATTATAGGCCCATAACACTGATACCTACTTTGGCAAAGATTTATGAAAAAGTCATGCTCGAGAAACTCACTTCTTTCTTCAGTAAATTTAAGATTCTAAATAACGACCAGTACGGATTTCAGAAAACTAAGTCCACTACGCAGGCTGTTTTCAACCTTGTAAGTGAGACATTGACAGGATTAAATAACGGTATGTCAAAAGCGTTCGATTTTGTCTGTCACAAACTATTGTTAACAAAACTGGAACAATACGGCATAAGAGGCGTTGTGTTAAAATGGATTCAGTCAAACTTGCAGAATAGAATGCAATTGGTACAAGTATCTCGGTTGGACAAGAATAAGGTGTCTCAAACGTATAAATCAGAGTACGGGGAAAACCATTTTAGCGTCCCGCAAGGAAGTTTACTCGGCCCGTTTTTATTTCTGGTTTATATTAATGACCTACCTAAAATAACTAATTACCGTTGCATTCTGTTCGCTGACGACATATCGGTAGTAGTAACAACAACAACCAAAAATTTATATGAGCATAAAATTGACATTAATAATACTATTTCATTAATTATAGACGGGCTGCATAATAATCATCTAATAATAAATATTAATAAAACTAGTTTTCTTAATTTTAATAATAAAACATTTGACATAATCTTTGACATAATTTTTCCAAGGACATATACTTAAAAAAGAGAATACAACAAAATTTTTAGGTATTGAAATTGACCAACGATTGAACTGGAATAAGCAAGTAGAGGTAGTATGCAAAAAAATCAATAGTTTCACTTTTGCTCTTTATAAATTAACTAAAATAGCGTCTAGAAGCACTGCACTTAGTGCCTACTTTGCTTATGTTGAGTCAGTACTCCGTTATGGGCTCATAATATGGGGAAATAGTGTTGACGTAGGTAAAGCTTTTATCTGTCAAAAGAAATGTTTGCGGGCCATATGTGGTTCTCCACCCGATGAACCATGCAGACCTCTTTTTAGATTACTCAAAATACTACCCTTGCCTTGTATTTACATCTTAGAGACTGCCAAATTTGTCAAGTTAAATATGTCCCACTTTAAACAAGCGAAGGATGTGTACTTGCGGAACACACGTAATGGTTGTCGACTGATCTCTGCGTCAATTCCTAGGAGCACCCTTTATCAGAGAAACTGTAACTCGATGTCCATCTTAATTTTCAATAAAATACCTGAAAGTATAAAACAATTACTCTTTAGCAAGTTCAAGACTGCATTGTATAATTGGCTTTCTGATAGGATGTTCTATAGTGTAAAAGAATTCTTGGGTGATAAATTTAAATAATTGTTATAAGTATATCATTATTTGTATATTTGCATGCTGTATAAAATGGCTAAATAGGTTAAGCTCCATTTTCTTTTCACAATATACATAATATTGTAATAACACCTTTACTGTAACCCTATTTAGAGCAAAGAAAATTATTTGTATTTGTATTGAAGACCGTTATATAAAGAAAACATTAAATATTCGTAAGATAATGACTGCCACAAAACCAGACAAATAAAAATGACAAATAGCACCTTTTTGGCATAGGGCCAGCGTCCATACAAAAAAGTACAAACCCCAATTGTTTGTCAGTGACTATCAGGGCGTGTTAAAAATGCTATTCGTGGTCCCGAGCCACCGAGGATTGTACTGCGTCTTTTACTGGGTAATATGACACTTTAGATGACCTATAGCTAGATGATTTTGGTACATACTTATAGGTAACTCATTTTTGACCAAATTGTGGATTGAATCCGAAGGGACTTGAGACTTGACTTATGAAGGAAAGAAGGAAAGGACTAAGTAGATGCTAAGAGACTGCTAAGTAGATAACGACGTAGGTAGTCTAATGCATTTCGCATGCACGCAGTGTAAAAAAGGGCGTGTCAAGAAGCGTTCGAGTTCTTAATAACATTATAAAAACACCCGTAGCCCTACATCACGGCGGAGGAGCTGCGCCGCGAGCTGCCGCCCGACCAGGCGGAGTACTGCGTGGCGCGCATGCCGCCTTACCGCGGACCCAACGCGCCGCCCGCCGCGCTCGACTACATGGCCTTCTCCACCGCGCTGTACGGCGAGACCGACCTCTAGGTAACCACACTTCTTCTTTCTAGCCTCCTCCTACTAATTTGGTGTAGACCTTCTTCATGTTACGCCATGCATCTCGGTTTTGGCCAGGCACCACACTTAGACCGGACCTCTAGGTAACCACACTTGCAAATGAGACCGACCTCTAGGTAACCACACTTGCAAATGAGACCGACCTCTAGGTAACCACACTTGCAAATGAGACCGACCTCTAGGTAACCACGCTTGTAAATGAGACCGACCTCTAACTTGCAAAATAATAAGATCGATCTTTAGGTAATCACACTTGCAAATGAGATACTGACCTCTAGGTAACCACACTTGCAAATGAGACCGACCTCTAGGTAACCACGCTTGAAAATGAGAGAGATCTCTAGGTATGGTTACCTAGAGGTCCCCCTTGCAAACACTTTTCGACCCAATGTATGGAACAGCTGATTATTTTTTCGCTTCTGTACCGCGGGCCCGGAGCGCCGCCCGCCGCGCTCGACTAGGTACTTACATGGCGTTCTCCTTCTCCACCGCGCTGCCGTGCGATTCTCTAAGTTAAAGCCTTTTGGTAGCAGCGGCTGCCGCAGCGCTGAGAATTGACTCTCTGCCGTGCGATTCTCTAAGTTAAAGCCTTTTGGTAGCAGCGGCTGCCGCTGCGCTGAGAATTGACTCTGTCTCTTTCATGTTCATAGAATTGGAAAGAGACAGCAGAACACAGCCATGCGCAGCGTCTATGTGTCGCTTAGAGAATCGTATAGCTGTACGGCGAGACCAACCTTTTAAGTAACACATCGGTATTTACATAGCCAGATTCCCGTTTGTAAAGACCATAGGCGTAGTAACACATCTTAAACATCAGTTAACGTAATCACATTCCCTGTTGTTAAGATCACAGCAATCTCACACATTTTTTTTGTTATTTAATATGTTTAGACTTAAGGTGGCCACTGACGTTCAGTTTTTCTCATCAGTTGATCTGACATCAGTCCAAAATTTGGTCGTGAATGTCGTATCGTCACTCCAGAGTTTTAACTGACGGCGCGACACGGAATTTTCCGTGGCTACCATAATCCAAGCCGGCGCGTCGCGCCAAACTGACCGTGAGAGTGTAATCGTCTCGTCACTCCAATTGCGTCAGTTCGAATTTCTCCAATGAATATTGATCCTTGGTACTAAACAATAAATTTCAAAATTGATTGTACCGGCCGGTCGAGAACTGACGAGCCGGAGTTACGCGAGTGAGTGAGTTTAATCTGTTTTACGCCTGGACTGACGCGCAAAACTGATCCTCAGTGGCCACCTTTAGTTCTGTATTTATTTATTTATGGAAAAGGTACACCTACAGAAAGTTTTACATCTCTTTACAAAACACTTCCTAAATAAGCTTGTCGATTAAAAAGCTTAACAATATATATCTTCCCATACACTTTGGTAGTCACTTTGTTCAATGTTTCAATATCTAAAATATATCTTTCCATCATAAATAGTTTATGTAAATTGCTGTATGTTCATATTTTATTGTAATAAATAACATAACATTCATCTATAAAGATTTCAATAGCAAGCCCAGGGTCATGGTTGCTGACGAGCAAAAGGCATAATGTATATCCAGCAGGGCCTTTTCTATTTATTGCGCTTTCCATATTTTTTCAGCACAAGTTTCATCTATTTGTTGCTTGGGCATATGCCAAAACTCCCTCCAAATATAGACACAGCTTGTTTGTACCTACTAAAATAAAATTGTCTTAGATGCAGGTCGCAGGCGTCACATCACCGGACACCGTCACTCAGAAGTCATCCACCGCGGGACCGAAGCCCTGCGGCCGAGACTGCGCCGCGCACTCAGACCGAAGCACCGGCGTTACGAAGACCAAACATTATTTCCCTTACATCGACATCTAAACGCCCTAAAACGTCGATGTAACGCAAATAATATTTGTAAAAAACCTATTTATAATTTTATTAGTCCTTTAAAACAGTTCTATATTAAAATACATATGTGCAATGTTCAAACCAAAAATGCCATTAACTCTCACACCCAAGGAACTCTTCTCCCTAATTTTTTTACTAGAAAACCTTTTGGCTCAAATCAGAGGAAATCATTTTATATGTTTAAATCTCTCTATTTATACTTAGCATTAGGTATTTTTAACTTTTATATGAAATTCTCAGAGAAGTCACAAAAACTTATTTGTAAGGTAAAATGGTGCTAATGTTAGGCTTGACTATGTGTGACACCAAATTAAGACTCATACATATTGTGAGAATGTTTTTTTTTGTTATATTTTTTTTATTTATAAGCAAACATTATTTATAAAGTTCAATTTTTAATTACTGCCATTAGTACCTAATTGTAGTACTTTGATTGATGGTAGGTACATATCATCTAAACTTACAAAGGTTGCAGGGAAGTGTCACATGAATTGTGTATGTCTCATAGATTGCCATAGCTTGCCTGCATCTATTTATTTATCATTTGAATATCGATTTATCGTTTTTGAGAGTATTTTGGATGGAGTACTCAAAATAAATGATCTGCCATATTTTTGTCTTTTAATAATGACTGTGTTGTTAATCCAACCAATTATATTATGATGAGATACAGTGGTACGTAGAATAAGAATGGATTATGTGCCCAAAAGTATACTAACTCGAATGTACAGCTAATTTAATAAAAGCTCTTAAACACAAATATGTTTTATTTAAATTATTAGCAACCTACCAAAAACTTCTAAAACTCGAACTGACTAACATGTACCATAAGGAACCTTATAAACGAAAATAATTTGAACATAGTAGAGTACATACAATACAATATATAATCTAAAGTAAATTTTACAATTATGTAACAATCACTATTGTGCATACAGAAAGAATACAACTCAACAAGTTGTAAATAAATTAAGTTTTATAATTCATTGAAATGTGGTCCTTACATACATACCCACAATATGTCTATCAATGACAGTTGAAATTTTATGAAATTTGATATACTTACTCTGAAAGGATATGCTATCCCTAGGATAACGATTTTAATAGTATTATTTAATTTTACTAGTACTTTTTAACAAATCAATTAAATAAAATTGACAACATTAACATAGACTTTAAGGTGATAAGTTTCACTTTAACATTTAAATTACAATTACCAGGCAACCCCAGTATATAACAGATCATAGTTTAAAACTGTACCTAACTATCAACATAAAAATTTAAAGCACAACCAAACTAGATTAACTATCTAAAAGCCATAATTAATGAGAAACTAGTATTTTTGCCACTTTAAGAAATAAAGTTATGCAACAAAACTATTTCTCATTAAAACTATAGGTACAGTTAAATATGCCTTTGTCCATTTACATAGTAAAGTTCTTATTACAAGGATCTATAAGTAATATAACAGTATATTTTATACACAAACATCTGAATTACTGTTAGATGCTATTTCTCCTCTTCCTTCTTTGGTTCAGGGGTATTGAGCAGAGCGCTTTTTATTCCAACCTTCTTCAATTCTTCAACAAGTTCTCCTGATTGGTGCATCTGCAACATTATGTCACAACCCCCGACAAAGTCACCATTTATAAAGACTTGTGGGATGGTGGGCCAACTTGAATAGTCTTTGATACCTGGAAATCATATTATATGAAGCATGTCATTTGATACTGATGTGACCTACAGCAAAATACAAAAAGTGGATTTTTATATAGCATGTGGAATGTGGATTTTTATACACCAAGATTGGTTTGTTTTATTATTGGTAGCAATTCAATGTGTGAATGCTGCATACACCTGTAAAGGCATATCTTTGAAATAAGTATTTATATTTAAAACTTTATTACTATGTAAAATGATACTGTTGATGGTGTATCTTAATAAATAAATAAATAAAGCATGTGGAATGTAATGGTAACAGTGTTGCATAGCGGTGAAAGAATAGTACCCCCACTCTTCCCTTGGGTGTCGTAAAAGGCGACTAACAGACTAAAGACTGCACAAACATACATCCAACAGCATAGAGCGGTAATGGGCTCAACAACTGAACGCTAAGCACATGTGCAATCGAAATTTGGTGAAAAGTGGACTATGGCAGAGGACTGCTTTTGCGGTAATCATTGCCTAGTCTCCGACTAACCCTTCGGGAATAATAGTCGTGATAGTATGTACGTGGAATATCTTCCTTCTGGGCACAGGTTTTCCCCTAAAAGCTTCTAAAAATTTATATTTTGAGACCAAGTTGCTGTTTTACCTTTATCATCAGCCTATAAATGACCCAAAGCTTCAGACAAGCCTTCCTACAAGAAAACAGCACTTGGGGAGATTGTGCCATATATACACAACTTATGGCCCAATGCCAGGTGGTTGGTTGTTGATGGGTTTTAACAACTACTACTTTATGACAATAACCAGGACCAACGACTTTACGTGCCTTCCGAAGCATGTAGGAGGACACCAGCAGAATATCCTGTTGAGCGTCGCGCACCAGACACAATTGAATTTTAATTGTTTTTTTGCCGATAGTCGGCATCACGATGCTCGAGGGTAAACCATTATCATCTACAATCTATCACATATAATATAACTATATTGGTAGGTACTTAATATAAATGCAAATAGACAGATACAGTAGTAAAAAGGATAACATTTTGAAGACTTTTTTACAGACCTTGCCTAATATCTTCATCAGCCAGTACATCATGGCTTTCATATGGAACAGCGTGCATTCTCATAATTTGTACAACAGCATTGCTAAATCCACATCTCGGGGCATCAGGAACACCTTTCATAAATACTACAACTTTGTTATTTTTCACTAATTTGTCAATCTTCCCCTTTGTTGCAGAATCAGAAAGGGAGCGAAAAGTTAACCTCGTAGAGTTGTTAAAAATAGAAAAAATATTTCTTCGAAACAGTGTATTCATTTTTAATGATTACTTAATATCAGCAAAGTAACCAAACCAACGACGCGTTAAATTGCTTAGTTCTTCTTAATAGATGCAAATTTTGTGTTTTTTACAAGTTTAGTTTTTTCACTGACAGTTGATTGACTGACACTGACAATGACAAATGACAATTATTTTTTTTTATGATTTTTTTTTTATATTAGTTCCATGAAGGAACAGGCTAAGGTCTGACCCATACTGCCTAGTCATTAGTTTTTTATTTGTTTTTTTCCCCTTGATGATAATGAGTGGTGATTAAGATGAATGATAAATGATGTTCCCCAAACCCCTTGAGTCCTCAGTAAAAATGTGGGACTTTACTGAGGTCTCACGCGGACTACTTGAGAGAATTTGAAAAGTGATGTTGCACTGTTTTGTTTCATTTGCCAACACTCATGCACGTTCACAAACACTTAACGGTTAATAATCCACTATTATTTCACATTAATATTCGAAAAAACACAAATGTTAGAAAATAAAACAAAACTGCAGACATGACGCTTCACTTTCCCGCCAAGAAGTCCTTTTTATATATATTTGTTCCGTGAAGGAACAGGCTAAGGTCTGAGACCATACTGCCTAGTCATTAGTATTTTATTCCATTTTTTCCGTAGATGATAATGAGTGGTGATTAAGATGATGAATGATAAATGATATTCCCCCAAACCCCTTGAGTCTTCAGTAAAGATGTGGAACTTTACTGAGATCTCACGCAGACTTTTTGAGAGAATTTGAAAAGTGATGTTGCACTGTTTTTTTTCATTTGCCCACACTCATGCACGTTCACAAACACTTAATGGTTAATAATCCACTATTATTTCACATTAATGTTCGAAAAAAACACAAAGGAGAACCGGCACTTTCCATAGAAAAAATGCTTAACTTGTATACAATAGAATTTGGTCATAAAATAAAGCTAATATTATGTGCTACCTAAACCAAGTTTTGTCTTATTTTTATCGAATCGCGGATAAGAGTTATTTAATTATTAATATTTTTAATATGGAAACACTAAGTCTTCAAAAAACAGACATGTTACTTTAAAAATATGTAACGTGGATGCATAAACCATAATTCTTTTGCTTTTAAAAAAGGGAAATGTCAACAATGCCATCACGTCGTGTTTGATTTGACAGTTAGCGACTGTCATTTGTCAACAACTGTCATTTGTTGACAGATATTGCCAGTTAAATAATGAATAACAGATAAAAAAATTAAAAAAGTATACAACTTAAGCATAAAACGCCGGGTCTCCTTTAGAAAATAAAACAAAACTGCAGACATGACGCTACACTTTCCCGCCAAGAAGTCCTGACAAATGACAATTTTGTTTTTGTTTTTTATTTTTATTTTTTATTTTTTTTATTAATATTTGTTCCATGAAGGAACAGGCTAAGGTCTGAGACCATACTGCCTAGTCATTAGTATTTTATTTCTTTTTTCCCCTAGATGTTAATGAGTGGTGATTAAGATGATGAATGATAAATGATGTTCCCCAAACCCCTTGAGTCCTCAGTAAAGATGTGGGACATAACTGAGGTCTCACGCGGACTTCTTGAGAGAATTTGAAAAGTGATATTGCACTGTTTTGTTTCATTTGCCAACACTCATGCACGTTCACAAACACTTAATGGTTAATAATCCACTATTATTTCACATTAATGTTCGAAAAAAACACAAATTGTAGAAAATAAAACAAAACTGCAGACATGACGCTACACTTTCCCGCCAAAAAGTCCTGACAAATAACAATTTTGTTTTTGTTTTTTTTTTTATTTATATTTGTTCCGTGAAGGAACAGGCTAAGGTCAGAGACCATACTGCCTAGCCATCATTAGTTTTTTTATTTCTTTTTTCCCTAGATGATAATGAGTGGTGGTGATTAAGATGATGAATGATAAATGATGTTCCCCCAAACCCCTCGAGTCCTCAGTAAAGATGTGGGACTTGACTGAGATCTCACGCGGACTTGTTGAGAGAATTTGAAAGGAAAAGTGATGTTGCACTGTTTTGTTTCATTTGTCAACACTCATGCACATTCACAAACACATAACGGTTAATAATTGGTAAAACTTTTGAATCGAGTCGCCTGAATCGGGGGTGGAGTGGGGGTGGAGAAGGTAGGGGGAGGGAGAAGGAGTACCCACCCACTAACCCCCCCCCCCCCCCCCCGCTGCCGCCAACAAATAGTTTTTAAGTTATGTTAATTTTTGTATTTTGAGATTATGTATCGTAGTAAAACTTTTAAATCGAGTCGCCATAATTGGTGGGGGAAGAGGAGGGGAGGAATAAGGAGTGCCCCTCCCCCCCCCCCACTTACCCCTCCTGCCGCAGACAAGTAATTTTTAAGTTATGTAATTTTTTTTTAATTATGGAAATTTACATAAATGAGGATGACTCGAAAATCCAGAAAATGGTGTACGACATAGTAGAGGACACCAGGAAGAGATCCCTCGCTGACTCGAGGATCGACTCTAGCGATGGGCTGGAGGAGTCCACGCCCAAACTGGCGAAGGATAAGATCGGAGGCAAGGCCAAGAAGGTCGCCCTATAGGTAAATGTGATTGCCCAGCGAAAGGAGAAGCTAGGCACCTCGATAGGGCTTGCCGCGGCGAAAAGGGCTGCGAGGAACCCCTCGACAGAAGAAGAGTGGAAGGAGGAAGAGATGGAGGAAACCCCCCCCCCTCCCGCTGCCCCGCAAAGAGGAACACCACCGCGAGGTACAGGGGGAAGCGCATCAGAAAAGTTACTGCTCAGACGATGGAGAAGCTGGGCACATCGACTGGCCTGGCCAAGAGCAAAGAGGCGGCACAATCCTCCGCAGTGGGGGAGCCGGATGAAGAGATGGAGGAGGAAGCCCCAGCTCCTTCGAACACCAGTAGGGAAGCAAGGAGGCCCTTCTTTAAAGATAAGGATTTGGGGAAGGCCCTGGATGTAACGACCAGTAAGCTCTTGAAGGCCAAAGACATGGCTAACATCAGGGCTGGCATAAAGGCGAAGTCGAAGCCGGAGATCCTGGAGAAGGCATTAGAGGGTATGACGGCGATATCGTACTCTGCGGATGTCTCCAACAACCTCAAGGGGACTGTGAAGAGGGATATAAACCAAGAGGTTGGCACAGTCCTCGCATGCCTGGAGTCACTCAGGGAGATGACCACGTCTGAGAAGGCTAAGAGACTCCAGAATGAGAACGCGAGGCTCCGTCACGAGGTTGAGCTGCTGCGGGCCGAAGTCAAGGCCATAAGAGAACTGCAGCAGGAGCCCAGGCCGTCTCGACAGATGGGCACGGATATCCAGAGGGAGGTGGCTGTCTCCATGGAAGGCGCCATGGAGGTCCTTAAGGGGAAATGCTCCAGACTATCGGGGGGATGATCAACTCTCGCATTAATGAAATGGAAAGGCGCCTCCCATTCGAGCCCCCCGTGAGGCCTCCATTGGCACATGATGTGCGCAGGGCGGAGACGAGCTACGCCAAGGCGACCGCCAGGCCCCCCAAAGCCCGCCATGCCCCCCTGTTGAAACATGTGAGGAGCGCGTGGCCGTGTAGGAGAACCCACCGCCGCCTCAGAGCGTCCCCAGCAGGGTTGCACCGAATGTGCGCCCGGCCTCCCCTGCCCTGGCAGCGGCCGCCAACACACCGGCAGTTGAGTGGAGAACGAGCGTCTCCAAGAGCGCCAAGAGGAGGGCGAAGAAGGCTGCCGGGGCTGCCAAAGCCCCAAAAAAGACGGCCGCCGCGGGTTCTGCTCCCGCGGTGAGGCTAGTGCCGCCGCGGTCCTCAGTTGTCACTATCACCTTGAAGCCTGAGGCCGCGGCGAAGGGCGCTACGTACGCGTCCGTAATGGAGAAGGCGACGGGCGCGATAAATTTGCAGGACCTGGGTTTGGAGGCGGTGCGAATGCGAAACACCGCGGCCGGGGGCAGCAAACTTGAAATTCCGGTCGCGGCCAGTGGGCCCACGGCAGACGCGCTGGCGGCCAAAATCCGGGCGGTGATTGCGGAGGAGGTGGAGGTGGCCAGGCCCTATCGGAAGGCGGAGCTCTGACTGGTGGGCCTCAACGATGGGGTCAAACCTGAAGAAGTGAAGGCGGCCATCGCAACAAAAACCGTGTGCCCGCCAGAAATGATCGTGGTGGGAGAGATCCGAGCCGGGCCATGGGGGTCCAACTCAATGTTGGTTCGGCTCCCGGTCGCGCAGGCCAAGACCTTGGTGAACGTGGGCCGCATAATTGTGGGATGGGTACAGGTTCGGGTGGTGGCCCTGGAGACATTACGAGTTCGCTGCTACAGGTGCTACGGCGTGGGTCACACCAAACACAATTGTGACTCCAAAGTTGACCGTAGCACCCTGTGCTACAAATGCAGCGCTCCAGGGCACCAGGCGGCAGCCTGCTAGGTGGATAAGGCCTGCTGCGCCGTCTGCAAGGAGGCGGGGCTTCCGCATGTGCACCGGCTTGGCGGAAGGACGTGCAGGCCCCCCATCACCAAGCCGAAGAGAGCCCCTTGGACAAGGGCCCCCTCAGGGGTGAGGGAGCGCGTCGTTCCAATGGAAATGGAGGAAAGTTTAACGGGACCAAATGCCAGCACGTCCTAAGGTCTTCCTCCAAGCGAACCTTAATAACGCCGCCAACGCTCAGGACCTTATGGTCCACCAAATGGCGGCGTTAGGGGCTAATGTGGCCATAGCAGCGGAACCGTATTTCATCCCTGCGCGGCCGAATTGGATAGGGTCAACAGATGAGAAGGTTGTGATCACAACTCCGGCCGTCTCTAATACGGCTCCGCTGACCCTGCGAGAACGGGGGGAGGGGTATGTGGCGGTGGAATGGGGAGGCATCGCACTAGTTGGGGTTTATTTTTCGCCCAACCGGAACCTCAGCGATTTTGAGGACTACGTGGGGAGGCTGCAAGGGGTTGTCCGCAGACTCGCACCGCTCCACGTCATTGTTGCCGGTGACATCAACGCCAAGTCTCGGGCCTGGGGCTGCCCTGCGACCACCAGCAGGGGCGAGGCGGTGGAGGACTTTTTGGTCGAGGCCGGGCTCGTAGTCCTCAACAGGGGGGCCGTGAGATGGCAGGGGGAGTCCATAGTGGACGTAACGTTCGCAACCCCTGCCATAGCCTCACGCGTAACAAACTGGGAGGTACTGGACCAGGAGACCCTGAGTGATCACCTCTATGTGTCATTCAGTGTATCCGGACCCCCAGCCACTGGCCTCTATCCTCAGCAGTTCGTCCGTACGGCTCGCTTTAAGAGGTGGGCCCTCACAAAACTGGACAGGGAGGCTGCATCTGAGGCGGCAATGATAGAGGGCTGGCTGCCGCCCCCCCATGCTGATATGGATGTGGACCAACGAGCCGAATTCCGGGGGACAATGACCCGGATATGTGACGCCGCCATGCCCCGGGCTGGGGACCGGCCGCGGCAACGCGCGGTCTACTGGTGGTCGACGGAGATAGCCGGCCTCCGCGTCGCCTGCACCCACGCGAGACGGCACTATCAGAGATGCCGTAGGAGGAGGCACACTCCGGAGGAGGAGGCGGAGTTGTACGGCCGCCTCCAGGTGGCGCGATGGGACCTCAAGGTGGAGGTGATGAGGGCGAAGAAGGCGGCGTGGGGGGAATTCCTGGCCGACTTGGACAGAGACCCGTGGGGGCGCCCATCCCGCGCAGTCCGGAACCGGATGCGGAATCCTGCGCCCCCCACCGAGTCGTTCCAGCCGGAGCTCCTGACCCAGGTTGTGGACGCTCTCTTCCCGGACCGGGTGTTCGAGGTGGCGCCCTTTGTCGCCCCGGAGCAGGACGCTGAGGTCGACCCGCAGACGATCCCGCGGGTCACGGACGGGGAAATGGAGATGGCCGTGGACCGCCTCCGCCTTAAAAAGAAGGCCCCGGGCCCCGACAGGGTGCACGGGAGGGTGCTGGCGCTCGCCCTAGACCATGTCGGAGGCAGGTTCAGAGAGCTGCTGGACACTTGCCTGCAGCAGGGCAGATTCCCCAAAATTTGGAAGATGGGGAAACTCTGCCTCCTCAGAAAGTGAGGAGGCAGAGTTTCCCCACCCGACTCGTACCTGGTACCTGAGGAGGATCATCAGGGACTATCTCAACGACAGGTCTGTCCTCTTTGTGGAACCGGGAGGGGCGCTGATCCGTGCGCACAACATGGTGTGTGGTGTGCCCCAAGGTTCTGTCCTGGGGCCACTACTGTGGAATATTGGGTACAACTGGGTCCTAAGGGGGGTTCTTTCCCCTTGGATGGGTGTCATCTGCTACGCGGATGACACCCTAGTCACGGCAAGGGGCCGTGACTACCAGGAGGCCTCCCAGAGGGCGTCTGCAGGCGCCACATTGACGGTGACGAGAATCAGGCTGCTGGGTCTGGAGGTGGAGTTGCCAAAAACGGAGGCCATTTTATTCCATGGCCCCAAGGGCCGGCCTCCCAGAGATGTCCACATATGTGTGGATGGTGTGCCCGTCAGAGTTGCGCCTCAGCTCTTTGAGGCGCACTTTGCCAGCCTTGCTCCGAGGTTGGTGGGAGCGGCGGCGGCCTTGGCGAGGCTCTTGCCCAACGTGGGAGGCCCAGGGGACGACTGTCGCAAACTTTTCTGTCGCAAACTGTCGCAAACATACGGAGACCACAGAGGGTGGCGGCCATTCGGGCCATCCGGGGGTACCGAACGGTCTCGTACACGGCTGCAACGGCCATGGCCGGCATGATCCCTTGGGAGCTCGAGGCCAAAGTTTTAACGGAGGTTCACGAGTTCCGAGCGGAAGCAAGGGCCAGGGGGGAGAATCCCGCGCAGGCGGAAATTGAGGGGGCCAAGCGGGTGGCTCGGGATATAGCGGTCTGGCAATGGGAAGAAACCCTTGCCACCCCAGAGGCCGGAACCCGTACCATCCACGCAATTCGTCCGGTACTGCAGAGATGGGTAGACAGGCCACATGGGTTCATGTCCTATCACTTGACGAAGCTCTTGTCAGGTCATGGATGTTTCGGTGCATACCTGCACAGGATCGGGAGGGAGGAGACCCCGGTCTGCCACCATTGTGGAGTGGAAGAGGACACAGCTCAGCACACCCTCGAGCTGTGTAGTGCCTTCGTGCCACAGACGCGTACGCTGGAGTTGGCCCTGGAGGGGAGAGGCACTCTGGCTCTGCCGGATGTGGTCGCCGCGATGGTGGAAAGTGCGGAGAGTTGGGCAGCCGTTGCCGGATTGCCGCGGAGTGCATGGGCCTCTAAGAGGAGGCCGAGCGCGAGCGGGAGGAATCCGCCAACGCTGCGCCAATGAGGAGGAGGAGGGCCGGGAGGCGGCGTAGGAGGTACGCCGACCTCCATCCACCTTAAGATGATGCCGGGCGCCCGGCGGAAGACAGGTTCAATCCTGTCCAGCCGGACGCCCGATGTTCTCTGTTTTGTGTTAGCGTAGGTTGTCGTTAGGTTTTAGTATGTGTGTGTGGGCACTGGCATGCATATGTCGCCATATCACCCCAAGTGCCCACAAAATTCGTTTTAAATGTTGGGCGCGATGGACAGCACTGCCTGTGCTGTCCAGCGTAGAGTGTTGTGTGTTGTTTCTGGTTCGTGTAGTTATTGTTTGTATTGTGGGTTGTCCTTTTACGGACCTGGTGCGTGGCCCCACGCAGACGCCATGATAAGCCACGGGGCGCTCTTCTGAGGGCGTCCCCTGGCTCGGAGCGGACACGCGGGGAGCCCCGCGCCAGCAAATAGGGTCTAAGTTGTGGTGCGTTGCGTTTCTTGTCTTTGTGTTTTTCGTTTGTGGTCGTTTATACTTATACGTTTTTGTAGGACTGGTGCGGGACCCCCTGGGGAGCGATGATGAGCAGCAGGACGACTGGATGACCAGACAGGTCGCTGTGTTGTTCTGCGGTCTTGGAGCAACCCACCAAATGGGGTGTCGCATCGGTGTTGGGTTGTTATGTGCGCATGCCAGCGAAATCGCGGGGCATGTCCGTCACCTGTTGTGTGTTGTGTCCAGCGAGTGGGTGGCCGTCGTGTCGGCATGAACGGGTAAAACCGTGAGTGCCGACACGATGACATCTGTGTTGTGTTGTGTTGTGTCCGCATGCCCGGGTAAAGCCGGGCATGTCAGTCATGTGTCGTTTTGTGTCTGCCCTCTAAATGGGCTGGGTCGTGCTGTGCCGTGTGCGCGTAGTCGCCGTGTGTTGTCGCGTTAGGCCAACACACGGCGACGGGGTGGCACCGCGAGGTAATACCCCCGTGGTCAGGTCCCGTGGCCGCCACCTCAAGCCTTATGCTTTCGGAGTTTGGTCCCCCGGTGATTAGTGGGTAGGCCCCTCCCTCTCGCCCGACGATTACGTCGTGGAAAGGGGGACGGGAGAGTCCCACATATCCAGTCTCCCTTCTGGAGGCTGGAATCCATAAGCAGGGATTACACCGGGTAAAAAATAAAAAAAAAGTCAACATACTAACCTAACCTAACCTAATTAATTAACTCTTGAGGTTTTTTTCAGGGGGGCTTCGCCCCCCGCCCCCCGCTTCGGTTCTGTTACTATGGTACTGTATAACCTAAAAACGTGTAATTTTTCGTGATTATAGCCGATTTTGACAAAACTTTCAAGTGGTTTTATTATATTTTAATGCAACGGCGGCAACTAAAATGTTAATAAACCTTTATTTAAGAACCCCTTAGACCCCCGCCACAGTGTTAGTTTCTTCAAATTCAGGCGACTCGATTCAAAAGCCAACCCTGGCGCTTCACTTTTCCGCCAAGAAGACCTTTGTTTTCATAGATAATATTATATATATTTTATAATATTACCTGGAGTGCGTTCTGTCGTTTTGGGTGTAGTTGTTTGGTTAAAGTTTAACTCGTTTGAGTTGCAACCGAGCCACGGAACGATGGGAAACGAGAGAAAATTCTTCTTCTGTCTCTATTTTTTCCACTTTTATACCATATTTAACAAAATTATTAACAAGTAAAACAATACGATACATGGTTCACACCTAGGGCCGTTATGACACAAAAATCTTCAGAATAATTCGTAGTGTTCGCGACTGTGAGCTATTGCAGGAGGATCTACGTAATTTTAAAGGGTATTGTACTGAAAATAAAATGTATTTAAATTTAGATAAATGTCACGTGATAAGTTTTAGTAGAACATTAAACACATGTAAATACGATTATGATCATGATTATGATCTAAATGGTAAAATTTTATCTAGAGCGTCAGAGATGCATGATTTGGGTGTCCTAATGGACTCCAAACTGACATTTGTTCCCCACATTGATAATATCATAAATAAGACATATAAACAACTAGGTTTTATACTAAGAATAGGTAAACCTTTCAAACACCCATTGACTTATAAAATTTTGTATAATAGTTTCGTTCGCAATCATTTGGAATTTGCTTGTACCGTTTGGCATCCTTATTTTAGAACTCACATTGATAGGATTGAAAACATTCAGAAAAAGTTTTTGAAATCGCTAGACTACAGTACCGGCTTTCTGTACACTGATTGTGTAACCTCTGCTAAGCGTCATAAATTATGATGTCTTTAGAGCAACGTCGTTATTATTTTGACACCGTTATGCTTTTTAAGATTTTAAACAATATGATCGACACACCTGGGGCCCAAGTCTGCTAATTTACGAATGGCATAATTGAATCGCAATTGTATCGCAATTGTATCGCATTGTAATTGTTTGACACATTTGGTATTCCTATATGAGTAAGAGAATACCAAATGTGTTAAACAATTACAATACGATCCAATGGCGATTCAATTATGCCATTCGTAAATTAGCAGACTTGGGCCCCTGCACTACTGAACAGTTTATTATTTCGTGTGCCTCGTGGATGTGGGCGGTTGTGCACTAAGAAACATTTATTTTATGTTCCTATTGGCAAGACTTGTTATGTTCAAAACAGTTTTATCAGAAGAACTTGTAAATTTTATAATAATAATTCATTCTAAATAGATTTGTTGGGTTTTAAAGTTTCTTTGATTGATTTGCTTCAAGGTCGTTGAATAAATTCTGTAAAATGTATGCATTCGGTTGTTGGCGTTTCCCAATAGTAATCCATCACAAGTTGGTTAGGTGCAAACTGTGTTCACATTTGTTTCTTTTTTGTTTTTGTGTATTAAATTACTTTAAGAAGGTGTTTTTGCATTGTATTTTAGGGAACTAAAGGTTTTCATTTACAAATGTTTTTAAGATAATAATCTTGCAAGACTGTTTGTTTCTATAAATAAAAAAAAAAAGAAACAACAGGCGGAATTTATCGAGACATTTTGACATAAATTGCAAACTTTGACACTTTTAAACAATGATATAAATGTCAAATAGCTGTCAGAGTGAATTAACCATTCGAATTGATGGTTGTTTGGTTGCTGCGCTCATAAGAGCCGTTTACACGTATTAAGTTGTCAAGTACGTAACTTTAAGTTAATTTTAACTAAATTCTTGCATGTAAACAGTTACTTAAAATCTCTTTAGTAACAAGTGGTAAGTAAACGATTTAGTGGGCAATTGAACAAGTAGAATAGAATCGAGTCTATTTTTTGAGTAAGTAACCGCCCCTCCCGCACCGCTTGCATTCCCCAGTAGGCGTGGCTTCAACTAAATTGTCATTTAGTTGACGTGTGGACTAGAGTTGTTCAAAACGGCTATAAAACAATAGCACGCGAAAGACTATAAACTATAAATTTCTAGCACGCTAAAAAATACGCTATATTTTTAGCGCGCTATAAATTAGGAAGCGTGTGGGCGCTTGACTGGCGCGATTAATCATGGAGCACGCTAGATCTCGTAGCACGTTACCTTACATATCGTTCGTTGGACAGACTGCGTGCTATACAATAATTTAAAAATTATTTTTGAATCCGTCGCATTTAGTCTTATGTAAATCAAACATATTTTTCTAGCTTTCGGCAGTTCTTCTTACCTAATATTTACATAAACTATACTACCTCACACATATTCACATAACGAGGTCTGTATCCCATACTTTTACTTTATTAAATCTAAAATATTAACTAATCTTACATTACAACGATCGCGCGCGAAACGTACCTAACGTGATGCGCGAAAAGATTGCGAAACGTATAACGTGCTGCGAGAGAGAATAAATAGATCGCGCGCGAAACGTACCTAACGTGATGCTAAAACAGATCGCGCGCGAAATGTACCTAACGTGCGGCGAGAACAAACATAACATGCGTCCGATAGCATTAGCGCGCACGCAACGACTGCCATCGCCGCCCGCTGCAGGTTGCCGCGCGCGATCGCGCGATATTCATAGCGCATAGCGCCAACGCGCCTACATAAATAGCACGCGATACGCGCGAGATACAGGCAGCGCGCTAGAATATTGCGCTATGCGCTATATTAACCACCTTTAGTGTGGACGCAACAATTTAGTGAAGTATGAAGAGACCCTCCACACTGGCGTCTTTCGAGCGTCAGCGTCATACCGGTGGAGAGTTGTAAGTCGATCGTAGCCTACCAACTCGTTTGGTAGCCTACCGGTAGACTACGGTAGACTACCGTAGCCTACCATTTCATACGGTAGCATTCGTAGGTTTCAAATTTATAAATGGTTTTACAATACAATAATTATTTATTGCACCAAAACAAAAGATTAATACATAATAATTTACATAATAGCAAATAAAGGATAACCCTTTCGGACCGGTGTCTAAACTACAGCGAAACAAATACCGTTGAATAGGAATCCTGGGTAATTTGGGGTCGGAGATTACGAATCTCCCATAGTTTTCCCGATTTTCCGGCGCCATCTTGGAAAATTGACATACCAACAATTGTATCATACTGGGCCCTACTTTTCCTAAGTACAATTGTGAGGGCTACAATTGTATCATACTGGGCCCAACCTTTCTTATTTACCTGAATTTGACGATGAGAAAATAAAATGCATTGATCATAAAAATACGAATTGTTTATTACAAAGAGTTAACACACAACACCACAGCACCTCCGACGCCCATAGATTCTGATAGGTCAGGCAAGTTTGTAGTATTTCCTTGGTAAATTTCGAAATCCAGGACTAGCCCCTTGTAGTCAGTTATGACAAAGTTTTTTAAACCTGCTGGACGTGGCTTGTTTCTTACGACTACCTTTAATCCAGTGCAGCGACCGTCAAAGGGAATCATTTGTTCATCAATTGAGTAGTTTCCGGAATCTCTTGGCAACTCCAGGCATCTGTTTCGGACGGCGTCGATTACAGGCTGCACCTTCCACAGCTTGTTTTTTGCTTGTTCTTCGGACTGATTCACCGAGGTAAGATCTACAACATGCAGGTTTGTTCTGAGGAGAAAGAATCGGTCCCTAGACATTGCGCTTGCAATCGGATCATACCTGAATTTTTCATTAAAGTATAATTTTAGTCGAGGAAACTTTATACATCCAATCATGGCATGAATTCCGAAAAACTTCTTTATATCCACCAAAGTACAAACAGGTTTCATCTGTACACCGGTATTGGCCATGTAATACTGACTGGTGGTCAAAGCAATTTGTTCCAGAAGTTCAACTGTAAAATATCGTTCAAAGTATTCCGCGGGGGTGATAATATCTCCTGCAGGACGAGTAGCATCTGGTGGAATAGGCTTGCTGTTAACGGTCTTTTCTGCCACTCTTTTAGCTGGCTCAGAGAAATGTTGTCATCTTCGCTATCGTCGGATTTGCTGCAGAAGAGGAGCCAGAAGCTTCGACTTCTTCTTCACAATGAATCTCAAAATCTTGTTCCTCATCATAATCGGCGTCATCCCCAGACTCATTAAGCATTTCTGCGATGCCAGCATCATTTACAACACGCGGCATTGTGTATAAACCCTAAAAATATCAAAATAATACTACGCTATAAACATGTATTAGGTTATATAGGGCCCGGGTTGATACAATTGTGTCGGAAAAGTTCGTTAAGTGATGACGCCGAATCGTTTGATTGCAAAGCATCGCTATTATCACTAAAACGTCCAATGTTTATTTAATTTTATACCCAAGAACACTTTATTCACTCTACTTACAAAATAAATATATTGTGGTACTCACTTTCGCCAAATCGGGGAATGCAAATTTCACACCAACTGAGCAGGTTGGGACCTGCGCGTCGACTGCGCGCCAAACAAATTTTGGGTGGGATGTGAAAGACCGTTACTCGCGCAATCGTTGTACACTGGGCCCATCCAGTACGGATGTAAATTAAATAAGATACGTTCGACTTTGTAACACGCACAATTGTATTGGACCGTCCCGAAAGGGTTAATAAGGAACATTTTTCTATCAATTTTCTAACTTTTGTAATATAAAGTGTCTTAATCAAATAAATTAAATAAAAATGTTACTTAATTCAGCGAAAAAGGATCTTCTACTTCTGTATCTATATATCTTGTTCTGCAGTTGGTTCTGTTACATTATTATAAAAACATGGCGATGGGCTTGCATCTGATTCTTCGTCAACATCGCTTGATTCGACTTTATTTGCAGAAAGGCGCAAATTCGACTGAATAGTTACTAATTTAGAGACCCTTTCTTTTTCTAAACGATTGCGGGACTTGGTGTGAATTTAGCCAAATGTGCTCCAATTTCTTTCACAGACTGCGGAAGATGCAGGCACACTAAGAATTCCACTTGCGATTGGGCGCAAAATTTGCTTGTTGGCAAAGGTTTCCCACCATGTTCGCGGCTCTGTTTTATTGATTGCTAACCAAATTGTCTCCGACTTTCCAAAATGCATTGTTTTGAATTCAGCTAAATTTGCCAACGCAGAACCGATGTCAATTTTCAAAAATATTGCCCACTGGTGTATGAAATCAGAAGCACAAATACACATCACATTGAGATCGGTCCCACGATACCGGGGGTCTAAAATATTTGCGGCAAGGTGAATCGGTTTCATGCAAAATTCTCTGCTGTTAAAGAAGCTCTCAACATAGTTTATCTATACGAAGATTAATAGTTGACACGGTCCTTGTCTCGTAACAAATATATGGCTAAATATTGTGAATTTCTAAAAATTTTTCTTAAAATGCAATCTACCAAAACTACCGTAGCTTACCGTAGCCTACCGGTAGACTACCTAACAATTTGGTAGGCTACGGTAGACTTACAACTCTACGGTGGCGTCCACGAAGCGTCGTTGCAGCGCTCACGCGGCGTCGATGCCACGCGAGCGCTGCACTGACGCCGCGTGGACGCTGGCTCGACGCCGACGCTCGAAAGACGCCAGTGTGGGGGGTCTCTTAGTGAAGTAGATAAGTTATGGTATATATACATACTTCCATGGTTAAGAATATAGTGAACTAAAGAGTGCATAAGTTAGACACGTGTAAACGATCGACAACTTTAAAATTAACTTAAAATTTAGTAACCTACTTGTCAAATTAATACGTGTAAACGGCCGGCCCATTGACCTACAGAACGGATGAAACTACGTTCTGACAGCCATCAAAGTAAAATTTCACCAAGCCAAGGAACGGTTAGAGCGCGCGCCGGAGTGCGCTCGAGTGCACTCGAGTGAAGCGACGGAACGCAGCCTAGAGTGCGTTCCGTCGTTTTGGGTGTAGTTGTTTGGTTAAAGTTTAACCCGTTTGAGTTGCATATAATAGTCGTGAATACTCACGACTATTATACATTCATACGTATGTATTTAAAAAATATTAATAACTTTCCGGCGAGGTAAATGAAAAGCTTCATAAAGTTATCCAAGATTGCTCGCAACATAATGGGCGATTTTTTGACAGCCCAAATTAAAAAGTAAAAATTAGTTCAAAAACACCCGATAGATGTCGTTTTATAAAAGCCGGCCACCAGCCGTACCTACCTAAGGGCTGTAATAAATTCTACACTTTTACTTGTCTACCAAAAGAATAAAAAAATAGTAAGTCCTTACCTATTTATATTCAGGACATCCAGAACCTATTTCTATTTTGGAATAGAATAAATATTACGCAGCCATACACGTGCTCTTCATGAACCCGCCTTTTACCATGCGCCATACTAATCTATGCTAAGCGCCATCTATGAAGTCATTTACGAACCAATTTCTTTTTTTTTTGATCTCGGAAAATCGCCCATTGGGAGTTTTAGTTATTATAATACTTCATGGTTAGCTTTTATTTCAATCATGTAGGCATTAGTAAACTAAAGTTAATTGAAGACAAATATTTTTGAATTTCTGCATAATTAACCAAAACTCCCAGTAATTTTTCACTTCGGGAACATTCCCGGGAACGCTGCCAGCAAAATTTCCAGTTCTCGCCAATGTTCCCGGGCACGGTACATCACTAGATATGACTCTAGGCCACAGACGTTTATTAAGAAGTTATACGTCTGTGCTCTAAGCACATGTCTGTGACTCTAGGTAGTGTTCTAACTTAAAACGCGCGAATTTTCAAATTAGTCCTAAAAACTTTTTTTGGTGTGGTTTTTGGTGACGTGAGAGTGAGACGTGATGCCCTAAGGACGCATTTTTTTGTGCTTCTTCTGGTGCCCTCCCCCCTTTCCCCCAGACGTGATGCCCTAGCTAGGCAATTGCTTCATTTGAGGGTTAATCCGTCACTGGGCCAGATACAGAAGGCGGTACTTCTTGACACGGCACGCATCGTCAGGAGCTTCTTATTATATGTCTGTGGTCAGGAGGTTCCTCTCTCTGCAGCCCTAACTACCGGTACGGTAGTTTAGGGCCTGCCCCGCTGGCGGCGGCACCCTAGGTTTAGGTTTTTTATAATGTACAAAATATTTCTCGAAAAGTACGTATCTCCGGCAAATAAAGGTTGCAGGGGGGGTTATAATTCCCCTCCACTCCCCCCCCCCCTCCTTCCCACCTCAGCAAACCCCTATCGAGGGTACCTAATTAAGGATTACACAGACTGTGGCTTATTTTTTACAAGACACAGTAACTTTTTTATGTTTCTTTATGTCTGTGGTTTCTTGAAACCCACAGACGTATACGTCTGTGTTTAAACCACATTCACTCATCAATTACTATTTTTTAACTAAATGAAGTTTGACTAAAGATTAGGCTGTATATTCCAGAACCTTTGCTTCTATAACGAGAGAAGAATATAAAAAACAGTCATTCTCATTTTGCATTTCTTTGCCATTAATTTGTGATATTTTTAAGTTTGTGCTTGTGAAACAATTAAATTACATGAAAATGGAAAACGCTGAAGAAATATTCCATTTCCTGGAGGAGTTTTCTAAACGTAAACCGAAAACCATTCCTCAAGAACTCAACGATTACTTGGCGTACGTAGCGCGCACCGGCGATCCCGTCTACCAATGGTCTCTGGTGAAGTGTTTATTCAAAGAGAAGCTTTTAAATGTGATTACGGACTTCTATGAGACCACGTCCGGCATCGACATTCCACCATATCCAAATGTCGACCCATTTAATTATGATACAATGAAGAATAGTTTGTTAGAACGTCTCGACTCCTTTACATCTGCACCCTTCACAGTTCAACGAATTTGCGAACTTCTAACTTATCCCCGTAAGCAGTACAACCGAGTGGATAAATTTATGAGAGCAATTGAGAAAAACATATTAGTTGTTAGCACCAGAGAACCGGGGATACAGCGTCACATTGAAGCAGAAAACGGAGAACCTATGGAGCCCATCGTAAACGGCTCCGACAACAATTCCGAGTACAATGTTGACGTTGAAATGGAAGATATGTCATGGAAAGAGAACTCGGAACCGCAGCAGAGCTCTGAACCTCAGCCTAGTTCTTCTGATACCCACATTTCTGTTGACGATATCGAAGCTCGGCTGAAAGCCAAACAAGAAGCTCCAATGGATACTCAACACAAAGTTGCTAATCAATATGAATCGGTGACTCCTCCTGAATTAAATGTAACATCCGATGAAGCGGTAGCTAAACTCAAATCTGTGATTACATCAGAGCAGCAACCAAGTACGTCAGTTATAGAAGAACACAAACCAGGACCTGTAGAAGTGGTAGCACCGGACACTGACAAGCCAAAAATGGATGTTGAAATGAAATCAGAATCCGCTACTAGTGAAAGTCAAACTTTAATTATACCAGAAATTAAAGTAGATGATGCAGAAATGACCGAACAAAGATTGACTGAACAAATAAACTCAGAAAAAGCTGAAGAAAAAGAAATTGAGAAAGACACTGTCATCGAAAGCAAATCCAATGTCGAAGATCAGCAGTCCAACATTGATGAAAGTAGTTCCGATTCCAACTCTAAAGAAGAACCAGACATCAAACTCATATTAGATGTTCAAACGTCAAGCGAGGAGAGTTCATCATCTAGCGACAACACTGATGGCAACAGTAATTCTCCAAAAACAGTTGAGAGCCAAGGTGATGTTCCTGAAGAGTCCAGTCAGTCCGACTCTAATATGGGTGAAGAGAAAGAAGAAACTCAACCGGAGCCAGAGAAAGTTCCAGAAACATGTGTACGGGATACTCCACCACCACCAGTAATTACTATTGAAAGTGATAACTATAGTATTAGTGATGTAAAGTCTGAACTACCACAACCGACAATTACCGAACCCGAAATTGTAAAACCTGTACCATCAGCTGAAGAACCAAAAGTAGTGATTTCAACTGATGAGGAAAAGAAGGAGGAACAGCTCTCTGGTGATGATATAAAAAGCACTGAAGTAATTACCGAGACTGCAAGCTCATAAAATGTCTATTATAAAGTAATAGGGCAACCAATTAGAAGAAAATTTAAATGATTTGTGGATTGACATTGAAAGGTCTATTTTTACAATGATTTATTTTATAAGTGTCAATATACGAATTTAAGTAAACACTTGTAGGTAATACACATCTAGTAAAATGTGTATTGGTCATGACCATAGCCTAATATTGTATGACTGTGAGTATGAAGTAGCATTATTGGTGTCATGTTTAAGATATTCCTATATTAATCTCATAATAGACAACTACAAATCTTGCCAGGCTTTCTATATGACAAGCTGGGTTGGTTTCCTAGATTTGCAAATCTGAGAAGTGCATGATTCTTGGAAATTTCCACCAAAAAGGCACATAATAGGTATTTTATATTGATTAAAAATACAAATAAAAATAATTTCTGCTTTAATCACAAGTTTATTTGCTGATATTATTATAATACAGGCCAATGTTAATTTGGTTCTAATAATTTAAACACAATTCTTCAACTAGGTCTCACCATGAACTTAAATGAGTTGTAGTATTCATTTGTAATATATGTAATAATTACTGTGTGATGAATGACTATTCTGTAATTTTAGTTTAGTAATTTGTATGACAAGAAATAATGAATTCATTCCTATAAGTAAGTATATATTTTTTTGTTTTTACCTTTACCTACTTTTTACCTTTCTATTTAGTTAATTGCTAAGTTTTATAAAACTATGTAAGGAAACATACATATCTTACTATTTAAAAGTTTAAGTACTTAACAATTGATTTAAGTTTTGAATTGCTAACACATTCAACAGAAAAACCAAACATTTTATTAAAATAATAACACATTGTAGTTCTGTAGCACTTCTATAAATTAATATACTATACTAAACAACACAACAAACTAAACATCTAGTGAAGTACATAAATTCGTCAGTCCTAGGTATTGTACTAAGGTGATTTTACAAATTAATAACGATAATATGATCATCAGGCGCTAATTAAAACTAATATCAAGTAATGTACCTACATTAAATCTATCTATATACAAAATCAAAAATCTACATAATTTTATATATAATATATCTATTATAGCTTATGTACACAATATTCACACAGGAACAGTTCTATTTCTTTCTACCTAAAACTTTGAGCTCGTTCCTCATTATTTTGCCAGCAACATTTCTCGGAATGGCGTCCAGGAAAGCGACACCTCCGTCGAGATGCTTGTACTTGGTGAGTTTCTTAGCTACAAAGTCGTAGATGTTTTTCTCCTCGAGTTTGTACTTCGGTTTGAGGACTACGAAGGCTTTAGGCAGCTCTCCGGCTAAGTGGTCGGGCATACCGACGACTGCCACGTCGGCTACCTCAGGCATTTCCATAATGACGCTCTCGATCTCAGTCGGTGAAACCTGTGGGTAGATAATGTTATATTTTAATCAATTGTGATTGTTTTGCCTGGCGGACTTAACATGCTCTACAAGGAACCAAACCGAGCGTAAAATTATATCCCCCTCTGGAATCGAACCCAAGACAGACCTGTGATCTAAACCAATAGACCACAGAGGCAGTAAAATGGTCTTATTTGATGTACTTAAACTACAATCGAGGAACTTGCCACTTTTCAGCAATATTCGCTTGCACACAATTTACGCACGAATCACGACAATATCGCCAAATGTGGTCGACCGGGGAGTTCCTTGCTTCTTGTACAGTTCTTTAATCTTTAATTAATTCGAAGTTCTTTAATTGAAGTCTTCTTAGGTATTTTCCTAGCCGTGGGACAAGCCGGGCCGAATAGAAATACTTATAATAATAATAATAATAATAAAATATACTTTTATTGCACACAAGAACATATAACAGAAAACATTTATACAGTGACAAAATACAAAACAGGCGGCCTTATTGCTAACAAGCAATCTCTTCCAGGCAACCTTGGGTGATAGAAATATAATAAAAAGAATATTGAAATGGGTGCAAGAATAAGGGAAATAAGAAATAGAAATATAAAAAGATTGGATAATAATATAAATAATAATAATGAAATATAATTATAATTTAAATAAATAAATGAGATAAAAAGAGATAATGCAATATTATGGTATACTATGGAAATAAATAAACTAAGATGTTAAACGTAAAAAATGACTCCGGACCTGACCCTTGAACGAATCCAACGTACGAGCACTCCTGATGCTCTCTGGTAGAGCATTCCATAGCCGGACAGCATGCACAGAAAAGGAGTAGGAAAGGAAATCAGTGGAGTGAAGTGGAGTCGTTAGAGAAAGGTTGTAAGCAGAACGTAAAGTCCTACTAGAGGAAGAAGAACGAAAGGAAAAACAACTTCGTAGATAAAGAGGAGAAGTTGGTAAAAAGAGGACAGAATATAGAAAGGAAAGAACGTGTAAGTCCCTACGTCGTCGAATTGGTAGCCAGTTAAGCCGAGCTCGATAATACGAAACATGGTCATATTTTCTTAAATTAAAAATAAATCTTATACACACATTCTGCAGACGCTCTAGCTTGATAAGGAGTTCCTCCGAAAGATCAGCGTAGCAGACATCCGCATAATCAAGAATAGATAGTAGAAGTGTCTGTGCCAGAGTTATTTTGGTGCTAGTCGGCAAAAAATTACGAAGGCGGTTGAGGGAACCGTAAGCAGCAAACACCTTTTTCCGAACTGCCTCCACTTGGGGGCGCCAAGTGAGGCATTGATCAAAAGTAATTCCTAAATTTTTGACAGTTTTTGCAAACGGAATATCAGCGCCCGCGAAATTAACACGAGGTAGAAGGTCATAATTAATTCTAGAAACAAAATATGAACTGCCAATGATAATTGTCTGCGTTTTGCTAGGGTTAACAGCAAGACCATAAGACTTGCTCCAATTATTTATGACGTCAAGATCTGCATTAGTAACTTCCACAGCACGTGAAAGATCCGATAATGGTGCCTGTGTGTAGATCTGGAGATCATCAGCATACAAGTGGTAGGAACATGAAAGCGACTGCGAAATTGAATTAATAAAAATTGAGAAAAGTAGGGGAGATAAGACGCCACCCTGAGGGACACCAGAACCAATATTGCTCCATGTAGAGAAAGATTCTTCAATACGTATGCGTTGCCGGCGGCCCATCAGGTAACTTCGAAACCAATCAACCACGGAGGGAGAGATGCCAATAGAACGTAGAACACTTAGGAGAACGTCAAAATCCACTGAGTTAAAGGCATTACTAAAGTCTAATAATGTCAATAGAGTAAGATGACGATTTTCCATGCCATGATGAATATCGTCAGTGATTTTGGTTAAGGCCGATGTCGTACTATGACCAGTACGGAAACCAGATTGAAAGGAATTTAGGAGATTGTTTTTATTTAGGAAAGTAGTTAGTTGACGATGAATAAGTTTTTCAATGACCTTAGAAAGAAAAGGTAATATGGAAATAGGACGGTAGTCGGAATACAGGGTAGGTTTGGACTTTTTAGGAAGTGGAATAACAGAAGCATCCTTCCAAGATGACGGAAATGCTCGAGACGCTACTGAATTATTGAGGATGTGAGTAATAGTAAAAAAATAAAAATAAATAGTACTCCCATGAGTAAGGATATCTAATAAAGGAAGGATCATATTACGACTTATAGAATCGTTACCCACAGCACTAGAGCTTATGGAGAGTATTGTTCTCTTAACATCATCCTCCGTAAATTGATTTAAGACAAACGGGGAAAAATCAGGTGTTGGTAAATTAGAAAGACGATGCAGAGTTTCTATCTTGCAATGAACGTCAATAGGCGATGATGAAGTAAAAAAAGAATTGAGATTATTAATATCCAGGTTAGTTTTGGGACTACACTGCTGAGATTTACCAACCCCGAGAGATTTGAGGAATTTCCACACCTTAGCAGGGTCCTCATTTTGTACGGATTTATGGATGTGGCGTCTTTGAGCGTCCCTTACCACTGTATTGCAGCGATTTCTAGCACGGTTATACTTATGTTCATTCTTAACCGAGGGATCTTGTTTGTACCTAGACTTTGCAGCGTTCTTTTTAGCCATAAGCAGTCTTATATCATCTGTTAACCACGGCGCAGGCAAATGTTTTATTTTGACCGGTCGGACAGGTGCGTGCACGTCGTACAGCTCGATCAAAAGCCTATTAAAAGTTCAATTTGCCTATCAACAGAGTCAGCAGTGAATATGGCTGACCAATCCAAACTACCGGCGTCTTCGTGCAGCTGTGCTAGATCCATTTTAGCGAAATTACGCTGAAGCAGCACGCGCGGCTTATTTTTCGGAGGGCGAACCCGATAAGATAAAAAAATCAGGTCGTGGTAAGAGAAGGCGTCTGCAGAAAATTGACCATGCTTATTAACAAGGTTGGGAGAGGAAACAATCATGAGATCTAGAAGTGAAGGGGAGCAGTTGGGAAAACGGTGAGTCTCCCGTAAGGGAAGAATATGTAAATTACAAGAGTTGACTAAAGAAAGTAACTTACTAGAACGAGAATCATTCTTTAAGAGGCAAGTATTAAAATCACCCATAATAATGGTGTGGTTATAAACAGGAGTAAAATTTTCAAGAAGTTGTTCTAAAGACGCGAAGTAGTCCACTCTCAAGGAGGGACTGTAATAAACACCCAAAAGAAGTTTGGTGTGACATAACGAAATTTCCAAAAACAAATACTTATAGTTAATACCTACTCAATATACCGATAAAGTGGCCATATTCATAGCCATTTCGTAAGTTGTAACGTCATACCTATGTAGGTATACCTACTCGTAATACTTTTGCCATCGTAAGCCAATTATTCGTAGCCGTATTCTCATAATAAAACTAAAACTAGGTTAATATAATCGAACACAGCTACCCGTGTCCGGCCCACCTCTAATACCAATTACTGTCTTATAAATACTTAATCGATACCAACCGATACTTTAGCTCGCTGCCGCAGTTGTATTTAGTTGATTATGTTCGCAAAAACTCCAAAACATGAAACTCCCTATCTTCCTTTGACTTATTAAAATTAATGGTTTTGTATTTATTTTCCGACAGAACGTGCCACTTTACAATTTCACGTTTTTACCGGAAGCAAGGGCAGGGCAAATCTTGGTGAATCTAGGAGGCCTTGTTAAGCAACCAAAACTAAGTAGAATAATATGCTGTGCCGTGATTGCCCTGCTGATGGGTTCGAACTCGAGACCGAACAAATCCTCCGGAAGTGTACCAAGCAAGAGTGATGTGTCTGTGTAAACATTTACCTGGTTACCCTTAACCTTGATGAGCTCCTTGGTCCTGTCGACGATGTAGAAGTAGTGCTCCTCGTCGTAGTAGGCCACGTCGCCGGTGTGCAGCCAGCCCTCGCTGTCCACCGTCTCCTTGGTAGCCGCCTCGTTGTTCCAGTAGCCTTTCATCACCTGCAGACAAGTGAGGAGTTGTTTCTAGGGTTTCGTGTCTCATAATCCTCATCATCATGTTATACTTAAATGAGGCTATCAGCGCAAAAGTGGCGTAACCTCAGGCTACTTCATTGGGAAGATAATGAGGAAATAAAATTTGCTCTACCACTCTTGCTTTAATATTCCGTGCAAAAACAGATGTTTTCAACGCCATCTATTGATGGATACTAAATTAAAGGTGGCTTATGCCACTTTGTATTGAAAAATCATAATGTAACGAATGTTTGTACATAAAAATTAGTGTGGGTTACACTACACCACTTTAGCGCCAATAGCTTCAAATAGTGTTTACATAATGCAACGCAAATTTTGTTTGCAAACAAATTAGGTACAAAACGGGAAATGTTGTGAAACATAGGAAAAAATAGGTATAAAGATCGGATATGTTGATGACGTAGTAGGTTGATATTGAATGGCCTTTGGCTTTCAAAGTAAAAAGTGTTGATTCATTTCGACAGGCTGGATAAGGCCACGGTAGCTTAACTATTATTGGAAGGGCACCTGACCCGGATTGTCAGAAGGGTGCATGTTCGAATCCTGCTCGTGGAAAATTTTCCAATATTTTTCATTTTGTAATAGGTACTAATTCCTCATCATCGTCATTCATCAGCCTGTAAACGTCCCACTGTTGGGCTTTCCCACAGGGACAACAGCACAGGGGGATATTCACTGCTCCAATGCAGGTTGTGTCATCTTGCGACAACAACCGGGGCCAAGAGCTTTACATGCCTACCGAAGAACGGCCTCATTGTCGTGTCTCATGAAATGGGAGGATTTTTTGGTTGGATTGCATGATTGATTGGAGCGTTTGGTTGTAAAGATTCCGTGACTCTTTGTCATTCGTCTACAAGAGTGTGTATGTAGGTACGTAAGTCAAGCAAGTCCCATTATTCTACTCCTACTTAGAAATATTATATAAAATTAGTACAGACAGGGCGTTTGGTATAATTATCTCTAATAGGTATAAGCTACGATTAATAATGAACATACATACATATAATCACGACTAAGAATTATCCCCAATGGGTAGTCAGAGACTAGGCAGGCACGATGTATGTGCAGTCTTTAGTCCGTTAGTCGCCTTTTACGACACCCAAAGAGAGGGGGTGGTAGTATTCTTTCACCGCTACGCGACACGGAATAGATATAAGTACATACCTACCTATATGTATGTAAGTATAGGTACTTACATAATTGCTTATACCTAGTAAAATATAAAGTGGGTACCTATCGCTGATGTCCAATTAGCCGATTTACGCGCAGAGTTCAACTAAGAATAAGTAAGTCTTTGTAACGGCAGGATATGATCACGATTTTTCCCTACATTTTTAAAAGTATTTATTGGCATATCATTTACAAAAAGTGCTCGTCACCTAACGTCGCAGCTATGTTTAGTCGCATGCGCGTATTCGGCCCGTCATTATGATCGTTGGTCAGCAGTCAGCATGCCCCACTGATCTAAATACGCCAGTGCCAATGCCACGGAGCGAAATCAGCAATTTTGGTTGGAAGTTGTCGGAGATTGTCCGACGCGAATATTGTGCAAATGTGCAAACAGCTGAAGGCGAAATGTGTAATGGCGAAATAAAAAACTATTAATTATTAATCTGTGGTTATTGGTAAGGCTAGCCGCACACACACAATAATATTGTCAATAAAGTGCATATTGTCAATATTATTGTGTGTGTGCGGCTAGCCTATGTAAGTACCTATACGTAGCAATGAATATTATAAACTATCATTGATAGGAACGTATATATCGCGTGTTACAAACAATCTAGTTGAGACGTCTTCTCTAGTACGTAGTACCTCAACTTATAACTCAATGTTGATAGGTAAGGTAGGTATTACTTACAGAGCTAAGTACTAATACTAAGTCCTACTCTGTCAAGAAAGTACCGGGAAAAGTTTAATCTAGCTAACAACTTATACTCCGCGCCAAACTGAATAACAGTGGTGCCAATCTAACAACAACAAAAACAAAAAAAATTGAATTTGGAATCATAAACAAATCATCTTTTTTGACAGAATGTAAGTACTAAAGTCTTTAGACACTTGCCGTTTTCGTTTCATTAAATCTGACATAGCTCAATAGATGGCGTGATAAGTTGGAAGAATAAATAATGCTTATTGGCCGAGTCGCAAAGTTCTCATAGCCATATTTTAAGGAGGACCTTGGTTTAATTACTAGCCTAGAGTGATTGGAACTTTTCAATGCATAGCCCGGGTTTGTGATCACCAACCCGCATTTGGCATGCGTAGTAATTAGGCCAATAACTTTACTGTACTTACCTTAGATTAAAACAAAAAGGGAAGATACGGCATTAGCGTCTCGTGAGTGAGCCGCCAAAATTAGGCCTAAAGGCACAATTTCACTTCAGTCACAATTTGCCGAGCGAACAGGCTACATCGCACTATTGCGGATATTCTACTGTGTGAAAAAGAGATAGACGCTACTCTGCAGTGGCGTCTGAATCGGTCGTACGTACTCGTCTGTTGCGAAGCGACCGAGACGTCAACGCGCTACTCGCTGAGTCCCTCGCGCTGACGTTGAAACTTACCGCTTTGTCTTGCTCGCTCGATTTACACTTTATAGGTGTGTGAGTGTTTGCGTAGTTGAGTAGGACTATATTTTGAATGACTACAAGTAGGAGTATGCCGTATCTTCCCTTTTTGTTTTAATCTAAGATACTTACACATAAATTTTTGTTTTGCCCAGCAGCGGGACTGTATAGTTTTATCTACAACATTGTTAAGTACAGAGGATCTCGCGCTAGCTAGTTTAAACTGTGGTCACTGTTAAAAGCATTGAGCTTTAAAACTATAGAGAGAGCATAAGTTTACTACCTCTTTCTGCCATTAACCGTTACTATTTTGGTTTCGTTTCGGCACATCATGTTTACCATAAGTAAAACAAAGACAAAACATAGGATGAAAGAGCCGTGTCGGTGAAACTGTGCAACTTTTTACATGGAGCCAGCCCCAACTAACAAAAATGATTCTTATAATGGCTTACATCGCCAAAATTAATAGCCGTATTATCTCCTATAAACCTGCGTTTGGGCCACAGACCACCTGTGGTTTGGGCACAAATTATAAGGACAATAACTTTGTACCCACCATAAAGTGGATTTATTGTTAGCTTTTTATTCCTATACTTACGTGTTTTATTATGGCCAGCAACAAGGGAGTAAAGTTTATACCAGCAAAGCAAAGTACTTTAAAAAGCTGTTTGCCCATGTATGATTCTGTATTAAGTATTAAGATAGTGATTTACATTTTCGTAAAAGCGTAGCAAAAAATTAAAGTGACCGCTGTCACTGTCAACCATTTTAATGACAAGAACAGTAAGTTTATAATTTAGGCTGTGGATAGAGTGCCGCTAGCGGCATTCTAGTACGGTCGGTTACGATGCCGTCATTACGGCATCCTAGTACAAAGTGTAGGCAGTGAATAGAGTGCCACAAGCGGCAACATAGTACGATCGGTTACGATGCCGTAAATTGACGGCATCCTAGTACGAAGCGTATAGAGTATAGAGTGCCACAAGCGGCATTCTATCTCAATCGGTTAGGGAACCGTAACATATTTTTTATTTGTCGTAATGTTCAGACGACATAATATTCAAAAGATATTTTTGCATGGAGTTAGATTTCTGTTGTCTAATTAAAAAAAATAACCTCGAAATTCAAGACAATCGCTACGCTGCGCTTCGCGATTGTCTTAAATTTCTAACCTATCACGTGTCCTACAGGAGTAGAGCTAGTATTTCTGTTGTCTAACAAAAACTTTACGGCAGCTTAGGCGGCGTCACTATTATACCGCAAAACTTACGGTTCCCTAACCGATGGAGATACAGTGCCGCTAGCGGCACTCTATACACTTCCTATAATTTATTATATTATGTTGTTACTGAATATGTGCTTGTATATAGTGAAAACGGTGTGGGAATTTAAATGCTTGGCAAAATGTGGTACGCAGTGTGTTATATTATTAACGCGCCCTGGAATTTAGGCTGTTTTGTGATACAAAATTGGTTAATTATTTATTCATGTTTTTAATAAGGCTATTATAAGGGGAATAGGAATCGCACATCATTTATAAGGAAACTTAAGCTTATGCTATTGCCATTTTGTATATATTTAGGGTTCTTTTATCACCAGTAAAATCCCGTATCACATTTATTTTAATGGCCGAAGATTTTTATTACATGGTAAACCATGTAAAATAATATAAATTCAAAAATTTTCTTTACTGTTTTGTTAATAATTTAATTCTTATTTCTTTTTCAGGAAAATAATATTATTTGGCTGATAAAGCCGAAGTAATAGAAGTGTAATGTGTCCCAACCTATTGAAACAAGAAATTAAGAAAATGCATTAATAATAGACATAAGTAAACTTCTTTCAGTCTTTCAAGTCGGCAATTCAGCAGCCAGCCAACTATCAATACGCGCCTAATCGTCTAATTACGTGCTGTAATATTTTTAAATAAATCGCTAAAAGTTATATGAAGGAAATATTGATTTTTATTGCCCAGTATATCTTTACACCAAAATTTCTATGGATTTAGTAGGGCGACGGAACCCGTGGCTGTTTTTTGTAACAGCTAGATAATTTCAACCATGATGAATCAATTTTTTGTAAAGTTATGTAGAACACTTGAATATAGTCATCTAGAGAATAACGCTCTTATAATTAATATGTAATCGAATTTGGTTTGCTTTCGTTCTTATAAAGACTACGTAAAATGCTTTTACTCTTTTGTCATATAGAAATCTTATAAAAAGCTCCTATAAATTAAAAAGCAATATAGTTACTCTGTGCATTGCTTTTAAAATAATAATTGGCCCTATTAGAAACCATAGCTTTTGAATATTATAAGGCTAAAAAGCCATATAACTAGCCCCTATAAGAATACCACATTTTGAATCCTTATTGTGGCTATATTATTAGGATTTATTACCGTTTACCCAACTAAATTACAAGAATAATGGTAGTATTAGCTAAATCTTCTTATAATGTGCCATTATAAGGTTCATTGACATATTGATTGCTATTTTAAAACAATTAAAAGAGTATGGACCTTATACATTAATTTTATAAGAGTGTTATTTTTTAGTTTTGTTGTTAGTTGTTAGTAGTTGTTAGTTTTATTGTTAGTTGGGGCCGCACCTGGACCCAAACAAATCGCTGTCATTATCTATTTTTTAGTTGAATAAGTTTATTTTTTGGTGAACTTAGTATTTCAGTAGGTTTAATTTAATAATGAGTTGTTCAGTTTAACAATTTGCAGAATAGAAGTGAGTGGAAAGTGTCTCGAATATCGTTTTCAAGGTAAGTTTTGTAACGC
Source organism: Scoparia ambigualis (assembly GCA_963921215.1). Taxonomy (NCBI): domain Eukaryota; kingdom Metazoa; phylum Arthropoda; class Insecta; order Lepidoptera; family Crambidae; genus Scoparia; species Scoparia ambigualis. The sequence goes on from OY992518.1 coordinate 13,412,757, forward strand.
TCAAATAGGCGACTTTTTTTGTGCATGTGTGAAAATTTTGCACTTCGAAGTTACCTCTATAGTTTATGTATTTCAATGGTTTAAAGAGTATCTAGGAGTGCCTATGCTTCGTAAAGGCAAAGCCATTGTAGTACCGATTGTTATTGCACGATGGCAGTCGTTACATAGGTACACCAAGGACACCAAACCGCATTCGCCAGCCCGCTCGCTACATGCTCTAAATTATTCACGTGGGAAGGCGCAACTGATCGACGGATGGTCATGAATGAATCGATGAAGGATTATTTGGGAAACACTGCTAAAGTATTTGTGAGTGCTACTTAGCGTAATCACTGGGATTTTTACTGATTTTTGAAAGAAAGAAAGACACCATTGTTATGTTTTCTCGTGAATGTCTCTTAAATTGAGAGACATTTTTACAGTTTATTGGGAGTCTCAATAAACAGTAAAAATCCAAATGATACTTACTTAACCACTCAAACGTCGACGGTAGGTGACCAATCACCGAGAAAAAAAACGGCGATACGTCGACGGTACGTACGTAAGTACGTACCGAGAATTCAAACCACGGTAACTACAGTTCAGACTCCATTCGTTAGTACTGACCTGCGGGCCCCTAAGCCATAGCTCGCCTGACACGTGTGGGCCAAGCGCTTGCCCTGTGGTGGGCGACGCGGTGGTGTGTGCTGCAGATGAGCTGATGCCCTGATGGAGAGCAATCACCACCCATGGACACCCCGCAAAACCAGAGGAATCGCACATGTGTTGTTGAAGAAAACGCTTTCGACATAGACTAGAGACTCCCTAGTACTGACCTGCGGTCCCCTCAGCCACAGCTCGCCTGACTCGTGCGGGCCGAGCGCTTGCCCCGTGCTGAGCGACACGACGCGGCCCTGCGTGCTGCAGATGAGCTGGCCCACCGACCCCACCTTGCTGTGCGGGTACACGTATGGAGTCATCAGCGTCACTGGCGAGCTCTCGGTCATACCGTAACCTGGAATACGATTGAAAGAACATCATCATAATTTCATCAGTCTATAAACGTTCCATGCTCGCCTTAGCCGATGCGTCATCTAGCTCCTTACCAGACTTGTCAGAGCCAGAAAATGTAGAAAAACAGAAATCGTAAATTTCTTGTTAGCGTTATTGTTTTTGGTGTCTGTCTATTTTAATTAATCTTCTTTTGTTAATACGTTATACGATCCAGTTTCGTGGGTCTGTCATAAAACAAAGAAAAAACGCACCAACCTATATTGGGGCAGCCTATATATATACAGCCCCGCGATTAATATTTAGGCCTTGTTCTTCCTTCTTTTTTTTGAACTAGGATAAATGCGGTTTTAGACCTATACACTACGGCCAGGGACGACCCCGGGTTACGTGAGACTCTCCTCTTTATTCAGTTAAAAATCTCCCTTCTTTTTTTGATCTACAAGAAAAGCGTTCTAGACCCATACACTAGGGTGAAGGACGGCTTTGGATTATATGTGAGACTTATTATAGTTACAAATCTCCTTTATTTTTTTGATCTAGGATAAATGCGGTCTTATAGACGCATACACTAGGGTCAGAGACGACCCCAGGTTGTGTGAGACTCTCCTTTCAGGTACAAATCTCCCTTCTTTTTTGATCTAGGAGAAATGCGGTCTTAGACGCATTACACACGGCTAGGGACGACTCTGGTTATGTGAGACTCCTCTTTCAGTTACAAAACTCCCTTCTTTTTTTGATCTAGGAGAATTGCGGGTCTTAGACTCATACACTATATAGGGCCAAGGACGGTCCCGGGTTATGGAATCGACTCTCCTCTTTTAGTTACAAAACTCCCTTCTTTTTATGATCTAGGAGAAATGCGGTCTTGGACGCATTACACACGGCTAGGGACGACTCTGGTTATGTGAGACTCCTCTTTCAGTTACAAAACTCCCTTCTTTTTTTGATCTAGGAGAATTGCGGTCTTAGACTCATACACTATATAGGGCCAAGGACGGTCCCGGGTTATGTAATCGACTCTCCTCTTTCAGTTACAAAACTCCCTTCTTTTTTTGATCTAGGAGAATTGCGGTCTTAGACTCATACACTATATAGGGCCAAGGACGGTCCCGGGTTATGTAATCGACTCTCCTCTTTCAGTTACAAAACTCCTTTCTTTTTTTGATCTAGAAGAAATGCGGTCTTAAACCTGTACACTAGGGACAGGGACGGCCCCAGGTTATGTGAATGTGAGACTCTCCTCTTTCAGTTACAAAACTCCCTTCTTTTTATGATCTCGGAGAAATGCGGTCTTACATAAATTACACATGGCTAGGGACGACCCGGATTATGTGAGACTCTCCCAGTTACAAAGAGCTCGACGAGGAGGGAAGTATAAATTATCAAAATTAATGTTAATTTTATTGAGCCGTGTCAATTTGGGGGTGGTAAGTATTCTTTTAGTGAGCTGCTAGCTTCACTAAAAGAATACTTACCACCCCTTCTATTATTTTATCTACTACCTACTATTATTATTCCGCGACTAACGGACTAAAGCCTACAAAAATTCAACAGCATATAACGGCGATGGGCTCACCTATCACGCTGACCACATGTGCAGTTTATCATTTGGTGGAACGTGGACTACCTTTGGCAGTCGACTGCTTCTGCAGTCCTCATTGCTTAGTCTCTGACTAACCCTTTGGGGGTTATAGTCGTGTAAGTACCTATATGTCGCAGTGATATGATAAAAACAGAGATTTCGTCAATTCCCTAAATGATATGATCAAATCACGGCGGATGTTAAAATAACAACACGATTTTATCATTTCCCTAAACAAATCTAGGGATGCCCTACTCCGTAGTTCGTGATAGGTTAGAAATAAAATCTTGAATTTCGAGGTTTTTTTTTTATTAGACAACAGAAATACTAGATGCCTTACTCCTGTAGGTCACGTTTTTTTGTCATTTCACGGAACCTTCTGGTATTTGTTCAAATCCCTAGATTTGTTTAGGGAAATGATTAAATCGTGTTGTTATTTTAACATCCTCCGTGACTTGACCAAATCTCTGTTTTTATCATATCCCTGCGACATATATATTGTTACTTTTAAACCCTGTTTATTACTGACCTTGCAGCAACCTAACTTGGTCCTTCGTCTTCTCGCATTTGAGTAGGAACTTCTCCAGAATACTGTCGGTGGTGGGGGCGGCCCCCACCATGATGGTCTCCACCGATTGAAGGTGGTCCTTCGTGACCATGGGGTGGGTGCCTAGGAAAGCGAGCAGGGATGGCACCACGAACAGAGTGGTCGGCTTGTACTGCACTAAGCACCTTATGTAGTCGTCCGGCGTGAATCTGTAAGGTAATTGATGTTAATTAATACTTTTGTATACATTTTTTTAAGTTGCTGTAATCATAAGAATTACCACACAAGTAAGTAAGTATACTTCGCGTTATTCCTGCTGTGCTTTTACGATCGAGAGACTTCCCGATCGACTACTTTTCGGCGATATTTGCATCCACACGATCTATGCTACGCGCAGGCTACTGCTAGGTGCGTTCCTCGCGAAGTTCCTCGATTATACGTATTAGAACATTAACATTTAGTAGGTATTTTTATTTATTTAGGCTGCTTTGAATTTAAGCGTTAAGAGCTGGACCAACATAACATGGTTCAAGTTATACTTCAATCCGATTATTTATTAGTAACGGCCAGGGTATTTTGGCCTACGTAGGACAAACGGACCGCAGCCGTGCGTATGTCTCAATAGTGTAGACTCTATATTATGTGAATCAAGGGACAGCAGATAGCATGATCCATCCCGGTGCCCTAACGTCCTGCTAAATTGCAAGCCCCCTTACTCTTACGTTTACGCAATGTCATCATGTTCTATAACTAAGTTTACTTACTTAAATTATAAAAGCTACAAGGCTTTACTTGCCACTTGCTTATTTATCCAATAAAAGCATTTAATGAAGTTAGATGACGAGAAAAATTCAAGTATTTACTTTGGTATGGAGATGATGTGGTAGCCAAGGGTGAGGTTGTAATTGAGGATGCCGTTGAAGCCGTAGATGTGGAAGAAGGGCGGCACCGTCAGCACCACCTCGCCTTTACCTGCATCAAGGGATTACGATTATAGAACATTACCCAGAATACTTAATGCCCAAAGCCCACAAGCAAAAAAATTCATGTAAGCATCGGAACATGCGATAGTTTGCTCCTATGCTTTAATTAATTGGACACAAGGAACCCATAATGAAGAGAAAATAATGAGGGTAGTACTAAGTAATAAATTAATTTTGAGGTGACCAACACCTCGTATAAGATGCCCACATATCCCTCCAATGCAAGGGGGTTGCAACTTGCAACGTCAGTTTATTAAAAACCATAGAATAATAACTAAAGCATAGAAGGAGTCCAAATGGTATCTATAGTTGTCATATTTTTCCAAATGGGCCATAAACATTGAAAGAAAAGAGACAAAATAAGTTGCCAAAAACGTCAAATGTCTATTAGCGAAAAAAAAACCGGTCACCATTTATGATTATGAGACAAAATTCAAAAGCGACCTTTACAAAATGTAATTCGAATGGTGACCAAACGGAGTGCCCACTCAAATGTCATAGCACTCTCCTTCTATGCCTTATTTATTTATTTGTAAAAAGTACACAAGTTATTATTACTTTAGTTATTATTCTGAGTTAAAAATGTAAATAAACAGTCGAAAGTCACAGAATACATAATAAGTAGTACAAGTGTATAGCTTCAGTTCTATTAGCGTGAAAATATATAATAAATTACCAACTCCTTTAAAAAATATACCCACAGAAAAAGAATTCTTTAAAAAACTGAAAGACCTAGTTATTGCAAAATGCTACTACACGCTGGAAGATTACCTAAACGATCGCTTATAAAAATATAATAATGTATAATAATAAAATAACTATTGATAAATAAATAAAATAAAATGTAGATAATATTTTGTATATGTATATATGTGTATATATATATAGAACAATACCTGTACCAGATTGGATGCAACTTTATTCCTATGTACAATAAGTCCTACTCTCGCCTAACTTTTGCAGTGCCCGACAGGGTCCGTATTGTCACTAATTTTATAATTTTAAGACCTTTTACATACGAGAAAGCAATAAAGAAATTTAAATTGAAATTAAGTCTAAGATAGAAAATTATATTCGTCCTTTGTTCTATAAAGCTTTGTCAGAATGCCATTTGCCATTTTTTACCCTCAGACATTTCATTTGTACCGACCGAGAATTGAACCCAGTGTGTGTACCCTCAAAACGAATCAAATCACTCCGTCACTGTAGGTAGTAGGGCTAGAATGCCACGGTGACTAAGTATTTAATTCGTCACAAATTCCTAAGTGCTTACTTAGGAAGTCAACATTCACCAAAGTGAATGTAGGCCGTGCATTGCGCAGTCAACGAGTTTCTGCTATGCATCTGTCTGAGGCCTCGGAGGTCGCCATTTCCCGTACATATTTAGAGTTGAATTTCGCTCTTATAATTAATGCTATTTCTTGTTTTCTTTGTTTTAATGTATAGAGTGGGACAAAGACGGCATTACAACGCCACAGATGTTTCAATACGGCACCGAATAGAGGAACTGCGCGCGGCTTTTTAAGTGGGTTCGGCCTATCGCCCCGGTACTACCCGCCACTTCTGGCACATATAAAAATGTATATTTATTTTTATTTATTTATTTTATTTATACACAAAACAGAGTCTCAACAAAAAATTAAAAATAACAATAGCAGCATTTTCTAACATAGGTATGCTGGATCTCCACTAATTTGTGCAAACAGCATGCATAATCGAATACTTAACACTACATAAAAAACGATAATATTAAACTACAGTAATTAAAAAAAAACTAATAATAACAGTTCAGATTTAAATAAATAAATAAATTAATAATTAAAATTAATAATCAATTAAAAAAAAAACATTACCGAATTCGCTAATACAATCAAAAACTTAAATTGTTAATAAAATAGAAATATAAATGGAATTGGCTAGAACAAAAATTATCAAAATTATTAAATCAGAATAAAAATCATTAAAACAATAAATTATAACAAACAATCGCTAACAAACAACACATCAAATAACTGCATACACGTGAACATTGCTTTTTCTAAATGTTACTTTTTAAAAATGACTTCCAACTACCGATTGAAAGTTGGCAGATGTCAGGTACTCCATCAGTCCGAGTCAGTAACGCGTTGTATTCCCGGCACATTCTAAATATGGGGTTATGGAAAGAAACGTTATTGTTGCAAAAGGGAACCGAGAAAAGGCATTCTCGCCTGGCAGACCTATTAGGGACTCTGATGTAAATATCGGATGTAAGGGTTGTACTAATTGAGCCACTAAAAACTCTATGTAGATAGGTAAAGTCATGTACTTTGCGTCGGTTCTCAAGGGAGTTTAAATTAAAAAAGCGTTGACGATCGGCGTAGGTTGTGAGCTCTCTCTTACGACCGAATCGCAACGTGAGTGTTCTGAGAAAACGCCTTTGGGTTGATTCCAGTAAATCAATGTAAGCGTTGTACTGGGGTGACCAAACCACAGAAGCGTACTCAAGTTGGCTTAGGACTAATGACTTGTATAGCAAAAGCAAGCTGCTTGGGGACCTAAACTCTTTGGACGCACGACTAATGAATCCCACCAGTCTAGTAGACCTCCTGGATAGTGCTTCGCAATGGCAATTGAAGCTCATTTTGTCATCAAATAGCACTCCCAAGTCACGCACAAACGACTTTCTTTCAAGTATGCTGTTGTTAATAATGTAGTCGAAGACTATGGGACTCCTCTTGCGTGTAAAAGATATAACGCAACACTTCCCAATGCTCAGGCACATGCCGTTGTCACCACACCAATCGTGTAAGGCGTTAACATCCGTCTGCAACCTTACGCAGTCCCTTACGGAATCGATACGACAGAAAATTTTTAAGTCGTCGGCATATAGTAGAGACATATTTTTAAGCTTAGGAACAAGATCGTTTACGTACATAACAAATAACAGGGGACCCAGATGCGAACCCTGTGGCACGCCAGACACAATAGAGACTGGCTGCGAGCGATAACCTTTTAGAGCTACCAATTGACTCCGATTGGAGATGTAGGATTTTAGCCAGCGAAGAAGACAGCCGTGTACACCCATAGAACTCAATTTTCGAAGTAATATTCTGTGACTGACTCTATCAAATGCTTTTTGAAAGTCCGTATATATAGAGTCAACCTGACCATGATCATTAAATACTTTACAGATGTAGTTAGTGTATTCCAGTAAGTTGCTGACGGTCGACTTACCCGCTATAAAACCGTGCTGTTGCTGGTGGAGGTACGGCTTAACATGGTGAAAAAGATGCTCGTAAATTAGAGACTCCAGTACTTTTGCGAAGCAGGACAGAATACTTATCGGCCTATAATTAGTGCAGTCACTAGAGTCACCAGACTTATGAATGGGTACCACATGGGCCTCCTTCCAGACACCCGGAAATGTGCCAGTCTGCAAAGATTTATTAAAAATAATGCAGAGTGGCAAAGCAAGAGCAGACGCACAACGCTTAACGAAGTAGGGAGGTATGCCGTCTGGGCCAGCCCCCTTGTTCTCGGATAAAGTAAGCAGTTTCTTGACCACATCTTTCTCAGAAACATATACAGACGACAGAGAATAGCTAGGATGCAACACCTCTTCTCTAGTGGAGTCGCCACCGCTGTCAGGAGCGAAAACTGAAGAGAAGTAATCCGAAAAAAGCTCAGCAGCTGCCTGGCCACCAGTAGCGATTCTATTACCAAATCTAACCGTGTCAGGAATAGTTGGGTTGGATTTTTTGCTCTTAAGAAAGGAGAAGAACATCTTTGTTGTTTCTGCAAGAGACTCCTCAACATTGGAAACATAAGAGTCGTAGCAAGCTTTAATCAGCTTCTTTGATCTAGAGCGTAACAGCCGAAACTCGTCGTAGTCTCTGGGATTGCCAAACTTTTTAAATCTTTTGTGTACTCTAGCTTTTTCGGAGATACACGCCCTCAGTGGCTCTGAGAACCAAACAGGGTAATTCGACCGTCCAATCAGCTTGAGCGGAGTGTTTCTCTTTATAATGTTGTTTAAAATATTATAATAGCAATGAACGTCGGAATCAACATCATCATAAACGAGAATATGTCTCCAATCTACGACATTAAGTTGCTCCATACATGAGGAAGTGTCACACTTGCGAAAGTTAGGCACCCTGACATTCTTTGTAACAATACACTTACACCGCGATCTAATGATTGCATCAATTTCAATAGATGGGTGGTGACGATCAGGTGTGCTCAGAGGGCAACATTCAGAAACTTTTATATCGAGAAGATCAGTCATAACCAAATCGAGTATTCTGTCATTTACGTTACGTACATGATTAAATTGAGAAAGTCCACCACACTCCAACAAACTTAATAGTGACGCTGACTTACTATCATAAGCCGTGTCCGGAATCATGCGAGGAGGGCTGGTGTCATCGGGAGTCCATGACAACCCTGGAATGTTAAAATCACCGACAACAACTGTCTTAGAGCCACTGGCATGGCTTAGCAGCAAGTCAGAGCAGTGATCGAAGAAGTAATTGTATTCAATGACGCTTAGGTCTGGTGGTAAGTATGCAAGGTAAATGTTTAGAGGAGGATCACGTGAACCAGGACCGCTGCGCACAGTAACAAACAGATCTTCGAGTTCGCTTTCCAAATCGGTTCGCCTTATCGCAAAGAGGTCCCTTTTAATGGCCAAGAGCACCCCGCCTCCAGTATTTTTGGATGAATTAGCGGTTTCGCGATCCCTTCGGAAGACGGTATACCTGTCATCAATAAACTCTTCAGTAGAGTATGAGCTATCTAAGTTGGTTTCACACAAGCAAATTACATCGTAGTTTTCGTTTAAGATATTAATGTATAATTGTTGCAATTTACTCCTAATCCTGTTAACATTCTGGTAAAATATTAACATAAGAAAGAATTATGATATACCCAAATTAAAATAAATTAAAATAGCCAAAAAATTAATAAAAATAATGTAGAACAAAGATAAAATTAAAATGCAAAATAAAAACAAAAAAAAATACACAGATCACACTATCAACTTATCTAAACTAGCCAAGTCTCTAATGTGTGTGGCAGGCGAGGTCTCGTCCTTCCTTACATAGACCCTGCCATATTTAATCCACACGAATCTGTAGTTTTTACTTCTAGCTTGTTTACGAGTAGCCGCATGCAGTTCTTTGCACTCCTTCGAAAGATGTTCGCCCACAAAAATAAGGCACCGGTCGCCACTAATACCGATGTGTGTCGAGTTAAGATGATCCTTAGGGTTTCCCTTATTATATCTTCTCACAGCAGATATTATCTCGTCACGACGCCGTTCAGAAGGCAGAGTAACCAATAAATTGCGAGGTCTGTCGGAGGATGGGTTTAGCTTGGCAACTCGTCGACAAGCGCGAATTTCACTGTCCACAATGGAAAGCTTTACGACCTCACAAAGCTTTTTAAATAAATTTACCACGTTCTCATTACGGCGCTCTGGAACACATTGGATCTCAAGGTTATAGCTCCGTGACGCTTTCTCGGCCTGTCTGAGACGTGACTCTAGTCTAGAAATGTCTGATTGGAGCCTTGAGCTTTCCTCCTCCAGATTATTTATTTTAACATTAGCTGATGCAAGCTCAGTTTTTATGTCAGACTGCTCATTACACAAAAAGTCTGTGGTCTCCGTGAATTCTTTCCTTAGTTTCTTGGAAACAGCAGTAAATTCCGTTTTAATTTTCTCCTGAATTTCTAAAGAAAGTGTCGCTCTGATACTGTCTAGTTTTGAGTCGATCAACTGGCTAAACTGTTGCATAGTTATAGTGGCTTCAGTAGGCTTCAGTATTCGCTCATTTATCGACTCGACGGATAAGGGCGAATTATTGTCAATGAGAGATTCATCGCATGACATATCAATTTGGTGAACATCGGAGGTGGAGGCATGGACAAAAGCGAGGTTTATTCTGTTTTAAACGTGTATTCTACATTGTAAATTAAACAAATAATACTCATAATAATTATTACACCTTTCATGCTTTTATTTATAATTAAATTTATTATTTTATAATAAATCGGAACAAAAGTAGTTTCACCTACTTTCACTTTTTTTTCGCAATTTAATATAGCATCAAACTATACTTTATTATACATAACCAGATAGCTTATTTAATAATGATTCCAGTGCTATAAGTTTTTTATTAAGTCTCCATACAAAATTTCATGGAAATCGTCATTATACCTAGACCGGCTAGACCGGACATAAACAGGAAGTACCTAATACGGAAGTAGATCGACATTAAGCGCCATATTGCAAAATGGCCGCCGATAGTTCGGGGGTTATTAGAATATTTTTGTATTTTTTTTAATGTCTTCATTTTGTGCATGTTCTCTTGTTTTTGTTCATCATTACTTGCATTTTCTTTATTTTTTGTATCTTCCTTTTCTGTGTCTTCATTATTTTATATTGTTTTATAACTGTTTGTTTTCGTTGACTCCATAGGTTAATAATGTTATCTAGTTGGTCGCAGTGAGTTTTGAATTCGTCCATACTGAAATTCGAAATTATTGAAGCAATTTTCTCACATTTTGACATAGCGGCTTTGTATTTTTGTGGCACACTTAGAATGCGCTTCTTGGGTTTTATCCTTGTAAAGTCACTTTGAGAACCTTGCACATTGTCAGTATCAATGCCATCTTCAGCAATCTCTTTATTTCTGTAGCAGCTAATATATTTTGATTTTAAGAAACGGTCTGGTACAAGATTTTCGTTCAATAGATTCATTTTAAATTTTGACAATACTGCGAAAATATGTGGACATGGCAATGTTGTGGTCATATTGAAGGAACAATTACATTTTGCATTGCTTTGTTGTATTTTCACTGTATGCAAGTTTTCATGATTTTCTTTGTCGTGAACTTGGAATTGTGTGGAATCTGCAGTAGTGATATCAAAGTCATTATTTTTTTTCAGACTTTTGTTAGTCATACTGAATGCAAACGGTGTAATTAATTTCAAATAGAAGTTTTCGGGTGAATCTGAGTCAAAACAGGAAAATTTGTTTTTTAAAAGCATATCATGAACAGTTTGCTGGCGTTTAAGTTTGACACTGTTTAAAACCACAGCAAAATTTTCAAAAAATGATTCTAAATTTGAAAATTTCACGAAAACTTGTTTAATCTTTTGATTAAAAGATTCTAAATGGTTTGTTATTCTTGTATTGAAAGTAGTATGTTTTCTCTTGAAACATTCAACCCACTCATGTTTTATGCAGTGCCAGTTTTTGTTATAATATTGTATCACGTTAGGGATATTCAAGCTAGTAAGTCTATTGTAGCTTTCACCATATTGTGCTTCAGATTTTGAAAAAGCGATACTTTGTAGGATCTCCAAAACATTTGTTCTTTGTGAAGCAGTAATTTGCATTGACTCAGCTGTGATAGCAGTGCGGAAACGTTTCAAAACATGAAACAAACATAACTGATAGGAAGCTTCTGGAAACTCATCGTAAAGCACTGTCTTCTCTCCAAAATCTTTGTCTGTCATAAATGTTTTTATTTTGATCCAATCTGGATTAAGATCTTTAAAAACCCTAACCATATGTCTAATAACATCGCTAGTTTCATCGGCGAGTAGAAATACTGCAATCACTTCTACTTCGTTATTACCATTTATTGACATCAAAACATACAGAGGCATACCCAAAATATTTAGTTTGTATGTCGCATCTAATAGCATTAATTCTGGGTAAGCAGTAAAACAGTTCTTCATATAAGGGGTTTGGTGGTAAATTCCAAGAAGGTCACCGTTTTCATTAACTGCTACTTGAGCAATGCCATCATTTTGCGTCAGTACTTTAACCACATTCTCAATTTCACTTTGCGAGTATTTGCAACTAGACCGCAAATTTTTCAAATCTTTAAGTTGTACGGGCTTTCCGGTTTTTTCTTGTAAATAAGCTTGTACAAGTTTTTGGTTACACTGCATGTTTAACATTGTTAGTGCTTCGACTTCTTCTTCCGGTTGTAATTTTCTCTGCTTGGGCATGTTGTTAAAGAGTTCTCTGTTTACAGGATGGTTGTGGTTTTCTACCATATGCACAATTTTAAGTTTTGTACCACCGTTGGTTAAAGCCAACTTAATTGTCATGGGACAGTTTTCCTTATAAGTAGAAGACTGCCGTAATCCACTACTTTCAGACTTAAACTGTCTACCACCTTTTTTACATGCATAAATAATGCTGTAATATTTCAATTCTGGGTTGTAAGTTTTTAATTTTAATGGACATACAGACTTCATCTTTTCTATTGTTCGACTATCCCGTTTCCATAGTTGCACACAGTTTTCAGTTTCATAGTTTCTAATATATTGATCTAGAAGTTCCAAAGATGAGAATTCCGGATAACTAATAACACTCATTTCTATATACGTTGCAGTAACGTAATGCGAAAATGTGAAAAAATATCACGAACACAAAAACAATAAAGGTTATGCTTTCGTTTTTAGTACCTATGTTGCTAACTTCACTGCGATACTAATAAAAAGATGTACTAAAATATGTACTTTATTGTCGATGAAATAAGTAACATATTCCAATGACTATAGGTTGTGGCAGAATAGGTAGCTTTTATGTTAGCCTGCCGCTAATGAACTATTTCATTACGCTACCATAATGTATATTTAAAATTAAACTTTATTTGCTTGCGATAAGGGACAAATTGGAATACCTAATAACTTAAGGCAGAATAACATTATTTAGTGGCAATATATTAATTTTTATTAAATGACCAATGGTGGCAGACTAGACACTTCATTTACATATCGAGGTCGTGCAAAGTTTGTGTTCGATGTTTGCGATTTTTCGGTGCATAGCCTGAGTTTGTGATCATCACAAAAGCATTTTGATAAGCGCAGTGTTAAGCGCTTGTTACTGTAGTAGGACTTGATTTAAATGATGGAGGCCTTTTTCCAGCCGTATTAGATTTTTACATAGGTGCCAACTAGCCAGCCACTTATTTTCACACAATGTACAGCTAATTACTTATTTTTCCTACCTACGTACCAATCAATAAAGGTACCTTAGAATAATTACGTATAGAAAGTAAGTCCGCGCGCCCATTTCGAAGCACTTTTTTTGGAGCCTGATATGACTCCAAACGCCGGGTTTTCAATGTAGGTACACTACGGAGTTACAAGTGTACGTATGCATGTCGCCGAGTGCAAGCAAGTAATCGTCACGAAAGTTTGAATCGGTTTAGTGCTTCACTTTTGACAGAGCGCTTGTATGAAGACTATCTTTCTATAGGTACGTAATTATTCTAAGATAGGTACTTGATTTGCTAATATAAAAGGGTGGCAGCCATATGCTACTAATATGCTGACGTAAAACGGTTCCTATTAACTTTAATTACATCGACTATGATATATAAGTTTTTGATTGTTCATCCTATACCCAAACACTCAAGCTTACCTTTCTCATCCCCGTACTTCATTATTTTGGGACAGTGCACCTGCTTCAAGTTGCTGACCAGGTTCTTGTGAGTCAACATCACTCCTTTGGGCATCCCCGTGGTGCCGCTGGAGTAAGGGATGAGGCACACTTCATCTGCATTGAGGTCCGGAAGGTCGGCGCTGTGGTCCGCCATTAGGAGGGACTTGAGACCAAAAATACCTGAGGACCAAAGATGACACTTGTACCTAAATCAACATCAAAACTGAAAATTATTTCCAAACTATACTCATCCTTTTCTCCAAAAACCAAAAGTAAAATAATTGAAGTTTGCCATATTGTGGTATTTGATCTGTTGGCGTCTAGTCGTGCAAAGGATTAATTCTATCAGCTGCCGCAATCAAAACAGGAATAAGGTCTTATACCTAGATTAAACGCCGAATTTGTAAGTCTTATTCCAGTTTGGTCGAATCCATATAGCTTAGTCATAATTGACGACCTCCGTGTTCGAGTGGTTAGAACGTCGTCGGTTCTTGCGTCGCCATCTCTGTGGTCCCGGGTTCGATTCCCGGTCGGGTCGGGTAAGCTCATCATCTTGAACTATTCAGCTAGATTTTGCAGCCACGATGTTTAGTATATTTATCTATTCCTTATTAATTATTTCAAATGACTTACCCTTGGTATTGTCGTCCTCACCGCCCACCCAAATAGTGCCCTTGTAATCCTTGAGGTGTTTGCTGACTTCTGCAGCGATCGGCATAAACAGCTCGATCGTCACGATAGCCTTCACGTTGCAATCGGCGAATTGGCGCTTTACCTCGTCTGATGGAATAAAAAGATTTGGAATTAACGCTTTAAGTATTCTATGGTTATCGGGTTGATTCGCATTTGTTATGTTGTGATTACAATAGACCTTTTAAACACCGATTTTTTTCCCTAGAGAGGTCCCATTTAATTTGAAAAACATACACAATTTAACATTACTGTACTTAACAGATAAAAAACAACTATACCTATATAACTAAATATACGTCGTCATTATAATAACAAAAGATGTCTTGGAAGTAGGTTAAAAAGTACAACATTAACCCCTTGAGGATCGTATAACCAGACACAATTAAAAATCAATTGTTTCGCAACCGCCGGCGGTCTTATGATCCTTGACCAATTAAAAAATAGGCAATTAGCAATGTTCCTTATAGCTTGCATAAATTGAAGTACCTAGAGTCCTAGACCTAAATAATTAAAAAAAATGGCATCATTTACTAAATGCGGTACTAAATCTAAAATATTTTCATTTTTTATTACCTACTCGTATGGACTTACCCAGTGCTACATTCAATTTCAGTCTCTCAATCAAGTCTAAGTTTTTCCTCAATGGCTACAGCATACCTAACTGTTTTGCTATTACTTGTTATAATAGTAGGAGTACATACGCCAAGCAGGTCAACCTACTAAACCTAAATATTAAAGTTAAACCCTGTTCCCTGTCCCATTCGCCGGCGCAGGGACTTACACGCTCTTACTCTCCTCTATACTTTTCCTACAACTTATCCGCCTTGTCCTAAAGACTGCTTTTCCTACAACTTATCCGCCTTGTCCTAAAGACTGCTTTTCCTACAACTTATCCGCCTAGTCCTAAAGACTGCTTTTCCTACAACTTATCCGCCTAGTCCTAAAGACTGCTTTTCCTACAACTTATCCACCTTGTCCTAAAGACTGCTTTTCCTACAACTTATCCGCCTAGTCCTAAAGACTGCTTTTCCTACAACTTATCCGCCTAGTCCTAAAGACTGCTTTTCCTACAACTTATCCGCCTAGTCCTAAAGACTGCTTTTCCTACAACTTATCCGCCTAGTCCTAAAGACTGCTTTTCCTACAACTTATCCGCCTAGTCCTAAAGACTGCTTTTCCTACAACTTATCCGCCTAGTCCTAAAGACTGCTTTTCCTACAACTTATCCGCCTAGTCCTAAAGACTGCTTTTCCTACAACTTATCCGCCCAGTTTTAAAGACTGCTTTTCCTTCCATTCCTCAAGTTTACATTGTACCTTGCGTTCTTCTTCTAGCTGTCTTTAAAGATCCCTCAACACGCCACCGACTTCTGCTCCTATTCCTTTACTGTCCGCTTGTGGAACTCATTTCCAGAGAGCATCAGAAAAACTCAAACTCTAAGGTCTTTTGGCGATCGAGTTAGAAGCTATTTCCTTTCTTCGGCTCTCATCTAGCTAACTATAAGTAAGTACTTATATATTTATGTCCTTATTTTTCCGTATTCTATAGATATTTATTTCTATCTTTATATGCACCTACTCCCCTATTATTCTTACTATTTTTCTTTACTCTTTACCCAAGGTTGCCTGGAAGAGATTGCTATAAAGCAATAAGGCCGCCTACTTGTTCTCTCTTCTCTGTCTATTGTCCTGTTTTCTTAGTGTGCAAATAAAGTGTTTTATTTTTATTATTATTAAACAGTAGGTACCTATTTATCTACTAGACAACTCCTCCCTAACTAGTAGTTGTTTAATCATGTTATCAGTGAAGTTGACCTTGAAATCAAGACATTCATTTGTCTACTTGATCCGTTGTTTGTTGTAATGTCTGAGTAACGATACGGAAAAAAATAACGTTTATTTAGCATTAATCACAACGTTTGCAGTATTGTCACAGAAGTGAACAATCTTTGCTATTGTCATAGTAATAGTCTCAGAACAATATGCTTTAGTTATTGTTCTGAGGTAATAGTAGCACATTGAATATGTATGTCATTGTGACAGCACTAAAAATAATAAAAACCGAAAACAGTGTAAAACTGTAAATTCTGTAGGTAAGTTCTTTCTACTCAACTCTCGTGTGCATTTATTAACAAAAGCATTACTATCTATGTAGCAAAATATTACAAGCATATTTATCAAAACTTTTGAACTAATAAAATAAGAATAGGTACCTACTTAATACTCTATTAAACACGGAACACTTTCTCTATTCGTAGAGAAGGGGATGTTTCCCGAGGTTGTATAAACGTCCTAGAAACGGAAAAAGTACTTAGTTCAAAATAACCCATCAATATAATTAACTTTTTTGTGACATCAATCCCATAATCCGATCAAGATCCAACAATTATCTTTATTGTTTTATTATAAATTTGCTAGTGTAAGTTTCTACCCCGTGTAGGATTCACAAGTTATCACCACAAACTCTAGAATTTTATTAGACAGGCAAAATTAAATGTAAAACGGAGTTACTTTAGAATCAACTTAACATTCAAAAATCAAAATTTCTTTATTCAGTAAGCATAGGATAAGCATTTTGAATCGTCTAAACTTAAATTTACTTCTCTATATGGCTAGATGGGCAACCCATTCAGGACGTCTTTTAGCTGTGGAGAAGAACGGGCGCAATAAAACGACATTTACAAAACAATATGTCGTTACCAAATTATACAATCAATAATCATAAAACAATTAATATAATAAAAGAAAAGATATACTTAAACAAAAGTGAATTAAAAGTTTTACTCAGGCACTATGAACGCATTAGAACAATATGTGTGCGAAATTAGAGGCCTATTACATCTCGAATGTGATTTTTGCGTAAAATGCCTATTTTCGCATTTTGTAGTAATTTTGCAGTTGTATTTATCGTTTTTATCGAAATAGGATAATAAATTTGTGCATAATATTACAAATCTCCATTCTGTGAGCATAAGTTGAATTCGGACGGCCGGCGCATCACATTTTGTAATGTGGGTTGGCGAAGGTAACGACAAAGGCCAGCACGCATCGCCCCGTGTATGACCACCGCAAACTCCAGTATCGGCAGGATGAGGCCGATGCGCTCGCCCGGCTGCTTCTTCAGGCCCGCGATGAGAGCGGCCGCGACCGCTCGATCATCAGCCGCATCATGGGTTGGCGACTGTGGTATGGCCACCGCGACCTCCGAGATGTTTGGGCCATACGGTCGCCGGGCTACATCGACAAGGTTACATCGAATACTTTCTCACCTGCAGTGTACAGCGGGTTGGCGAAAGTGACAACGAGGCCAGTGCGCATGATCCCGAGTGTGCTGGGGAGGATGTGGTCGCGGCTACATCGACAAGATCGCGGTTACAAATGCATTCTCACCTGCAGTGTACAGTGGGTTGGCGAAGGTAACCACGAGTCCAGCGCGCATGGCCCCGTGTATCACCACAGCAAACTCCGGTATGTTGGGCAGGATGAGGCCGATGCGCTCGCCCGGCTGCATCTTCAGGCCCGCGATCAGGGCGGCGGCGCACCGCTCGATCATCAGCCGCATCATGCCGTAGTCGTATGAGCGGCCGGTGATGCCGCATGTCTGGAAGGCGAGGGCCGTTTGGTTATTGTCTTTTACATTTATAAACATAAGGTATTACAACTATAAGCACCACGAAGCAAGGTTTTGAGCATTGTGTTGCGTGCGGGTGCGGCCCATGGCGACGCCCACGCGACGCCTGACAACAAAGCCCCATTCCCTAATGCCCCCTCTTCACGTCGGCAGACGCATCCGCACGGCATCTGCAGATGCGTGTGCAGACTGCAGACTGCAGACGTTAAATACCTACCACAGACGCGCAAATCACCCCCTTATGCCCCCTCTTCACATAGGTAGACGCATCCCCAGACGTCATCTGCGGATGCGTCTGCCGACGTGAAGAGAGGGCATAAGCCCACGCGTTGCCGGCTGTCATCTTTAAAAAATATAGCTGAGCTCTTTTTTCTCTGGTATAGTTGCTCTATGTCCTACATTTATAAAAGATGATTTAAGCATCGTCCGAATGAGAGGTTTAACATTTCTTTAAATTGCTAGTAAGGCAAAAACAGCAGTAAGTACCTACATGTAAACTATTTCTGGCTCAATCCAAAACTCTAGCCTAAAGCATAAAATTTCTGCCATCTATATTTGACTATACGCTAACGTCGCAAAGGTCACTTTAGATCGGAAAGTGAGGGTCGAAGTGAGAGGCGAGTTTATGATCGAGCTATAGAGTATCGACATAGAGTGACAGCAACGGCCGCATAGGTAGTTGACAGACGAATTAAGTGATGTTGGAGGAAGTGCCAGCGCGTTGGTAGCGAAGATCTCTGTTTTGAGAGTTGCTCAAACTAATTGTTCTCTTCAGTGTATGAGTTTAAATCGCCATTCAACCGAGTTAGCGTTAATTAGAGTATAAGGCACAGAAGCAGTTTTTACAAGTTGTTTGCGCATGACTGTCGCTAGGTGGCGCTTATTGTGGACAACAAGGGACAAACAGTCAGACTAGGTACCCTAAAATGTCAAAATTCTGTAATCGATCTCTAATTTCAACAGATAGAGCAGGGTAAATAATATACTGTGGCTAAAGCCTTGTAGCTAGTAGGCAGTGACGGATTAACCCTTAATCAAATTAAGCAATTGTAGGCAATTATGCCTACAATTGCTTAATTTGGGGCATCACGTCTGGGGGGGCACCAGAAGAAGCACAAAAAAATCCGTCCTTAGGGCATCACGTCTCACTCTCACGTCACCAAAAACCACACCAAAATGTTTCTAGGACTAATTTGAAAATTCGTGCGTTTTAAGTTGACATAGAGTCCGCTTCCGCTTGCCCATGCCCAGTCGCTGCCCGCTAGTGCATTCGGCAATTCGAATGCACCGGAATTGCGATCAGCCAATCACAAACCACCCCGCGGGCCCCCCACCTGGAGCCCCCGCAAATCTGTGTCAATCAATTGATTTGTTTTTTGAGTACTAAATTGTGCCGGCCGGCTTCTATGCATACGTGATACAATTAATTTAATAATTAATAAGTAAGTCAATAGTTTCAGTATACTAAAAATCTACGCTGTGCTGTGTGAGTCATACAGCACAAATTAGTGTGAGTCGACAATTAATTCAAGTTCTGCGGGTCTATCTCCCTAAAAAATATGGATATGGACATGGGCTTAATTTGACATTTGAAGCCCATATTTTGTCCTTATATGGGCATATTATGGGCTTCAAATGTCAAATGAAGCCCATGGCCATAATTCATATTTTTTAGCCGATGATAGAGTAGCTCTTCATAATATTGTGTTCGCATAAGTACGTAAGTACTTAAAATTTTATTTTGTTTTGATAATGTCCAAAGTCAAAATATCTAAAGTATTTTCTTTCATTTAAGTAATTACTTTTGGTTATGTAAATTTACTCAAACCAGTCGAAGCTGAAGGTTTCTGCAAGCTCCGAAATAGTTTTTTCTATGTAGGTAAATTAGTTTGAGAGGTCAATGACACGCGCGTCAAATGATACCTACCGAAAGACGACTACCCATATCTATAGCGGTCGGACGTGTTTCTTAAATTTAAAAGCTAATAGCTATTATTACAAGCTTTTACTACACTTCACGTCAAGTAAGTTTTGAATTTTTTACGGGCGGAATATTGCGATCGATTTTTGAGCGACTTCCAGCGGTCCGATTGAGCTGAAATTAGGTATGAAGGACATACTCAAAGGTATTAAGATGTATTCCCTCCTGCCCGGTGACAATGGAGTTGGTATTGATCTGATGATCAGGTCCAGAGAAGGAGCTGCATTTACCCGATTCGTCAATCGTTTTTACTTTTACCCGACTGCGGGAGGGTAATGTGTTTGTCAGTCTATGTATGTATGTATGTTTGTTCCTTTGTACCTTGTAGGGACCAAACGCTTTTACCGATTTTGATGATTTGCACGTCACCGATTTGTCTTAACCTTGCGAGTGTCACTAAGGATTATGACAAAAAGATTCGAAAAAGAGGAGACATATACAAAGATACAGCCAGCGGTCAATGGATACAGCAGACAAATTCTCATTCTTGAATAAAATACCCGATGCCGATAAAATTATGTATCCCGATCAAACTGCAGAATACAGTCAGCACAGTAAAAATCTATAGTAAATACATATCCAGAAGACCTTAACACTGAATTAATAACAGAAATTCAACAGTTTCATTCATATGTCATAGGAGGTAAAATAAGTTCCAGACCCAGTGATTCGGCTCGCACATGTTTACATCAAACTCACGCACAATTGTATAAAATAATACCTACATGATGCTAAAATTGAATCTGCTTTCCCTGATGTGCCTGCGTATATTTTTATCGCTATTGCAAATTGCTCAGCGGAACGTTCTTTTTTAAAATTAAAAATATTCAAAAATGAAAAAAGGACAAAGATGATACGAGAAAGGCTCGATCATTTATCGATATTATACATAGAGTCCGATATGTTAAAAACGTTAGCCGTTAATACTATCTTGCTTGAATTCAATGCCCGAAAAAGCCGCAATGCGCATTTCAATAAATAAATAAATTATGCTTTGGTTTTTATTGTTGTCGCACCTACTCCACTTCTAAGGTAGGTTACATCTCATCATCTTATTTTACAAAAAACTAATGTTTTTAGGCGGTAAAGGTTTTAAAGACGGATTCTAGTTGACATACGGATAGGGGGGCCCACAGGCGTGGATTGCTTAGGGTAGGGCATCAAGTAGTCTTAATCCGTCACTGCTAGTAGGTACCTACTTACTATTACTTATTCTGTGCTTGTAGGTTAATCGGTTAGGTAGTAAGTAGATAACCCTAGTGGTAGTAGCTAAGCCTGTAGGTACCTATGTTTTGTTAATAACTGTTATGAATATAAATAAATGAATGTTGAAAATAAATTAGTTTGAATATAGATAGAGTTTGACAGCTTTTAACAGCCTTAGGCTGTAACTGTTGTTGTGTAACTTTTTTCGAATTTGCATTTTGCAAAGCGAGCGACACCGATGATGAAAGCAACTCGTTTCGCATTTTTTTAAATCTATTCTGACACCTTCTGAATAAAAATATTTTTACACATGTAAATTACAAACAATACATCACGTCGCGCCCGGAGGCAGAGGCAGCTTTCCATTTGCTAATATAATATTAAATTGTATAAAAAAATATATAAAAAACGTTTAGGATAATTCAAATTTCTAAACTCGCGATAATATTATTACTATCATCATAGTCAGCCATAAAGTTCCACTGCTAAGCTCAGACCTTTCACATGAACAAAAGCACATGCATCAGAGAAATCAGGCTATAATCCTAGCTGGCCTAGTTGGACCAATAATAGGGTTTGACGATGCCACTAACGACAACAACCAGGAGCTCAAAATATTTCACACCTCTTCAGTGAACCGGTTCTGTAGGCACGTTAAGCCGTTTGGGTGTAAACATGGTGTAACCATTCGATGTAGCTGCGGCCTTGTCGAGGTAGCTGCGACCGTATCGACATACTCGAAGGTATTAAGATGTATTCCCTCCTGCCCGGTGACAATGGAGTTGGTATTGATCTGATGATCAGGTCCAGAGAAGGAGCTGCATTTACCCGATTCGTCAATCGTTTTTACTTTTACCCGACTGCGGGAGGGTAATGTGTTTGTCAGTCTATGTATGTATGTATGTTTGTTCCTTTGTACCATTGTAGGGACCAAACGCTTTTACCGATTTTGATGATTTGCACGTCACCGATTTGTCTTAACCTTGCGAGTGTCACTAAGGATTATGACAAAAAGATTCGAAAAAGAGGAGACATATACAAAGATACAGCCAGCGGTCAATGGATACAGCAGACAAATTCTCATTCTTGAATAAAATACCCGATGCCGATAAAATTATGTATCCCGATCAAACTGCAGAATACAGTCAGCACAGTAAAAATCTATAGTAAATACATATCCAGAAGACCTTAACACTGAATTAATAACAGAAATTCAACAGTTTCATTCATATGTCATAGGAGGTAAAATAAGTTCCAGACCCAGTGATTCGGCTCGCACATGTTTACATCAAACTCACGCACAATTGTATAAAATAATACCTACATGATGCTAAAATTGAATCTGCTTTCCCTGATGTGCCTGCGTATATTTTTATCGCTATTGCAAATTGCTCAGCGGAACGTTCTTTTTTAAAATTAAAAAACGGTCGGTCACCTTATCCTGTCCAACATCCCGTAGTACGCTGTGGTCATAAGCTTCAGTGAACCGGTATTGCGAAAGATACATAGGTAAGTACATCATAGATTCAGGACTATTATACGTAGTTCTATTATTTAGTCTGTGCTATTATCCCCCAAAGGGTCAGTCAGAGACTATAGGCAATGTGAAAGTAGTCCACTGCCATAGTCCACGTTGTGCTGAGCGTAATAGTAGGTGGTGAGCCCATCGCGAAAGATTCCTTATAATATTTTGATAGTTTACCTAACTTACTTATTCATAAAAAAATATTTTGCAAAAATCTTTGATGCACTTTTTGTCATAATTAATTAATAACACGAGTTTCCTGTTACAAATCATTGATGACTAGTAATTAAGTGACGTAGTTTCCCTATCCTTTAGTACCAAACTGCGTCGGATATTATTACCACACGCAATCGTATTGTTTCCAAAATACAATATTCTACAGTACAAAACAATCTTGCAGAGTGCAGAGTCCATTATGCATTTCAATCGTCCACTTGTCTGTTGGTCTTTGTTTATAAAAGCTTGGTTTTTTTACATAGTTTTATATTAGCTGTATTATTATTATTAAGTATATATTATTATTATTATTGTGCTAAACGCCTCAGTAATGTAATGCGCTCTCGTAAGCAAGCGCTCGGCTTGATATCTAGGTCTGAAACCTGGGTTCAATTCCCGGGACAAACAAGTGTGTTTTGTTTTCGATGTATAGCCCAAAGTAGCAAAATGTCAATACAAATGAAATAAAATAAACATCTCTCTAAAGCAGAGATAACTCATATGTCTATCGTTATCTTAGTCAGCCAAAATACGCGGATAGCTGGATAAAAACAAAATCTTATTGGTTGTTTACGACACATCCCCTGGCCTCTCCCCAACACCTATCTTCGCTTAGGATACTGGCTCTAAGAGGTCAATTGGTAGGTTGGTTGGGGACTACAAGTACAGTACCTAAAGGTCATAGGCGTAAATTGTTGAGGTGAGGAAAACGAGTAAAAGTATAGGTCACCAGCATTAAGATGTGATGATGCAAAAATATCTGATCATTGGTGGAAAGAATATTATAGGCATAGTAATGCCTTTCACCAACAATCAGATATTTTTACAGGCCGTCGCAAATCACATCTTAATGCTGGTGACTCTACGGCCTTGAAATGTTTTTCCATTGTTTTTTTTATAAAAAGTATTATGGGGTGGCTCCAGGTCTAGGTGGTTAAACTTTTTAGTACTTACCTATACGATACGTCTAAACGAAAGCACCCATCAGGTAAAGTTAATATTTTACTTCTATCTAAAATTAGCTTCTTGTTCATAATAATAACGAAAGATCAAAGTCTTTCTGATGAAAAGTTAGCACAAGTTTTTCTTGTTAATAATTCGATAATAGGTAGTAAAGTAACCATATTACAATGTAAGAATGAAAGAATAAATTAAAGTTTATTTGGCATAAATAAAATAACAACAACATACAATAAAATAAAAAACAGAAAAAAACAATGTCAAATAATAGGCAAGTGTCACGACGTTGGTGTTCTACAGAGAATTTGTCCATAAAAACAATGCGATTTCACTTTATCAGTAGGTGTGTAGTAGGTACATTAAGCATTGTACGATTTCACTGTTTATCGAGTAATAAGTACGTATCTAGACGTATCAGGATATAGATTTCCCCTTTTACGAATATCTTTTCGGTTGGTTACTAATCGGTGTACTTATTTATAAACCAGTTAAATAGGTGGTCCTTGATACGTATAAGTACTCAAGATAAACATCGAATTTGTTTTAAATCGCTATAATCACAAGGATGATAAAACAATAAATAAGTACTAAGTACTAAATTCGCGCTAATAGCATTAGAACTTTATCTTTTATTTTTATGATATTATTATTTTTATTTAAGTATTTACTTGTTCATTTAATACCATCTTTTAAAGAAAACCTGTAAGGTTTTAACTATGTCATGCAGCCTCTGTCAGAATAATTGTGCGATGAAAAGCAACAAATATGTTTGAAATATGTGTGATATGAAAAACGTTTTCACGGATAAAACTCGCGTTTATTAACTATCAGCATTTGCCCGGCGGTTTTGCTCGCTTTAATTTTTCGCGGATAAAAGTAGCACCGATAGATTGCCCTGTAGACTGCTGCCCTATAGAAAAATTTATATAAAAACGGCTTAGCGGCGTAAAAGCGAAATGAACAAACAAACTCAATATCGCATTTAAAAGATTAGGATATCACGTATTAATAAAATAGCTTTCCTAAGACACCCCAATTTATTTTTATTGTAAAAAAATTACTTACTTACATGAATTTTTAAAGTTTTTCGCGTAACTTTTAACTAAAATAATAAATATCAGCTTTTTTTTTGTATTCTTGCATTTCTTGCAAATCGAAACTTTAAGCGAGTCCTAGTGAATATTGCCACCGCGATTGCATTCAAATTGTGAGTAAGTAGTAAAAAATCATTTTCATTAAATGTGACCTATCTTTTTCTTAATCATTTTTCTTTTTATGACTCGATTCTACTCTCGATTCTGAACTAATTTCAAGATTTGAGCATATTTTATTTCATTTTATCCTAACGTTTCGATCATCTTACGGGGTCCATGGTCACATAGGGAAAACTGAGGTGTTGGTGGTTTTATAATTAATTGTAACTTGCAAACCGTTAATTATGAAAATAAGGAAGTATCATGTTATAAGAGCTCAGCTGTCGTTATACCAGACACAATGGAAATTAAATTGTTAGCAACCTCTACAAGTTTTCGTAACAGACAAGATAATCAGCTAATATAACGTCCCACTGCTTCCCACCATGGTCCATGAGCCATAATAATAACCCACCACGCTGTCCAAAGGTTAGTTTTTTTAACGACTAATATTTTACGTCAACAACCGCTTACTGGGACCAACGGCTTTACGTGCCGAAGCACGGTACTAGTAATGGGGTATTCCTTGAAGCGCACCAGACCAAGCGCACCTAAACTACTTATTCCTCCAAGCGCACCACATGGGTGCGCTTCGAAATAGGTGATTAAAATATAATATTTTTATTCCTCAAAGCGATCAAATGTTGATAGAGATGTAAGTAGAGTAACTAACAGAAAATATCGTTAACGAATAACGTATGTACGTTTATTTTTAGAGTATCCTATCTACCTCTTTTCATTTATGACACCCTGGTACCTACCTACTTTTAGTTAAAAAACGTGCAGCACCTAAGTAGTCCTTGTTTCTATTGACATTAATATTATGAATCTTTTAAGCTCGTCTCTGTTTTTTACCGTTGGTGCGCTTCGAGGAATAAAAATGTAATATCTTAATTACTTACCTATTTCGAAGCGCACCCATGTGGTGCGTTTGGAGGAATAGTTTAGGTGCGCTTGGTCTGGTGCGCTTCAAAACTGGTGCGCATCAAGGAATACCCCTAAATTATGCTGTAACTACTGCTATTATAGGCTGGTACCTACTATGTAAATTATGTTATGGAACGAAATATACATTTCAACCTACCTACTTATAGTGTAGGTACGCGTAAACTTAAGAAAACAATACTTAATATTATTTATATACAACAGTTTTGATCGGCATCCATGCACACAGCTGTTGGCAAGTGACAGGTCTCCATCCATTGAGGTATTATAACTAGAGACAACACCGCAAAGCCAGTTTTCGCTCACTAAGTTGCGGCCTGCGGCTGCAAACGCCTGAGTGATCTAAGCGATGGTGGCCGCAATCAGTGCGTGATAAATTGTTAGGCGGTATCGTCTCCAGTTTTATTATCTCAATGTCTCCATCCCACCCAATCCAACCTCAACCTTCACGTGTGCCGTGCGCCTATTTATAAAGCCAAAGATATGTGTAAACTATATAGCGAACGGACCTTTGTACTACAACCGTAATGAGTTCTAATGCACCACTCCGCTAAATTGATGTAACTAGCTCGATTCTATTGAGTTGTTTGTTTGTTAAATGGCCGTTATCATGATGCCTTGAGGCCGTGTGGCGCAATTTAATTGTTACAAAAATTGTTAAAGAGTAAACTTTGGACCGACATATCAATGGGCCAGTTTAGATACAGCTGGTGGTGGGAAGGTCAAGTTTTTCATATTAATGTAACCACTATCTGTTCGTAAAGAGTAAAACTTAGGTAAAGATAGTAAAAGCACGCAACACGTCAGTGCCCTTAGACAAATGGCAGACGCTTCCTGTCTATTCGTCAGCGTCTGTCAATAACAAATTGATTAGAATATTAAAGTGTAAAGAAATATAAAGCTAATTAATAAAGAATGAAAATGTAGTAAAAAGTTACTACATAAATTAACTCTTTAAAGTTTTAAAATCACCAACTTAGCGTTCGCTAAATGACGTATGGTTGACGACGATAGTCAAATCCCATATGTACTCTGTCATACATCATCATTTCCCTAACGAAATTTATAACAAGTGTAGAATTAAATTTTTTATATCACCACAACCTTGGCATTTATCAGTTATATTGATAGTCAATCTTTTTTTATTTATCTTCTATGACAGACATAAATAATAGGCTAATCGTCCTGACTTAGCTCATAGTCAATGGTGAAACTGGCTTTTGAACTGGCCTTCTAGCGTTTGGTAGCATAAAGGTAGGCTATGTCATAGAATCGTTTTATTTCTTCATTCCATGACACGTAATTTTATTTAGTTATAAGTATTTTTTTATTTACTTACAAAAGAAAGAAAGAAATAAGTTTATTCATCAAATAAGTACCTAAGTGCTAATCTAATCACTGCAGAGTTCCTAATGGTCGTGCCACACTAGGGTATACCAATAACAATAATAATAATAAATTTGTTTGATAAAGTATAGCATAATAATATAGTCTCTATACTCTCCACTGATTCTAAAGTGTATAAGTTCTCTCCATGCCACTGGTTGTCTGGAAGAAATCGCTATATAGCGATAAGACCGCGAAATTGTAGCGGTGTATCATACTTGTATCTTTTTTATGTTTAGTGTATACCTAATGTAATGTATATAACTGTTGCAATAAAAGTATTTTCTATCTATCTATCAAAGTACTCTATCATTGAAATCATTACAGTTAATGGGGTATTGGCTTAATTACTACGCTTGCCAAATGCGGATTGGTAATCATAAGCCAGAGCTATGCATCAAACAAACTGAAACACACTTTGCCCGCCATGGAATTGAACCCTGGACCTCCGGTTCTCCGGTTCTCGACCACCGAGTTGATTTGATAATAATAATATCAACGTATTATCTACCATCCAGTTGATACTATAATGGTAACGTGTAATCCTACAGATAAATATAAAATTACATACATACGTGTAATCACGACTATTATCCCCGAAGGGTTAGTCAGAGACTGGCAATGAGGACCGCAAAAGCAGTCCTCTGCCATAGTCCACTTTATAAGATCTTTAAAAGTTGTCACAAGATTTTTAACAATGTTTTCTAGGAATCTCTCAACTCAATTAATAAATTATCAATTAAAAAGTTTATATTTAAAAACTTAAGCACAGAATAACACTTAGGTAAATATTAAATAACAGGGATTTTACGAATGATAATAAAAATATTATTTTCTAATAAAAATAAATACAGAACTGGACAAAAAATATCGATATAAAATGCACAGTCACACATAAATAATTGTACTTTGACCCACTTCGGAATTTGACTCACTTGACTGCATCTCTAATAGGTAATTAATTTAATTCCAACACTAAAAATAGTTGACTAGGTTTTACTGTAAAAAGTACTCACCAAAGAGGGTTTGTCTGCCCATAACTCAAAGTCGGCAAATACGTGTTCAGTCAAAGACTCATTGCCAACCTGGATCTCGCCCCAGGGCGAAGTCAGGTACTTCGTGTCAAAGTTTGGTGCGGTTTGAGTGGCTAACGACCTCACGTACTGTTGGGATAACACTCGGTTCGTCTTTACCCTCCTACCATTCTTGGGCCAAGAGAGAAATTGGCGCGCGAAATTCCCGCGCAAAACTTTTAAACCCGACATAATGTTTCCGCTCCGCAGTGTTTACGCGGGAAACGTTAGCTCTACAATGTGAGCGCGCGCGCATTCTCCGCGTTTTGGCGCGTTTACAGAACCGTCTGCTGCGTCGCGCGGCCAAAGTCCAACGGCTTATTTATCCGAGCGTTCTTAATAAAAATGTTGATATCAATAATAATTATAAGTACACTGGGCAAACATGAAAAAAAATGTTACCAATTAGTTGCTTTGCTATTAGCGATAAAGTTTGTAGAATAGGTATACAGATATTTTGATAATTTATCCATCGATGCTATGTCATGTCATTGTTTGATAACTGTAATCCTCTGATAAACGTGGCAGAATGCATTAAAAAATAGATTATATTGGTGCATCTTATTTACTTCCACGCCCTTTATAAATTTTTGTTTGTTGCGAAAATCTGTTGTTCCATACTAAATTATGAATTTTCACGAACTATGTGGATAGTAAGGCTTTATCATCAGCCTTTATGTGTCCCACTGCTGGGCACAGGCCTTCCTACATAGGGAGATTGGGCCCGACCACGCCCAGCTCGGTTTTAACGACTACAATCAACGACAACAATCGGGCGCGCTAAAATTGTCTAACTTCAACATCCATCGCAATCGCTTGAAGTAAGTATTGCTAAGCCCAAATGGGTAACATGTTGTACTGGAATACTTATTGATGACTCTACCTTTGTATCACATTCATGAACAGCAATAAATACTTTGAACTTAAACTTGAAGTATTGCTTCAAGCTGCTATATTGCTTCGCTAGTTTGCTTATTTAAAACTATTTTTTTAAATTACAAACTAGCGAAGCAGCGTATTTCTACTTGAAAGCGATTGTGATAGATGTTGGAGTTAGACAATTAGCCCCCCGGACCAACGGGTTTATGTGCCTTTCGAAACACGGAGGAGTGCTTTTTTTTAAATTTGATTTACCGGCAACCTTGCATTGCGAAAGTAGCTTTACTGGCAAGATCGCAAACCTTTACCGTCGATAAAGCTTGCCTATTTTCAATTATAAAAAAAAATGTTTTTATTGCGATTTGATAGAAGCGCTTGACTTTTACCTTACTTATAGGAAAGTGACGATAAGGCCACAAAGGCGCAGAAGCACTTAACCGAAATCCTCTACCTACCTACTAATGAGGAATTAACTAACTTATTTCGAACTGTCGGAACACAAAAATAGTTCCATGCAAAACCACTTAGGTACCCGGTAATTACACAGAGGAAGAAACATAGTAGACTATCTTATCTCTGGCAGAACACAGAAAGGCTTCTAACATTTTTGTTATGGCGACAAACTTAGATAAAGTAATAGTAGGTAGCTATTTAAATCAAGTCGGAGCACCAACCAAAGTTGCCACTAGACCACAGAGGCGTTTAATAAAATGAATTAAACTGATCTCTAATATATTTTGCAAAACGTTTAAGTCGGATTTCGTAAGTATTTTGACTTGCAGTCACTCAGTAAGTGTTGACTTTTAAACATTTAAAGCGCTGCACTGGTGTTTCACTGGTTGCAATCACAATTTCAATCGCCTAAAGATAAAAATATGGTAGGAATATACATCCCACTGACTTTAATTGATCATCAGTTGTGGTCCTCCGTGCAATGTTTGACTATGTGCATCCGCTATGACAAGATCGGTTAAGTGAGAACTTATAGGTAATATCAACGGATGTTTAGTGTCATAGCTGATACTCGCTTCGTCTAAACGACCACTTAAAAAAGTTTAGAAAAACCAAAAAGCTAATGAAAAAGCCATCGTGAATAAAACTGGTGCTAATTAACCCTAATTAGCACCAGTTCGATTCACGATGGCTATTTCATTAGCTTTATGGTAGGACACGTGGCCTTATTCGTCGCTTGCCCATCGTGGTCCTGAGCCATCCCCAGAGGGGATAAGGGATGGTCCACACGCCACCACCTATTTAAAAAAAGGACACGTGGCCAGGAATACCTAACTGTATTTTTTGGAATATTCTAACACCTAAAAATAGGTCCATAATATCCTACGTTGGTATTACAACGGAGAAATTAAGCTGTCTCTTGTTTTTAATCTACTGAGGGGGTCCTGCACAAAATTGTGAAAATTTACGTACTTACTTATTTTTTAGACTATGCGCTGAATTAGTTAAATACCTACTTACATTAAAACGACTTATTTAAGTTAGCCTGATCATTGCACAAGGTCATGGCCTTGTTGAAATCTACTGACTCCTAAAACCAAATATTTTCGACAAATTTCTTAATTTTACGCATGAAACAATAATTCTTACATGAAAATATTTGTATTGATATTCCGCAGGGCACCCCGTTATTAAAAAAGTAAATTTTAATTTTTAACACAAGCGCGTGATGGTTTTGTACATTTCGCAGAATAAAAACATTGCTCTAATTAAATTACTAGGTCTGAAACTTCAAAACAGAATTGTGCTAATTATAAATATCATTAAGATTGTTTTGCTTTGAAGTTCATTAAGAGACTTATGTCAGTTTTTGCGATCGCGCGGCACCCCCTTAAGACAATGTATTATATGCTTAAGATGCTGTGTGATAGCGGCTCATTGTTAGAATACTTCCAGTACCAACTACCAACCTATCGAAGACGACTAACGGACTAAAGACTGCATGCTGCTACTGCAACAGCATAGAGCGGCGATGGGCTCACCACTAATTACCCTGAGCACATGTGCAGTTGTTATTTTGTGAATTGGGACTGTGGCAGTGGACTGCCCTTGCGGTCCACATGGCCTAGTATCTGACTAACCCTTTGGGGGTTATAGTCGTGAGCGTGGATTTAGAAAAAAAAATTCTACGTGAGTATAGTGACCACCGAGATTTTTCATTGGTTTCTTGGTCGGCTCCACCGAAACCCCGTTCATGTTTAGCATTAGTAGAAGCTATTTAGCATGTAAAACTAAAAATATGAGCATAAAAAAATCATTAAAAAATATCAATAAAATGTAAGAACCCTTAGTACCGGACGATCTTACGAAAGTCAATGACCGAGGCGCTTCAAGGGCTCCGCCTACCCCCCGCCCGCCGCCGGCGCAGGCGACCGGCCGGGAAAGTTCCTAGGGGTCACAGTATACGAGTAGATAAGTTGAACGTTACTACGTTTTCGACAAAAAGTCACTACAACTTTTTTTACTTTGCTCGTAAAGCGATTATTATTTCATAAATAGGTACAACACTTTTTTTGTATTACATTGTTTTCGGCTCCAAAACCAATGGAAATCTCGGTGTATAGAGATACAAATTTTTAATAAGTTTAACATTGAAACCAATTTTACTTTAATCCTCTTGGAATAACACAGTTGAAGTTTTATTCTAAAGTAGTACTTAAAGGAATACCTAAGGAAATCAAATAAATAAATCGAAATAACAACAATCATTTTATTTAATACTTTAACTAAAATAGAAATAAATACGATCTAGTATACCTCTTACGTATCACTTAAACTTGTGAAATTTTACATATTTATTTGTCTGATAATTTATTTTAAACTTAAATGATACATTAGAAGATTTAAACAATTCTTATATACAAATAATTACTCTAGTCTAGTAGATTGTTCAGTAAGTAGAACCTCCTATGTGGCAGTTGCCGATTAACATAAACGCTTTATTACCATGTCACTGCAAAAACTTTTATATCTTACTCACTCAAAAGTCAAAAAACGCATAAGAGGACTGAGAGTGACAAGGTAGTATAGCGACATTTCAGTTTTAATTCGGATAAAAATAAAAACCAGAAACGACAAAGTCAAAATGTAATTATTATTATCTGATGGCGGCTCCACATTAGTGCCGTGAATTCACGCACGAATTCACGACATGAATTCACGGCACAAGTCGTAATGGGATTTCCACATTCACGGGATGCTCACAATCGTTCGTGAAACCCGCCGCGAAATGGACGTAGAAGCTGCTGCTGCAACATCTTTGTTTGCTGCTGTGGCAACATACTGTTTAGACGTCCAAAACATTATTAGAAAGCGTCCGAAAAAAAGTAGATGGTGGATGACTGAAATACATCGTAACCGATCAAAGTATAGTCTGGAGTAAAGTAATTAATTTCCTCTTTGGTAAACTGGCACGGGGCCGGGAATGTGGATTTGTACGCGTGAACGCCGCTCGAACCCTTTGTCGCGGGACAAAACACGCGCGCGATCATGCCTGTACCTACCTGATCAGATCGGGGAACAGGCGTGAACCCCGTGAAAACGTCCACATTCACGTTCACGCCTGTCCACGGAGCTTTACAGCACTAATGTGGAGCCGCCATTACAGTTTTTTGTGACATTTTAAGTTAATCCTTTAAAAAGCAAGCAATTAACCTCAGCCAAAATAACTAATTAGGCACGCTAAACGTTATGTCATGTAAGATAATGTCGTTCTTTTTTATTCACCACAGTTAATAAATTATTGCTTTGATATTTCTTTACACATCTAAAAACGCGTAGGTAATATTAAATTCTAAG
Source organism: Scoparia ambigualis (assembly GCA_963921215.1). NCBI lineage: Eukaryota > Metazoa > Arthropoda > Insecta > Lepidoptera > Crambidae > Scoparia > Scoparia ambigualis. The sequence goes on from OY992518.1 coordinate 13,445,811, forward strand.
CGCGTATTCTCTAAAAGTTGCGATTTTCATACTTTTATATTTAGTTCTCGACGGGTAAAGTAAATGACGAAAAACCTGAAAATGGAATTGCGCTAACCTAAAATACTCTACAAAATATGAACAGATCTTATCTCTCGTTAGTCTCGTTACACCAGCTGTCCACAATATAACGTCACATGTGCTTGGTAATTCTTATTGCAAAGAGATAAGGTACAATTAACTTTCAGTAACGATGATTGCGTCGTCCCTAGCCCCTACTCATTACAAAACAATGACTGAATTTTTGATGTGAGGTAGGGAGGTAGGTAGGTAGGTAGGTAGGTAGGTAGGTAGGTAGGTATGTATGTATGTAGGTAGGTAGGTAAGGTATTAATTTTGCAAATTCTTCTTATGCAGGGACATACGAAACGGAAAATTTTCGCAAGCATAGTTTTGGGCAAAATTATATCGTTGTGTTTGTGGCCATATATACATTTAATATTACACAAAATTTACAACTACACAGGTACGCATCGAAGCGGCACTATACATTTAAATCATATCAGACCACGTCTATAAATTATTATTTTATAGTTCACGACGTGATTCTTATTGCTAAGACGTTATGGTCTAAGGACACAGGCCAAGTGTAGATATACGTCAACAACAAACGTCAAACACATAACTATTAAACCATTTTATAACTCAGAATAATTTAAGCTAAATATATAAAAATAAATATGTATGATAAACTATGTATGATTTACTTACAGTATTTTCCAACGCTAAATCAAATAGGAAACCGCCAAAAAAATAGGAGAAATTAAATTATTGTCTGAGCTTAACTTGGAAGATTTTGTAGCACCTATTAGTCCTAGTATCAACAAAGACATATCGGCTGTGAATATAAAATATTATAACGTTAACAAGAAATAAAAAATTTTAAATAACAGTTACATTTGTAATAATTCAAAATTATAACAATAAAAAGTAGACTAAGGGCTCCCACACATTAACTATCTACAGTCACAAATTGTTTACCACATTAAAAAAAAAAGAAAAAAGCACCGTTATATCCCAAAAACGTAAAATTAAGAAATATAATACATGTACATAGTTCATGTGACCTTTAGTTATTTAGTGTATGAGAGCCCTTAAATTTTAGTTGGTCTTCTGCACTTCTCTTTTATCCCTTGACTTGGCAAATGTTTGATGTGTGATAAGTTCCCTAAAGAAGCCACCTTCTTTTGTCATCAGTTCCGTGTAAGTTCCCTTCTCTACAACTACTCCGTTTTCTAACACTGCAACTTCATCTGCCGACTGTATTGTACTTAATCTGTGTGCGATAGTGAGAACGGTCCGGTCCTTACTGATTTCCTTCAAAGCCTTATCAACTAAATATTCGGAGTAGGCATCTAGCGCTGAGGTAGCTTCATCTAATATCAGGATCTTTGGGTTCTGTAACAATACGAATACCACATTACAAATTGAGATTAATATCGACTAGTAGTTGTATTAAAAAACCGCCTCGTAAGTCTAAAATAAAAAAATATAATAAAAGCTATAGACCTGGCTCTGAAACACGCGCACAATCTTGTCTTTTCTTATTATAATATATTTTTTTACTATCTTGTCGACGTTTTGCTGTTGTTTGACTTGGTAGTTTTTCCTAAGTTTTACTTTACTTTTACTTTGTTTTTTTTTATTAAATAGGACAGTCAACAAGACTTGTCTTTTTAATAATAAACAAGAAAATATTACATGTACGGTTCGGAACTAAATGCTGCCCACACTGTCGAAACGTCATTCAACGAGATTCGGAGAACGAGATAGAGACGTCATTGAACAAGACAGAAAAAAACCTAACAAAAATTTAATAACATAGCAATAAGTAACAAAAGGTATACATTTATTTACAAAGAGAGGAATCATCGTATTAAACAGTAAACCTTCCACAATTCTTAGTAATTATGTTATAATGGTATCGCATCCTATTCAAAATGAAGTGTTGCGTTACATGTGATTAGTTTGCGTATAATAATACTTTGACGATGGCGCATGCGATAGTCACCATCCACTGCTTAATTGCCCTTCAACTGGCTGCTATTAGCATTCTCGTTGCTAGCTACTACCATCATGTTATGAGCTTATGTAGAAGTGTATTGTAGTTATAATTTGTATGAATTTGCCAGCCTATAGTGTAGAAGTGTGTTGCAGTTATGATTAGTGTCTACATACTTTAATAAAAGGCGCGTGTAATAGCTACTCATCCACTGCTTCTGGCCGCCGCTATCCACGGCAGGCCCAGTCTTGCCGCTTCCAATCTACATGGCTAGCTACCACCATATCAAGAGTTTACGTTATAGAAGTGATGATGGTGACTCGCTGCTTTTGGCTAAACTAAACTGCCCGCTCCTAAGCGTAATTCGCACCTGAGCTATATTTTTAGACGAGTAGAAGTACATTGCCATATCTTAACAATGGCCCGTGCGATAGCCACTCTTTGCTTCTGGCCGCCGCTGAGCTGTCCGCCCTCGCGACTAGCCAACACCATATCACACGCTTATGTAGAAGTGTGTTGCAGTTTGTGATTAAAGTCTGTATACCTTGATGATAGAGCGTGTAATAGCTACCCACCCGCTACTTCTGGCCGCCACTATAGCCGCTCATGACCGAATAGTCCTTGTCTAGCCGCTCCCAGCCGTCGTATCTAGCTACTACTACCATCCACCATTTCAATTGCTATAGAGGTAGTGCATTTGTAATTAATTTCTATCACTATACCTTGACTATGGCCCGTGCGATAGCCACCCTTTGCTTCTGGCCGCCACTGAGCTGGCCGCCGGGCGCGCCGACCTGCCGCTCCCAGCCCTCGCGACTAGCCAACACCATATCATGAGCTAGTGTTTCTACATTAGTTGCAGATGTTAATAGTGTCTGCACACCTAGAGGATAATAGTTCCACTTCCAGCCTATATGGCTATTTATCACTATATTTAGAGTTTATTTTCCAGAAGTGATGATGGAGACTCGCTGCTTCTGGCTAACTAAACGGCCCGCTCTAAAGCCTAGTTCAAACCTGAAACTGAGCTATATGTTTAGACGAGTAGAAGTACATTGCCATACCTTGACGATGGCCCGTGTGATAGCCACTATTTGCTTCTGTCCGCCGCTGAGCTGTCCGCCGCGCGCCGACCTGCCGCTAGCAGCCCTCGCGACTAACAAACACCATTGAGCTAATGCAGAAGTGTGTTGCAGTAGTGATTAGTGTCCGTATACCTTGACGATGACCCGTGCAATAGCTACCCACCCGCTGCTTCTGTCCACCACAGGCCCAGTCTTGCCGCTTCCAGCCTATATGGCTAGCTACCACTATATCAAGAGTTTACGTTATAGAAGTGATGATGGACACTCGCTGCTTCTGGCTAAATTAAACTGCCTGTACTAGTTACCACCATATCGTAAGCTATTGTTGAATTGTGTTGCAGTTGTTGTATACCTTGACGATAGCACGTGCAATAGCGACTTGCTGCTTCTGGCCACCGCTATGATCGCCCATGGCCGAACAACCCCCATCTAGACACTTTTAGCCTTGGTACTAGCTACCACCACATCATGAGCTAGTGTAGAAGTGTGTTGCAGTTGTTGTATACCTTGATGATGGCGCGTGCAATAGCGACTTGCTGCTTCTGGCCACCGCTATGATCGCCCATGGCCGAACAACCCCCATCTAGACACTTTTAGCTATGGTACTAGCTACCACCATATCATGAGCTAGTGTTGAATTGTGTTGCAGTTGTTGTATACCTTGACGATGGCGCGTGCAATAGCGACTTGCTGCTTCTGCCCGCCGCTATGATCACCCATGGCCAAACAAACCCCCATCGACATTCTCTTAGCCTTGGTACTAGCTACCACCATATCATGAGCTAGTGTTGAATTGTGTTGCAGTTGTTGTATATCTTGACGATGGCGCGTGCGATAGTCACCCGCTGCTTCTGACCGCCGTTATAGCCGCTCCAGCTCTCGCAACTAGCTACCACTATATCATGAGCTAATGTTGAAGTGAGTTGCAGTTGTGATTAGTGTCTGTATACCTTGACGATGGCGCGTGCAATAGCGACTTGCTGCTTCTGGCCGCCGCTATGATCACCTAAGGCCGAACAGGCCCCCATCTAGACACTCTTAGCCTTAATACTAGCTACCACCATGTCGTGAGCTCATGTAGAAGTGTGTTGCAATTGTTGTATACCTTGACGATGGCGCGTGCAATAGCGACTTGCTGCTTCTGGCCACCGCTACGATCGCCCATGGCCGAACAGCCGCCATCTAGACACTCTTAGCCTTAATACTAGCTACCACCATATCGTGAGCTGGTGTTGAAGTATGTTGCAGTTTTTGCATACCTTGACGATGGCGCGTGCGATAGCCACCCTCTGCTTCTGGCAGCCGCTGAGCTGTCCGCCGCACGCGCCGACCTGCCGCTCCCAGCCACTACACTAGTTGCAGTTGTTAATAGTGTCTGCATACCTAGAAGATAATAGCTCCGCTTCCAGCCTATATGGCTAGCTACCACTATATTAAGAGTTTATTTTCCAGAAGTGGTGATGGAGACCCGCTGCTTCTGGCTAACTAAACGGCCCGCTCTAAAGCCTAGTTCGAACCTGGACCTGAGCTATATGTTTAAACGAGTAGAAGTAAATTGCCATACCTTGACAATGGCGCGTGCGATAGCCACCCTTTGCTTCTGGCCGCCGCTGAGCTGGCCGCCACGAGCACCGACCTGCCGCTCCCAGCCCTCGCGACTGGCTAACACCATATCGTGGAGGTGAGCAGTTCTAGCCGCCACTAGCCACGAAGGCTCTTTCTGGTTACAAATATCAATTATTATTTATTTAATATTCTTTGCATGGACTTAACGCCACATGACATTCGGGTAAGGAAAGTGTAAAGAGAGAGAGAGAGAGAGAGTAAGGAGATATGGTGTCTAGTGACGACGCTTTTTAAGTGCTAAGCGACTGCCATCTTACGACAACAACCGGGACCAACCTGTCTTCTGAAGCACGGAGAATCTCAACATAATTTTTAATATTGTTGTGACCCATCCGATGATTATTATATTTGGTTGCGGATACACTATTATTTTTTTTATAGAAGAGGTAGCAAATGTATCATCAAATGTACAATGTACATTCCCGACACTCTCTATTCTCTATTATATAACAGGATAAGAAGGGCACCGTAAAAGTGAACTGAATTGAGGTGCGGTTGACTGCATTCTATAATTGTAAGCAAATTTCTACAAAATCGTTGAATTCGTATTTTTATTATACCTTTTTGTCATCTTCTTCCTCGTTATAGTCATCGGGAGCACCGTACAAGATGTTCTCCTTTATGGATCCGTTGAATAAGACGGGTTCCTGCAATGTATGTGTATTGTGTTCGTTATGTTTTGTAAAATTTGTTGCTTTTTGACTGTCTTTGTTTGTTGTAAGAATAAGAGAAGTTAAGGCATAGGTCTTGTTGACACCCAGTTTTGTTTTGATTTGTTTTGTCAATTGACTAATTTTCACCATTCCCTGCATGTTTACTTCTGTGTTTTTGTATGTTTTAACTTTATGTCCCCTCAGGCGTCCACGGAAGACCAGCGTCGGGGTACCTACTAGGTGCCTTGACATTATGCTGAGTGGAAGCCTTTTTTGTGCCACATAGTTTAAAATTTGTTTTATTGTAATTATTTTGTTTATTTTGTTTGTACGTGTGTCACAGAATAAATATTTTTTCATTCATTTCATTCATTCATTTCATTTCATTCATTCATTCATTCAATACATAGAACCATAACTGTCCAATTAAATCACAAATACAAAAGGGTTGTACTATTGGATTAGCGAACAGTGACCTCATTATTAATCCATCAATTTAATAGTCACTCCACAACTATACATACATACTCGTACATATAATCACAACTTTTATCCCAGAAGAGTTAGCCAGTGACTAGGCAATGAGGACAGCAAAAGCAGTCGTCTACCATAGTCCACTTTTTGACAAATAGCTGAACATGTGCTCAACGTTACAGGTGGTGAGTCCATCGCCGCTCTATGCTGTTAGAAGTATGTGCAGTCTTTAGTCCGTTAGTCGCCTTTTACAACACCCAAAAGAAGAAAGGGGTGGTAGTATTCTTTTAATGACTGACTTTTAATGAATGGCTCCGGATGACTATACTCATTAGGCCTGTAACCTCACATTATAACCTTCTATTATTACATACATACATAATATAATCACGACTATTATCCCCGAAGGGTTAGTCAGAGACTAGGCAATGAGGACCGCAAAAGCAGTTCACTGCCACAGTTCACGTTTCACCAAATGACAACTGCACATGTGCTCAGCGTAAAAGGTGGTGAGCCCATCGCCGCTCTATGCCGTTGGATGTATGTGCAGTCATGGTCCGTTAATCGCCTTTTACGACACCCAAGGGAAGAGAATTTCTATTTTCTGGGAACTACATGATTATTTCATCTGTGACATGGACAAACATACTATATCATACATACAAACACATAATTATCTGCGGCTCGAATTGATAACCTCTTTTTACGACATCGGTTAAAAATTAGACCAAATGCGACCTTGACAAAATGCGGACTTTGACCATATGCAACCATGCCAGAATGCGACTTTGACCAAATACGACTTGGACAAAATGAGACTAATGCGTTTGGACGAAATGCGACTTGGACATCATGCTATGATACCTTAGTAAGTATTCTATGAATGAGCCGCCACCAGGAAAGGACTTTATTTATTGATTTTAGAAAATTAATTATACAAAGACTACAACAACATACTAAAAAACACTTGTAGAGAATGCCACGTGGCGTGAAGTCCGCCTTTTGCAGTTTATGTTTTGTAAAGAAGATTAAATAAAAAAATAAACACACTTTAAACATACCTGACTGACGAAACCGACATGACTCCTCAACCATACTGGGTCTAGTTCCCGGATATCCACTCCGTCCAATAGTATTCGCCCCTTATCCGGGTCATAAAGCCTCAGTATTAAGGAGGCTATAGTACTCTTCCCGCACCCCGACCTGCCCACTAATGCTATAGACTTCCCAGGTAGTAGGTGCAAGTTGAAGCCTTTGATAAAAGGCGCACCGTTGTAACTGAACCAAAGGTTGTCCAAGATTATTTCACCTTTCGGCCTGTCTTTTGGTCTTAACCCACCTAAAAACAAATAACGGTTAGATCTTTACGATACTATAATACGTAAGTTAGTTAACGTCTTTATCTAAAAGCCTATAACTATACAATAAAAAAATACAAATAAGTGTTTGTAAAGGCATACATTGAATAAAGAGTTTGACTTTATTCTGGCATCAATTAATGAATGATGTTTAACTTTCACTCCTGTTAATGACCACGCCACACTAGATAGATTATCTATTCAACCTACAAAATAATTAACTGAGCTATTCGAAAATACGTTTTAGAATTTAATTTATTATAAGCCAATTCTTTGTCTACTTCGGTTGGGAATATAGGATATAGCTTCTTCAAAGCATTCACGGTACTGAACGAGCATTTAGTGTGGATAAAGCCTAAATCCAATAATTAAATTGCGCAAAACACAGTGCATTTAAATTTTTAATACCACTCTCTACATATATAATTTATCTACGTAATTCGTTTCTAACACAAATAATTTAATGTAGACGTGCCGCATAAAAGACCATGCTCGCGCTTTCATTGTGAAAGAGTTGCAACTTAAATCAACTTCAACTTACCCGCCACTGGAATGCTTGGTTCTCTATCAATAATCTGCCACAGCCTAGTCGCGGCTCCCACGCCCTTATTGAGTTGCGTGTAAAAGTTGCTGAGACCACCGATACTTATGCCGACGTATGCGGCGTATAACAGAAACGAGGTCAGATTGCCGACTGACAACTGCTCCGTAGCAACCATGCCGCCGCCGTAGTATAGTACTAGGATGATTATTACGTTACCCGAGAGGCCCGTCTGGAATAATAAGTTCGTAGTTGGAGTTAAGTCACTAAGGGTGGATTCGACCAAACTGGAATAAGGTCTTATACCTAGATTAAACGCCGAATTTGTATAGACTAATCTTGGAGTAAGCCTTATTCCAGTTTGGTCGAATCCACCCTAAACTAGACAATGTGTCACAATTAACACAGTATTGTTTCAATTAAGGCCATTGAGCCAGTAAACAAATAGCTTGTCTGTGACTGTCACATCTTAGTGCATTGATTAGGTACTCTTAGGGTGGATTTCACCAAAGTTGTATAAGTCTTATTCTAAGTATAAATCCATATTTACACGCGTGTAAATGAACTTTACGTTTCACCAACGCTTAACCTAATGATAAAGTCACTACACTACAGTTAATTCTTATACCGCCAATTTAGGCCGTATTAGCCCCTATTCTTAAGATAATAACGTCACTAATGTCATTTAAAGCAGCCTTCAAATTAATATTGTAAATAAAAAATGCCGCGTCGTTTGAGATTGTTGATTGACGAATCTGATAGCAGTGATGAAGATTATTTTAGGCCCACGCCCGAGATGGTTTAAGGAAAGAACAAATTACTTAGAAGATTAACAACAACAAAATTTTTTTTGATGTCATCGTCAGAAACGTTACGTCAAACAAACAATATTACGCCAGAAAATAGAAAAGTGTCAAGCGCCTTTGCTCTCGTACGAGATAAACTGCAACTATACTCTGGTGGTTAATACGCTCATTCGTTCGATCCACATAGGTTCGTTCAATAGCACAGAGTAACTATGCGAGAGTAACTTAGTCTTACATTAGCGTGGTGAAATGAAATACAAGTTATACGTATGATAAATCTAGGAAGTAAATTTATACTCGGGTAGCTATTCTCGTGTAATTTTGATATTGGTGAAATCGGGTCTTAAAGACATAACTCTTAATAATTTTACCGGATAGCAACAACAATAAAATTCTTGTCTGAAATGTATCATTGACAAACAATGCGTTGTTCAAATGCTTTATTTTATTAATAAAGTCGTACAAAGGCATATATTCTTTAAAAGTGTGATAAATTTTATCTTAAAATAATAATAAAAAAAGTTAAACGTAAATAAAAGTATTTACCATTCCATAAAAACTACCAACAGCCAATGATTCTTTGTAGGCCAGTTTGAGCAGACTTTCGATTCTCTTTCCATATGACTCGCATTCCATTTGTTCCTTGCTAAATGTTTTTACAGTCTTTATGTTTGAAATTTTCTCTTCAGCCAACTGCAAAATAGAAGCAACATTTAATATCCATATTAAATTGACTTCACCGTTATTCGAAGCTTATAGCTATATGGGATAGCAGTGTTAAGTTCCTGCCTATATCGTTTTTCTTTTCTAGCTTATAGCTTTATCTCGTTCTATGGTTTCACATTGGAGGGGGTGGGCGCGATATACATTTTAGACAGCTATATTGATCTTTATGTCTTTAGAGATAAGCTCCAAAAACTGTAAAATATGTATATTCTTCTGACGCTGACTAGACTGTAACAAATCAATATTTATTTCTCAAAGAGTATTGTCTGTATGGTGGCGGCTTATTATTAAAAGAATACTAGCAACCCATCTCTTCTCTTGTGTGCCGTAATAGCCGACTAACAGACTAAACACTACTCATAATCTTTAATTGTAAGACTCTGCCTGACTATGTTTCTAATTTTCATGCAATTATTTCAAATAAACAGTTTAATTTTATTTTTTTTTACATCTAAGAGTATAAAGTGGCGATGGGCTTACACCACGCTGAGTATATATGCAGTTGTTATTTGGTGAAAAGTGGACTGTAGCATTGCAATTGACTACTTGACAGCGCTCAAGTATTTTAAAAATTACAAACGCTTATTTTATACCCCGTACAATATTTTTTTTTCGAAAAAGCTTTATTTAATAGAGAAAAACATATTTTTTTTCATTCATTTCAAATTTCGTGCGAAAACGGTTGGTCACGTGACATTTAGCCCTGTGACGTCACACTACATTAGATAAAGAAATTATATCATGAAACCTGACAGATAGTTTTTGTATATTTTGTAAAATGTGACGTCATACGAAGCTCAATCATGGCCGCCCGTGTTTTGGGTCTTGTAATCCACAAATAAGAAATCGCAAATTTATTTTGTAAAAATAAAATATTAACAAGTTATCTTAATAAAAAAACTATTGGATAATTATCGTTAAATTATAAACTACCATAACCGACATATTTCATATTTTATTGTTACAACTATCAAATAGCAATTGCACTGCTTTTTCTATCCTTATTGCCTAGTGTCTGACTAACCCTTTGGGTATGATAGTCGTGAGTATAGATGCGAAGCCGGTTATTAACGATTTTAACCAAGCGGTTATAATTGCATCATCACCATCATCAGCCTATAAACGTCCCACTGCTGGGCACAGGATTCCCACGTGGACAATAGCACGTGGGGATATTGGGCCACAACCCACCACGCTGGCCCAATGCGGGTTGGTGGGTTTTAACAACTGCCATGTTACGACAACAACCGGGTCCAACGGCTTAACGTGCCTTCCGAAGCACGGAGGAGCCCGAGATGTTTTTAATTGGTCGCCCATCCAGCGACCCGGCATTTTGAAAGTTGCCTAGCGAGCAAGATCGCAAGCCGAACGCGCAAGCCGCTGCGCCATCGAGCTCCTCGTTCGCATTTTTCATTATTAACGCTTAACCGCATTTTAGGCTTGTTCCGGTGAAATCAAATCAATTCAATCGAAGCGGCAACGTCTCGTATGCTCAAATTATGTTCATAGGTAGGTATTTTTAATAAGTAATAAATAAGTAGCTAGTTTGTACATTTCCTACCGTGTCGAGTAGCGGTGCAAGAATACTATCACCCCCCTTCCCTTGGGTGTCGTAAAAGGCGACTAACGGACTAAAGACTGCACGTATATCCAACAGAATAGAGCGCCGATGGGCTCGCCAACTGTCACGCTGAGCGTCATGTGCAGTCGCTATTTGGTGAAAAGTGGACTATGGCAGAGGACTGCTTTTGCTGTCCTCATTGCCTAGTCTCTGACTAACCCTTCGGGGATAATAGTCGTGATTATATTATATGTATGCATGTAGTTTGTATATTTCAGTTACGTAAATTATTTACGTTTACGTTAAATTACACATATTTTAAGCTGGATTATGTACCTTTGTCGCTTTAACTATGATTTATAAAATCTAAAATGGAATCTTTATCCTTCGGAAATCGATTTTTCACTATACCTAGGAGTTGACTACACAATAAAAAGGCGATTATTTACCCTTTTTCTTTGTCGCAGACGTATAATTAACTGTTAATAACCGCATTTTATCGGTAACTAACCATGGTAAAGTAACGGTAGCTAACGGGTTTTTACAACTATAGTCGTGACCGTGAGTGCATGTATGTAATAGTTAATAACAGCTCTGCTACAATAAAAGGTGCATCACGAGTTCGCGAATCCCTTCTAGTAAGTATCATAAGTGGAAGGCTCTACCAAAATCTGAACTGGTAATAGATTAGTTAGGTACAGGTAGAGTAGATTAGTTAATCAGATTAGTTGTTAAGTCTTAACTACAAGTTAGTTAACTGTTTTTTATTAGTATTGACGTCAATAATATAAGTGCCTGTAAAGGTTTACATTGAATAAATAATTTGACTTTTAATCATTGGGCACTGATCAGTGCGTTTACGTTAACAATGGATGGACGGGCATAATATTTCAACACGTACTTTCGCTCTTGTCATGGTCCCGCGCCGGCATGGCACTCTTTTATTGAGTGAAGCACCAATAACAGAATTCAGTTAGTTAGCTTTACCACATTAAAAGGAGCGACGAAGGTTGGCGATGCCTAAGTATCGATCGTTCATAGTGCGTTATGTGTTTACATTCACAATAGATGGCCGTGTATCGTATGTCATACATGAACACTCGATAATTAAAGCTATTATGAGCACAGTGCCTAATACTATAATACCTAAAATGCTAAGAGACTAAGGGTGGTTTCGACCAAACTGGAATAAGACTTACTCCGAGATTAGTCTATACAAATTCAGCCCTTAATCTAGGTATAAGACCTTATTCCAGTTTGGTCGAATCCACCCTAAGAAGCAGATTACCTAACCGTGAATGCCTAGAAATTGTAATTGCCTAAATGTTATTTCGTCTACAAATCAGAATGCCTCACCTGCAATATATGGGTTTAAGGATATTTTTTTTTAAGGATTGTTTTTATTTAAAAAAAAAAAATAAGTATTTTAACAAAATAGTTTTTCATTATTATTTATTAATATTTAAAGATTTCCAATTCACGGTTGACAGCAAACACTATACATTGTAGGCAATCTGCTTCTTACTGCCGTACTCAGACGTCAATTGAGTTTTAATGACAATTAAATGTTTTTCCTTCTCTATTTAGCACTAAACTTAAGAAAGTGACAGCAAGAGACTTAGTTGTCATTAAAACTTAATGACGTCTCTGTACGTACGCCAATTAGTCAATTAGCGTTTTAGGTATTATAGCAGATGCAGTGGCATCTTGCATTTTAGGCAATCTGCTTCTTAGTCAATTAGCGTTTCAGGTATTATAGCAGCAGTGGCATCTTGCATGTTAGGCACTGTGATCATAACAGAATTAAAGTTGTATATACCAAAAAAAAACCACAAAACTTATCTCTAATATTTACCTCACTTGTCTCAGCCAAGGAGTCTTGTAGCTGCCTTGTTATGCCCCGAACAAAACGCCCATATACCACAGCTAACATTGAGACTGGTGGCACTACGCACAGCCCAATCATAGCTAGTGATGGTGACATGTAGAACTGAAAAGATCATATTAAGTAATATAAAATTAACTAATCTAGTATGGAGTCAATAAGCTACAACAAAGGCACTTTCAAAGTAAAAAGTAAATAATGTTGATCCAGATTGTCAGAAGGGCGCAGGTTCGAATCCTGCTTATGGATTTATTCATTCAACATTTTCCAATTTGTAAGCTACAAAACAATAATAAAGTAATTGTTATAAAAACTGCCTTGATGAAGACACTATAATATTTATTCTTGTGAGTAGCAAAGAGCTAAGTTACAAAAATTACAGACACAACTGAACTTATAATCATAAGTCATAACATAGCTTATGAGTACCGTACTTATGTTACAATCAAATCCTTTGAGTAATAAACCATTTAATATTATTATTTAATTTAGTAACCTAGGTTACTCCATTCCATACATTGTAAGAGAAGTTCATATAAGGCTATTCTATTTATAAATATTATAGATAAAATCAATGAAGATGACTAGTATATTGAATAGATAAGTAAGCATATTGCAATTTTTTGTGCCACACATACATATAATCATGACTATTATCCTCGAACGGTTAGTCAGAGGCTAGGCAATGAGGACCACAAAAGCAGTCCTCTGCCATAGTCCACTTTTCACCAAATAGCGACTGCACATGTGCTCAGCATGACAGGTGGTGAGCTCTATCCTGTTGGATGTATGTGCAGTCTTTAGTCCGTTAGTCGCATTTTACGACACCCAAGGGAAGAGAGGGGTTGGTAGTATTCTTTCACGGCTACGCAACACAGTTACGTTTACATTTGTTTATGTAAAAATTATTTAAATAAATTGTTGTTTACCATCATACCAGTCCCCGCTCCCACCATAAATAACGACCGTAGTCCATCACTGACATTCTCACTGAGATTTCTGCCAACTAACTGAGTGTCTGCTGACAGTCTGTTTACAAGCTCGCCAGTGGAAGTTTTACTGAACCATGCCGCTTCCTGCCTCAGTATAGAACTATATGCCTGCTTACGTAGCGTTTGTGTCATTCTTTGACCTAGAAATATGATAGGAAAAAGATAGGTACATTTTTAATCTTATACTTACAAGTACTCAATAGTAGTTCATCTGTTATCAGAAAGAGATAAAAAGCACTATGTTTTTATCAATATTATGATAATCGTGTTAGATAATAAATCCTATGGTAACTTTTTTGTATTATTTACAAGTTAAGAATTAAATGTTTACCTGAAATGGACATAAGATAGACTCTTCCAAAGTTACAGAGGCCACCGATTAAAAACACTCCGCATAACATCAAACAGAGTGTGTCTAATTTCTCCCTGGCTGCACCGAGGTCACTGGTGCTGCTGTAGATTATATCCAGCACCTTGCCAAGGGAAAAGGGTACTGCCATAGTCACACTTGAAGACACCACGAGGAAACTTATAGCACCTGCAAGTTAAAATCAGAATTTAATATACCTTCCCATAATTTTTTTTTCTTGCTCTACTCGATTTACACTTTATAGGTGTGCGTGTGTGAGTGTTTTCATAATGTAGTTAAGTACGATTATATTTTGATTGACTACAAGTAGGAGCATGCCGTATCTTCCCTTTTTGTTTTAATCTAAGTATAGAGATAAGTGTAATTTTGTATGCCGTTCTGTTTGTTGTTACATTTGTGTTATTGTCAAGTGTAATAAAAAGTTTAAATAATTGTACAGTAAGTACTAAACTTCATATAACTTTAAAAATACTAAGTATTTAATTAAATAAGGTATACTTTCTAAAACTAACTTACCAGCAAGAGTCCATTTTTCAGGCTCGGCTAATGTAACTAGCCTCTTCAATTCGGATGTCTTTAATTTTACATTAATTTTCTTAGAGGATTCTAATTTTTCCTTCTCTTTAGCACACTCTACTGTATCGGTATTTTTATCTGCATCCACTTGACTGCTGTAGTATCGTGGTTTAATCCAAAGTGTCCTGCTTCTACCAAAGGTAGACCTTTCATAATAATTAACGTCCTTGTGACTAGATAACAACCTGGACCTACATTGATTACATGACTGAGTTTTGACTGGATACCTAAAAAACAAATTCGTATGCCTACTTGATATTTTAACATCTAAACGCACGTGAAGTAAACGCTGTAACATTGTTGGTCAATTTCTTATAACACAAAATAAAACATCTCAGCAGTTTTGTATTGCTTTACTGATGATTTCGTGATTACTGTCAGTCTGACGTCTATCAGTTAGCAGTGCTATCACTGTGTCATATTTTGTCAATGCCAATGTGTCAAAGTTTTTTTTTTTGGTGAAGGAAAAGCAAAGGGATTTAGCTCAAACGACATTATGCGTGCGAATAATGACGAAAAAGATGAGTGGTGACGATTAACACAAGATAAATAATGGATAATAATTATGATACGGATTTCAACTAAACCCTTTGAGTTTCTGTAAAATTGTGAGACTACGAATACCACACGCAGAATTTTTAAAAGAATTTGAAACGTGAGTTGACGTTCGTTACTATTTATCAAAACCGTTATATCGCGATTCGTACAATAATTCTTAAATTAAAAAGTCTTTAAGTATTCAGCCCGGTCACTTCTTTTGGCTTCTAAAATAGGGAACCGATATTCAGTGGACCACTATAAACTATCATCACGTCACTCTAATCCATATTATAAAAGGTCATTGCTCTAATCAGATCATTATAATATAGGTACCTATTACAAAAGTCTGCATTGAACCCAATCCTTTTTTTTGGGCTTATAACCACTGAATTACAATCTGGTAAATTTGTACCAACTTTTAGACTGTACAATTACAAACTAAGAAAATCACTTTATCAAAAAAATTATAATTTTAAAAACATTCGTTAACATTTTACTAAACGTTAACGAATTGCGAAATTGTACCAACCTATAAATTGTACAAACTAAGAAAATTCACTAATTATTATTGCTATACTTACCAAAAAACTTTGTACGAAATGCGAATTTGTACCAACCCAGCAAAAGCAATAATTTTGTACAAATTAAGACTATTTCTAAACTTAGAATGTACGAATTGCTAAATCAGATTACTTTGTACGAAATGCGAATCTGCACCAACCCCGCCACACTCCTTCGTGCGGTATTAAGGGGTTAGAAACCGCAAGAAACTTCAAGGGCTGGCAACTTCAAGCCCCCTTACTCCTGAAACCGATCGCTATTGGATCGGGTTGGTATTGTAAATTTTCGTACTCCTAAGTTATGACACCCAGAGCTAATATGGATTCATATTGCGTGGATATTGAGTGAAAAAAATACAAAACTCAATGCCATTTAGTTCACCCAATATGAATCTAAATTAGCGCTGGTGTCGTAACTTAAAAATACGAAAATTTACAATACCAATTCGATCCAATAGCGATCGGTTTCAAGAGTTTCAAGAGAGAAAGGGGCAGGTCAAGTATTTTAAACATGACAAAAAAGGAATTCGTGTTATTTTCATTTTTAATTAAATAATTCATTTTGTGAATTTTAATAGGATAGTCTTTGAGTATCTAATTTGTTTTAACGTAAGAAAAATAAAATGAAAAACAATTTAAAATAACGATTATTTACAACGCGGCGCGCGGGCAACGGCCGACCGTCTGTTGACCCGTTCGCGTCAGCTGGGCGATAAGTACTACGTTAGTCTGCAAAGTGCAATGAGACCCCATTTATTTTCCTTTTACAACTAAATTGAAATTTGCGTATTAAAGGTGCAGTTAAGTCCAACGACTATCGATTGCATCAAGTTATGTTATGGCCACATTTTAACAATTATTATTATGATGATATGAAGTATGTGATGAGATGAAGTGTTAGATTAAAAATGAAAAAAAAAACATTTTTTGTCATTTTTGTCATGTTTAAAACACTTGCCCTGACCAGCCCTTGAAGTTTCTTGCGGTTTCTAGCAGTCTCCTTATATTTTACGCGTACGACGTTGCCACCTCCATACTCTGTAAAGTCATGGAAAGTGTATTGAATAGAAAGCTTTTGTCGTATCTAGAATCCCACGACCTCCTCAGCGACTGTCAATATGGCTTTCGGCGGGGCCGTTTCACGGGGGACCTTCTGGTGTACGTTACTCATTGCTGGGGCGAGGCAACAGAGAAGCATGGCGAAGCGCTTGCCGTGTTGCTTGACATATCGAAAGCCTTTGACCAGGTCTGGCACGCTGGCTTGCTGAGCAAGCTTCCAGCGTACGGCATCTCTGCTGATTTTTGTGTCTGGATTTTGGACTTCCTAAGTTAACGGTCAATTAGCGTAGTCATTGATGGCTGTTCCTCTGACCTCATGGCTATCGATGCCGGGGTCCCTCAGGGTTCTGTTCTCTCTGCTACCCTTTTCTTGTTGCATATTAACGATCTGCTCAAGCCGGGAATTGTTGGGTACCTATGCAGACGACAGCCTGGTCACAGAGAGGTATCTGTCGCAAGGGTCGGCGGAGAGGAAGTTCGTTCCTTAAGAGATGCCATGGTTGAGCGGACAAACTTGACTTTAAGTCTTGTCTCCAAATGGGGTGACAACAATTTGGTCAGTTTTAATGCCACCAAAACGCAGGCGTGTTTGTTCTCGGCCAAAAGGAGTCCTTTTAACCTGGTTCCTACTTTCTGGGGTGTATATAGATGTACCAATTACCGACAACCTCGATCTCCTACGCATGAAGTTGGCCTCCAATCTCAACTTCGGCGACAACATCGAAATCAGGGCTCAAACTGCGAAGAAAAAGCTGGGTGTTCTAAATACGGTTAAGCGATATTTATCGCCGGGCACGCGGGACAGCTTCAAACTCTATATAAAGCACAAGTCTTTTTTACTCGGTAAATTCGAAATTCAAAATATATTTATTCAATAAACTCAATTTAAAAACTTTGTATCGTCCAAATATTTAACCTACCACCAATTCAGGACGTCATTTTTTAACTGTGGCAAAGAACGGGCGCAAGAAACCACAGCGCACAGAAACAACGACATTTACAAAAAAAAAAGATATGTCGTTACCAGGTCATAAAATACAAAATAATAATTTGAATGTAAAATATACGGTACTATAAATTAAATATATACAATTAGAAATAGCTTTTGGAGTACTTGGAGCATTTCAGTTCAGAGCCAAGCTGTTTGGTCTTCTGTGTAATCTGACACTTTATAATAAGCTTTTTTATAAACCTTTTCTTTGATATGGATTTTAAATTTATCAAGATCTAATTTCTGAATATCAATTGGTACTTTGTTGTAAAATCGTACACACAGACCCTTAAAAGAATTATTTATTTTATGAAGTCTAGTATAAGGTACTGCTAATTTGTTCTTACTTCTAGTATTTAAATTGTGAATATCACTGTTTTTTGAAAACATATCAATATTTTTATGAACATACATGAGATTTTCATAAATGTATTGTGATGCAACTGTCATTATACTTATATCCTTAAATCTTTCTCTGAGAGAGTCACCAGCCAGGTATAAATTAAAAATAGGTAAAAATGGGTATTTACCCACAAGTCGGGTATTTACCGGGTAAATGCCCATCTCTAGTCCCAAGATATATGGTCAAGCGGAAGCCTAGAGGCGGACAGCTCTAAGGGCACCCAAATCACCCCCACCCACGTAGAACGCCCCCTATGGTTTTTTAAAGTCCTATTTAGAATATTGGTGCGAGAATTTATAAAATTGTATGAGTATTTTCGGAGATTACCACCTACATCTAAACTTTATTTCTTTAGCAGCCTAAAAAGATTGCGTCGTACCGTATGCACCATTGACCTTCACTATCAATGGTGCAGGTGAGACTAATTAGTTTCGTTTGCACCATTGATATTAATACAACTACTTCGCCCTACTTTCATAGCCATGGTAAAATAAAAAACCAATATAAGGCCGTATTTAGTTTGTGTGCAGAACCATTCTTTTATATAAATAAACAACCAAAAAGCAACAATAATAATACATTTTAAAGGTATTAGAACAAAAAAAAATATTACTATTAAAACAATGTTTACTGAAGTAATTATTTTATTTATTTAACTTTGTGTTCCTGTAATTTCAAGTTTTATGTGTAACAGAAAAGGTAAAGATTCTACACTAACAATCAAATAAATTATGTAATTTTAAAAGACTTCCAATGAAGAACATTTTGTTATTACTATGAAATAAAAGCAAATATTTTGAAGTATCGTTTTAACTTCCTACCGTAAACACAGAGAGATAGAGTCAGCTGTACCTTGACCAAACTGACCAACCTCTAGAAAGACACGGTGCAGTCTACTGTCACTGACTCCACACAAAGAATTATCAGACGTCTTCTTGAAAGAGACAACTACAGTTACTACTGGCCGCACGACAGCTGCACGTCTCAGTTTTTGCACGAATTTACTTTGCAGCTGGACAGTAAACTCTATGTCTATCTCTCTGAGTCACAGCCGACACCGCAATAGAATGATTAAGAAACATGTAAGTAAATTAAATAAAATATCACAATGACCACTAATACAATACATTTTAGTTAGAGGTATTTGAAACGTATTTCATTGAAATTTATTTATTGGTTAAAATCATTGAGATATAATGTACTACGTACTAGAGAAGACGTCACATCTAGATTGTTTGCTACACGCGTTAGAGCCAACTCGCTCCAACGCTACAACTATATTAGTTTGTGGCAGGCTCTAGACGCAACAATACGTGTGTATTCTGTGTTCTATTTTATTAAAATATGCCTTCATGTGTGCTAAGGTACTGTTTAAAGAATTCAGGAAATACAAATAAAAGTAAACAAATCACTTTTCACCTGTAAATACGCACTAAATTATCGATATAACATGCATTTGACTAATTATTTTATCAAATCGCCGAGCATGAGCGGCGGCCATTTTTCGGCGCTTTAGACCTTTTGATCGCGAGAAAAGAAGCGGTCTAGCGCTGTATGTTTGGATTGCTCAGAAAGACGATAAATTATTGTTTTAGCCCTGCAGCGCACTTTCGTTTTAACTGTTAAAAAAATAGAACAAGACTTTTGCCTGGGATAGCTCCTCTAGTACGGTACGTAGTACATTATATCTCAATGGTTAAAATAAGGATTAAAATATAGACAACATTAATAAAGACACATTCTTACATATCTACACACACACTAAACAACGATATTGTTATACATAAAAAAGAGTCATCTGTATTTTAATCTAGCAGTGTCGTTTATTCATGACCGAAATCAAAATATCAAAGGCTGTTGTAGCTTTAAAGGTAGATTTGATTTCTTTTCGAGCTAATGGTAAATAATGTTGTTTTGTCTGTAATAATATAGATGTTTGACATAAAATTTGGGCATTTTGACATGATTTGTTTCTATTTGTTTTTGTGATCGTACTTACACTCGTATCCGTAATTTGACATTTGTATTTTTTTTGTATTAATTAGGTTCTATTAATATCCAGTTTGACATTTGTAACAATTTATTTAAGTCTTACTTAGTACCTGGGCATTGATAAATTTGAAATTTTTTGTATACTTAATTGAAAATAATGTTGACATTTCTTTTTATTTAAGTGTCTTTATAGTAGGTAGTTAGACAAATAATTTGCATGTCATCGTTGTTGGCTGAATGGGAGGAGCTTTATTGTAATATATTTTAATAACAATATGTATGTACCCCAGTCAAATGCAAATAAACACATATTCTATTCTAGCTTTGAACTGCTATTTCACCAAGAACTGAATAAGAATATTTAACTAAAATTTGGCTTAAAATATTTTGTTAACTCTAAAGTGTAAAATAACCTTTTAATTCGGTTTTTTTGTAATAATTCCAATAAATATGTTTATGTAAGTAGTAATTATACATTTACGCAGGTAACACAATACATTCCATGATATAAATTATTTCATACATTACCCAATGTGTTCCGCGGTACACACAATTCAACGACAATCACACTATATTTTTTTCCTTTTGTGTCAGCATCTATTCAGCTTGGCAATGTAACTAATGACCTAGTAGGTTAAGTTTTTTATACATAATTACTGTTTTTCAAAACCAATCAAAACGAATGCAAATGCAAATGAAACGGAAACATCCACGCGTTTTTCTAATTGTTTTGACATTTCATGATCCTTATTACATAAGGTTCAAATCTAAACAGTGATTTATAATGAACACCAAAAAACAAGTTATTTTAAATGCTACGGATAATACTAACACATATTATAGTTAACATCATACAGAACATACTTCGATACACATCGATATACTAAAGTGCTGACTTACACGTTAATAAAACTTAATAAGTATACTATTTCTTGGTTTTACCTGTGGTTTCACATACACAAGTGACAGTACAGATTGAAAATGTTGACAAAGGGTGTGTTGTAGGTTGTTGACTATACTATTAAAAAATAATCCTTAAATACATATACAACGTGTTAATTAAATGGCTCACACTTTAACGAATTATGTAAATGGAGAACACAAAAGGGTCAAAATATTACTATCAAACACACCTAAAATCGGAGCGTAGATCATGTACATTACATTAGTTTTTATTTCACTTCAATACATGCAGTATTGCCGAAGTTATTACGAAGAGAAGTTTAAGCCCTTTTTTGAATTTCCGAGATTACGGGCGCTCATACTATGACGTCACACCAGTTCAGGCCGCGACCGCGACACGGCGCGGCGCTCGGTCCGGTCCCAATATTGGAGAAAAGCATCCCAAGTTCAGTGGCTTATGGTAGGATGCTGAAGCTCTTCAAAACCAACCTAGATTACCTCAATCAAAGGTTGATGAGATCACTTCTACTGTTGAGACAGTGTTGAGGGTGTGAAATACAAGATGGGCAAGAGGCTGATAAAAGGGAACAGTGAGGTTTTCAAGTATATGCTTGATGCGGCGAGGTCCTTCTGCTTTTACATAAAGCACGGAGAAAGGGGAAAAGTGGACAGAAGAGCCATAGCCTCAGCAAACCCAATTTTGAGGATGTCTTGCACATCATAGAAAGTTTCCATTTGGAGTTAGCCAAACAGATCCCTGGGTCAACCATCTCAATTGGAGGAGATAAGAAGAGAAAGAAAATAATGGCTGAAATGAGTTCAGGAATGCTGGGTTTGCCCAATGAAATGTACTACAGGCAACACAAGACGCAAGCAAATGGAATGAGTCCACCAAATTATGGTTTCATTCAATTGAGCCATACAGACATGGGAATAGTTATGTTCTTTCTTCAGGAGGAATGCTGATGGGGATGTTGAACGCCGCATCGAGAACCCTGGGCTTGATCCTAACAATGTATGCAGTTGGCTCAGGACTAGCCAGAGTAGTAACACTACGCTCTTCAGATGACAGCATGTCTCTTTTTACAGCCACCAACTCTGAAGGACTCCTTAGGGCAATAGAAGTTGATAGAAGGAGTCTCAAAATAATTGGTGTGAACATAAGTCAAGAAAAAACTTGGTTCTTCTGTAGAGGTTATGGCGAATTTACTTCTTGGTACCTACTCTGATGGATCTTTGTTATCCCAATACGGTGTTGAAACGTCAAAACTCAGGCCTCAGGGCAAAAACCCGTATGATAATTGTAATGCAGTGGCAAAGAGTGTTGCAACTTCTTTACAGCAAATGGCTATAAATCACCTAGGTGCTGAGTGCCAGCTCAACATTGGGATTGACAATGTGAGAAGACTATACCATGACCATAAGAGAAGAGGGGTTTCTAGAGATTTGCTGTTGATTGCTGATGGGGGAAAGAGTCCTTGGGACACTTCTAATTGCCATCTAGATGAAATCTGCTTTAAGAAAGCTAGAGCGACTATCACAGAGGATAAAGATTATTTCAACAAAGAATTGAACCCCAACAACCCTTTCTCTGTGGAGCCTGAGGAAGAGATAGGCTACAGTAGGGATCACGGGTGCTTGATCCTCAAAGAAACAGAGACTCCGAGGAACATCTTCTGTTATGTGCGGAAAACCAATAGGACTGTTCGGAACTCATTAATGAAAGGCACTTTCAACACAGAAAAAGCAAACTCAAGTGCTCTCAAAATTGCGAGATTGGTAGACCCTGCCTTATATCTTAGGATACCCAACATCAAGACTCCTCTGAACTCCTACTTAATTGCTCAGGTCGAACTACAGAAAGAGGGGCTTGAGAGAGAGAAAAAGCACTAGATTTGCTAAGATATTGGAAGGTGGATGACGAGCAAGATGAAGGAGACCTGCTGCCAGAGTGATCTTGGAGCTCGAGAGTATATTTGTCCTTGTTATCAATATCTTAACTTAAGGAGGCCAGTTAAGAAATTGATTCGCATGTTTTTAAAAAAAAGGGGAAAATGTACAGAACTCTTTTGGTATTTTGATTTATTTTTAATGTTTTTTATATATATTTTGTTTTCTGGTCTTTTATATAATGTCATGTCGTCTCTGTTATTTCTCAATGAATGATAGTTTTCTTAAATATTTCCCTTTTCCCTAATAATTTAATAGCTATTGATAACATAGATTATAACTTTGTTTTTATTGTTTCCTATCTATGTTTGAAATTGTGATGTGTTTTGCGCGTGTTAATAAATAAATAAATAAATATTTAAATCTACTATAATGAAAATCGCGGAATACGTTCCGCGATTCTACTCTCGATTCTAAACGAACTAATGAAATTTGAGGCTTTTAGCTATTTAATTAACACATTTTTTATTCATAATTTACCTCGTAGATAGTACATTAAATGATTGAAAAAAAATAAAGGGACAATCTTCGATCACATTATGTTTTTATATGTGATCGAAGGCTAAGATAATACAATTAATTTTCTGTTTCTATTTATATTGTTGTCTCATCTATGAAGTATTAAGCCTATTTGTATACACACTTAATTTTTATTCGTTTTAACAAAATTAAGGGTGAGTTCCACCCATGAAACTGAACAACTTTCCCTAAGAAACCTATGTGCAAAAATGACAAAAATAATTGACCTCATTCACCATACTATTGTCGTCAGCTGATCGAACAGCTTCCTCCCTTACAGGAGAAATTTTTCTGTCATTTTTGCACATAATTATGTTTCTTGGGGAAAGTTGTTCAGTTTCGTGGGTGGAACTCGCCCTTAATTTCATTAAAACGAATACAAATTAAGGGTGTAAGTATCTACATCGAATAAATGTTTAGAGTTTGAAGTACTAGTGGCGTTTTTAAATTATAGAGTTATGCAAACTCAAAAAAACAGTGCTCATCCACATTCATATAGCCTTGTCGGAATATAGTTAGGACAACATTCGTTGCTAAAGTATGCGTCGATTCTTGAAATTTATTAAGTTATTTTATTATTTATATAGTTTTCGATACATTTGACTAGTAAAGATACAGAAATTAAATCCTTTCGAGTCAATGCAAAATGTAGTCCTCATAAACAAATAATATGCCTACAATGTGACGAGACCAAAAATATTACATAATATATAATATCTAGACATAAAAATATAATTCAATAAGTATATGTTTGAATCACAGGATTTTACATTTAAGTAGGTTTACAGCTATCAACATATTGTTAAAATGTATGTTAAGCTCTAGCTGATAAATATTAATGGTTAAATCTTTTAATAAATATAATATAGAATAAATAATAATTACGCCGTCCTCGTGGAGAGCGTAACATAAAGTTGATATCCGCATTTCATAATTTGTTTTCACTGTCATGGTCGATATCAATGATCGATATAAAACATGTTTATTATTGTGTGTAGTATACTTTATAATATAAAGTTTTTGACCTCCATAGACTATAGGTGTTGTCGAATTTCAATAAGTATACTCCTTCGCCTGGATATGTGTGTGAGCCAGCGTAGACCTAAAAAATATATTAAAATATTAAATACTTTATACAGTCCGATTCAAATAGAATGGCGTTCGTGAAGTTAGTCACAAGTCGCGTCGCAGTAGCGAATTTTAGGTGTCAACCCCGCCCGCTTGCAGATCGCAACACGTGGTGGCCCTCCCGCCGCTCGGCACCTGCGCACTCGCAGCTAAACTCACAACCGCCATCCTAATTGAATCGAACTGTACTAGTAATAAAGAGTTCTAAAACAAGGCAAGAGTTCTAAGACAGCCAAATAAGTGCTTATTGACTCATAGATGTCTAAGGGACAATTCAACCAAGGCCGAGTAAGTTTTACCCCGATACTAGTCCAGCATTTTTTTACATAGACAAGTTCCGGTTTGAAGGCCTAGTGCCTTCAAACTGTGGATGGAGGCGTATGCGTTCGCTTACGCCTTGGGTCCACCACGTGTCCAAGGTGGCCGCAAGCCATCAGACCGTTTTTCTACAATTGGCGAGGTGTCAAAAATGGAACAGTTTTAACAATTTATATTTATGTGATTAATAAATTCGCGATGTAATTTGTAAAAAGTGTTTCATATACTATAGTGTACGCATTTTGTATTAAAAAATGTGAAAAAAAACCATTACTTAATTGTTTTTTTTTCAGTTTTTCACTTATCAAAAATTTAAAATGAAAATTATCAAATAAACAATGAGAAATGAATGGTGTATTGACATAAATTAGCATAATATGTATGTATATTCACCTCCGTGTGGCAGTCCCGCCGGTATATGGGCACGACCAGGCTGACGAGCGGTCGCGGGCTGGCGAGCGCTCGCCGCTCGCCGCCCATCTCGGGGTCGCCGCCGCCGTGTATCGTGAACTCTACGAACGGACGATATCTCACAATCTACGAAACCTCCATTATTGAAATCAAGTTTTCGCTACAAATGGCTTTATGACAGTTGTAACAATAAAATATGAAATATGTGGGATATGGTAGTTTATAATTTAACAATAATTATCCAATAGTTTTTTTTATTAAGAGGCCTATTACATCTCGAATGTGATTTTTGTGTAAAATGCCTATTTTCGCATTTTGTAGTAATTTTGCAGTTGTATTTATCGTTTTTATCGAAATAGGATAATAAATTCATGCATAATATTACAAACCTCCACTCAGCGAGAAAAAGCTGAGTTCGGACGGCCGGCGCATCGCATTTTGTAGCAATTTTGTATTGTATTAATTGTTTTATCGAAATCTGATAATAAATTCGGTTGAGTAACTAATTCGTCAAGCAGAAAGAAAATTTCAATTGGTCAAGTGTAAAGAAAGTTCCAATTGGTCAAATCAGAACCAAAGCACGCGGTACAAACACACTTCACTAATTGGAACTTTCTTTACACTTGACCAATTGGAACTTTCTTCCTGCTTGACAAATTAGTTCCTATACGTAGATAGGAGAAATTCACAGTTAACTTAAAGTGATTTTCGAAGTTTTTTGGTTTAAAATAATAGTTTTTTTCAATATAAAATCAATGATATCTAAAAATTGCGAGGCCGCTACGCACTATACGACTATATAAGAGATAACATTCTAATTGATTTATTTATTATTTGTTTAGAACAGTAATTAAATCGACGGCCCTTCGTCCACGCGTCGACTCGACTTGGACTCGTTTGATACGAGACTGAAAAACTACTTTGTGTATGCTACTTGTTCTCGACCAACACTCGTACACGCGTTGACTTTAGGTGTAGTAGTCGACGCGACTTTCCTACCGTTTAGGATGTCTGATTAAGAAGAGGAAATTTTATTACTTTATATTGCATATAAAAGTTTGGATGCATCCATATATTGAAAGAAATCTAAAGTGTCTAGCATTTGTGGCTGCGAAAGAACTACAAGAAGATAATATATTTTTTTTAATTTTATAATTGTATAATATTAAGTTTTTTTGATTGATTTGCTTCAAGGTCGTTGAATAAATTCTGTTAAATGTATGCATTTGGTTGTGGGCGTTTCCCAACCACAGTGTTAACATAGTAATCCATCACAAGTTGGTTAGGTGCAAAACTGCAAACTGTGTTCACATTTGTTTCTTTTTTGTTTTTGTGTATTAAATTACTTTAAGAAGGTGTTTTTGCATTGTATTTTAGGGAACTAAAGGTTTTCATTTACAAATGTTTTTATGCTAATAATCTTGTAAGACTGTTTGTTTCTATAAATAAATAAATAAATAAAATAAAATAACATGCATTTTTCTCCACTTCTTGCACAAATAATATATTATTTTGTTCCACCATAATTGCTTCGCGTCATTCGTATGATACTCTAGTCGCATGCGACGAGCACACCAAGTCGCGCAGAACTGGTATCCGACTGTACGAACGTTGCCGAAAATATATGAAGGAAACTTCCGAGCAACACGTATGCTACGCGTATAATACTCGAGTCATGAGCAAGTCGACGCGTGGACGAAGGGCCGACGAGCACAAAAAAGTGCCTCCGAGCAATTTATGAAAATCTTTCTTTGCAATGGGTTCAATTAAAAAAAATTACAAAATTTACAAAAAGCGAGGCCGCTACGCACTATGCCAATAGCTATTCTACACTATTTAATAAGTCAAAACTGTTTATGTAAGTACTTTGCTTTCTGAGATCAAGAACGCCAAAATTGGCTATTTTACGCAAGTGATATTTGCGTCGTGGAGATGTAATAGGCCTCTTAGACCATTTGTAAATATTTAATTATACAAAATAAATTTGCGATTTTTTTATCTGTGGATTACAAAACCCGAAACACGGGCGGCCATGATTGAGCTTCGTGTGACGTCACATATCAGAAAATAAACAATAGCTATCTGCCAGGTTTCAAGATAAAATTTGTTTGTTTATTGAAGTGTGACGTCACAGGGCAAAATGTCACGTGACCAGCCGTTTTCGCGCGAAATTTGAAATTAATGAAAAAAAATCTGTTTTTTTTTAAATAAAGCATTTTCGAGAAAAAAATATTGTAAGAGTTATAAAATAAGCGTTTGTAATTTTTAAAATACTTTTCCGAAAACTGTCAAGTAGCCAATTGAAGGGTATTGGGCACCCCCAATAACCCACCCTACCAAACGGCATTGGCACCTCAATGCGGGTTGATGGGTTTTAACGACTGCCATCTTTGGACGACAACCGGGGCAGACGGTTTTACGTGCCTTCCGGAGCACGGAGGAGCTCGAGCTGTTTTTAATTTCGCCACCCATCCAGCGACCCGGCATAGCGAAAGTTGCTTAGCGGGCAAGATCGCAAGCCGAACCCGCTAGCCGCTACGCCATCGAGCTCCTGAAGAGCACGATGAGGAGCACATGTGCAGTTGAGAGAGCACATGTCCTTGTACCCCATTCATACGCAAATAAATAATTTCATTTCATTTCAATTCATTTCATTTTGTAATTTGGTGAAACGTGGACTATGGCAGTGGACTGATTTTGCGGTTCTAATTGCCTGGTCTCTCTGACTAGCCCTTCGGGGATAATAGTCGTGAATATATCGCGGGTCCCATACATTAGGGGCGTATCAGCATAAATACAACTTTACACGACACAAAAAAAACTCTATAACTTTGGTTTTTGCTCACGCATTTGGAACATTTCTATGAATTATACATATAAAAAAAAGCTTAAAAGAGTGGTATGATGCAAAATCCATTTAAAGCTTAGCAAACTGTAGTTTTGGTGGTTACGCCTCTCTTACATGATACATTTGCGAGACTACTAAGAAAAAAAAATACTAAAATCCTTACATTACTTAGGGCGTAAAAACTTACTCCGAAATTATTAATAATTATAAAAATTTATTTTTCTGATAATAATATTTCGATGCTAAATTATTCATTTATCCGAAAAAATATTTATATTTCTTAATAATTTCCACTTTAGCCATATTTATACGCCTCTTTTGCATGATGTGATGAATAATAAAGTGTAGTAAGGAATGAAGGACAGGCGTGCAGTTTAGCGACATTTAAAAAGCAAGAAATATTTTTGTACAGGTATAAAAATCCTTGGTATAGTATAGAGGGTTGTACGAACATGCGCGTGTGTTGCCCGACGCCCGACAGTAATGTAGTAGTGAGGGTACTATCATATTATTATAAGCCCACTATACGTCTCTAATGCCTAACATATTCATTAGTGATATAATTATACGTCTTTTCAATTTTATTATTCACACTAAAAATGTTTTATTTAAAAATATGACGAATTGAGGGTTTGTGGGTACCTGGAAGACTAACCGAATAGTAAAAAAAAAAAAAAAAAACCATTTTTGCGTGTACGCCTCTATTGCATGAGACCCGCGATATGTACGAGTATGTATGTAGTTAACTAAATGCGCCAACTGACCCTCGTCATTGTCCCCGTAGCCGTCGTCGTCGTCGGCGTCGTCGTCGCTCTCCGACACGTGGATGGTCACCTCGCTGGTGGGCGACTTGCTCCACTCGAAGTACAATCCGAAACCTGCGCACCTCTAATCGGTTAAACAATGTAAAGAGGGTAAACTTAACCATGTCAAAGGCGGCCGAGCAAGGGCGTCACGGCGTCACGTCAGCGTCACGTCAAGGGTCAATTTCAGAGGGCTGCCACGTGCCGGCCGGGTTGCACGTTAGCAACATTAGTTCGATTTCTCACTTAGGTCGACTCGCTCGCGTGCCGCGCCGCGTTCGGGTATTGTCGCGTCGTTCGTTCGCACATTTATGATATTTATTTAACCAAAATGAAGGCATATATAAGGATCCGAACCTCACGTTTTCAAGATTCCAAACGACATCGAAAGGTAAGAAGAATGCTTGTTTATTTTATAGATGGTACCTACCTATAATTTCACATTTACATTTAAGTACACATTATAAACACAATAAATTGTAATAAATTAAGTATTCAGATAAATTATTATTTAAAAGAAGACAACCCTAAAGTCATTAGAAGAGATAAGAGCTACGCGATAGAAAGAGAGGCAACTTCTAGATGAATAAAACTCTAGGTAAGAGAGCAGTGTGCGACCTGAATTGTACTTTATTGTGTCTTAGCAAGAGTCGATGATGATTTTGCGGAGTGTGTCTTCTGTACTTGTACTTTTATGTATTCTGTGACTGGACGGGAATTTATGGGCGTTTATTGGAAATATCAATCTGGAGTTTATCAATCTTTTGAAAGCCCTATTCGAAGAATTCGCAAATACCCACCCAAAGAAGCCCTGGGACTTCTTGGCGGGAAAGTGAAGCGTCATGTCTGCAGTATTGTATTTTCTTTAATTTGTGTTTTGTCGAATATTAATTTGAAGTAAAGGTGGATTATTTATTGTTAAGTGTTCGTGAACGTGCATGAGTGTTAGCAAATAAAACAAAACAGTGCAACATCACTTTTCAATTTCTCTCAAGAAGTCCGTTGGAGACCTCAATAAAGTCCCACAGCTTTATTGAGTCTCGAGGAGTTTGGGGAAAAAACATTTACCATTAAACGTTCATTATCACTCATTATCATCCACTTAATGTAAAGAAAATAATAATTATAAACTTGACACTGGCTAAATGTGCTGATCGCACGAAGCCATTATTTAAGAGAAAAAAAGGAAGCCCTGATTTATTATCTGCAGTATTATCTATCACTCACCAATATCGTAGCTGTCGGTGGCAAACTCCCAGCAGAGGCACCGCGCCCTGTGGTGCGTGGGCACCCGCACCGTGACCGTCTCGCCGTGGCCGACGGTAAGCGTGCCGCCACTATCGAGCGCCGACTCCCTGAACTTGGCCACCTCGTTGCGCGTCCACATGCGGGCCTCCTCCACCGCGGGGAACACGTCTGTAAAAATATACACGTATGTAACAAGGCAACTAAAGCCTTGTTGGTGTTTGTGACCTTCTTTGTAAATGAAATTCTTTTATTATCTAGTTTTAAATTTAAAATTCAAATATTTACTTGCATTCTCTGTCTAGCCTCTGTTTTCATTATAGCTCTACTCTTTGATGTAACTTCAGTTCAGATTCGTCCGCGGAGCTAGAATGAGCTCCTTCTAATAATTGTTTTCCTTCCGAAATATTGTTATTGCGGACAGTGCATTATTATAACTAGGCAGTTCCAGGCATACGTCCTGATAATAATAATAAATTATAAACTAAACCTTTACCTAGTCGTGTGTGTACTAACGCTTAAATTGTGCTTCATATAATAACTAATCATTTATTTAAAATAATATACGTCTGAGCTCATCGTGCTGTTATCTTCATCTCCTCTCCTCATCGTGTCACTCCTTCGTTTCTCCGACGTGACACGTACAGTCGAGGGAGCTGCCGGTCGACCACTTTTCGGTGATATTCGCTTGCTTGCTTATCTACACGCACGCTAATTCACGTACGCGTAGTCAAAATAATATTGAGTCAAAATAATATGCCATCGGTTCGTAAGTCTAACTATGGGGCGGGAGTGTTGTACTGAAAAGAATTGAGAAGAACCTGCAAGAAACTCGGCAAGGGCATTTCTTTTCTCCCTTTGTTTTACAGGAAGCCGGCACGGAACGCAACGCTAGCGAATATCACCGAAAAGTGGTCGACGCGGGAACTTAATCGACTGTACATCGACCTTCCGTACGTTATGTCAATGCTTACATGTATGTCTTTACAATAGTATTTAACATATTATTATGATCAAAGAAGAAGTGAGAGGCACTTTATACGCAGAAGAAAGGTGAAAAATAAATAATGAATAAACTTTTAAAAAAAACTAGGCAATGAGGACAGCAAAAGCAGTCCTCTTACATAGTCCACTTTTCACCAAATGGTGACTGCACATGTGCTCAGTGTGACAGGTGGTGAGCACATGTGCAGCATGTTAAAAAAGTTACTTAAAAATACAAGATTATTAATTTAGAAACTGACCTTCGCCATCTGACTCTTCCTCGCCTCGCGATTCTTCAATATACTCGGTAATTTCAGTTTTCTCTGAAGTTTGCATTGATCTAAAAGAATTATAAAACATTTAAATTGTTCCTTACAACACCTTCTTTCAAACACAGCTCAGGCTTGTAAAACCAAATTAAAAAATATATTAATACCATAAACAAAAAAGAAAAACTTACTTATCATTATCCAAAACATCGACAGTGTCGACCTCATTCAAATTGCAGTCTTTGACCACTTCCTCTTTCCTACTTTCGTTGTCGTTTTCAGATTCATCATCGTCAAGTATATTTGTGCTGGCCAGCCTCTGGTCCATTGCTAGCTGTTGGATGTATTGTTGATAATGCTGATCTTGTAATTGACGGATTAGTATAGCTTGCTGATCGTAATTGCCAGGGTACTGCTGCTGCGCGTATTGTAGGAACTGGTCGTAAGTTTGCGCATTCAGTGCGTCTTTTATTCTTTGCCTGTAAGAGATAAGATAATATTTGAGCGTTATTAACGCTAAAACATCAAATATTATGAATGTAAGAACTAAGTTATGAAGCTCAGAATCGAACTGTATGACGTTTACAGTAATACTTAAAACTTTTTTAACTATCATACATACACGTCACAATTTCACTTCTCGATTATCCCCACAAGGATAGTCAGAGTTATAGACAATGAGGACCGCAAAAGCAGTCCACTTGTACAACCCACGTTTCGCCAAATAACAACTACACATGTGCTTAACGTAATAGGTGGTGAGACCAAGAGAAGAGATGGGTCGGTAGTATTCTTTTAATAATGAACCGCCACCAAACAGCTCACTTAAGCTATGATTTTTTTATCTACAACATAATACCACAGTCTATACAATGTGATAGGGTTGATACTTCTAACCCGTTAAGGCTAAGTACTACATTTAAATTCATCGACAAAAAAAATAATATGGGGGGTCCTACCCCCCTCCCCTTATAATTTATGACCATTTTTACTTTATGCGATATCAAAGGTTTCATACGTCGGAGAAACATGAAGAAAATGGCAAACGGAAGCTAATGACACTGGCTAACTAATAAATTACTTTGTTTCGTATGTTTGAGATTATTTTGGTGAGAAAAAAAATCATTACTTAATTATTTTGTGATTTAAAATCACTTTTTTATAAGTCCATATTATTTTTTTTGTCGATGAATTTTGACGTAGTACTTAGCCTAACAGGTTAAAAGTACCACCCCTATCACATTGTATAATTCTTTCAGTCGGCCAACGGGCACGTCTAGACAGGGCAAGCATGATGGGTGTGCGGGGCGAGCGGGGCGCGGCACGACTGGGGATTGCCTTGCTTGCCACTGGGGACACACAAATCAGGAGTGGCGCATTGTATTAAAACGCGTGTAGGTAGTCAATTTTAATTTTATTTTTTTTATGAGAATTGAAAGGTAATAAATGCGTAAGGTCTTTTTCAAATAATTTTTTTTATGATAAACGCCATTTTAGAATTTGCTAATATTTAGGCAAGATTTAATAATTAATAAATAATTAGCTATTGGAAAAAATGGTGGACGCAACTTTTTGATATGAATTCAATATGGATATTATATTTTTAAGGTTTTCGGGGGTGCCGATTTCGAATACAACATCTATTTCGAGATCCAAGATGGCGGACGTGACTTTTTTATAAAAATCAATATGGGTATCATTTCCATGTTTTTCAGGGATGTCGATTTCAAATACAACATCTATTTCGAGATCCAAGATGGCGGACGGGACTTTTTTGTAAAATAATTATGGGTATCACTTATTTATTTATTTCATTTTACATGCTGGTTTACAGATTATGCATCCAAAAAACTTTCATGGTTTACAAACCAACATCACGTAAAGTGGTAAAAATCTTGGACTACACTTGGATAGGAGATCGACTTGGAAAAGCATATAGACAAAACGAGATGAGCTAAACATTTAAGAATATTTACTGGCTGATGGTACGAAACCCCAAACTTTCTGTCGACAACAAACTACTGATACATAAAATGATCCTGAAACCAATATGGATGTACCTGCAACAAAAGCTAATCAATCATCCAGAGGTTGCAAAATGGTATACTGCGAACAATATCCAATGCACCTTGGTTTGTCACTAACGCAGAACTCATGAAGCATTGAATATCGCAACAGTGAAAGAGGAAATAAAATTATCTGCTTCGAACTACCAATCTCGACTTGAGAACCATCCCAATGAACTGGCCACAGCGCTTACGAAAGTAACATACCACAAACGCCTCAAGAGCCATGATATATAGGGCCTGGAGAGGCGATTCCGAAAGATGAAGGAGACCTCCCACTGGGGAGCAGCCTTTTAAAGCCAAAAATTTTTAACAAATCTGCTCATACTTTTAGGACTGATCGGAGATAAGCACAAAGAACAAAAAATAATAACATTAGTGCTCATGGGATTGCCGGTCAAAATAAAAAATTGCACTAAAATCCAATTAACGCACCATAGGTTTACGACAACGATAAGCTATTGCGACCGAAAGCCGATGTACTGAAAAATGTAGGCGTTGAAAAGTGAAGGCTATAAACAACAACACTTAGCTATCACTTAAAAGTCACACAAATTTATACTTACACTTGCTGTTCCTCGGTCAGTTTAGTATTCTGCTGCTTTTGTTTCTCTAAGATAATTCTATTCTGTAGTTCTAAATGGGCCCTCTCTTCTTCTTGTTTTTTTAATCTAAAACAGAATAACATTTTAGTTCTCATTTACATGAGGTATTATATAGGTTAAGCCAATCCAAGCATGCTTAGATTATTATAAAAAAGTGTGGAAAAACAAATGTTTGTAGAGTATTTGATTACTTAATATAACGTAACGTAATTAAGTAAATTGTTTTCTATACGATTAATTATGAAGGCTAATCGACTTTTCATTGCCGGGTCTCAAACGAGTTTTTATTAAGGGGGTGCCGCGCGATCGCAAAAACTAACATAAGACTTCAAAGCAAAATCAATCATTTTGATATTTATAATTAGAACATTCTGCTTTGAAGTTTCAGACCAAGTAATTTAATTAGAGCAATGTTTTTATTCTGCGAAATGTACAAACCCATCACGCACTTGTGTTTAAAATAAAAATATTTCCATGTAAGAATTATTGTTTCATGCGTAAAATTAAGAGAGTTGTCGAAAAAATATGTTTTTAGGAGTCATCAGACTTATGTATTGTTTGGTAAACACTAGGTTTAAAGAATTTGTTTCAAATTTCAACAAGGCCATGACCTTGTGCAATAATCAGGCTAACTTACATAAGTTCTTTTAATGTATTTAACTAATTCAGCGCATAGTACAAGTAACTTAAAAATACGTAAATTTTGACAATTTTGTGCAGGACCCCTTAAAATTATAACAAATTTACTATCTTAAATAAGTCAAATCAAATCTTAAATAGATGTTAAAATATTTTAAGAGCAATATACTCACTCTTGCTGCTTTTTATTTTCATAGTCCTTCTGAATAGCTTCTAAGTAGGGCTTGAACAGGGGGCATAACCTGTAAAGTACAAATCAAAAACTTTATAATAATTTAAAAATAGACCTATAAATAAAACTTCTCTGTAGCATATTTGTGTATCGAAGACGCTGACAGTGCCAGTGTTCTAGTCGGGGCATACAGGGTTTTTAAAATTAAACTATATACGTCCCTCAAGGAGCTCAATGGCGCAGCGGCTAAGGCGGTCTAAAATCTTGCCAGCTAAGCTACAATCGTAATGCCGGTCACTGAATGGATAAACAATTTAAAAACATCTTGAACTCTGTTCCCGCCAAAGCCGGGACGGCCATTCAAACCATACCGCCATCTGTAAGGCGGTTGACTCAGCGGTTGTTGACGACCGCGTCCGCCTATCTGCCGCGGCGCCACCGCTGCGCGACCCGCGGCCGCTCGCTTGGTGAGAGTATACGGCGCCGACTCGTCTGCAAGCTAGCTAGCCACCGCGCACGCCACAGCCTGACCGAAAAGGTTAATAGTGACTCCTGAACCTAATGTGAAGAGAACGCCTAAATGCCTATTGTGTAGTGTAGTGACTGTGCGCCAGGAAACCAACCTACATCGCCGCCCGTGGTCAGCTCGTTTCCCGGTTCCTGTGACTCATCATCCCTGTAAGTACTTCACTATCCTCCTACCACCACTATCGACGACCTCCTTGGTCGAGTGGTTTGTACACCGGTTTTCATGGTGTCGCCATCTCTGAGGTCCCGGGTTCGATCCCCGGTCGGGTCAATAAAGAAATTATTGTTTTCTAAATTGTCTCGGGTCTGGGTGTTTTCTATGTATAACAAGTATGTATTTAAGTATGTTTATCCGTTGTCTAGTAACCATTTCACGAGTTTCTTCGAAGCTTCTCTTGGGCTAGATAATTGGTGTGATTGTAGGAAAGATTTATTTTATTTTATTATTTATTTATCCATACCTACCCAGCCCACAACCTTTATTTCGTCGCTGTTACTGCGAACGCCTTTCGCCGTAACATTTTGGTCCAATCGAGCGCGGAATAACCGCAGAACCTAACTTTATTTTAATTTTCAATTTAAATACAGTCCGCTAAAGATAATTTTATCCGCCCGTATTCTTATTCTGTGTCTAAATCTTATCCCTAATTCGTGCCATCATTTCTAAATTCATTTGTTCACATAACTTTACCCTGTCCCAATAAAAATTTCGTCAGGTAGTTATGAATCATTTGTGTTAGGATTGCGACCACACAACATCCGAATTATTTTAACGCAATTATTTCTGCATGTTGTTTTGATATTGATCTCGTGTATGCATCCGATTGTCTGATCACAGATCTATGTGTAGGAACCTATACGATCGTTGTCTAATAATACATTGTTCGGTAACTTAGTAGTTAAATTATTACGTTACGTAGGGTATTATAACGAGAGAAGGTTTGAAGGTTTCCCGTTTTATTACGTTGCGTGTGGTATTATGACGAGAGATTTATTTTCCCGTTTTATTTTTTAATGAATTTTTTAATGTTCGTGTCGTGTTAAATCGGCTCAGAACTCGTGCATGCTCAACACGCGTGCCAAGTAGCGTGCTTTATTTTTTCGCTCGTGTTAATTTTATATATATATTTTTTTGTTTTTAAGTTTTGCCTTGGCAATCGGCTCATTCTTGTGCGTGCTCACCACAAGAGCATAGCACTTCTACACACGTTTGCCCACTTGTGGGACACAGACAGAGTGTACCAACCTTTTTAATTAAGTTTTTATTATTCGTTTATTTTTATTTTTTTTTTGTTTGCGACTGACTCATTCTTCGCGCTAGTGTCCGCTACAGGTCTGCCCGACTGTGAGCGCCTTGCCCAGTAGTGGGCTACGGATAACGTAATTTTTTTTTATTTGTTTTTGTTTTGTTTGTTTTTTGTTTTGCGGTCGGCTAATGTTACGTACGCGCGTTCAATAAACACAGACATACACATCCACGTGCGTTTGCCCACCCGTGGGCCATATACAAGGCGTCCCAACTTAGTTTTGCTTTCTTTATTGTTGCGTTAATTTTAGCCCATTTGCCATTACCTTAGTAAACAAATACGTCCAGCCCAACTATAGAATATATACAGGGTGTTGTTCTTTTTACTGCCTTTAAATTTGTTTATTTTTTTTATTTTTTATTATTTTTTTTTGTCTCCTTTTATTCATCGCGATGCCGACCAAGTCACAAGCCGCGATATTTAGGGAGGCCGCCAAAGCTTTACACCAGCTCCTAGAGGTGGGATCAAAGATCATTGCTGGCGACACCAAACATTCCATAACGGAATTTAACGTGCGTTTCGCACAGATACAGGGCATAAAGGACAAGCTGGACTCAGTATACTACAACATTCTCGACGAAGAGAACTTAGACGAGGGGGTTGAGAGGACATACACTGAGAACCACACAAAAGCCTCCGGGGCATACCTGGGGATACTTGTGGCTAGGGAGGAAATCTTACCCTCTTCCACGTCGTCCCCAACCCATAACGCTCAGCCCAGTCTCGGCGTCAATACGCCTACAGCCGTCCTCCCCAAGATAGCGCTGCCCAGGTTCAGCTCAAAGGTGGAGGACTGGCCCTCCTTTATTGCACTGTTCAGGAGTTTGACTGACGACATGGCGACCTTGTCGGAAGCAGTCAAGCTCCACTATCTCTTCTCAAGTCTCAGCGGTGAGGCATTAAGCATGGTGTCCCACCTAAAGGTCACCAATGAAAATTTTGCCGTGGCCATGGACATCCTTACCAAGCGGTACGAGAACCGCCGGGTTCTCATCGATAGTTTCGTCGACATAATCCTAGGGCTGCCGAGCATCCACACGCGCTCTAACATACGCACACTTTTCCTCACTCCGCTGGTGTCCGCCCAGTGTGCCCTTAGTAATTTGG
This sequence comes from Scoparia ambigualis, assembly GCA_963921215.1. Classification (NCBI taxonomy): domain Eukaryota; kingdom Metazoa; phylum Arthropoda; class Insecta; order Lepidoptera; family Crambidae; genus Scoparia; species Scoparia ambigualis. The sequence continues at coordinate 13,483,852 of OY992518.1, forward strand.
ATCTGCCCATAGGAGACGACTACGTGTTTGTGTCGATAGTGGTGCGAAAGCTTAAGGGTGAGCTCCGCACGTTATTTGAACGCAGACACGGGTCTAGCAGCACCCTGCCCACGTTGAGTGACCTCATCTCCTACCTCGAGGAGCACGCGCGCTGTGTGGAGACAGAGTTCTTCAACATAGCCCAGCCGCAGCCCATTCACGCCCTGCCCGGCCCTTCTCGTAGCCGCGCGCCTCCACAGTTGCCCCATCGCACTTATGCTCAGATGGCTCAGCAACAGCCCGACCATTACCGTGGCCGCTCCTCAGCTCCATCGCCTCACCGCGCCTATGATCAGCCTACTCACCAACCATCACGCCCAGCGCAGCAAATGCGTCACCGCCCATCCACCTCCCCGGCTCGCAGTCAGCCCTTCCCCGTCTACTCGGCCTTCCAGCAAAGCTGCTCCTCATCATCGTCCTCGTCCTCTTCCTCACGCTCGACGTCCTACTGTCCCTATTGTGCCACTAGGGGACATACGCTCATGACGTGCAGATGGTACAATGCCCAGCCAACACAGGGCCGTTGGGACTTTGTACAGGCACGCGAGCGCTGCCAGCGTTGTCTCGGCCGTCACTACGAGAGCGAGTGCAGGTCAAGGGGGGCATGCAAGGACTGTGGGAGCACGAACCACCACACGTCCCTCCATCGACCAGACGGCCCAACGCACTCAGCTCATTCGTCGTCAGTACATGTACCCCCACCACAGCTGACAGAGCACTCGAGGGAGCGTCCCAGACACAGCAGGCGGCACGAACCCGCACAGGCTAAACAGGTGCGACCCAGCTCTGCTCACAGAGCCAGCCCGCCCAGGTCCGGTTCGCCAGGTAGGCCCCGCGAACGCCGCCAGCAATTATGACTCCCAACTATCACAGAGCACCCTAGCGAAGAGGTAGATTTAGCCCATGCCCAGTCAACCCATGCCCACACAGCTGATACATACTCAGCTCATACAATTTCAGCTGATACTCAATCAGCTCACTCACCTTCTGTGCCCACTGGCACACCCATTTTGTTGCCAACCGTCTCACTAAGAGTCGCGGACGTACATGGCCATCTTCACACAGCCAGAGCTTTATTGGACTGTGGCAGTATGCTGACATTAATAACGTCACGCATGGCACGACTTTTGAACCTGCCATCAAAACCCACTTCTTTAAAAATTACAGGAGTTGGGAATCAGCACAAACATGAGTCAAAGGCGGCAATAACAATAGTATGCCGACCCACTCACAATGATACTCCTACAATCACTGCCACAGCTCACATTTTAAAAAACGTCACTGGCTACCTTCCCTTAGAGAAGGTACCAAACATTTCCCACGTACTAGGCCAGCCACCCGTGCCATTGGCTGACCAGCTTTACCACACACCAGCCCCGATCGACCTCTTATTGGGGTCGGACGTTCTTGGCCAGGTGTTGGACGGGACTAAGGTCTCGTTGGGCCCGGGCAAGCCCATAGCCTTCGGCACGATTTTCGACTTCGCGTTGATAGGACCCATTGAGGATGTGGCGGCCAGAGTCGCCACATAATTTATTATCATCACGTATCGGTTAAAGAGTTTGTAAGCACATTCCTAAACGCGTGCAGATCTGATAAAGATATGTCACGGCATCCTCCCTCCAACATCTACGTAGTATTACTGTATAAATAGTCTTGTAAGGTTTAGATAATAAGTTAGTCACAATGTAGTCACTGTAAATATACAACATCACTCTAAGGACGCAGTCGTTATTTACCATCGCCATGGAACCCATCCACCACAACCTCGCATACGACAGACGGAACACTGGTGACCCCGCTCAAGCAACAAGCAACCTTCCAACGGAGTACTACGAAAAGAACACGTGAGTCATTTGCAATATCTACACATCAACCATGGCAGTAACATTCTATTCAGCTACGGACACAACAAGATTTTCACTACACTGAGCCACACCGAGCTGCGACTACGTCATTTAAACATCATTCTTGGCTCTCACAACCACAACTTTGGCTTCCTTTCCGGCACATCGTAACAAGAACGTTTCATCGACCAAGGCAAAGAAATAAGGTACCCAGAAAAAACAATGTGAAATAAAATAAACTAACGATTTCAACCTGCTGCGCCGGCTGGCTTGTATGCGCAGCCGGCGCAGCAGGTTAACTCAGCTCACGTCGTCAGCTCACAACCAGACTCAGCTGAATCAGCCCAGGACATACGTCAGAGTCTGGAAAGGTTCTGGGAGTCTGAGGAGCCCCTCCCTCAATCTCACACTCATAATGATCCCCTGGAGGAACAATGCGAGGAAATCTTCCGCTCTACCACTACACGCGATCCCTCAGGCAGATATACGGTCGCTCTGCCCTTTCTAAAGGACGCCCCTCAACTAGGTAAAACTCACCCTATCGCATTACGCAGATTCCTCAATATTGAGAAGAAGCTAATGGCGAATCCGTCTCTGCGTTCTAAATACGTCGACTTTATGGCCGAATACATCGACTTAGGGCACATGGCTCCCTGTCACCCAAATACATTCGCCCATAAACCTCACTTCTACATCCCTCACCATGGCGTATTTAAGTCAGGGTCGGACAAGCTGCGCATTGTTTTTGATGGTAGCTGCAAAAGTTCCAATGGTGTCAGCATAAATGAATGCCTACACACAGGCCCCGCCCTTCAACAGGACATTGTGGACATCATCATGTCCTTCAGAACGCATCCAGTCGTTTTCAGCACTGACATTCAGAGGATGTTCAGAAATGTGCTGGTTGCCCCAGACCAGAGAAGGTATCAGCTGATACTATGGCGGTCCTCACCAGATCACCCTCTGCTCACCTACGCCCTCAATACAGTCACCTACGGCTTAAGATCAAGCCCATACCATGCAATCCGCACTCTGCTTCAGCTGGCTGATGATGAAGGCCATCGCTACCCTGGAGCCGCTCAGGTTCTTCGCAAGTCTATCTTCGTTGATGACATCTTGTGTGGTCATGACACAGTTGAATCCGCCCAAGCACTTCAGGACGAGTTGATAAGTCTGCTAGACCTAGGCGGCTTTCAGCTCAGTAAGTGGACATCTAACTCGCCTAAGCTGGTCGAGAGATTTCCCGACAACCAATGCGACATGCCCAAGGACTTCGACATGAACCCAGAGTCCACGTCCATTAAGATCTTGGGTATACAGTGGAGCCCTCAGTCAGACGAGTTCACCTACCGCATCTCTCTGCCCCCCATCACACATGTCACAAAGCGGTCTATTTTAAGCACCGTAGCCTCACTTTATGACCCAAACGGCTGGGTTTCTCCCGTTATCTTCCGCGCAAAGCTGCTGCTTCAGCAATTGTGGCTACTGAAGCTGGAATGGGATGAGCCCACTCCCTCTGAAGTACAAACGGAGTGGCACCACATCTGAGGATCTGCCGCTGTTGTCTAGCATTCGCTTCCCTCGGCACATTTGTGCAAGCAAAGGCTCAGCTGCATACTCGCTTCACGGGTTTGCAGATGCCTCTGAAGCCGGGTTTGCCGCCGTTGTTTACCTCCATGAGCTCGATGCCTCCGGAGATACTTTGGTACACTTGATTGTCGCCAAGTCGCGAGTCGCACCAATCAAGAATCGCCTCACAATCCCCAAGTTAGAGTTGTCGGCCGCCACTCTACTCTCCCAGCTCATGATCCGTGTGTCAGTTCAGTTATCGGCCCATATCAGTATACAACAACACATATGTTGGCCAGACAGTACGATAGTCCTGGCCTGGCTCAATACACCGCCTCACCGTCTTCAACCCTTTGAAGCCAACAGGGTAGTCAAAATCAGCTCAGGCTCCAGAATGTACCTGGCGACACGTACCTCCCGAGCTCAACCCGGCAGATTGCGCAAGCAGAGGGATGTCTGCGCAATCCCTGTCAGCCCACGACCTATGGTGGTCTCCCACGTGGCTTGGACAGCCTTGTGAGTCTTGGCCTGCGATGCCCTTAGCTTTGGGCCATCACGCCCTGCCCGGCCGTAAGCCCAAACACGTCCCGTCACTGGTCACAGTGCCCGGTCTTGACTTTGACCTGCTCACTCGGTTCAGTTCACTAGACAAGCTCGTCGGAGTGACAGCTTGTCTAAAACGCTTTCTGCACAACTGCAGACACCACCCAGATTCGCGACGCTCAGGCCCCTTGTACGTCAGTGAACGAAGAGAGGCCCTACTTTACTGGGTGCGCAGTGTTCAGCACAGTGAGTTTGCAGAGGACATCCACCGCCTTCAAACTGGCAAAATCTGCTCCGTCAGACTCCAGCGGCTGTCACCTCTCATTAAAGATGAGCTCCTTAGAGTTGGTGGACGACTGTCCCAGGCGTCTATCCGATATGACGCGCAGCATCCGCTCATACTTCCCAGCTCTAGCCCACTTGTAGACCTTATCATTGACCACTACTACAAAATACACTGCCACCCTGGCGCTGACACTTTACACGCAATCCTACGCCAACAATTTTGGATATTGTCCGCGCGCCGTATTATTAGACACCGAGTCTTTAAATGCATTAGATGCTTTCGATGCCGGGCCCAGCCGCAAGCGCCCTTCATGGCCGACCTGCCAGCCGATAGAGTTACGCCTCAGCCAGTATTTAGTCAAGTCACGACCGATTTTGCCGGCCCATTCCTCGTTAAATCTAGTACCCTACGTAATGTTAAACTCTTAAAAGCGTACTTTTGTATATTCGTGTGCCTCTCGACTAAGGCGGTTCATTTGGAACCGGTCTCGGACCTCAGCACGGAAGCGTTCCTCGCGGCATTACAGCGTTTTATAGCACGCCGCGGTGCCCCGGTTCTCATCCGCTCGGACTGCGGTACAAATTATGTAGGCGCTAGAAATCAGCTCATCGAAGTACAAAATTTTCTTACCTTGAATAATGACACGATTGCGCACAAGCTCGCTGGTCAGCACATTACTTGGTTGTTGAACGTCCCTAAGGGACCATAGTTCGGTGCGTTACATGAGATCAACGTAAAATCAACAAAGCAACTTTTATATCGCGTAATTGGCGAACAACACCTCACATTCGAGGAATTCTCCACAGTTTTAGCTCGAATTGAAGCGGTCCTTAACTCAAGACCTCTCTGCCCACTTTCGTCTGATCCTTCAGACTTTGAGCCGCTTACAGCCGGACATTTCCTTATGGGCCGCCCACTAACGGCCCTTCCCGAACTATCCGTGGAAGATAGGCCGATCTCCACACGCGATTCCAGATGGTACAGGCCCTTTCCCAGCGCTTCTGGACGCTGTGGACCCAGTCCTACCTTCATACCCTCCAAACCCGCTCCAAATGGTTGTCCCCATCCTCCCCTCTCCGAGTTGGCGAGCTCGTCCTCATCAAGGAGGACAACCTGCCTGCCCTCCAATGGAGACTGGGGCGCATTGCTCGCATCCTGCCTGGAAAGGATGGCGTCGTGCGGGTGGTAGACCTGGACACCGCGAATGGACATCTTCGGAGGCCTGTATTCCGGATCGCCAGGCTCCCATTGGATGAGCCCACCCTGGCCCCCGGAGGATGTTCCCACCAAAGCCGGGACGGCCATTCAAACCATACCGCCATCTGTAAGGCGGTTGACTCAGCGGTTGTTGACGACCGCGTCCGCCTATCTGCCGCGGCGCCACCGCTGCGCGACCCGCGGCCGCTCGCTTGGTGAGAGTATACGGCGCCGACTCGTCTGCAAGCTAGCTAGCCACCGCGCACGCCACAGCCTGACCGAAAAGGTTAATAGTGACTCCTGAACCTAATGTGAAGAGAACGCCTAAATGCCTATTGTGTAGTGTAGTGACTGTGCGCCAGGAAACCAACCTACATCGCCGCCCGTGGTCAGCTCGTCTCCCGGTTCCTGTGACTTATCATCCCTGTAAGTACTTCACTATCCATACCTACCCAGCCCACAACCTTTATTTCGTCGCTGTTACTGCGAACGCCTTTCGCCGTAACAAACTCCATCGTACTTCAGAAGACACGTAAAGCTGTTGGTCGGTCCTGGTCGTTGTTGTAAGATGGCAGTTCTTAAAATCCACCAACCGCCATCGTTTTGGCCCAATTACCCCATGTGCTAGGGTTGTTGTTGCCTAGGGAAGGCCTGTACCCAAAACATTAACTTACGTTGTATGTGACATTAAATGAAGTTGCTTGAAGTGGTCATGCTCTCTTTATTGTCCCGCCTGCGACTTCGTCCGCGTGAATACCTACCCCGTGTCCCATGACAAATTCAAAAAGTTTTCTTTCCTACAAACCTTGTCCCTACAATTACAAACTCAACAAAAAAAGAACTAAATATACACATACATACATTTGTGGCAAGTCATTTTTATTTATATAGATTGGTAAGTGTCCGCCAATGATAGGGATGGTATTTTCCAATTTGTATTTGGCGCTATGAAAGAAAGGCAGAAAAGAAATGCCCTTGCAGTTATTCTCAGTACAATGTCTTGGGAGTGGGCCCCATAGACTCACAAACCATTGGCATAGTGACATTTATAATTGTTCAATTATTGTTGACTAAATTGAATATTGATATTGAATGGGTTATACAGAAATTTTATGCTGATGATTCGTCCATTACCTAAAAGAGTGCCTTGTCAACTGACAAGAAACTCAGAAGGCTCTTTTTTAGGAACTCTTCTCCAAAAAATCCAAACTGGTAGGAGTTTGTTAAAATTTTGTATTTTCTTTTGTATTACTACTATTCATTTGAGTATAATGTCAACAAGTGCCTCTTAAAGTTAACGTTGAATAAATCAATAATTTGACTTTGACCTATGTAACTCACCTATTTATGTTTCATTTATTTTTACTATTGTCTTAGGTATTTGTCTTTGAAGGTCTGAGCTAAAGTAATTTAACATGTTGACTGCCACAAAACCAGACACAATTGTAGATATTATCAAATAGTATCTATTTCATGCACATACACCACACCATACAATATACACCACAATATTTTAATACAAGAAGAATTATTCAACTGTATAAAATTGAAAATAAACTTTGTATCTACCACTAAATATAATAAACACTATAGTTGTCTAACACACTAAATAAAATAAAAACTGGTTGACTGGAAGAAATCACTTCCTAGCGATAAGACCGCCAAATTGTAACTATGTATTTTACCTATTTTCATGTTTTGAATGTTATTTAAACTGTTGCAATAAGAGAATTATCTAATCTAATCTAAATATGTGTATATCACACAGTTTATTAAAAAAAGTAAGTCTCATGTATTAAAAGTCTAGTCAAAATACATCTTATTGAAAAAGTCAGCAGAACTGATGTTCCAGCCTACCAATTCCAATGACTGATATAAAGAAAGCACACCAATAACCATTTTTTTTCTTTTAAAAATAAATTTACCTGTCCAATGTGTGTATAAATCCGGCCATGGCTTGAATCTGCGACATCTGCCCCAATGCTTGCCATGCTGCTCTGCGATCCCGCCCAATCACATCAAGAACTCCGAGAGGAGGAGCAGAGTTTAGATCCAGAGGCCCGTGAACAGTTTGTTGTGTGTAAGCTACTAATTTAAGCCTGTCTTCATAGCTTAAATGTAATGCTTTTCCTTCTTTATCTAAAAAGATTCTTTTTTATTCATTTAGGACTGCTAATACTAACACTCACTTATTTATTACATACATACATTCACGAATATTATCCCCGAAGGGTTAGTCAGAGACTAGGCAATGAGGACAGCAAAAGCAGTAATCTAACATAGTCCACTTTTCACCAAATATCAACTGCACATGTGCTCAGCATGACAGGTGGTGAGCCCATTGCCACTCTTGTTGTTGGTACCTAGTATGTGCAGTCCTTAGTTCAGTAGTCGCCTTTTACGACACCCAAGGGAAGAGAGGGGGTGGTAGTATTCCTTCACTACTACGTGACATGGTTACTTATTTATTAATTTCTATATTTCTATTTAATCAAGGTTGATTAAGGATGGATGCTTATACTCAGCAGTGGGTCGATATAGGTATATCACTGCTGAGTGTAAGCCTCAATCCTTCTAATAATTTACATACAATTTATAAAACATGAATTTTTGAGATACCTATTCAGTACAACAAATTTATAAACACTGAGATATTGTGCTTCAGAGATCATATAACTTCAAACATGAAAAATTTATTGAAATGACTTTTGGTACATAAATATGACACCATACTCAAATTCAGGGAGAGGCAAGCATTTACCATGTAGAATACTTTTAGATAAACCGAAGTTCTATCTACCTTTGTAGAAAGACAGTCCATGTTTATACACTTCTTTTATAGGTAGGCCCCATTTTCTCTCTTCACTCTCCATTATACCCTGGTCTGTCTCAAGCGGAATTTTTTCCGGAACTACTTTTCTATTATTTTCGCTCATAATTCTATTTTTCTAAGAAATCTTGTGCAGAAAGAAATGTTTTCCAAGTTCCAACATTCATTTCATGAAACGTCAATAACGTCAATTTCTTTTTTTTATCTTTGTTCCGTGACGGAACAGGCTGAGGTCAGAGACCATACTGCCTAGTCATTAGTTTTTTAATTTATTTTTTCCATAGATGATAATGAGTGGTGATTGATGAATTTGAAAAGTCATGTTGCACCTCGGACCAAATATCACAATGGACAGAGTCTTTGGATTTTTAGCATGTCCGGATGTGACTAGTATTTCGATATTATCACTTTAATGTGGTGTGTACCTAGTTCGTTATTATAAGTGGGGGTTAAAGTTAGTCACGTCCGTAGGTTTACCCTTTAGACCCTACACGTGACCCCTAGGTGGTGCTAAATGAGTGACACTGACTGTGTGGTAGAGCCACGCTGCGTTGCAGCACGTATTAGGCCGGCTCGCCCGGCGTAAATACCACCCTCTCACTAAGGGTGTTACCAGACCAATCGATCGATCGCCGATCGACGTCATCGATCAACGTCGATCGAAGTTGATCGACTGATCTGGTAGCATTAATCGATCGACGGATACCGTTTGACTAACCAATGCGACGGTCGGTCGACGTTGATCGATAGGTGTGGTAGCTTTAATCGATCGACGAATACCGTTCGTCTAACCCATCGATCGACGGTCGGTCGACGTTAATCGATTAACCCTGGCTAAATTCCATCAGTTTCTTTCGAAATGTATTCAGAAAAGGACTCATTGTTCTTATATCTTGGGGGGGGGGGGATGAAGGGGGTACGGTAATGGTAAATTAGTAGAATATTTGCTTTTTTTTCCTAAAAATAACCTAAAAAAACCCCAAAATAAAAATATCTTGAAAACTATGCATTTCCGCACTTTGGCTCCCCCTCCCTGGTTTCTTAATCTAAAGTGCTCCCCAAGGTGTTTGGGGGGTATATCATTTAGTATTTAAACGTTCATATTCTCATCTCTCATTATCATTAACTTTAAGCATAATCAATGAACTCTATTATTACGACAAGTATCCATGGGCACGAAATAAATTTATAAAAAAAGTGAAGCGGCCGGCACGTCTAATCAAAAAGCTCTATTTAACACTCAATCCATTCTACCGGTCGATTGTCGATCGACATCGATCGATTGGTTTGGTAGAAACTATCGATCGACCTCGACTAATCCATTTTACCATCGATCGATGTGGTCGATCGACGATCGATCGATAGGTCTGGTAGATACTATCGATCGACGTCGACTAATTCATTCTACCATCGATCGATGCCGTCGATTGACGATCGATAGATTGGTCTGGTAACACCCTAATATCCGGCGAGAAATAATAGCCCTTGGTGCTGTTGTGTTTCGTTCGGCCAGTGAGGTTCCGGAGGCCTTCCCCCCCCCCCCCCCTCACAATTCCTATTCCTTTCTAAAACCTATTCCTTCCTTAAAGGCCGGCAACGATCTGCGATTCCTCTGGTGTTGCGGGTGTCTATGGGCGGCGGAGATTACTCTCCATCAGGTGACCCGCCTGCACGTTTGCCTCCTTCTATTATAACAAAAAAAAAATAATTGTGTAGTAAAGTGAAGAGCAATACTTTTTACTATTCATGTTCCCGCCCATATTATTAAGATTCAAATTTGAACTACGACTGTAAAATTTTACTGTAAAAAAAGATTTTTCAAAATGTTTGGAACAGAGCCTTGTATATTTTGTAGGCTCCCAGTTATCACGTCTATTAGCTTTAACCCATTCACGTCCTATTTCCGGGCATTTTGGGAAACTAAAAAAAGAATGATAAAAAGAATATTAGTAACATCGATAAAGCTTCGATACACAAATACGTACATCACTAATCATAATGCCAAAAACAAAGCCTCTAAATTGCTTTTAATTAAGGTTTAAAACCTGATTCTTATGAATAGTGTACGATATAGTATGATTTAGAATTAGCAAAAATTAATGTTTTGCCGTTTTAATTATTAAAAACTTATAGTAAAGCATATATATTAGGAGAAATCACTAACGTATTAAATGATAATTCCTGGTCTTTCACACCTCTTTTTGTTGTTCTTGACGAACAATAAACAGCTGAACAAGACATTATGTCAATTGTATATTACACAAATAACACAAACACTAAGATTTCTTATTATTTCACTATTATTCCACACCATCCAGCAATGTTTTGACCGAGCAGTCGGTCATGAAATGACACGTCTCACACCGACAGTGCGTCGCTGCCAAACGTACATTCACTATCTCTTTTACTCATATCACACTACAGTCATACAGACAGAGATACAAATACTTTACTTTGATACACTTATGTAACCACTCCGTCGCTTCATGTAACAATCGTTACACCTCAAAAATGCCCCCACGTGCTTCCTGTTACAATTGTTACATAATACAAAAGTTAAGCTAGACGCTCGAAATATCGCTAATCCGTGTCTCGCGGGACGTGTATGGGTGCCTTACTGAACGAACATGAACGAAGCATCAGCAATAGGAGCTGATCTGTCAAAAATAAAAACAAATAAAGTCAATGTGATTATTTTATAGTGGACGTGTTTATGTTGTGTTACGTGCTCATCATGTATTTTTTTAAACGCCGTATTTTTTTTACTTATTGTTTCTTTCTAGAGGTGTTATATATCAAAATACGCATAATTTCAGGTTCTAACTAATTATCTAGTTATTTGTTTTTAAACTGGATGGATATTCTGTTAAAATCTGACGAAATTAGGTCTTAATGTAAATTATTACAGTGGCGGTGGTTTTCTAGTGATTTCCTTTTGTGATTATTATTGTTAACTTCATGAATTGTATGTATTTACGGAGAATAATTACTAAATAGTGATTTAAAACATTAATCTCACTGTATTGTTGTTGTGTGCATGCAGATTGACTCTCCAAGGCGCAACGTAAGTCTAACTTATGGCATGTTCCTTTATTACAGGAAGCAATAGAACTTTTTTTGAATTAGGTTGGTGGCACATATTTGTTTTTGGGCAGTTGCTTTTTTTGTGGCAGTTAGCTTTATTGTGGTGTCTTTTGGGTTTGATATTTTTATTAGTACCTATATATTATTATTATTACATAGGTATTAATATAAAATATTCATTTTTATTCATTTGTTTTAATAATTTTCATTTATTATTACAGTGATTGTAAATAAAATAATCTAAACATCGTATATAACATTATATGTTTTATTACGTATCAAAGTCCTAATACATTTTAGAATTTAATACGTTTATTTTAATATACTTTAAACTGAAATAATTTGTAATAAAAAAACATACTACGATGAATATTTTTTTATTACATTCATTTAATAAATTAACATAAATAATTACTAAACCAAAAAAAATCTTTGTTCGCAAATAATCGCGACACACTGTCGTGAAGCGACATTTAAAAAAGAAAAGATGATAAGAAATTTACAAATATTTATAAGTCAAAATAAAATTACAAACAAAGTTAAAATAAAAAGGTGAGTGAGGATGGTGAGTATGGAGGTGATGATGGTTGAAATGTAGGATGATACTATAAAAAGTGAAGGGGTAGGTGCAGCTGACGTGGAGGCAGGCGAAGGTGTGGAGGCAAGCGCTGAACTTGGCAGACGTCGAAGGGCGCAGGCAAGTGAAGACAGGCAGGCGCCGGTAGGCAGGCGCCGGTAGGCAGGCGCCGGTAGGCAGGCGCCGGTAGGCGAAGGCAAGCAGGCAAGCAGGCGCCGACAGGCAGGCGCCGACAGGCAGACGCCGGTAGGCGCAGGCAGGCGCAGGTAGGCGCAGGCAGGCGCAGGCAGCAGGCGCCAGCAGGCACAGGCTGGCGAAGGTGCAGGCAGGCAGGCGCCACCAGGCGCAGGCAGGCGAAGGTGCAGACTGACAGGCGAGACAGGCACAGGCAGGCGTAGGCGCGCGCGATGTCTGGAGGCCGTAGTCTTCCAATTCGGAAGCTGGTGTTTGTACTTGAAGACTAGTCCTTCCAATTTGGAAGAGGCAAGTAAGGAGTCTTGACCTTCCAATTCGGAAGCTGGTGATCGTCTCAGTAGAGTAAACCTTTTGAATCCAAAGCTAGAGATATAATGATTAGTCGTCGGCTGAACTTTATAATGAAACCTCGGTTTCTGAGTTCTGCATAAATTTCAAAATAATATTTTTAAAACGAGAAATCTAGATGGCCAAATGTATAAATAAGAAAGTCAAAAAGTTTTGATTGGATTATGTTGATAAGTTGCATAGCAACGAAGCAAAAATAAGTTGTCAGATACTTCAAAACGTAACCAAAATACAATATTTAGTAAATAGAAAACAATTAAAGTGAGATAAATGTAAATATTACAAGGAAAAACGCATAATAAGATTATCGAAGTGATCCGAAACTTGTGGGATACGTAAAAGTGTCGAAAAATAGTGTCCGAAGTTTCGTGATTTAGATCACGTAAGTAAATGTGTTTAGATAAAGGAATTGTGATGTGTGTAGTGTAGTGTAGTGTGTAGTTACTAAAACATTATGTATCGTTGCAGAAGTGAGGAAAAATAAAAGCAAATATATAAGACGAAGTTAAAATATGAGATGATTAAATGAAATAATACCTAGGAAGTGGAAAAAGGTAAGTGGTTTCACCACATTTCCCCCACGACCCCAGAAAATTTTTGACTCAGAGAAAATTTTTAAAGCATATTTCTAAAGAAACCATAAAACACAACTTCACACAGACATACATCGCCTAACAAACAGACATACGTTCTCTTACATACTATCATCTGCATTCAATAAGGGTGGAGTTCACATTCAATGACTACCACTCTAGAAGGGTGTTTTAAAATGACGATTAGGGCTTATTTTAAGAGTTGTCGACCGCTCTATAAGTGAAAAGTTAGACCTAAGGCTTTTTTAGGGAGTAGTCAGCCGCTCCTAACAAAAAAAAATAAAAAAAAGAAATAAAGAAATGAAAATAAAAATGAAGTAAATTAAGATATGCTGAGAGCGGTAGGGCTCAAAGCATAATATTTTAAGTAGCTACGAGCGGTAGGGCTCGAAGCAATAAAGTAGCTAAGAACGGTAGGGTTCAAAGCTTGATAACTAAAGTAGTTAGGTACTAAAGTTATAGAGAAGATCAATAGATAGATCTTGAGTAACGTTATAGAACGTTAAAGTGTGCTTAAGAGCACAGACTAAGTTAAAAAAAAAACAAAAAGAAACAAAAACCTTAATGAGCTAATGGAATGAAAATGTGAATGTGATTAAAACATATATTATACCATATTAAATTTGGAAGATGAAGGAGAAGTTAAGATTGAGCTGAATGTAAAGTGCCATCTGCCAGTCGAACAAATAGGGTCTCCAAAAAAAAGTACACAAAGATAAGTTAAAGATTATAAAGATATAAAAAGTTAGAGATATAGAAAAAAATATAAAGATTTAAAAAAAAATATACAGGTAAGAGTTAAATTTTTTTTAAAGATTTGAAAAGATGAAGGTTTGGAATAGTTTGAGGAGGTACCTGACAGTAAGGTTGGAGAGGAAGGGCAGCAGGAGTCGTAAGAGCAGGTTCTGGAACGGCTGCTGCGGGATGTTGAAGAGGAGAAATATTTTCAGCTTTAGTAAAACTGAAAATAAAAATATTAAATGAAAAGAGTTTAAGTAGGTGAATGTGTAAAGAACTGTAGAATCACTAGACAAAGTGTTGTTTTAGAATTTAGAGAGGAAAAAAAATGCATAGATGGTGAAGAAAAAGAAAGCAAACACAAAAAAGAAAATCTCTAGGGAGTGGGTAAAAGAAAGAAGAGATTAAAATCTAAAAGCTAGTTGGGCGCCAAAATGTCGTGAAGCGACATTTAAAAAAGAAAAGATGATTAGAAATTTACAAATATTTATAAGTCAAAATAAAATTACAAACAAAGTTAAAATAAAAAGGTGAGTGAGGATGGTGAGTATGGAGGTGATGATGGTTGAAATGTAGGATGATACTATAAAAAGTGAAGGGGTAGGTGCAGCTGACGTGGAGGCAGGCGAAGGTGTGGAGGCAAGCGCTGAACTTGGCAGACGTCGAAGGGCGCAGGCAAGTGAAGACAGGCAGGCGCCGGTAGGCAGGCGCCGGTAGGCAGGCGCCGGTAGGCAGGCGCCGGTAGGCGAAGGCAAGCAGGCAAGCAGGCGCCGACAGGCAGGCGCCGACAGGCAGACGCCGGTAGGCGCAGGCAGGCGCAGGTAGGCGCAGGCAGGCGCAGGCAGCAGGCGCCAGCAGGCACAGGCTGGCGAAGGTGCAGGCAGGCAGGCGCCACCAGGCGCAGGCAGGCGAAGGTGCAGACTGACAGGCGAGACAGGCACAGGCAGGCGTAGGCGCGCGCGATGTCTGGAGGCCGTAGTCTTCCAATTCGGAAGCTGGTGTTTGTACTTGAAGACTAGTCCTTCCAATTTGGAAGAGGCAAGTAAGGAGTCTTGACCTTCCAATTCGGAAGCTGGTGATCGTCTCAGTAGAGTAAACCTTTTGAATCCAAAGCTAGAGATATAATGATTAGTCGTCGGCTGAACTTTATAATGAAACCTCGGTTTCTGAGTTCTGCATAAATTTCAAAATAATATTTTTAAAACGAGAAATCTAGATGGCCAAATGTATAAATAAGAAAGTCAAAAAGTTTTGATTGGATTATGTTGATAAGTTGCATAGCAACGAAGCAAAAATAAGTTGTCAGATACTTCAAAACGTAACCAAAATACATTATTTAGTAAATAGAAAACAATTAAAGTGAGATAAATGTAAATATTACAAGGAAAAACGCATAATAAGATTATCGAAGTGATCCGAAACTTGTGGGATACGTAAAAGTGTCGAAAAATAGTGTCCGAAGTTTCGTGATTTAGATCACGTAAGTAAATGTGTTTAGATAAAGGAATTGTGATGTGTGTAGTGTAGTGTAGTGTGTAGTTACTAAAACATTATGTATCGTTGCAGAAGTGAGGAAAAATAAAAGCAAATATATAAGACGAAGTTAAAATATGAGATGATTAAATGAAATAATACCTAGGAAGTGGAAAAAGGTAAGTGGTTTCACCACAACACCCTATTCACAAACGTGTGTGCCCCGAACCTTATTTCGACGCCATATTGCCGATAAAGTGGTCGTCCGTGCGCTCTAGAGCTACATTTTGATGACTTTATTGCATAAAAACTATGAGTATTCTTAAAACGTTTTGTATACGGTCGTAAACTACAGGCTTTGCTCTTTTGGTATATTTAAGTTTTATTTTAATAGCACCGTGTTAGTTTCGGCAATAAGACAACCAAAAACGTTCGATTTTTCTATCAAAGCTTTTGTTGTTTAACTTGTATGACTACAGTTTACTGGAAAGTTAATGTGTTTTTTACGAATTATAATAGACAAATATTGTATCTTTCTAAAACTGGCCATATTTTTGTTCTAGGCCTTCTAGATTTGTAGTAAAATAGGTTATAACATCCAACCCTATTAACAAGCACATTACGCAGCACGCGAATTTTGCGCGATTTTCTCGATTTTTTTCTGAATATTTTTTCAGATGAAACATATGTGTAATTTATTTTTAATAGAAAGATAACCTAATATAGTATACGTGTAAAATATAAAAAAGACATCACAGGCCTTTTGATTTTAAAATATAAAATAAAATAGGAAGTAATCCGTGTTTTTTTTCGTCACTAAAGTATAAACCATGTTTTTTAAATTAAAACAACACTTTGTCACCACGCTTTCTATAAAAACAGATGCTCTATTCATCTAACTATTCAAAACAGTAATTGGTTTGGCTTAGATCGGCTCCAGTAGCTCACAGTCGATGTTTTTGTAACAATAGTCAGCAGGCGCCGGCCCGCTTCAAAAATTTGGCGCCACTCAAGCACGTGAGGGTAAGGGGCCCGCTGGGTGCGAGCAACTGAGTGGGTAAAAGCGGCAACGTCGTAAGACTCTGTCCATGTAATATTTGGTCCGAGTGTTGCACTGTTTTGTGTCAATTGCCAACACCATGGACGCAATATACTAACAGGACTGTGCACTGTACTGTAACCAATATTGCGAGCCGAGTGAGACCGCCAAATTTAGAGGCCCTTTGTCACTTTCCAAATAGGTGACAATCAATTTTTATTTAGTATGGACATATAGAGACATTTTACGTCACTGAAGTCCATTGATACTGGATTTACTGGGATCAAATAAAACAAAAATGCGTATTAATTATAATAGTTTATATTTTTAGATATCGCAAGTTGAAAAAAGTTAACTGCCTCAGGTGGGTATCGAACCCACGTCTTACGGAATCCAGGCGGCTGCGTTGACCACTCCACCACTGAGGTATTGCTTAGATATGTCGAAATTCTTCAACGCTTTATTGTCCAAACCATTTTGAATTTATATCCTACATACCAAACCGAGTACATGTACTATAGAAATATGGTACCTCTAGCTCTTAGACTGGTGGTCTAAACCACACACAACATATTCGAATAAAGGAATAGGGTTAGACATATTTTGTAATAGAGTCTGGCTAACGAAAGCTGACCCTCGTAGTTATTTGATTAGCAACACTTTGTCTCTATGTGTGTCTATCTGAGGTTCATGTCGTATGTCAATTTGAAATTATTATTTTTTAGTCAAATCGATTTTTTTACAAAATCGGGTCCAAATTGAGTATCAAATCCGCATTTTCTAAAGTCGACTCTACGCTAACATCACAAAAGTCACCTTTGATCGGGACATGTTGGCCGTAGTGAGTGCGAGCTTACGATCGAGCGTTAGAAAATTGACATGCGACTCTCGGTACTATATTTTAAAAAATCAAAACCGTTACCTACTGTAAAAATTGATGGGACAGCGTTAGTTTTCAATATCGCACGAGAATGAGTAGAGTTGAAGTCTCCTGGTTTAAAATAGCGGCTCCATAAAACTGTGGTTTTGGTTATTCTTAGCGTCGCTGGTATATGACTGAGCCATTTTTTTAGAAAATCTTTATTTTTCGGGAAACTGCGACAAATAGACATCTAATGTAAAAGTATTTCATAGGTATATAAGGTCACATTTTTATCAACCGCCAATGTTTTGACAAAACTTCTAATTATACCAGAGAAATAAGGCCCTAACATTTAAAAAAAAAACAGGCTAGTTTTTATTTTTACTTTTCCTAACACAATATTTGTAATATTTTTTAGAGCACCCTGACATTAATTTTCATTCATAAATAGTTTTAATACATGACTTCTTCTTACCGCCCGTCTCTCTCATTTCACTCTTTCTGCACTCTTTCCTCATTTCATTCATAAGTTTAAATGTGGCGGCCGCGGCAGTGCACCGCTAAGCGCTGTACCTACATTATTCTGTGACATCGGGATAGACTCCACCACAAGCAACGTTACCCAAAACTATCACACGTAACACATTTTAATACTCCGCTGCGAGAAACAAAATCCACCTATGCGCTAATTTGGCGTATTTGAAATTATAAAAAAAAATTACAACTTTTACACCATTCATTCGGCCCCAAACTGAGCGTAGCCTGTATGGCGACTGATAACGGACAAACATACTTAAATACTAATAAACATCCATGACTCAGTCACAAATTGCTCGTGCTCATCACACATGTGTTGCTAGCGGGATTCGAACTCGCAATCGTGGGTTTCGCAGTCAGGGTCGCTGACCCACTCGACCACCCGGCCGTCATTTTTAGTTATAGTTACACAATTACAACCTAGCACGATTAGTTTAATAGCGAGCGGGGGATATTTCCAAAAAATCGGAGCGAATCCGTGTAGGTTAAGCTAGAAATTTAAAAAAGGATGGAAACTAACTTAAAATTTATTTACAATCTACGGTTCTGGACTGCCTATGTAAAGTAATGAGCGAAATAAAAATTAACGTAAACAGGGGAGGTAAGTACCTACTGCTTGGCTTCGCTTCAGGGGAAATGCACATAGATATGATGTGAGTAGGTAGGTACCCAGGAGTGCGTTCCGTCGTTTTGGGTGTAGTTGTTTGATTAAAGTTTAACTCGTTTGAATTGCAACTGAGCCACGGAACGATCGAGTTGTTTTTATAACCTATTCTGAAGTATTCCTGTCAAAAACGAGAGAAAATTCTTCTTCTGTCTCTATTTTTTCCACTTTTATACCTTATTTAACAAAATTATAAAAAAAAGTAAAACAATACGAAACTACAGACGGAATTTTTCGAGACGTTTTGACATAAATTGCAAACTTTGATACTTTAAAACAATGGTTTATACGTCAAATAGCTGTCAGAGTGGAAAATAAATGTTATCACATTAAATGTTGGACATGACGCCCTTGTTTACGCAAACGCTGTCTTGCACGATCGAGGCCATGCCTCCGGACTGCAGTTACGTAGTACTATGTATTATTTATTATGTGCTGCAGTGAGCAATTGCTGCTCACTGGATATCACATCGAACGCATTCACAATTCGCGCACGTAACTGTTCCACGTTACGAATTGTATGGCCGTCGTTCCCATACACTAGGACTTTAGCCGTTCAACACTCCTACCCACACATTTACACTAAAACGGTGTTGGAAGTGGTCCGGCCGAAACACTCGCGGATTGTACTCGCACCAGTAATACACATTAAAGAGTCCCTCGCGCGTAAACGTGCACTCATCCGTCCACAGCACGTTGTAGGTAGGGTTCCGCAGCAACCAACGCCAGAAGTCGACCCTAGGCGCGTAGTCCTTTGGCAGCAACTCCTGGACTCGAGTGAAGTGGAAGTGATGGTTACCTTCGCTGCGCAGAAACCGCCACACTGGCTTACGCCAAACATACGGGCAGCGTCTGCGGTGCTCGCCACTGGGTGCCCATGGAAGAAATCCAGTACGTCCTCCTCGAGGCGCACTAGGTATTGTGGCCTCCCAGAGTCGAGATGTGGCTGGAAGCTGCCGCTCTCCCTGAAGCGCTGCACGGCTCCAAGGTCCAAGTATGGTGTGAATATTAACTTCGCGTCCGTATCACTCGCCGTACAGTACTTGTGTCCGCAACATAATTTCACCTGCAACATGGTAGCAGATAGCCATATTTATGTACTCCAGTAATGAATATCGGTACGGCATTTTAAAAACTTTCGCGAATACACCTGCGACTGCGATTAGTTTAGTGCGATAGGTATGTTTTTGGCGAACTGACGATCGCCGCGCCGGCGCGCGGCGGGCGGGCGGCACGGCATCCCGGCCAGGGCGCGTGGCAGGGGCGAGGGAGGATGGCTTTCGCTTTCTCGCTCGCTCGGCACGGTAGTAAGCAGTGCGGTCACATGAGTAAAGAAACGGTACAGAGTGAAAGCTACATACAACCGCGCCGTCGCGAGTCAACTACTACAAGCATACGGCGCATGTGTGCGTGTCCACTAGCCGCTGTGTCGCGTACGCGCTGCCACTGGGTAAAACCGGTTTACGCTCGCTCGGCCAGTGGACAAACTGAGGGCCTGCACGAAGCACGCGTCTTATTTGTTTTGTGCTTCTAGGTATATATTTTTTACGAAATTGTTTTAAGTAGAATCTGAGTCTGTAAAAATGAACTGTAAATAGTTATGAAAGTGTAAATAATTAGTTCTGGACTTGTAAAATGGTTGTTTACTGTACCATTTGTATGAATATTACCTATTCAATTATCCCAAGGAGTCTACTAGGTAAGTAAATCCAAACCAGATTATACCTATTTAAAATTAGATATGTTTAAGTAGGTCACACAAACCTTTATGTTATGTAGGTATGTATGTTAAGCCGGGTCACACACAGTCTCCTGCGACACTGTTTTGTGTTTTCTAACACCTCACATCTAACAAAATATGCGTTTAATTTGTTAGATGTTTGTTGTTAGGTTAGGTTATCACAAAACAGTGTCGCAGGAGACTCGGCTTAACGTAGGTACTTAATTGTTATTTTTATTACATATAAATAATTAGGTGAATCTACAAATATTTTGCTGTTTTGTTTCCGAATCATCATTAACTTAACCTTATCTATCACCGACTGTCGTTAAAATAGTTTGCATTTACAAGCTTGACATTATTAAGCGAACGAAATAATGAAGTAGGTACCTATGTCAAGTGTTCCTTAATGTAGGTAAATATTCGATTGCATACGTACAGCTGGTAATGATGAACTCCGTGGTCAAGTGGTTAGCATGCATGGTCTGGCGTCGCGCCATCTCTGAGGTCCCTGGTTCAATTCCCGGTCGGGTCAATTTAGAGAAAAACTGTTTTTCTAAATTGATTTCAGGTCTGGGCGTGTTTCTATGTTTATGTATATTTATCAGTTATCTTACCATATTAACGAGTTTCAATAGAATTTGGTCTAGATAATTGGTGTGAGCGTAAACATATTTTTAATATTGAAATTCGTGTGAGGAAGCGGACAGCGTCGAAAAATCAACCGCATTTTTTTTGTAGATTCACCCATTTTCACACTTTGCCTTTCACGTGGACTTTCACACACGTGCTAGTCCACGTGGGACGCCTGTGCCCAGCAGTGGAACGTTTATAGGCTGATGATGATGATGAGTGTTTAAAAAATACATTACAACTCATTCTGATTATTCTTTTTTTTAGACGACATGAGTCGTTAAAAGCTGTCGGTCGGGAAGACCTTGTGCTTAAAATTACTGACGATAACACAAGACAAAGATACAGAATATGTGAAGTTCCTTTCAAAAAATCTAACATCAAATTTTCTCAAAACTAAACTGAAAAATATTTACATGACAATGCTTTTCCAAGACTTAATTTGCCATTAAAATATGACGGCGCAAGTACCTGCACAAGGAAATCAGGATATTCAAATTATACCTATTTCTGAACAAAGTTCAAGCTCGAACATTTTTTCAAATAAAATTATTGTTTTGAGAGATCAAACATCACGCAGCATTCAGACGGGACCTAAAAAGCAAACTATTGAAAGTAAAGCAGCGCAAACGGCATAACAAATTATTAAAAACCAAAAATTATATTATAAAATATTTAGAGTGAGCAATTTGTAAATACTTATACTTACATACCTTATCTTGTCTACATACCTAATAAAAAGCTCATAAAAGTTTGTTTATTTTATTTTATTCTCTTTTGGCAACCCTACTACTTTAGGTAAGGATTTTCGTATGCTCCTAGAAGCTTTCTCTCTGTACCGTTTCTTTACTCATGTGGTGCGGTGGTGTAGGCATTAGGCATTGCGGTCAGTCGGTGTCTTTGTCGGCTTCCATGAATGAAACTACGGCACGTGTAGCGGTGTAGGCATTGCGGCCTCTCTTCTGTTGCGGTGCGACTCGTGCCGTGCGTAAGGGGTGTTTTATTTAACTTTTTAATCGAAAAGTCTTTTGGCGTTTTCCTTGAAAACTAGCGTATAAACATTTAAGGTTTTTCATTAAAATAGTTTATTTATTCTGTTTAATTTATCCTTAAAAGATTTGCGGTTGATAAAATGTGACCTTATATTTCAACAATAATTTTATAAAGGTCATCTAAAATGTGCGATAGGAAATTAAGTCATGGTCACCTTAGCGATCACAAATGTCATAAATGCTGTTTGTTGGCTTACCCAAGAAAAGATACACCACAACCACCATACGATGCACTTCGGCAACAACTAATGCAACATTTCTGACCATTTTCGATGAACAGCACAAAATTAAACCAAATTTACGACCAAACACAATCTAATTACGCGTTCGTAAGACGGTTGCCATGACAACATGCTTACTAGCAATAATAATTGTAAGAAACTCTTTTAACAGTTATCACTAATATTAATATGAATTTACACAAAACATACCAATATTAAATAAAGGTTTTGCAATGTAATTTACGTATCTTAATTTATAAAAAAAAAACAGTCAACATAATTTTATTACTGAGTAAGTCATTAAAATGTTATTTTAAGGTAAATTGACACTGATGAAATTTTCTTACTGTCATTTTGACATAGAGCGAGACAAATGGCCTCCAAATGTTTTCTCATTTTTCTTGGAATTAGCTCTCTAATTGTGCCGATGAAAAATACACCTTATTCAAAATTCAAAAAAATATTTGAATCTAATTGATCAACTATAATTTTATTTTTCTATGCTAGTCATACCAAAAATCATGTTTCGCACCGCACTACACGCAAGTTGGCAATACTGCTACACAAAACGGGGAATTTAGGTGGTCAGCCCTGAGTTGGTCCGAGGCCCTGAGGGTCAGCCTATGGGGTCAGCCCGAGCCAGGGCGATGTCACTCCCATAGCAAGAAAAATAAATATTATCTATGAAGAAAATAGCGCCATCTAGCGTTCAGCACCCTTCAACATAGCTCAAAACTGTCTTAGTCTTCGCTAGATGTCACTCTCACTACTGTGAAATAATAGATTGATTGACATTAATTAAAATAGAAATAAAACTTATTTTATATTTTTATTTGTGTTTTAACTTAACATAGTATTACTTACATATTTTAATAAAATTCAATTCAATCAACTAAGGAATAACTTAATTTTTCTTATGCCAGCTTCATTAACCGTTGGTAGGTAGCTCAGAAACAATTGTTGATTTTACAACTTCTTTCGATAAACTCTAAACATCTGCATGGTAAACATATACATCGAGAACAAAGCCGATGTACAATAGTATGATCAAACAAACTCACCTGAGTGACGTTCGATCATTATTGTACGAAGGCTTTGTTCGAAGATGTATATGTTCCCTCCCACCCAATAACTACTTTTAGTAGATAACCCTATAAATGAAGTTGTAAATTTAGCATTAGCTAGCTCAGCTATAAAGAATGAAGTTTGACAGATGGACTACAGAGAGAAGACAATGTATTTTTTTTTAAGAATTAGTCAAAGGGATAAAAGCGCGACAGGTTACCGAGTGAGAACTGAACAATAACTATCTAAATTGTTTTGAGGTAGGTAGAATGACATTACTTTTTAAAAGTTTATTGTCACCATTGTTAACATACTCACTGCCTTAGTTAAACGTATGAAGAGTTTTCATAACATTGCTGGTATTCTCGGAATATTCCGAGAGCTAAAATCTCTTCCACCAGAAGAAATTTTGAAAAAATCTGCAACTATAGTAAGTGCTTACGCAGATGATTTGGAGGACAGTCTGGGTGACGAATTATTGTAGCAGGAATCATGAGGCTATGGAAATGCAGGTTTACAAGCTGTTGATAAATAATTCTTTACAATCTTGTTTCCCAAACGTTGAAATTGCTTCGCGCATTTATTTGTCTTCATGATCACCAACTGCAGAGGTGAACGATCTTTCTCAAGATTAAAACGTGTTAAAAATGAATTGAGGAACACGATGAGCCAACAACGTCTTAATCACCTCACTGTAATGAATATTGAACATGATTTACTCCGAGAAGTCGATATCAACAACATTATTTATAAATTTGCTAAAATTAAATCAAGAAAAGTTTGTTTGTAACAGTTTTGTTTTATATAATACCATTAACACGATAAGTACCTTACATAAAACAGTCTAAGGGCCCCTTGATAGAATGCTACAGGCCCCGCGCTGGCTTAATCCGGCACTGCTTAGTATATTTGATGTGTATGTGGGTACTGTCGTCGACGCCGCCGATTTGTCTCGTCGTCGTCCATGGCCAACACTCATGCACGTTCACAAACACTTATTCCCAGTTTGACAGTTGCACAATATTGATATTTTACAAAGAGGTTTAAATAGTAATAGAGCGGCTATTATTTATACATACACTATTTCATACAAAACTTTGAGCACGTTCTCAAGTTACGCCATCTAACGTTGAAAAGCACAACCTTTTATTAAGAATATTAATACCTACCCCACGATATGTGTCGCTCTGCGTTAGGGATGTTCCGTTATGAATTTCGACAAATCGATAATTTTGATGAAGATTAACCAAAATCAGCATATACAATATATAAGGTTAAATTTTATCAACCGCAAATATTTTGACAAAACATCTAATTATATCAGAGAAATAAGGCCCTAACATTAAAAAAAAATAATTCAGGCTAGTTTTATTTTTACTTTTCCTAACACAACATTTGTAATATTTTTTAGAGCACCCTCTGACTTTAATTTTCATTCGTAAATAGTTTTATAACATGGCTTCTTCTTACCGCCCCTCTCTCTCATTTCGCTCTTTCTGCACTCTTTCCTCACTTTAATTTTCATTCATAAATAGTTTTAAAACATGGCTGCTTCTAACCGCCCCTCTCTCTCATTTTACTCGTTCTGCACTCTTTCCTCATTTGATTCATAAGTTTAAATGTGGTGGCCGCGGCAGTGCACCGCTAAGCGCTGTAAGTACATCAGGTACATTATTCTGTGACATCGGGATAGACTCCACAACAAACAACGGTACCCAAAACTATCACACCACACCTAAGTAACACATGTTAATACTCCGCTGCGAGAAACAAATCACCTATGCGCTAATTTAGCGTATTTGAAATTTATAAATATTTTTTTACAACTTTCACACCAATCATTCAGCCCCAAACTAAGCGTAGCCTGTGCTATGATGACTGATAACGGATAAACATACATAAATACTAATAAACATCCATGACTCAGTCACAAATTGCTCGTGCTCATCACACAAATTTGTTGCTAGCGGGATTCGAACCCGCAACCGTGGGTTTCGCAGTCAGGGTCGCTGACCCACTCGACCACCCGGCCGTCATTATTTGTTATAGTTACACATTTACAAATTACCTACCTAGTCACGGTTAGTTTAATAGCGAGCGGGAGACATTTATTTATTTTATTTTTTATTTATTTTTTATAGTTATTTCCAAAGAATCGGAGTAAAGTAATGAACGCAATAAAAATTAACGTAAACAGGGGATGCACCCTAGATAGTGATGCGAGTAGGTAGGTACCTATAGGTATTGCAAATAAATGAAACTCATAAATAATTTGTCTGTTTTTATTTAAATGCTCTGACTATTCACAACGAATTGACTTCCCATCACACTTTTTTCAGGCTTTGGACTGACTAGTTAATACAATTCGTTAGTTTTATCTTTTACCAAGATTGAAATAAGTAATGTAGCTATGTAAAGTTTACATTAACTTGGCGTGTTTAAAAGTCTAAATTCATTGATATTTACAGATTTACATATTTACAAGTTATTAATTACAGGTTCTTATTTACACATTTACAATTAAACCTAATCACATTAAATGTTGGACATGACGGCCTTGTGTGAGCAAACACTGTCTTGCACGATCGAGGCCATGCCTCCGGACTGCAGTGAGCACTTGCTGCTCACTGGACATCACGTCAAACGCATTCACAATTCGCGCACGTAACTGTTCCACGGTACGAATTGTATGGCCGTCGTTCCCATACACTAGGTCTTTAGCCCTACCCCACTCATGAAAATCCATCGGCGTCAGGTCAGGTGAACGCGGCGGCCAGCGGATAACGCTACCGCGCCCGATCCAACGCCCTTGGAACGCCTCGTTCAAGTAGGCGCGTACCCGCAGACTGAAGTGCGCAGGCGCGCCATCGTGCTGGTAGTACAGGTACCTGCGGCTCCATACAGGCACATCCAACAGCAGCTCGGGTAGGTCGCGCTGTAGTAACTGGAGATACGTGTCCGTATTCAGACGGTCTATAAAGACGGGCCCCAGTAAATGGCCGTTCAACACTCCTGCCCACACATTAACACTAAAACGGTGTTGGAAGTGGTCCGGCCGAAACACTCGCGGATTGTTCTCGCACCAGTAATGCGCATTATGCATATTAAAGAGTCCCTCGCGCGTAAACGTGCACTCATCCCTCCACAGCACGTTGTAGGTAGGGTTCCGCAGAAACCAACGGCAGAACTCGCCGTGGGCGCGTAGTCCTCTGGCAGCAACTCCTGGACTCGAGTGAAGTGGAAGGGATGGTAACCTTCGCTGCGCAGAAGCCGCCACACGTAGTACTGGCTTACGCCAAACATACGGGCAGCGTCGGTGGAAGAAATCCAGCACGTGCTCCTCAAGACGCACTGGGTATCGTGGCCTCCCAGAGTCGAGGTGTGGCTGGAAGCTGCCGCTCTCTCGGAAGCGCTGCACGGCTCCAAGTATGGTGCGAATATCAATTATTCGTCCGTATCTCTCGCCGTACAGTACTTGTGCCCGCAACATAATTTCACCTGCATCATGGTAGCAGATAGCCATATTCATGTACTCCTGTGATGAATATTGGTACGGCATTTTAAAAACTTTCGCGAATACACCTGCGACTGCAATTAGCTTAGTGCGATAGGTATGTTTTTGGCGAACTGACGATCGCTCCACCCGCCACGCGCACGCGCCGGCGGGCGGGCGGGCGACACGGCCGGGGCGCGTAGCGGGCGGGGGCAAGGGAGGATGGCTTTCGCTCTCGCTCGCTCCGCACGTAGTAAGCGGTGCGGTGGTGGTGTAGGCATTGCGGTCGGCCTCTGTCGGCTCCTTTGAATGAAACTACGGCACGTGTAAGCGGTGTAGGCATTGCGGTAGTGTCTCTGTCGGCTCCTTTGAATGAAACTACGGCACGTGTAAAGTGTAAGCGGTGTAGGCATCTTCTGTTTCGGCTCGTGCCGTGCGTAAGGGCACGTTAGGGGTGTTTTATTTTACTTTTTAATCGAAATGTCTTTTGGAGTTTTCCTTGAAAACTAGCGTATAAAAATTTAAGGTTTTTTCATAAAAATAGTTTATTTATGATGTTTAATTTATCCTTAAAAGATTTGCAGTTGATGAAATTTAACCTTATATAACGGTTGAACAAGCAAGTGACAATTAGGGAAGGAAATGAAAATTCCGGTATATCAAATACTATTTAATCAATCTTTGAGAAATTTTATACAATTTAAAATAAAATAACACGTGAAGCCAAATTATAATGACTCTTATTTATGAAACAATCCTTGGCCTAAATTGTTTCTTTCTAACATTAATTTCATCGTAAGTTTAACTTTTATTCGCTGTTTTTAAATAAGTATCAATCTGACAAAGTCAAGATTATATAAGTGAAAAAGATGCATCGCTGCTTTGGTTCTAATGTTTCTTCAGTACTGCAATTACTGCACGATTAAACAACCTGTAACATAAATACTTCATCTTAACTTTGTGGAATACCAAAAATTCATACTAAAATAAAGGAGAGTTTTGCGAAATCGCGATAACTGATAAAACCAATAGAGAAGTTAAAAACAAACAAAAATTTTGATGTTAAGGGAAAAATTTATGAAATAATAAAAAAATGCAAGTTATGACACCAAAATCTCAGAAGCGGCACACTTTATGATTTGTGATACTTACTTCTAGATTATTTTTTTGTCAGTATTCAAGTCCTCAATAGTGTTCGTGTTTTCAAGTTTTGATAAGTGGCCGCGATTTCGCTAAGATTTCATTTTTCTTTATTTTATGTCTCCATCATCATTTTTTTGAGTGTTTTATCCTTTGGAAATCTAAAATAAATAGAAAATAAACGTTAATTTACACTAGGCTGGCTTGATTCTCGTGAGGCCCCTAAAACCTTAAAACTAAATTCTACCACGCTCAGTCTAACGCTCGAATAGATAGGAAAGGTAAAAAGTACAGGTGGATATAATTCAATTAGATAATTTATTTTATGCTATTCATTCCGTATTAAACCAAAAGCACACATATTTAAGACTACAATTAGAGATTTGCAAACATTTATTAGCAATTTGAATATAAACAAATCAAATATTGCATGGTAAATTGCTAATAATCATCACGACACCAGATTAACAAAACTTACGTAAGAAACGATATTCCAGGCACTTGCTACTCACTTCTTTTACTGCAATGTTTGACTGAACAACTCATTGTTCAATGAAGCCCACCGGAATAATATGTTCACCTAAAATATACACATAATCAACTAAAAAACCAATAACTATTTGGTAGGTAAGATAATGACAGCGATTTGTTTGGGGCCAAGTGTCGCTGGCTCCATGTAAAACGTTGCAGTTTCACCGACACGGTCCTTTCATTCTATGTTTTGTCTTTGTTTTACTTAGGGTAAACATGATGTGCCTAAACGGAACAAAAATAGTAATGGATTAAGGCAAAAAGAGATAGTAAACTTATGCTCTCTCTCTAATTATAAAACTCAATGGTGGTGACATCCTAAAAGTTCTTTTGCTTTTCACCACTAGAGGTCAGCATATGGCAACGGTAAAAGTTCTAGAATAATTTATTGAAAATTATTATTACAGTCTGATTATTGGGTAAATATACAAAACAGGTACTTACGAGAATAAGCTGTAATCACATTCAGCCGTTTTTCCATATCGGAATTTGCAGTATCGCAATACGCAATTTGGTATATTTTCTATTGTTTACGTCAAATTCGTTCACGCACAAACACAACTGCACTAGAAGGGCGCAAAACATTAAACAAAAAAGTACTTTGTGTATCAAACTGAGAGACTTGTTACCACTTGGTAATAAGCTGTGGATTAAAGTTTTGATTTCTATGTCCTGTCTATTACTAATAGTTTAATGTCTTTGATATTTTCAGATACGCAGCTATACTTGTGCTCTAAATGTAATCTAATCTATCTAATCTTCTTATTATATGTCTGTGCTCTAAATAGACTCGCCTTTTATTAGGCGCCATCTATGAAACTATTGAACATGATAAACCAAATTGGTAAAAATAAAGAATACTTATAAAATACTGAATCGAATGGCCTGCAGCCTTGTTTAAAATATGACTACAGCATAATAAAGTTTTATTTCTAGACATTATTGCACTTCTGTACAGAGTTTTAGCCAATTATTGGTTTGTTGTCTAGTCACCGATGGAAGCCGATGATTTCAGCTTTATTTTTCATTCGGGAAGAATGTGATTAACATTTCACAATAATGCAGGGCATTCTTTGTACGCTGGGCTTGGAATTACTAGCACAAGCACTGCATTGTTATTTAGTTACAAAATAATGCGATATTATGTGACAAATTGTGACAAGCACACACAAAAATATTTATCCTAACTAAAATATACGGGCGCGTTGCCCCTAGCCAATGTCAAATATTAAGAATATTTGACATCGAATCACATGGTGTAGATCGCTTTTGAATTCGGTATCATACACGGCGACCAGGGTGACCCATTTTTTTTATTTTCACTTTACATATTTTGATTGACGGTTTTGGCAACTTATTCTGTCTCATATAGTTGTCCTATTTTTTCAAATATTTGGACTCATTGCTTTAGTTGTTCTATGATCTGAGACTTCTTGGCGAGAAAGTGTAGCGTCATGTCTGCAGTTTTGTTTTGTTTTCTAAAATTTGTGTTTTTTGAATATTAATGTGGAATAATCTACTATTATTTATAATAGATTATTCCATTAAGTGTTTGTGAACGTGCGTGCGTGGTTGGCAAATGAAACAAAACAGTGCAACATAACTTTTCAAATTCTCTCAAGAAGTCCGCGTGAGATCTCAGTAAAGTTCCACATCTTTACTGAGGACTTAAGGGGTTTGGGGGAATATCATTTATCATTCATCATCTTAATCACCACTCATTATCATCTAGGGGAAAAAAAGGAATAAAATACTAATGACTAGGCAGTATGGTCTCTGACCTTAGCCTGTTCCTTCACGGAGCAAAAACTAATGCAGAGTTACCAGTTATCATAATAAGGCTTATTTATGAATAGAACGGAGGGTAGCTACGTTTTTAGCGTGCGGGTAGCTGAAAAGACCCCTGTCTGTGTCGGTGGCTCAATTGAGCCACACAGGCAGGAAAGAAAGAAAGACCGGCTCTCAACACAGACGAGAGGTTATTATTCTGATATCTGAGCTAATGTCGGACTTCTTGGCGGAAGGTGAAGCGCCATGTCTGCGGTTTTGTTTTATTTTCTAAAATTTGTGTTTTTTCGAATACTAATGTAAAATAATAGTAGATTATTGACCATTAAGTGTTTGTGAACGTGCATAAGTGTTGGAAAATGAAACAAAACAATGCAACATCACTTTTCAAATTCTCTGAAGAAGTCCGTCCAGTCCTCAGTAAAGTCCCACATCTTTACTGAGGAGTCCTCAGTGAGGACTCAAGGGGTTTGGGGAACATCATTTATCATTCATCATCTTAATCACTACTCATTATCATCAAGAGAAAAAAAAGAAATAAAAAAACTAATGACTAGGCAGTATGGTCTCAGACCTTAGCCTGTTCCTTCACGGAACAAATAAATTTAAAAAAAAATGAGCTAATGTCACTTACTGGCAGACACTTGACACTGACACTGGACAGGACACTGACTTGACTGACTGAGGAGACTTCTTGGCGGGAAAGTGAAGCGTCATGTCTGCAGTTTTGTTTTATTTTCTAAAATTTGTGTTCTTTCGAACATTAATGTGAAATAATAGTGGATTATTAACCGTCATGTGTTTGTGAACGTGCATGAGTGTTGGCAAATGTAACAAAACTGTGCAACATCACTTTTCAAATTCTCTCAAGAAGTCCGTGTGAGACCTCAGTAAAGTCCCACATCTTTACTGAGGGCTCAAGGGGTTTCGGGAACATCATTTATCATTCATCATCTTATTCACCACTCATTATCATCAAGGGGGAAAAAAAGAAATAAAAATACTAATGACTAGGCAGTATGGTCTTTGATCTTAGCCTGTTCCTTCACGGAACAAATATTTAAAAAAAAAAATATTGACTGACTGACTGTCATGTCAGGGACTTCTTGGCGGGAAAGTGAAGCGTCATGTCTGCAGTTTTGTTTTATTTTCTAACATTTGTGTTTTTTCGAATAATAATGTGAAATAATAGTGGATTATTAACCGTTAAGTGTTTGTGAACGTGCATGAGTGTTGGCAAATGAAACAAAACAGTGCAACATCACTTTTCAAATTCTCTCAAGTAGTCCGCGTGAGACCTCAGTAAAGTCCCACATCTTTACTGAGGACTCAAGGGGTTTGGGGAACATCATTTATCATTCATCTTAATCACCACTCATTATCATCAAGGGAAAAAAACAAATAAAAAACTAATGACTAGGCAGTATGGCTCAGACCTTAGCCTGTTCCTTCATGGAACAAATATATTTAAAAAAAAAATGACTGACTGTCACAATCACAGTTAATGACGTGCTAAATAAATTGTGTGAAATTAAAATACTGCAAAATTTTGTTTTCCGCGAAACAGCAAATAATAAAAGTATATTTAATTTAGAGGTATTTAAACAGTTGGTGTACGTGTAGTGATATTTTTTATTAGTTTTGAATTAATAATGTCGAAGTGCATCGCCAAAGTTACTTTTACTAAGGCAAAATCATTCGATAAATAAGTTGTTTACTAATCAGTGAGACATAACTTTATCATTTTAATAATGGAGGTTAATCCTTTGAATATATTTTTTGTGAAATCGGACAGCAAAGGAGACCGATTGTTGTTCAGATACCCTTACACTACAGAAAGCAAGGATGAAAGTACACAGAAAAAATGTGGTAGACACAACCCCTACGCAATCAACTCCACTGAAGACCTTCTTCAAAATCCACAATCCCAAACTTCGAATATCTATAAAGGTAAATAGACATTAATTTATAAGTAGATCTAATTTATTTGACCTTTAATTTGTATATCAATAATCATAGCTAAATTTAATGCACAAACTTGTTACAAAAGAGTGCTTGTTGCATTAAGTAATGTTTATATATAAATTATAATATATTATAATGTTTATACTACACTATAGTAGGCATAAACATTATATATAAAATTATCTAGGGAAATTATTATAGAACCTAACCTTTAGATTATTTTACTACTGTTCATTTATATGTATAGGTGCTTTCGTTTTTGTTATAGGTCAACTCAGTGGGTTCACAGATGAAATGTTATCCACCCTATTTGCTGTGAAAGCCGAATTGTGCAATCGAAAGTTTGAATTGAAAGTCAATGATGTTCGCTTTGTCGGTCATCCTACTCTGCTTCCATATCGAACCAACAAAGATGACACTGCAGCAATGATATTAATCAATATTGTTTTTGCTTTACGTGCTTCGGCGAGTCATTCTATAGGTAAGCTACCATGTAAACAGTCTAGTAACCTTATTAATATATTGTGAGATAAGAAACCAATGTAATATTTATAATGATTTCTTATTTTTTAGTTAAATGTTATTATGACTTGAGTAAAAGACTTGGTAAAGCCCTGAGGCATGAGGAGAAAAGATGCTCATACTTGACAGAGGAGATGAAAATAATGGTAAGTAGCATAATGTGGTACTTTCCCCAAAGACTGACTACAATTTAACATGTTGATCGGATATGTTATAAAGATGTTTGTAAGCTTTAATCTTACATTTATTAATACCTTTAATCTTAATATAATCACGACTATTGTCCCTGAAGGGTTAGTCAGAGACTAGGCAATGAGGACAGCAAAAGCAGTCCTCTACCATAGTTCACTTTTCACCATCTAGCAACTGCACTTGTGCTCAGCGTGACAGTTGGTGAGCCCGTCGTCGCTCTATGCTGTTGAATGTATGTGCAGTCTTTTGTCCGTAAGTCGCCTTTTACAATACCAAAGGAAGAGAGGGGTGTTAGTATTCTTACACCGCTACGCGATAACGCGACATGGTTACCTTTATTAATATGTTGTTGTAATAATTACAGTTATCCACTCATGATGAAGTATCATCTCTAGATAGTGAAATGAATTCCGGTGAAAATGATGAGGAAGAAGATAATTTACGTAACTCAGTTTGCTCTAACACAATTAACATGGAAAATGACAATGCTGGGCCAAAGTCAGCTTTCCATCTAATATTGCAACGAAGCTCATTGGCAAGATCTATGAAGAGTGTTTTTGAAGAATTGAGCAGTACCGGTACTAAATGTTTTATATCTTTCAATCTTAGGTTTATTTTTTGCTTTATTATTTTGTTTTAATAGTAACAATGTTTTGAATACAAGAAGTCATGCTTAGATCTGAGGCATTCATGCATTTTTATGCCTGTTCTGCATGCACTAAAATGTATTTTAATGCTAGCGGTTTACAACATGTTTATTTCATTACTTAATTATGTTGTTGAACTTAATATATTACAGGGATAGTACAAGTGCGCATTAATAAATGGGTTCTACTGTCATTTTGCCTACCACACAAAGCACATCAAATTCACAATAGAGGTCTGATAATTGAACCTGAAACCATAGACAAATGCTTACAGAAATTGAGGCCCTACCATGGTTTACTTTTACTAGTAAGTATAGTTCATTTAATATGAAGTAAGAAAGTATTTGTAGTTTTTTTTTAAATTAAGTATAAGTACATACCTAAACAATAATAGTAATTCTTAACCTTTTCTGTACGGGGCGCTTGTGATATAAATGCATAAATGCTAGAGTAACGAAATTTTGTACAAACACTCACCAGATACCGTTCTTTTATAAACTTTACAGTTTTGGGTAAAAAATATGTTAAAAATAGAGATAAAGTCCCAAACCTGGGTGAGGAAAGAAATCGGAAATTAGCCTGGATTATAGTCATTTAGCACAAACACTTCACATTTTATCTAAGAAGAGGTTTACAAGAGGCTAATTATTTACAAAAAAGCACAATTATAACTGAAACACTCCAATAATTATGCGATCCAAAATCGCCATAACTTTCTATCTAATACTAGGCATGGATCACCATAATAAGTAATCGATATCGATAACATCGATTTATTGACAATGTAGAATTTTCATACAAGAAAAAAAAATCAATATAAAACTTTAAAAATATATACATACATTAACAGAAGAGTTGAATTTGGAAGAGAATCAAGTAAAATATCCCCGATCTGTCATCTCTAAAAGGATATCTACTTGGGCCCGCACCCAACATAATATTTAATGTCAATATTCCCCCATTTTCGAAGCGAACACCACTAGAAATCCACCATTTTGTGTTTTGAGAAAACTCCTGCACAATACGGATGGCATCGTATGATGCCACCATCCGGTGCTCAACTTTGTGATTTTTTTCAATATTATTATTATTATTATTATTGTTTAACAGACAGGCAGTTGTAAGACAACTGGTATAGTCTGTATCCTGTTTCCTCCTTTTAATGTCTTAGTCTGGTTATTTGTTCATATTCAAATGCTTGTCTAGCCTGTTTTTAAATTGGTTTATTGTTTGTGCTGATACCACTTCTTTGGGCAGCCTGTTCCAAGCTTCAATTACTCTGCTGCTTAGAAAATGTTTGTGTGGGTTATTATGTGATGCAGTTTTTGACAGCTTGAGATGGTGTCCTCTAAGATGTGTATTCTTTGAGTATTGAAACATCTGTTTATCAAAACCTTCAAGATCGTAGTGTCCATGTAATATTTTAAAGGTTTCAATCAGATCTCCTCGTTTTCTGCGTTCTTCAAGAGTAGTGAGTTTCAACACATACAGTCTCTCATTATATGGTTTTGTTTTTAAAGATTTAGGTACTTTGGAAAATCGCCGCTGTACTCTTTCTAGTAATTCCATATCCTTCTTGAAATATGGGTTCCAGACTTGGAAAGCGTATTCCAAGATAGGCCGAACATACGCTTTGTGAATTTTTAGCATCATATCGGGTGTTAACTGTCCAAATGCTTTTCTGATAAGGTATATAAAGCTATTAGCTTTTTTAGTTATTGCTGCAATATGGTGTTCCCATTTGAGATTTTCACATATATGTACCCCCAGGTCAGTTTGGACACTTGTTTCTTTTAATGGTTCATCATTTATTGTATATGTAAGATGGGGATTCCGATTTCCTATGTGGAGAACTGTGCATTTAGCTGAATTTAGTTTTATGAGCCACTCCTTTGACCAGCTTACTATTTGATTTAGATCCGCTTGAAGCCGTTCAAAATCCATTTCTGGGTCTGCAAAAATCTTTGTGTCGTCAGCAAACATACTAACTTTGCAATTCAAATGTTTCGGTAGATCAAAAGTGAAAATAATATATAATAATGGCCCTAGGACAGAGCCTTGGGGAACACCACTTTGTGTGTCTCTTTCATCTGAAAGAGTGTCACCAATTCTCACTCGAAATGTCCTATGTCGCAAAAAGGCCTCAATCCACTTTAGAAGTTTTCCACGTATTCCTACGTATTCTATTTTTTGCAGAAGTCTACTTATCGGTACTTTGTCAAATGCTTTTTCATAATCGAGGTAAATCACATCTACAGGTTGTCGAGCATTCTGACTTGTGGTCCAAGATGATAGGCAAGATAACAAGTTCGATATTGTGGACCTATGTGGGCAAAAACCATGTTGTTGGTTGCTGATGACTCGCACCTTGTCAAGAAACTCTCTGATGTGTTTGACTATTATCTTCTCCATGACTTTACATATCACGCTAGTTAGGCTTATTGGTCTATAATGTACTGCCTGTAGCTTGTTTCCCTTTTTGTACACAGGGGTTACTATTGCGGTTTTCCATAAGTCTGGCAAAATTCCGGTGTCATAGGAAGTTTGCATTATAGATACCAATTGGTTATCAAGGTCACAATTCTTCAGTATGACCACTGGTATCTCATCCGGCCCAGGTGAAGAGTCTGCTTTCATTCTTTTAATAGCAGATTGTACTTGATTTTCATTAAATATAAGATCTTCGATTGACTCTGCAACTCTGAGGCATGGATCCAAAAATGGAAGCGTTCCTACAGGTTCTTTTTCAAATACGCTAGAAAATTGATCTGCAAAAACTTCAGCTATATTTTTTGGTTGCGTGACATCTTGTCCTTGAATGTTTCTTATAACGGGTGGTATACTGACTTTAGAAGTGATTTGCTGTCTGATATACGAGTAAAATTTTTTTGGTCCAGCCTTTAAGAGATTTTTTTCATATACTGTTCTCGATGTGCAACAGAAGTTTGTCAGTTTATTATTAAGTCTTCTGTATTCCTTGTAAAGGTCATTGGATCCAGTTAAGGTATACCTCTTCCATAATAACTTTTTTTGTCTAATTAATTGACATGTTTCAAACGTTACCCAGGGTCTATTAAATCTTCTCTTTCTTGGTATCTTTATAAGAGGCACGTGGGTGTTTATAGTATTCGTAATCGCCTCATGCAGATTTTTGTACTGGTTTTTTGCGCAGTTCAAGTATACAGAAAACCCTGTCAAAATACGCTTTAGCTCTACATTAATTTTATCAAAGTCTGCTTTACTGTAATTTCGCTTTATTGTTGTTTGTTGCCGGTTCTGTTTTTGTACTTGTAGCTGTATTGTTGAAATTATACATGTGTCCAATAGCTGCTTCATAACTAATATTGGCTATGAGTAACTCATCATTAGTAATGATTAAATCCAAAAAAGATGGGCAACCCCTGGCGAAATCTTGTGTGTTTATTTAGTAACTGATAGAAGTCACTGTCTTTGTACCATTGCAGGAAATTTATTTCCTTCGGCAGAAGATATCCACAATCTTGAAGCGGCCACTTAATTCCTCCAAAGTTGAAATCGCCCATAATTACTACTGTGTTGGACTGGGCAGCTAGCTGTAGTTCTTGATAAATCATGTTGTCGTGATCTATAGTTGATTCATGGCCCCGGTATACTCCACAAATCAGGATTTTTTGTTCTCCTACTTCAATGTCTACCCATACGCATTCTGAAGTATCATACTTAGTTTTATATTTATTATTCTGCTTTGTACTCATATAATTAATTTGGTTTGATGTGTAGATAGGAATTAAAAAGGTAAATAGGAAGACATCTAGCGAATTTACTTTGAATTATTTCATGTAGGCCAACCAATCACGTCTCAGACTGTGTCGATAAAATAGTGCCTGTCCATAGATAATGTAAACGAAATTCGTGATTCTGTACTGCCTATGCCAAAACATCATATGATGCCTTCCGAATTAGAAGCCCGTTTTGCTCTAGGCATCATCTGACGCCTTCCGTGCATAAAAGGTTAAACAATAATTATAACATTGTTTTAAATTATTTTAAAACAACTTACATGTCTCTTTTAAACTATTATCTGTTTATCATTAAGTAGTGTTAGTATTAGATTGTAGAATGCCAAATGCAACTGCACTGTATAGTCTGTCCATAGTCTACATACGGTATAGATTAAACATATCATTTATTTGTTGGCTCTAAAAACAACTATATTCATGTACCTATTTACTTTATTATTTAAAATTATTTATAAGCTGGCTTGTTACTATAATTGAAATGGGGCTATGATTATGACAACTAAGTTTTCTTTCATATTTTACAAATTAGGCTTTTGGATGATCAGTCATTTAAAATGTATAGTCAGGCAAACATAAACACAAATTATGTTATTTTAGGGCACTTCGATTTTCTTACTATAATTATTAAAATATTTTAATATATTTCCAGGTAAATCCCAATGAACTGCTGGCATCAATACCACTGGATGGCAGTACTGCTTTACTTAGGCTGATTAAGCTATACAGTCCACTGAAGAGCCTTCAAACACTGGCCATTGAGGCAGACTTGTCACTCACACAGGTATTTATTGTGGTCACTTTCTTTAGTGTATTATATTATAGACTGCTGCTGGTTTTAGCTTCTGGGTTTAGGCCTTATAGCACACAAGAAGATCGAGTCGTAATAATAATGCACATTCTAAAGATATTTTAATTTTGTAACTTATTTAGAGACCTGTCATCAATCGAAAACTTTATTTCAATCCACTACGCTGCTCCTTTATGAAAAGTATTAATTTTCTATTGTTTTTATTTTAATGCAGTTATCTCTTTAATCTCTTTTTAGGTCTTTCAGCTTACTGGCCATTTAGTGTACTGGGCGAAAGCGACAATAATATACCCGTTATGTGAGGGCAACGTGTATGTGGTAGCGCCTGGAGCGAACGTCCACATACACTCAACACTAGTCGATGAATTTGCCAAGGAGTTCCCTGGCCTCTGTTTGTTGCAGGTAAGAACGCAAAAAGGTTAAAACATTTGTTTATTCATTTTATTGTAACATTGGAATTGGTGTTGAAATCTCATTGCACGTCTGATGATGACGATGCTCTCAAAACGTGATGCTGATGGCCATAGCCCAAACTGTCTCGATCTTTTACTGACGACGAACCCTAATATACACTCAGTATCTGGGAACATCCGATAATTATGTGGTGAAATCCGTATCTGTCCGCTCGCCTCCTGATGTTAGCAGGGGCACGAGGCGTGTTTGGCGTTACGACTCAGCAGATTGGGACGAGATGCGGCACATCTTTGCATCATATCCTTGGCGCCAAGTGTGTTTTTCTTCGAACGATCCCTCTAGTTCTGCAGACGGAAGTGGAAGTGATTCGTCGGGCAATGGAATACTTTATTTCGTTCTCCGACGTCCCTCACGGTCACAATGCCCGACCTTGGTTTAATGCGGACTATGCAAGCGCAGAAGCACGTAAAGAATCCGCTTACCAAGCCTGGGTACGCGCTCGTGACTGTAAAGAACGGGCTCGGAGGGTTCGTGCAAAGAAGAAGGCATTCAACTCTGCAGCTCAGCGGTGCAAAAGAATGATCTGCAAGGCGCGATTCGACCACGTTAACCGCATAGGAGCCAGACATGCTGGTAGTAAGCAGTAGTTCTGGTCCCTGTCCAAGTCGGTCGAGTCAAATTTTTGCCGGCTTACTTTGGCCCCCATGCTGCGACTCGATGGGACATTGGCCCACACTGCAACGGAGAAATCAAATCTTTTGCATCTCTGTTCGCGGGCAATTCGCGACAAGATGCAAACCGTGCAAATCTACCAACTTTACCTCACTGTGGTGCTTCCATGCCAAGTGTCACCATTCACACCAAAGAGGTAAGAATAGCTTTGTAGAATCTAGACGTGAATAAGGCCAGCTGCCCGGACGGTATTCCAGCTAGGCTACTTAGGGTCTGTGTGCCTGAATTGTCTCCGGTTCTAACGCGTCTGTACAGCCTTTCTCTTCTTACTAGAGCGGTTCCTCAGTCCTGGAAGCTTGCAAATGTGCAGCCAGTGTCCAAGACGGGCGATCGTGCCGACCCCATCAACTACAGACCAATTGCCATCACCTTCATACTCTGTAAAGTTATGGAAAGGGTACTGAATAGAAAACTTTTGTCGTATCTAGAATCCCACGACCTCCTCAGCAACTGCCAATATGGCTTTCGGCGGGGCTGTTCCACGGGGGATCTCCTGGTATACGTTACACATTGCTGGGGTGAGGCAATCGAGAAGCATGGCGAAGCGCTTGCCGTGTCGCTTGACATCTCGAAAGCCTTCGACCGAGTCTGGCACCGTACGGCATCTCTGCTGATTTTTGTGTCTGGATTTTGGATTTCCTGAGAGAACGGTCAATCAAAGTAGTCATTGATGGCTGTTCTTCTGACCTTATGGCTATCGATGCCGAGGTTCCTCAGGGATTCCGTTCGCTCTGTTACCCTTTTCTTGTTGCATATTAGCGATCTGCTCAAGCCCGGAATTGTTGGGTATGCAAACGACAGCACGGTCACAGAGAGGTATTTGTCTAGCGCAAGGGTCGGCGGAGAGGAAGTTCGTTTCTTAATTATATTAATTCTTAAAGAGGCCATGGTTGACCGGACAAACTTGACTTTAAGTCTTGTCTCTCAATGGGGTGACAACAATTTGGTCAGTTTTTCAGACGTGTTTGTTCTCGGCCAAAAGGGGTCCATTTTAACCTGGCTCCTACTATCCGGGGTGTAGATGTACGAATTACCGACAACCTTGATCTTCTCCGCATGAAGTTGACCTCCAATCTCAACTTCGGCGACAACATCGAAACCAAGACTCAAACCGCGGCGAAAAAGCTAGGTGTTCTAAATAAGGTTGAGCGATATTTCACGCCGGGACAGCTTCTAACTCTATATAAAGCACAAGTCCGGTCATGCATTGAGTATTGCTGCCACCTTTGGGACGGCTCAGCAAAATATCAACTTACCGCGCTCGATTCGGTGGAACGCAAAGCCAGGAAACTTATAGGTGACGATAAGCTTGTGAAAACCAAGCTTCACAGTCACGCTCAGTTGATTGCTTATCGGGTAGTTTACAGGTTGTACTTCGGAGAGTGTGCTGTTGAGCTACACGAGCTCATTCCGCCGTCGGCTTTCTACTATCGGGAGTCCAGACGTATGGCGAGTTACCACCCTTGGTAGATATTCTACTCATACGCACCAAGCGCTATTCGTCTTCATTCATAATGCGTAGAGCCAAGGTATGGAATTCCCTGCCGGCGTCTGTGTTCCCGAGTGCATAATTATAGCCCCAACATCTTTAAAGCCCGAGTGAATAGGCTTCTTCTGGGCAAGCTCGCTCCATCGTCGGCCTCTTCTTAATCGTACGGATAAGAATTTGGCCAACAGCAAGCGCATCTATATTGTTTTCTGAGGTTTAAGCGACCACTACACATTGAAATGAAACACTTTTTTACGGACTAACTCGCGTTTAATTTACTATATTAATAATATAAAAATTTATGTAATATAGTAAATTAAACGCGTGTTCGTCCGTAAAAAAGTATTTCATTTTAAGCGCATCTTTTATACATATTAAAAAAAGTCTGCACAAAAAGAGTACCTAGCGAGATTTATTATTATTTTATTTAGTTTTATTTTTACTCATTTTATTTAGTAGTTATGCGAGCTAAATGTCAACATAACGAACTGCTCCTTTAAAGATATCAATAGGCTTGTGTCCACTAAGAATAAATCGGGTGGATTGGCGTTTCTAATGATCAATTATGTTTTATAGAAACGAAATATCTAAAATATCCATTATAAAAAATTGGGATTATTAATATTTTTAAAGAAAAAAATCGACAATAATACGCATTCAGTCATATGACATTTAACGGAAATCAGACGCCGTGACATCACGCCGTGCCTTATGTCATTTTATTGTTGTGACATTTCTATAGAACAAGCCTCGAACGAAACGGATGTTTGGTATGGCGTGACGTCATTTACTCAACATGGCGGTCTTAAGCGTTTTTGCGGTAAAATTAAATCGGAATATGAAAAAGCAAAATAAATATTGTAAATGATCGATTTTTTGAAAAATAATGTATTCTTAGGATAAAATAGGTAAACCGGTATCGTTTTAATATGATTTTGTAATTAAGTCAAGTAGCCTATTCTGCCAAAACCACAGACATATATATGTCTGTGGCCAAAACACATATTATTATACGTCAAATGTCAAAGCTGCCACTACAGAATAGTTTCTGCTACGATTTAGTGTGGCATTGTGTCAATTTTTTTTTATATTGTGATGGAAGTTGTTATTTTTATTCTCATGTTAATGACATTTGTCTTGAGAATAAACTCTTTAAACCTAAAAACATCTATGTATCACAGACGTATAATAAGAATGTATCCACTGTCTCGCAGATGCTCGGAGAGTTCTCACTGCCCGCTCCCCTATGGTTCGTGGCGCGCGGCGGCGGCGGCGCCCGTTTATCCCGAATCGTGGCGTGGCTGTTACAACGGCGGCTGCTACTACAACTGCACACGTATGTGCAATTCAACTCGCCACACTGGCACTGGGGGCTGGATACAGGTACTTTTAGCTCTTTTTTTTGTCTCTTGAATCCGCCTCATGAATGAAGGAAGAAGGGCAGGGTTATGTAGTGCTCCATCTGAACCCTTTCCACATTGAAGCCTCAGGGATGAGAGGGAGGGAAGCTTACCCAGTAAACACTGGAAAAGTTACGTTAAATTTAACTGCTTTGATGCAAAACAAATTCTAGCTAACGCTGACTCTGTCTAATGATGGATCAAATATCTACAGGTATACGTATTGGGATTGGGAAGTGAAATTTAAAACGTACTTTTTTATGTTATCATTGTTTAAATAACATTAGTTCTAAGTTTAGCCTGTACACTGTTCCACTGCAGAGAAAGGCCTCCATTATTGAAATCAAGTCTTCGCTACATCTGATGGGTATAACTGTAAGCTATATATATAGCTTACATATATAAGCTTACTTAGCTAAGCATTTAAAATTGTAAGCACAATATTTCCGTTTTCAGACGGCAAAGAATACTACTGCGAGAAACACAACATTTACAATCAGTCGTGTAGCGTATCGTTCTCCTCTCTCAGCCAAATGCAGTTAAACGTACCGAATCCAGTCGAACCTAGAGACAGTGTCAATCACTTCCCAGATTCCGATGAAGAATATCCCACAGAGAATAACCTCAACCAAACTGACTTCTCACACACAAAACCTATAGTCATAGACTCTGATCACTCTAAATTAGATCAATTCAATGAGGTCGACTCAGCGAACCATTCCTTCGACGATGGCGTTGACATAGTAGACGGTCTATTGAAGAATAGTGGTTTGATCTCGTGCCCATACACTACCATCGAGAAGAAGAAACCGCAAGGCAACTCTGTGGACAGCGGTATTTCGAACAACATAAACGGTGCTACCGCGAACGCTGCAGATACGAACGGCACCAACGGCCATAGTGAAAATGTCAATGACGTAGACAAGGTAGAGGAGAAACCAAAGACTTTGCCGTCTAGATTGTCTGATCTGTCACTGAAAGAGAATGATAACACTTTGAATACTAGCAGCGATGAGGATAGGTTCGAAAGTGATTTGGATGTGTCGCCAAGACTGAAACTAAACGGGCTTCATGAGCACGA
This sequence comes from Scoparia ambigualis, assembly GCA_963921215.1. Lineage (NCBI taxonomy): Eukaryota > Metazoa > Arthropoda > Insecta > Lepidoptera > Crambidae > Scoparia > Scoparia ambigualis. Next base: position 13,526,945 of record OY992518.1, read on the forward strand.
AAAGAAAAATGGCGTCTCCTTAAATCTGAAGCTGCAAAGTGAAATGAGGTATTTGATATTTGAACTAATTAATAAATTATGATCTGTGCATGGCTTTTTAAGAAGGCTAATAATAAGATGGTATAGTCGAAGAATAAGCATGATTTATACACTAGTTTTCGAGACAGGTAGCGTAGCGTTATATTCTTTTGTATATAATTAACTGTTAATTTAACTTATGTACTACAAATAGTAGTAAAAATAACTATAAATTGAACTAAACATTATTTATTATCATCAAAACGTTAAATATTAGGGTATTATCATCAAATCAATCAAAACGTTAGTAATAGGTTTCATCATTTATTGACATCATCAATCGGCGGCTATCGACTGGACCGTCGCCCTATTTGTTTCGTATGACGTATGTACACAGTGGTGATGTTGGCAGTTCCGACAAATTCGCTTGCTTATGCTGGCGATAGATTGGGACCTCGCAGTCGAGTAGTCTCATACCACTGTATCGTGCTCCCACTCAATTTCACCTTCAAGATAACTCAGAGTATCGATAGTATCGGCTATGACTATTGTTACAACAATCGTTAGTATCGATAATTTCGATATGTTTGCGCAATCGATAGTAGGCTGTGACGATAGTATCAGTCGCTTTACCAGTCTAAATGATGTTCAACATCGATCCAATATCGATAGTAATTACGATAATAATGCTCAATACCTTAATTACTATCGATAGTATCGGCTATGACTATTGTTACAACAACCGGCTCCCCGTGTGGTGCCGGGTCAGAGAGCTTTGCTCGTCCGGCGCTACCACCATGCGGACTCGTAAAACCCGCCAAGTGTTCGGTGCTCGACACAGGACGCGTTCCGGGTTCAGAGCCGTAATACCGGAGCTTGAGGAGGTGCGGTGGCGGCAGGGTCAAGGTCCGGTGGGAGTCTTTGTGGACGCATTGTTCGGTTGACGTGGGTCGATTCGCCGGCCAGGGAGACCCGTAGAAACGGTGGTGCCGCTGGCCGCCCGCGGCATAGTACAGGAGCCCAACTAGGGCTAACCACCCTAGGAGGCTGCTCCACCAGGTCGCGCATAATCCCGAAGTGGCTCGTCGTGCCGGTTGGTGACCGGATTGGTGGGACCCGGCGACTACTTTCGGGGGGGTACGGGGGCCCTTCCGTCCGGCGGGTCGATTAACGTCTTACCGAACAACTACATGCACCAGTTCATGTTAGTCTCCCACACTTTGTCTTTTCCCCCTTGCCGCTACAGCATCTCCTTTTACTCACGCCCCCATCCAACCACCATGTCAGTGTCTAAAAACAATGCAGGTCAGACAGCGGCACCCCACTTCCCCACCACCAAGTCGCTTTTTGAGGTGGAGTTCACTAACATCCGTGGACTCCATTCAAACCTCAACGCCTTCCACCAACACCTTGAGTCGGCCCGGCCTGCATTGGTCTTTCTGACGGAGACACAGATCCGCCGTCCTGCCGACATTGCATATCTGCACTACCCCGGCTACGTGCTCGAGGAATGCTTCCTCGCGAAAGCCGGAGTATGCCTTTTCGTCAGGACGGACGTTTGCGCTGCTTGGAGGACCCCTCCTTCTCCACCCTATGGGTACACGTGGATCTTGGTTCCGAGAGCCATGTCTACGCTTGCCTGTACCGTTCCCACTCCGGAGACCACGAGACAATTTGGTTATTCGACTACCTGAGCCAAGCAGTTGACGACGTACAGGAGCGGTTTCCGTCTGCCGATGTGGTACTTTTGGGAGATTTTAATGCCCACCATGAGACCTGGTTGGGCTCTTCCAAACCAGATCACGCAGGCCGAACTGCCCACGCATTCGCTCTCACGCATGATCTGACTTAACTGGTTCTCCAGCCCACCAGGATTCCAGATATATTGGGTCAAGCGCCTTCCCTGCTAGACTTACTGGTGACGAGTCGACCAGCCGGGTACAGAGTGTCGATAAGTGCTCCGTTGGGCACTTCTGACCATTGCCTGGTTGGTGCCACCGTACTGCGCCGTAAAAGCTCTCCCTCAGTGGAGTCTAAACGGCGTTTATGGCACTACTCGTCGGCAGATTGGGATGGTATGCGCGACTATTTTGCGTCCATCCCGTGGGGCCAGCGCTGCTTTTTGGGTAGGGACCCATCGGAGAGTGCCTCTGCTGTCGCTAACGAGATCATGTTGGGGATGGAATATTACATTCCCTACACTGATGTCGTAAGCGGAAGTAAGGCGCGCCCTTGGTTCAATCGCGAATGCGCCAAAGCTGTTGAACTTAAACAGGCGGCGTATCGCGCTTGGACCAAGGCTCGCACGCTCAACGATCGTAACATCTCTTCCCTCAAGGTAGTCTTCAACAAGGCTACCAAAGTCTGCAAGAGAGCTCTCTCGAGAGCGAATGCCCAGCGCGTTGCTCGCGTTGGCCAAGAGCTGTTGTCGCACCCAACGGGTAGCCGAAGTTATTGGCGACTGGCCAAAGCGGTGCAAGCCAACTTTTGCGCGCCTTCTCTGCCCCCACTGCGGTACCCTGATGGCTCGTTGGCCCATCGGCCGCTAGACAAGGCTAACCTCTTAGCGATGCTCTTTGCGGCGAATTCGCGTGTCGATGACTGCGGTGCGGAACCACCTACCATCCCTCACTGTGGTTCGTGTGACGTCCGTGCCGTGCTGCAGTCACTTGATGTGCGGAAGGCTAGCGGTCCTGACGGTATACCGGCAGTCGTCCTTAAAAAATGTGCTCCCGAGTTTGTCTCCAGTACTGACACGCCTATACCACCTCTCGTACTCTACTGGAATTGTGCCGGAGGCTTGGAGAAAGGCGAACGTCCAGCCGGTCCCCAAAAAAGGCGATAGGTCTGACCCAGCCAACTATCGACCTATTGCTGTTACCTCTGTCCTTTGCAAGGTGTTTGAGCGAATCATAAACAGACAACTCATTCGCTACCTAGAAGATCACTCCCTGATTCATGATCGACAATACGGGTTCAGACCGAAACGATCAACGGGTGATCTCCTGGCGTTCATAACACACCTGTGGGGTGAAGCAATGGACAAGCATGGAGATGCACTGGCTGTTAGCCTGGACATCTCCAAGGCTTTCGATCGAGTTTGGCATCGTTCGCTTCTCTCCAAGCTTTCGTCATACGGCTTGCCACCTCGCCTATGCGATTGGGTCGCCGGGTTCCTGCATGAGCGCAGCATTCGCGTACTCTGCGAAAGCAGTGCCTCACAGTCTCTGCGGGTGAACGCCGGAGTGCCGCAGGGTTCTATAATATCGCCCACGCTGTTCCTTCTGCATATCAATGATATGGGTATATATATATCCTTGGGTAACATTCATTGCTATGCAGACGACAGTACAGTACATCGGCGTTATTTGGGTCACCCTGCGGCAAAGCAGGCCGATGTAGTGGAGTCGAGACGGAAGATTGTCATTGAGCTGGACGAGGAGTTAGACCGCATTTATAAATGGGGCTCTGATAACCTGGTCCAGTTCAATGCCAAAAAACCACAGGTCTGCGCTGTCACTGCTAAAAAGTCCGCATTTCTCTCCCAACCCTCCTTCCAGAGCAACCTATTACCCATCCAAACTGGTCTCAGTCTCTTAGGTATGGACATACACAGCGACCTCAACCCGAAGAGCTATATTGAGAGCATTATAACCACAGCCTCACGTAAACTCGGAATCCTGAACAAGGTGAAGCGGTTCTTCACGCCGGAGCAACGTTGTCTTTTGTATAAGACTCAGGTGCGCTCCTGCGTAGAGTATTGCTCTCATCTTTGGGACGGATCCGCCAAGTACTTGCTCGAAGCTCTTGACAGGTTGCAAAGACGTGCTGTCCGTATTATCGGTAACGATGACGTTACGACCAGTCTGGAGCCGTTACAGCTACGTAGGGACATTGCTTCCCTTAGTGCTTTCTACCGCCTTTACCACGGTGAATGCTCTGAGGAGCTCTTTGACCTCATCTCTCCCTCTCCTTTCCTTTCCAGATCGACGCGTGCAGGTCTTAGAAGCCACCCTCATACCGTGCTGACCATCAAGACACGTACCAAAAAGTTTGGACAATCGTTCTTTTGCCGAACTGCCCGTATGTGGAATGCGCTTCCCGTGTTTCACGTGTAACACGTGTTTCCTTCCTCTTTCTCTCCCGGGTTATTTAAGCGGGGCGTGAAAAAGCATTTATGCAGGCCGCCATAGTGAGAGCGTTCGTCATAGCGTGGTAGCGCTGTGATGAACACTTTCACTTCTTGGGCTTCACTGGCTGCTTTTCATCAGGCAGAGTGAAGCCATTATGGCGTGCCACAATAAAAATAAAAAATCGATACTATCGATATGTTTGCGCAATCAATACTAGGCTGTGACGATAGTATCGATTGTTATTGCAATAGTCCGCAGCAATTAGTTATGATAACATACTATCGATAGTGCCTTCGATATTGAGCTTCGATACAATCGATAGTATTGCTTTGTGGCGATAATATTGTTACTATCGATATGCCTAACGATACTATTGCTATTGCTCATCTATCGATAGACAGTGGACTATCGAGCGGCAACACTGGGCTGATCCCTTCAGTGTGAATGTTTCCAGCTTCCAACAGCCGACCGTGTGGAGTGTGCCCGCGAGCTGCGACGTGCCGGACGCGTGCCGCGCGCCGTGCGACCCGCCCAGCACCGAGTCGCTGCTCGACGTATTCACGGAGGGCGAGCGCGCCGCGCTGGCCGCCATACCCGCCGCGAAGGACACCGGCGACCTGCTGCTACTCGCGCAGCTGCATAAGAAAGGTACAATCAAATCGGATTTGTAAACATACGCTTTATCGTAAAACTTAATATTTGGTACCTATATCGAATATTTGTAAGGAGCTCTAAGTAGTGTTTGTTAATTTTTTGTTAGCTAAGTATGATGTTATTAAGTACGTACTAACTAAAAAAAAGTATATAAGTAGGTAAGGCAAGTTGGGTGTGATAATTTTAGATATAACATTTTTCTCGGAGGTAGCACCTAATAAAAATAATTTTGTTTGTTCATACAAACTTGTGGATAACGGTGTTGATTATACATTTAAAAATATTTGATTTCAATAACAAAACTATGGTTTGTAAAATACAATGTATAATTGTTTGTTGTCCTTGATAAATATAAAAAAAAAATCGTCACACTATAAACAATGATATTATATGTGTAGATACGTTGTCTGCCCTCCGTAATGACTAGAACAAACTCAGGCAATTGCCCCAGTTTCGCTCAGTCAATTGCCCGAGTTTCGCTCAGTCACACGTCAGTCAGTGTCACGTCAACACGATTTACACGATCGTTACCTTTATAAGTTTTTGATTTGTTAATTGGTTAAAATGCATTCCTATGTATCCAGAAATTGTAAAAATTATACTGCAACCAATAGTCAATAGTCTAAATATATTTATTCAATAAACTCAATTAATAAGTACTTTGAAACGTCCAAATATTTTTTAACCTACCACCCATTCAGGACATCATTTTTTAACTGTGGCAAAGAACGGGCGCAAGAAACCACAGCGCACAGAAGCAACGACATTTACAAAAAATATATATATATTATATGTCGTTACCAGGTCACAAAATACAAAATATGAATTTGAATGTAAATAGTTTAATTAAATATGGTGCTCTATATAAATTAATTATAGGCAATTAGAAATAGCTGTTGGAGTAGGTACTTGGAGCATGTCAGACCCAAGCTGTTTTGTCTTCTGTATAATCCGACACTTTATAATAAGCTTTTTTATAAAGCTTTTCTTTGATTTTGATTTTAAATTTATCAAGATCTAATTTCTGAATATCATTTGGTACTTTGTTGTATAATCGTACACACAGACCCTTAAAAGAATTATTTATTTTATGGAGCCTAGTATAAGGCACTGCTAATTTGTTCTTACAAGTAGTTCTTTGTAAGAGACAATAAAAATGTCTTATTTCATTCGTAAGTATTGTAAATATAAATTTAAAATACAAATTTTTATTTAGCGATGACATTTGCCATGTTGCTAATCCGATATGCATGAGTGAGGAGCGTATACTATGTTTTCTGTAAGAGTGAAAGAGAAAAACTGGCGGCTGAGATAGCGCATAAATTCTATGAGCTCATTGGTCAACTACCATAAGTCAAAATATTGTCTATCTCTTTTTAACAATAGGCTAATGATATGATTTTCTCTTTCGACGTGTATTACGTCATAGAAACAATTTCGTCATTTTAAAATACAATTCATTCGCGTTTATCTACTCTATTTATAAAAGGTCATTGACTATAGAGGTTGCTTCACACAGAGTCTGGCCAACGAAAGCTGCACCTCGTGGTTATTTCGTTGGCAACACTTTGTCACTGTCTATGGACTTCTTGGCGGGAAAGTGAAGCGTCATGTCTGTAGTTTTGTCTTATTTTCTAAAATTTGTGTATTGTCGAATATTAATGTGAAATAATGGTGGGTTATTAACCGTTAAGTGTTCGTGAACGTGCATGAGTGTTGGCAAATAAAACAAAACAGTGCAACATCACTTTTCAAGAAGTCCGTGTGAGATTCAGTAAAGTCCCACACAGTCATATTATTTCCACTGAAGGACTAGTATCCATGGTGTAGAAACAAATTATCATCATGTGTGTCTATCTGAAGGTGTCACGTCGTATGTCAAATTGAAATTTTTCTGTGAAAATTGCAGCTGTGCGAGTGACCCTGTGTTACCCAGTCATGTTTTTTTTTTAAATTTGCCCGCGTTTTTCCTGGTTCAGCTTTCGTTAGCCAGACTTTATCAGTGAAGTCAACAGTTCCGACACAGTACCGGCACAGTGTTTTTCATACATTCTCTATGAACGCATCCCCACTTGTCAGTGATAATGCTCTTAGTGTCAGTGCCGCCACCGGCAAATCACGGACGTATTCGTTTTGACAAAACTCAAAGAGAATGCATGAAAGAATATTTTTTACTGTGCCGGTACTGTGACTTCACTGATATGTGTAAAGCAACCTTAAACGTCCCACTGCTGGGCTCAGGCCTTCCTATATAGACAACATCACACTTGGGGAGGTTGGGCCTAGGGTTGCCAGCTATACTGTTAAAAACAGCATTATTATGTAAGTACCTGTTTAAAAAGTAAAAAAAGTTGCGAACGTTGTCCGCGCGGTGCAGCGCAGTCATATTTACTGTTTGAAAAAATAAAACCCTGTCCATTTTTTTTAAATACTGTTTATTTTTTTTATCTTACCTTAAAATGCTTTTTTTTTAAAGTCGTCAACCCTAGTTGGGTCATAGCCCAAAAAACCCGCGGGTTAGTGGGTTTTAAAGACTGCCATCTTTCGAGGACAACCGTGACCTTTGGCTTTACTTGCTCTCCGAAGCATGTAGGAGCTCGAAAAATTTTTAATTTGGTCACCCATCCAGCGACCCGCCCAGAAAGGTCTGCTGATCATAATATAAGCTGACTAGGGCATTTGGCATTGAATAAGGTTCACTTTCGCATCATCTTTAGCCTATAAACGTGCCACTGCTGGGCGTTCAAACATGGACTGTTGAATCTCTAACTAAACCATAGACCACAGAGGGATTCAGTGTGTCGTGGCCCTGTATCCTGCCCCCGGACTCAATTAAAACCCGCCGCAGCAGCGTGCGAAGTGACCGCACGCCTGCTGACACCATTCATGACCGTCCCAGAACTTTAGCATACAAAGTGAATATTGTTCAAATCCCACTCAAGGGTCTTCATTCAAAACACTCCTGAACTCCTATTTTGATTACATTTCGTTTAATTCCACAGGTTACTTCCGAGGAGAGCAGCATCTAGAAGAGATAATGTTCATGGAGAATGTGAGCAGATCCCAGCTGATACAGCTGCTAGACAAATTCAAGGACATCCTAATCACCTTCGAAACGGAAGACCCTGCCGTTGCCATGCTATATCCGTACCAATAGCATTAGTTATACATCACTAGCACTAAACCATAACAAGGAAGTATAAATTAGTAAAAGTATCTGTAGTCTATGGTGACTTTTTATAGACTGCTCTCTAATCTCTGGTTTCTGGTTAACTTTATTTTACTTACTAATTTTAGTTGTTATTTTAGAACAAATAAAAAACGCTGGCTGTTGGTTTGTGTCATTGTTCAACAACAGTGTGTTGTTGGAATTAGATCTTCCTCGACTTAAGCCTGCCTTAGTTGTAAAGTTATTAAAAAAATATATAGGTAATTTTAGTTTTCTACACATTCAGTATAACATAATAGGTAAAGACTTATATTTATACGAGTCACTGTAGTTATAGTCCGACAACGATATTATTGAACGTGAAGTAATTTTTGTGATACCTACTGCTAAAAATAAAAGTCTATATTACTATGTTATTTTACTTTCAGGGAGGGAACCTATCATTATTATTTTATTAACATAAATCTATTCGCATTTTTGACTACCTTATTTGTATTTTTTTCATTGGGTTGTTAAAATATGTATACAGGACGTCCCACGGATATGCCACATGGAGGGAAAGTACCTTGAATATTGTAGATGGAACATTTTACTGAAAGAAGACATTATTTGAATTTAAAAAACAATTTAAACTGCATTCATAGATACTTAAATAATTACATGGTTGAACCGGGAATCGAACCCGTTACATGAGAAAAATAATCATCCTGTAGCTTTATCATACCGATCGAAAGGCTTCATCATAAGGATTATTTTGTGCTAAATAACATAGTGTCACAAATAAAAGGAAGACCATGAATTTTAACATTTGATGTGAAATTTTGTTTAGAAGAATGAAAAGCTGACATTGCCGTAAGGACATACAACTGACATTGAAATAAATACATACATAAATTAATTAATTTTGTATTGAAAATATTAAATTTCATGGTCTTCCTTTTATTTGTGACACTATGTTATTTAGCAAAAAATAATCCTTATGATGAAGCCTTTCGATCGGTATGATAAAGCTACAGGTGATTATTTTTGTCATATAACGGGTTCAGTTCCCGGTTCCACCATGTAATTATTTAAATATCTATGAATGCAGTTTAAATTGTTTTTTAAATTCAAATAATGTCTTCTTTCAGTAAAATATTACATCTACAATATTCAAGGTACTTTCCCTCCACGTGGCATATCCGTGGGACGCCCTGTATATCAACATAACGTCTTTCGACAAACAGGGGCCCAAGTCTGCAAATTTACGAATGGCATAATTGAATCGCAATTGGATCGCATTGTAATTGATTGACACATTTGGTATCCTTAAATGAGTAAGAGAATATATAGATATATATAGATTATATATAGATTTTTGTTGGCCCCAGATTTGACGTGATAGAAGGACAAACAAACAAACACACTTTCGCATATATAATATTCTTATTCTTTCTTTAATCGCTTTACGGCTCTTGATAGCGTTTTGCTGACCTATACACACCATATAAAAAATCAAGTGACGTCATATCAAGATGACGACGGCGACGCTACTTCCGATTATGACCACGTTCACAAGTTCACTACTCCATGTCGGACTATGACTACTCTTATTTACTACTAAGTCTGAAGTAGGGCTGCTTAAATATTTATTTTCTTGTATAGTTGATTATTTTATTTATTCTTACATCACTTAGGTATTAGGCATATAAAATATTTGAGTCTTCAATGCTAAGTCGTATCGTATGCAAAGAATGTGCTGCATTCTGGATATGCCTTAATCTTGGGGTCTCTAGCAGATAAATCAAAGAAAAGTAAGGCGACTTTCACTATAATTACAGATATAATAATTATAAATAATTTTATTTGGAGTTTCTAATCTAAACTAACATAATATGTTGTTAGCCAGATCTGAAAATACTTAGATATTTCAATGAGTCCCCCATGATTATTGTCGGTAATATTTGCAGGAGACCTGTTATAAGCGAGTTACCAGCTCATTAGAAAATTAATCTGAGTCACACAACCTATTCAGTTTTCCATACGAACGCTAAGTAAATTTTTACTGTAATTTATCTAATATTTGTGTGATAAGCCTATAGTTTTAATTTGTAGACCAAGAAGTTAGTTATGTTAAATCCTCCTTTTTACAAAATAGGTAATCCATATTAGAGACTAAATTGTCTGCATTCCTTTTATATAAAGATTTGTTGAAAATGTTATTTGGAGTAGAGTATCAGCCGTATATTATGTAAAACATGATAATATAATTCTGATTATTATCATTGTTAGAAAGATTAACCCATCCAGAACTAATACCTACGTTTGTGTTAGGATTGGAGTAAGTCAGCAGTCTAGGGAGCTATAGGGATTAAAAAAAATCTCTGTCAACCCGCGCATCTATCCGTTCTGCTACAATGACGTCAATATGTAGAAATTTAAAATATATTTAAAAAATATAGCTTGTTTTAAGATTACTATTTAATTTACTTAGATCAAAATTAAATACTAAATGGTTGGCTGTTCCTAAATTAAATTATTATTTAAGTTACGTAACTTTACATTTTGGAGTTCAAAATGTAAAAGCTCTACTACCTACCTAATAATTAAACTAACAAAACATTTTCACTATTTATATACGTTTAGAAGAATATTGAATTATATGCGTACCACTACCTACATTTAAAATACATTGATTTAATTTGTCAGAAAATAAAAAGGAATGGTTTTCTGATTTCTGCAACTGCTAAGTATTTTAGTAATATTAGTAATAAATGCTGTTAAGAACAACCATTGTGGTGTTAGTAATATGTATTAAACTTACGTCGACATTTTATTGTCCAGACTTTTTATCAGATTTTCTATTTTGCTTTCACTTGAGTGGGTAGTATTAGATAAAAAGTGTCTCTGAGATTAAATCAGCTCTAAAACTACTACTATATAAATGCTGCTGTCAACTGTCACCAATTGTTAGTCACAACAACAGCTATTATAAGTACTTACGATACACACTTGTACCTAAATGCTGATAAATGTAAATTTCTCCATATTTATTTCATTTTGTATCTAATCTTTTAATAAAAATGTACATAAGCAATTGTTTTTATCTATTCTAAGGATTTTATTAACTCCCTCTCTCACATAACAGTATAACAAACAGGATAATAAAAGGATGAAGGAAAATCTGTGGTGAAGTGTGGTATGCAAGTACAGTTCGATTCAATTAGAATGGCGGTAGTGAATTTAGCTGCGAGTACCGCAGTGCGCAGGTGCCGAGCGGCGGGAGGGCCACCGCGGGTTGCGGTCTGCTAGCGGGCGGGGGTGACACCCAAAATTCGCTACTGCGACGCGACTTGTGACTAACTTCACAGACGCTATTCTATTTGAATCGGACTGTATAAGGGGCACTTAAAAGAATAGGTATTCCTGTTTATATAATGGGTTAAGCCTAGTTCGCAATATATTGCTAGCGAATAAATAGTTGATCCGTTTCTGTTTATCGGTTTAGTTGATCGATGTGGAAAGCTTAGATATGTTGTTTCGCTACTTTGCTAATTTAAAATATATTTTAAAATTGTTAACTAGCGCAGCAATGTATTACTACTCGACTAAATTAGTATACGGTGCGAACTAGGCTTAAAAGATAAACAGATACGTACATACAATCACGACTATTATCCGTGAAGGGTTAAGAGACTAGGCAATGAGGATCGCAAAAACAGTTCACTGCCTCAGTCCCCTTTAGGGGTTTGACGTCTGGTTGTTATTATCACCAATTCCCAAATTGTTAGCTTTTTCAAACTGGCTACTTCTCTAAATGACCACTTCCCAATTATGTAAACTTTTTCAAAGTGGCTACTTCCCTAAATGTTAACTTTCTCATATAGGCTACTTCCCTAAATGACCACCTCCCAAAATTTTAACTTTTTAAAACTAGCTACTTCCCAAAAGGACATCTTTTCAGGCAGGCCACTTCCTAAAATACAAGTTTTCATCTTTAAAACTTCCTGGAATTACTGCTTCTCAAAATGAGCTCCTCTAGCCTATGTTACTCGCGGTAATTTGACGATTCTAATGATACCCCATACGCCTAGGTTTTGAAAAAAAAAACGCACAAATATACATACATGTATCCTGAAAACATTACACTCCTTTCTTTGAGCAGTCGTGTTCGTGTAAAAATATGCGAATAGTACAAATCGATACTTAGAAAAAACGATTTCCGGAAAATACAGTACACACTCGTGGCAGGAGCTGAGTGTAAATGGGGCATAAGACCTACACGATAAGAAAAAGGCATTTTGGGACATTGACCTCTTGGGAAGTATACAACAAGGGAAATACAAATTTTGATAAATGGAGGCCCCTTTAGGAAGTGTATACAATGGGAAATAGACAATTTAGTAAATGGAGGTTTTGAGAAGTGTGCATAATGGGAAAAGGCCATGGTGGCAGTTCACATTTTTTGGGAATTAGTCATAACAACAACCAGACGTCAAACCCCTACCCTAAAGGCTCAATCCACCATTAACCAAATGCGCATAATATATTATGGTCAGCGTGCTAAGGGTGGTGGACCAAAGCCGTGCAGTGCAATCCAACTTCTGTCAACACTTTGCTACCGATTAGTGATGTAACGAATATCAATTTTTAAGCATTCGCGAATGCGAATATCTGTGCTGCTGATATTCGCGAATGCGAATATTCACTTTTAAATTTTTCACCATTTATCTATGGATCTATTTTGACTCAAATTGATATAACTTTGGAATTTAGAAGAAAGTTGCACTCAACTAAAATATATCTCATGGAATTAAAATATTAAATATTATTTAAATACATTTCAATTCATTGAAATGAAATTTTTCATTAATTCAACAGGCAAAATATTTTGATATTACCATTATGTTTTTTTTTAATGTTACTCGTCATAGTCAATAGTCAAAATATATTTATTCAATAAACTCAATTAATAAGTACTTTGAAACGTCCAAATATTTTTTAACCTACCACCCATTCATGACATCATTTTTTAACTGTGGCAAAGAACGGGCGCAAGAAACCACAGCGCACAGAAGCAACGACATTTACAAAAAATATATATATATTATATGTCGTTACCATGTCACAAAATACAAAATATGAATTTGAATGTAAATAGTTTAATTAAATATGGTGCTCTATATAAATTAATTATAGGCAATTAGAAATAGCTGTTGGAGTAGGTACTTGGAGCATTTCAGACCCAAGCTGTTTTGTCTTCTGTATAATCCGACACTTTATAATAAGCTTTTTTATAAAGCTTTTCTTTGATTTTGATTTTAAATTTATCAAGATCTAATTTCTGAATATCATTTGGTACTTTGTTGCATAATCGTACACACAGACCCTTAAAAGAATTATTTATTTTATGGAGCCTAGTATAAGGCACTGCTAATTTGTTCTTACTTCTAGTATTTAATTTGTGAATATCACTGTTTTTTGAAAACATTTCAATATTTTTATGAATATACACAAGATTTTCATAAATATATTGTAATGGAACTGTCATTATACTTATATCCTTAAATCTCTCTCTGAGAGAGTCACCAGCCTGTAGGTTATATATTGCTCGAATAGCCCTCTTCTGCAGCACAAAGATAGTTTGAATGTCGGCAGCATTTCCCCACAGTAAAATGGCGTACGACATTACACTATGAAAGTAACTGAAATAAACTAATCTAGCTGTATCAACGTCAGTTAACTGACGGATCTTCATTACTGCATAAGCCGCAGAGCTAAGTCTATTCGACAATTTAGCTATATGTGGGCCCCACTGAAGCTTGGCATCCAACGTGATGCCTAGAAACACAGTGGTGTCCACAGGATTCACATTCTTATCTTTAATTTGTACACTAGTTATTACCTGCTTAACATTAGGCAATACAAATCTCACACATTTGGTTTTTCCCTCGTTTAATAGCAAGTTATTAACACTAAACCAGTGAACAATCTTTGAGACCGCATTATTCACATCGTCATAATTTGGGTGTCGTCGTTTCACTTTGAATAAAAGTGAAGTATCATCAGCAAACAATACTATCTCATGACTGTCTTTTACAAAATAAGGTAAGTCATTAATATAAACCAAAAACAAGAATGGACCAAGTATTGAACCCTGCGGAACTCCCACTTTAACCACTGATCCCGGAGATCTTTTAACGTTAATGTCGACCTTTTGAATCCTGTTACTCAAGTATGAGATTAGAAGGCTCAAAGAAGCATCCCTAATTCCATAGTGGTTAAGCTTCCTGACCAAAGTTTCATGTAAAACACAATCAAAAGCCTTGGATAAATCACAAAATACCCCTAGGGCATCCTGTGATTCCTCCCAGGTATCAAATATTTGGATTAAAAGCTCAACACCGGCGTCAGTTGTAGAGCGACCCCTAGTAAAACCATATTGTTTACAATGTAAAAGTTTATTTTTATAAAAATGAATTTGCATTTGGTCTAGCATTAACTTTTCAAAAATTTTACTAAATGTGGGTAGCACAGAAATAGGTCTAAAGTTAGAGGGGTCAGAAGTGCTACCTGATTTAAATAATGGAATTATTTTACTATATTTCATGAGGTCAGGAAAAACACCACAGTCAATGCATTCATTAAATATGCAAGCTAAAACTGGAGCTATTGTCATAATTACAGATTTAGCAACGTCCACGGAATTACCCCACAGATCAGCAGTTTTCTTTTTATTGAGAGTGTTAAATGTTTTTATTATATCTATAACACAAATTTTTTGAAAACTGAAATTATTTTCACAATCTTTAACATTCTCCTTCAAAACAGATTCAGCTACAGTGGGGGAGGAAATCAAGGCTTTTGTAGTTGAAACTGGAATGTCAGTAAAAAAACCTCTCAAATGCTGCAGCAACATCAGCATCAGAAGTCAAGGTTTTATTATCACAATTTAAATTGTATTCATTATTACGACTTTTGACCTTTCCTGTTTCACTATTTAAAATATTCCATGTCATTTTTATTTTGTCATTACTATTCTTAATCTTAGAACTCAGATAGTTTGCCTTGGCTAATCGACATACTCTTTTGAATAACTTTGAATAATTTTTAACATATAATTTGAAGTCATCGCTGGTGTTATAGTTGCGTTCACCATAAAGTTCATATAGGCGTTTCCTACTTCTGTGAATACCAATTGTAGCCCATTCATTAAAAGTTACAGTACCACTAACTGAGATCTTTTTTGGAAAAAAAGTTTTATTAAATTCTGAACAATAAATGTAAAAAAAAATATTATAAAAGACATTAGGGTTGTCATTGTATTCTAAATAATTTAATTTTGTATCTAGATTGCTTTAAAGCGTTCCAGCCGACCTGCAGTTTTTGGTTCAACAGTGATATTCTTTTTCGTCACTTGTTTACGCTGGTGTGGAAAGCTGACCATTTGGCCACAATGATCAGAGTCCAGGTTATTAATAATTTGCTTAGCCAGTGGTTTTACATTTGTATATATGTTATCAATACAGGTGGCCGAAGTGGCAGTTATTCTTGTCGGCTCCAAAAATAAATGATTCAAGTTATATGATAGAAATAGGTTTTTAATTTTAGTTGACGTCGTGGAACTTTCTAACAAATTAATATTAAAATCCCCGCAAACAAATATTGTTTTACCCACATTACGGACTTTATGTAATGCCTCATCCATAACTTTTTCGAAAAAATCATATGATGCTGAAGGAGGTCTGTACACACTTAATACAACAAACTGCTCCAACTCCACACAAGCTATTTCTATTGTTCGCTCAACCGAGAGGCTCACTATGTCTTTGCGTTCCTTTAATTTAAACTTTTTACTAACTGTTCCCGCCAAAGCCGGGACGGACTCAGCGGTTGTTGACGACCGCGTCCGCCTGTCTGCCGCGGCGCCACCGCTGCGCGAGCCGCCGCCGCTAGCTTGGTGAGCCGCGCGCGCGACGAGTCTGTCTGCTAGCTAACGCGAGACGCCCACAAAATACGCGCGCTGCTATCTGCCTTATTATAGTGACTCCTGAACCTAAAGTGAAGAGCCCGACCTAAACGCCCTTAACCAGTGCCCCTAGTGAACTGTTAAGTGTAGTGACTGTGCGCCAGGAACTCAACCTACCCCGCCGACCGTGGACAGCTCGCCCGACGGTTCCTGACTCATCATCTCTGTAAGTACTTCCTTCCTTCAGCCTTCCTGCCTTCAGCCTTTAACCTCGTCGCATGTTGGTGCCTTAAGCGCCAACATTTCTGGTCCATCGAGCACGGAATACCTCTAAATTTCATGGTCTTTCGACCATAATCAGCCCCGAATCAGCCCTTAACTTTGATTAATTATTTACAGTCCGCTAAAAATAATGTTTCATAATTATATCTATTTCACTTCCTAACATTTATAATTTCATCTCCATACAAAATCTTTTCTGCACGACAGTCGTTGCAAAGTTGACCTACCTACACGAATAAAAATTCGTGTTTCGGGTATCGTGTTCCAAATAAAAGTTCGTACCAGTATCCGATTCGTGCTAACTCCTAGTTAATTTACGCTAACAAGTTTAGTGTTTATGTTGTTGATGTTGATTTTATGGTGTCATACAATGTCTTTGTGATTTGAGCGAGCTAGTGTACTAATTGTGTAATACTTGTACTAATGATGCGTTAGGTTTAGTAGTTAAATTATTGCGTTACGTTTGCGTTTTACGTTTTTCGGTTGCACATATAACTTTGGTTACGTAATAACACACCCGCGTCTAGACGACGATATTGTTGTTATTCCCGTTTTATTTTTTAAGGATTTTTTTATGTTCGTGTCGTGTTAAATCGGCTCAAATCTCGTGCATGCTCACCACGCGTGCCAAATAGCGTGCTTTATTTTTTCGCTCGTGTTAATTTTATATCTATTTTTTTATTTTTAATTTTTGCCTTTGCGATCGGCTCATTCTTTGTGCGTGCTCACCACATGAGCTTAGTGTGTTTCATTTAGTTTCATCAGTTTTTTTTTATATCGCTTACGGCTATTTGCGTGCGTCGCCTTCGCTTCTACACACGTTAAGTTTAATTAAGTTTTTATTATTTGTTTATTTGTTTATTTTGTTTACTTATTTTTTCTGCGACCGACTCATTCTTCGCGCTAGTGTCGGCAACAGGTCTGCCCGACTGTGAGCGCCTTGCCCAACAGTGGGCTACGGATAACGTAATTTTTTTTTTGTTTTTGTTGTTTGGTTTGCTTTTTGTTTTGCGGTCGGCTAATGTTACGTACGCGCGTTCAATAAGCATACATACATATACACAGACATACCTACACATACACACGCGTTTGCACCACCCGTGGGCCATATACAAGGCGCCCCAACTTAGTTTTGCCTTCTTTATTGTTGCGTTAATTTTAGCCCATTTGCCCTTACCTTAGTAAACAAATACCTCCAGCCCAACTATAGAATATATACAGGGTGTTGTTCTTTTTACTGCCTTTAAATTTGTTAATTTTTTTTTTATTTTTTATTATTTTTTTTGTCTCCTTTTATTCATCGCGATGCCGACCAAGTCACAAGCCGCGATATTTAGGGAGGCCGCCAAAGCTTTACACCAGCTCCTAGAGATGGGATCACTGATCATTGCTGGCGACACCAAACATTCCATAACGGAATTCAACGTGCGTTTCGCACAGATACAGGGCATAAAGGAGAAGCTGGACTCAGTGTATTATAGCATTCTTGACGAGGAGGACCTGGACGAGAAGACCGAGAAGGCATACACTGAGAACCACACAAAAGCCTCCGGGGCGTACATTGGGATTCTTGTGGCTAGGGAGGAAATCTTACCCTCTTCCACGTCATCCCCAACCCATAGCGCTCAGCCCAGTTTCGGCGTCAATACGCCCACAGCCGTCCTCCCCAAGATAGCGCTGCCCAGGTTCAGCTCAAAAGTGGAGGACTGGCCTTCCTTCATTGCGCTGTTTAGGAGTCTGACTGACGACATGGCGACCCTGTCGGACGCAGTCAAGCTCCACTACCTATTCTCATGTCTCAGCGGTGAGGCATTAAGTATGGTGTCCCACTTAAAGGTCACCAATGAAAATTTTGCCGTGGCCATGGACATCCTCACCAAGCGGTACGAGAACCGCCGGGTTCTCATTGATAGTTTTGTGGACATCATCCTGGGGCTGCCAAGCATCCATACGCGCTCGAACATCCGCACACTGTTCCTCACGCCGCTCATATCGGCTCAGTGTGCCCTCAACAATTTAGATTTGCCCATAGGAGACGATTACGTGTTTGTGTCAATAGTGGTGCGGAAGCTCAAGGGCGAGCTCCGCACGCTATTTGAACGCAGGCACGGGTCTAGTAACACCCTGCCCACGTTAAGGGACCTTATCTCCTACCTCGAGGAGCACGCGCGCTGTGTGGAGACAGAGTTCTCCAACATAGCCATGGCTCAACCCATTCAGCCCCAGCCCGGCCCTTCTCGTAGCCGCGCGCCTCCTCAGTTGCCCCATCGCACTTATGCTCAGATGGCTCAGCAACAACCCGACCATTACCGTGGCCGTTCCTCAGCTCCATCGCCTCACCGCGCCCATGAGCAGCCTACTCACCAACCGTTCCGCCCAGCGCAACAAATGCGTCACCGCCCATCCACCTCCCCGGCTCGCAGTCAGCCCTTCCCCGTCTACTCGGCCTACCAGCAAAGCTGCTCCTCATCATCGTCATCGTCCTCTTCCTCACGCTCGACGCCCTACTGTCCCTATTGTGCCACTAGGGGACATACGCTCATGACGTGCAGATGGTACAATGCCCAGCCAACACAGGGCCGTTGGGACTTTGTACAGGCACGCGAGCGCTGCCAGCGTTGTCTCGGCCGTCACTACGAGAGCGAGTGCAGGTCAAGGGGGGCATGCAAGAACTGTGGGAGTACGAACCACCACACGTCCCTCCATCGACGGAGCAACGCACTCAGCTCATTCGTCGTCTAAACATGGCGAATGGCGAACCCGTCTCTGCGTTCTAAGTACGTCGACTTTATGGCCGAATACATCGACTTAGGGCACATGGCTCCCTGTCACCCAAATACATTCGCCCATAAACCTCACTTCTACATCCCTCACCATGGCGTATTTAAGTCAGGGTCGGACAAGCTGCGCATTGTTTTTGATGGTAGCTGCAAAAGCTCCAATGGTGTCAGCATAAATGAATGCCTACACACAGGCCCCGCCTTTCAACAGGACATTGTGGACATCATCATGTCCTTCAGAACGCATCCAGTCGTTTTCAGCACTGACATCCAGAGGATGTTCAGAAATGTGCTGGTTGCCCCAGACCAGAGACGGTATCAGCTGATACTATGGCGGTCCTCACCAGATCACCCTCTGCTCACCTACGCCCTCAATACAGTCACGTACGGCTTAAGGTCAAGCCCATATCATGCAATCCGCACCCTGCTCCAGCTGGCCGATGATGAAGGCCATCGCTACCCTGGAGCCGCTCAGGTTCTTCGGAAGTCTATCTTCGTTGATGACATCTTGTGTGGCCATGACACGGTTGAATCCGCCCAAGCACTTCAGGACGAGTTGATAAGTCTGCTAGACCTAGGCGGCTTTCAGCTCAGTAAGTGGACATCTAACTCGCCTAAGCTGCTCGAGAGATTTCCCGACAACCAATGCGACATGCCCAAGGACTTCGACATGAACCCAGAGTCCACGTCCATTAAGGTCTTGGGTATACAGTGGAGCCCTCAGTCAGACGAGTTCACCTACCGCATCTCTCTGCCCCCCATCACACATGTCACAAAGCGGTCTATTTTAAGCACCGTAGCCTCACTTTATGACCCAAACGGCTGGGTTTCTCCCGTTATCTTCCGCGCAAAGCTGCTGCTTCAGCAATTGTGGCTACTGAAGCTGGAATGGGATGAGCCCACTCCCTCTGAAGTACAAACGGAGTGGCACCACATCTCAGAGGATCTGCCGCTGTTGGCTAGCATTCGTTTCCCTCGGCACATTTGTGCAAACAAAGGCTCAGCTGCATACTCGCTTCACGGGTTTGCAGATGCCTCTGAAGCCGGGTTTGCCGCCGTTGTTTACCTCCATGAGCTCGATGCCTCCGGAGATACTTTGGTACACTTGATTGTCGCCAAGTCACGAGTCGCACCAATCAAGAACCGCCTCACAATCCCCAAGTTAGAGTTGTCGGCCGCCACTCTACTCTCCCAGCTCATGATCCGTGTGTCGGTTCAGTTATCGGCCCATATCAGTATACAACAACACATATGTTGGTCAGACAGTACGATAGTCCTGGCCTGGCTCAATACACCGCCTCACCGTCTTCAACCCTTTGAAGCCAACAGGGTAGTCAAAATCAGCTCAGGCTCACCAGAATGTACCTGGCGACACGTACCTTCTGAGCTCAACCCGGCAGATTGCGCAAGCAGAGGAATGTCTGCGCAATCCCTGTCAGCCCACGACCTATGGTGGTCTCCCACGTGGCTTGGACAGCCTTGTGAGTCTTGGCCTGCGATGCCCTTAGCTCTGGGCCATCACGCCCTGCCCGGCCTTAAGCCCAAACACGTCCCGTCACTGGTCACAGTGCCCGGTCTTGACTTTGACCTGCTCACTCGGTTCAGTTCACTAGACAAGCTCGTCGGAGTGACAGCTTGTCTAAAACGCTTTCTGCACAACTGCAGACACCACCCAGATTCGCGACGCTCAGGCCCCTTGTACGTCAGTGAACGAAGAGAGGCCCTACTTTACTGGGTGCGCAGTGTCCAGCACAATGAGTTTGCGGAGGACATCCACCGCCTTCAAACTGGCAAAATCTGCTCCGTCAGACTCCAGCGGCTGTCACCTCTCATTAAAGATGAGCTCCTTAGAGTTGGTGGACGACTGTCCCATGCGTCTATCCGATATGACGCGCAGCACCCGCTCATACTTCCCAGCTCTAGCCCACTTGTAGACCTTATCATTGACCACTACCACAAAATACACTGCCACCCTGGCGCTGACACTTTACACGCTATCCTACGCCAACAATTTTGGATATTGTCCGCGCGCCGTATTATTAGACACCGAGTTTTTAAATGCATTAGATGCTTTCGATGCCGGGCCCAGCCGCAAGCGCCCTTCATGGCCGACCTGCCAGCCGATAGAGTTACGCCTCAGCCAGTATTTAGTCAAGTCACGACCGATTTTGCCGGACCATTCCTCGTTAAATCTAGTACCCTACGTAATGTTAAACTCTTAAAAGCGTACTTTTGTATATTCGTGTGCCTCTCGACTAAGGCGGTTCATTTAGAACCGGTCTCGGACCTCAGCACGGAAGCGTTCCTCGCGGCATTACAGCGTTTTATAGCACGCCGCGGTGCCCCGGTTCTCATCCGCTCGGACTGCGGTACAAATTATGTAGGCGCTAGAAATCAGCTCATCGAAGTACAAAACTTTCTTGCCTTGAACAATGATACGATTGCGCACAAGCTCGCTGGTCAGCACATTACTTGGTTGTTAAACGTCCCTAAGGGACCATGGTTCGGTGCGTTACATGAGATCAACGTAAAATCAACAAAGCAACTTTTATATCGCGTAATTGGCGAACAGCACCTCACATTCGAGGAATTCTCTACACTTTTGGCACGAATCGAAGCTGTCCTTAACTCTAGACCTCTCTGCCCACTTTCGTCTGATCCCTCAGACTTTGAGCCGCTTACAGCCGGACATTTCCTCATAGGCCGCCCACTAACGGCCCTTCCCGAACTATCCGTGGAAGATAGGCCGATCTCCACACGTAGGCGATTCCAAATGGTACAGGCCCTTTCCCAGCGCTTCTGGACGCTGTGGACCCAGTCCTACCTTCATACCCTCCAAACCCGCTCCAAATGGTTGTCCCCATCCTCCCCTCCCCGAGTTGGCGAGCTCGTCCTCATCAAGGAGGACAACCTGCCTGCCCTCCAATGGAGACTGGGGCGCATTGCTCGCACCCTGCCTGGGAAGGATGGCGTCGTGCGGGTGGTAGACCTGGACACTGCGAACGGACATCTTCGGAGGCCTGTATTCCGGATCGCCAGGCTCCCAGTGGATGAGCCCCCCCTGGCCCCCGGAGGATGTTCCCGCCAAAGCCGGAACGGACTCAGCGGTTGTTGACGACCGCGTCCGCCTAACTGCCGCGGCGCCACCGCTGCGCGAGCCGCCGCCGCTAGCTTGGTGAGCCGCGCGCGCGACGAGTCTGTCTGCTAGCTAACGCGAGACGCCCACAAAATACGCGCGCTGCTATCTGCCTTATTATAGTGACTCCTGAACCTAAAGTGAAGAGCCCGACCTAAACGCCCTTAACCAGTGCCCCTAGTGAACTGTTAAGTGTAGTGACTGTGCGCCAGGAACTCAACCTACCCCGCCGACCGTGGACAGCTCGCCCGACGGTTCCTGACTCATCATCCCTGTAAGTACTTCCTTCCTTCAGCCTTCCTGCCTTCAGCCTTTAACCTCGTCGCATGTTGGTGCCTTAAGCGCCAACACTAACAATAATTAAGGAGCCACCATGTATTGCATTTCCTCGACTGAACGAACTTCCTACCAAATGATTCTTAAAATTGAACATGAACTGATGGTCTTTAAGCCAGTGTTCTGTTATGCAAAGAATATCAATTTTATTACAGTTCATGAACAATTCAATCTCCAAATCTTTGCCCATCATTCCTTGGATGTTCTGGTGGACAATGTTTAAAGATTGTACATTTTTTAAATTAAATGATTGACATGGGTTTTTGCTAAAGCTATTTTTACATTCATTTAATTTTATTTTATTAACAAACATTTCGCAAGAGTTTTCCTCTTTTGTCATATAATTTAATTTAAATAATTAATTGGAATGTCAGTAGAAACACTACTGACGTCTATGTCAAATATACATTGCTCAATAGAAGCAACTTGTTTAGCCAAGTTTTTGGCTGACGTTTGAATACAATAGGATAGCGATAAAGCTATTTGTCGCTTAAAATAATTTGGCAGATAATAACTATCTCTTGTCAAATAAAAATTACTAACATAATTGTTAGTGTCAATTAAATGCATTATGTCATTTTTGCAAAATAAATGTAATGTCAGGTTAAGCTTATGTCTAATAGAATTTTCCTCCTGTGGCAAACTACTACAATAAGGTAATGTAAACAATATAATTTTCTTTACAATTAACTTATTCAAACATTCTAAACATTTTAGAAAGCTTGTTTTGTTCAGATTACCTCTATTACCAACAAATAATAATAAGGTGCTATTGGGTTTACGAGGGGCGTTCAAAATATTCTCGGTATTGATACGTTACAACCTCTTTTATATATATATTTGTTACTGGCCGCTAAGATTCATCCATTGACATTAAAAAAAAGTAAAATTGGAACCGAGATGTTCTTTTGTTTTTCTGCAATTGCCGAACAAACATGAACACCATGAGCGAATTAACAATTTTAACGAAATTAGAGCACCGATCCGTCATAAAATTCTTGACAAAACAGGGTAAAAATCAAAAAACCATAAAAGAGGAAATGGATTGTGTTTACCGTGAGTCTGCTCCTTCTTTATCTACTATTCAAAAATGGTCAAGCGAATTTAAGCGTGGAAGGGAGAGTATTGAAGATGACCCTAGACCTGGCCGGCCTGTAGTGGCTACCTCACAAGAAAATATTGATAAAGTGGAAAAACTTATATTGGAAGACGGCCGAGTGAAGGTAAAATCTATAGCTCAAGTAACCAATCTCTCTATTGGTACCGTACATGACATTATACATGACCATCTTAATATGTCAAAAGTAAGTGCAAGATGGGTTCCGCGAATGCTGACGCTGTGGCTTGCTGTTCAGATTTTATCGACCTGTGTGGTGAAAATCCCGATGAGGTGCTGCAAAAAATAGTTACTGGAGATGAAACCTGGGTTCATCATTATGACCCAGAGAGCAAACAGGAGTCCATGCAGTGGCACATTAAGGGTTCAGCTCATCCCAAGAAGTTCAAGGTAATCCCGTCAGCTGGCAAGGTCATGGCCACAATATTTTGGGATTGTGAAGGAGTTTTGCTTATCGATTTTAAAGAAAAAGGTGTAAATATCACAGGGCAGTACTACGCTAACGTTATACGTCAATTAAGAGATGCGATCAAAGAAAAGAGGCGAGGAAAGTTAACCAAAGGTGTTCTGCTTCTGCATGACAACGCCCCTGTCCATACTGCTCATATTGCCAAGGCAGCTATTGTTGAATGTGGGTTTGAAACTGTTACTCATCCACCCTATAGTCCGGACTTAGCCCCAAGCGACTTCTTTTTGTTCCCCAATCTTAAAAAGGATCTGCGTGGAAATAAATTTTCTGACGATGAAGCGTTGAAGACGGCCGTGGAGGAGCATTTTTACACCAAAGATAAAAAATATTTTTATGAGGGATTAAAAAAAATAATTGATCGATCTTATAAGTGTATGAACATAGGGGTATATTGAAAAATAAATATATCAAACTTTTCGTACTTGTTTGTTTTTATCCACATACCGAGAATATTTTGAACGCCCCTCGTATATTTATGTTCTACAGCTTTTTTCAAAATATGTTGATAAGAAGCACCCGGTATACAATAATTGATAACTGAATGTCCCAAGTCAAATAACAACCGACCCATGTTTTTACCAAATTCATCACTAAATATTACCAAGTCACTATTACAATCTGTCTTACATGGAATCTGGTTGGTTGGTATAAGTTGTGGTACATTTTTAATTGTGCACTGAGTAAGGGAAACTTTGGAAGAAACATCAATCAATTCGACAGAAGAAGAATCACATGGGATTGATGAACGGCTTGGTAACTGTTTACATTTACAATTACTAGTGAGTGAATCAATCCCTTCATTGTTACCATTACACAGGACTACCAGTTCATCAATGGCCAACATGTGTTCTTTTATTTGACCTTGTGAAAGATCATATTGCTTAGTAATAGATATAGCGAGTCCTCTAGGTGTGCAATTTTAGTTTGTAGAATTTGTGTATCATTTTTATATTTTAAATTTTTATTGTGTAGTTGTGACGAGTATATATCTAATTTGTCAATTAAGTACAATCTTTCTCTATTTAATTTTACATTTTTAATAAAAAACATAGTGACCACATCGTCCACATCCTGTTTGATGGTAATTAAGCAGCCGATGCAGTCCAAAATAATGAGAGCGCTTCTCACCATGGAACAATAACGGTAACAAGCGCACCCATCCATGATGGCCTTTTCACGCCCCTCTTAAAAGACCAGGGACTATAGGAGCTGGGAAACACTTGTGCCAGCAGAGAGTTCCAAAGCCGAATGGTCTTACAGAGTAACGACTTGCCAAATTTTTTGGTACAAGTGCTGATGGCTGATAGTCTGCACAGTATGATGGTGATTCCTAAGACCAGCACGTGTAGTCCGGAAGAGGAAGGAAGAGGGCGGGATATTAGATCAAAAAGTTCTTTAGAACACTCTTCGTAGTAATTCCGGTAGAAGACACTGAGAGAAGCAGTGTCTCTACAAAGCTGGAGGTCCTCAAGAGAGGCTGTAATCTCAGCATCTCCTATAATGCGTACCGCTCGCCTTTGCTGTCTATCAAATGCGAACGAGGAGGTATTTAGCGGAGCCGTCCCATAGAAGGGAACAATACTGCAGACTCGACCGCACCCGAGTCTTGTTAGCAAACAGCGCTGTGAGCTGTCTTACGGGAGGCAGTTAAAATAACACTCTCGATGTAGCATTTTTGATTCAGTTCCTGGCCGATGTCCATGCCAAGAATGCTGAGGTCCACCGAAATGGGTAACGGAGAGTTCTGAAGAGAGGGAGGCGTAAGGAAGGGAGTTATCTTGGACGAGAATGCACAAACCTGGGTTTGCTGGCATTAAACTCGACCAGGTTTTTAGATCCCCACTTAGAGACACGATTGAGAGGCAGATTCAGTTTGGCAACCAGTTCTTGCCTTTTCACCACGATATCGGCTTGCTTTGCCGCGGTGTCCCAAGTACCGCTCATGCACCGTACGTCATTTGTATAATACTGAATATTGCCCAAGGACAACATGTCATTAATATGCAGAAGAAATAGAGTAGGTGAGACCCCAGAACCCTGCGGCACTCCGGCATTGACTTTGTAGAACTCGGAGGAACTACACTCACAAAGGACACGAATCCTCCGCTCTTCTAGAAAGTCTGCAACCCAGGCGCACAAACGGGGCGGCACACCGAAGGCCGGCGACTTGGAAGGAAGGGAGCGACACCACACTCTATCGAAAGCTTTGGCGACATCAAGGCTAACTACCAGAGATTCGCCATGCTTGTCCATCACTTCACCCCATGCGTGAGTAACGTACGTAAAAGATCACCAGTTCATCACTTGCACACGGAGAGAAAATTCTATTAGAGGTAACCAGAATAAAGTTAACTTAACCAGATTGTCGTGTAATATATACGACAGCTAACTTGTTTGTCGAGTTTACTAAAAAAATCTAGTAATAGCTTACAAGAATATCTAGCACAGTTAAACAAAATGCTGGTACACATAATTAAAATTTGTGTATAGTGCACAAAAACCAATTTGTATCCATTACATAGTTCCCTTTTTTAAGTATAACGGAATTGGTATTGTTCGCAATTCCATTCTTTATTTTGGAGATAACCAGATTTTTAGTAACGACTGATCGATTAGTATAGTGACTATTAACAAATTTAATGCAAATATAACCAAGTTGAGATTTTACTAAACTATATATTTTTTTACACTTTACTACTTATTTTGTGTTCGCTACAAACATTGTGGTTAGCCATTATCAGACCAAATTATTGAGTTTACTATAATAAGAATGTAATATTGTTCAGTTTACTATATTTTTTAGTAATTACAACAATATTTTATTTTTTACGTTACAATATTTAGCAGGAGAATGGGTCTTTAAAAAAATATGTACACAGATACCATGTTGTTAAAAAAAATTGGAAATCTGTCTGTTTTGTCACGAAATTTGCATATAATTGTAGCGACTAAACTGGCAGATTTTAACTTTTTTTAACAACATGTAAATGTGAACATATTTTTTAGAAACCC
Source organism: Scoparia ambigualis (assembly GCA_963921215.1). Classification (NCBI taxonomy): domain Eukaryota; kingdom Metazoa; phylum Arthropoda; class Insecta; order Lepidoptera; family Crambidae; genus Scoparia; species Scoparia ambigualis. The sequence goes on from OY992518.1 coordinate 13,553,999, forward strand.
ATTCTCCTTCTAAACATTGTGAAGCAAAAAATAAACACGATAACAGCTACTTACATTTTTATAAAGACTCAATTGCAGCAAGCTTGTAATACAAGCCGTAGGTACTAAAGTAACCTTCTGCGCCAAGCTTCATTTACCTACTATTTATAGTAAATAAAGATAACTTGACGACCGTCGATCGAGGTGGATTTTGACACTTCTTGTCAAAAAGATCTGACCCCAGTATCGCCACCTGGTGACTTTTTAATTTCAAGAAACCGTCATTTTATATGTTTATTGAAGTCATGGTCAACAAGTTTTAAATAAAACGAAACATTAAACGTTTGTGAGTTTATATTATATTTATTTAAAAATGTACATGGTGGTCTTACATGTTTAAATGTATACAGAAATATGAGTAAAAGTTCGACTAATCTTAAAAGTGTGATGCTTGATCATTACCTGTTTAATAGGTTATTTAAATTTGTTATGTCATCAAGGGTGTCGTCGTTGTGATCAGGAGTATTTACAGGTGTGGACGATGTGGAGCATGAAGGGTGCTGCTCAGCAACCTATAATAAAATATTACACTAATTAAAATACCTCATTTGTTAAATTATTTATTTATTGTTCCACAATATAAATTGTCTATTGGCGGACTTAACGCTAAAAGCATTCTCTCCCAGTCAACCATAGGGATAAACAGATAATTTAATACATATAACATAACAATTAAGTGATATACATGCACATGAATGTAATGTAACTCATAATAGACAAGTACTTATACATAGTATATAGGGACAAATCACACAGATTGAGCTAGCCCCAAAGTAAGTTCGAGACTTGTGTTATGGGATACTAACTCAACGATACTATATTTTATAATAAATACATATATAAATAAAAATCAAAGACTCAGGGCAATTTGAAAAAGGCCATTTTCCAACTTGCCCTGACCGGGGATCGAACCCGGAACCTCTCGAGTGGTGGCCTGGTGTGGGTGCCATTACGCCACAGAGGTCGTTAAATATACATATATACCTATGATTATGATAATAGTTTAGAAGTTATAGTTATAAGGGATCACAGTTAAAATCACAACCCTCCTTTTTGCTTCTCTGTAGTTGGGTAAAAAAGAAAGTACTTAGATTTTATATTTAGAAAGTACTTTTTATTGATATTTTTAAATTTAATGTTATATTTGAAAATGTAAAAACTAAATACCAATGGGACCATGCAAAGAAACAGACTGTTGCCAAATCGGCACAGTCGTTATCGAGAAACATAGTAAGAGACAAACACATCTTACTCCAAAGCACATTTTAACTACCTTCTCCGTGCTTTTTTTTTTTTTTTTTTTTTTTGAGTGTGAGTGCTGTCGGTCGCAGATGACCTTTACAGCGTTACCGGGCTTGTTTGGGGGCGGCGAGAAACTTGAAGCGTTCCTCAAGCCGTGAGTGGTCGAAATTCCCCAGAGGGATTCCGGTGGGGGATGGCATCTCGCAAGCGAGTCTCCGATCCCCCCCCAGAGCCTCTGGGGGTTCGAACCGGTAGGGAGCGGCTAAACCCGAGGGCGCCTCTAGGAGGCACGGTACCTCGGCTCGGGTTTACCGTGTCGTGGGGGGTACGCGAGTAACAGGTACATTATTACGAATGTACCTGCCACCGGGCGGGTGTGAACCGGGTCTTCGCACACTTATTCTACGAGTGCGGTGTCTTGGTCCTAAACTAGTGTGCAAGTTTAGTGTGGCTGGGTGTGTAGTGTCGGGCTTTGGCGCGTTTGCAATCGTTATTGCATCATCGGGGTCGTCTAAAACGTGTCGCGGAAACCGGCGGCGCGGTCCTCTCTGGGGGCGAAAGCTGCCAACATCGTAGTTGGCAGCTCCCGCCACCAGAGGATTCGGATGCGAAAGCGCTTTGTCGAAGTACGCCTGAGAGGCGTCCTTCATAAAGGAGCGGACGGTCGGAAGATCGAGATCGCGATGTAAATCTACATTGCGTAGGTACCACGGGGCGGCCGTGGCGCCTCGCATGAAACGGTTTTGAACGTTCTGCAACCGGTGCAGATGAGAGTTCGCGGCGTGAGCGAATACTACACTAGCATACGTCATGACGGGACGGATGCAGGCTTTGTAAATTGTCGTCTTATTTCTAAGAGACATTTTACTCCGCCTGCCTACGAGATGGTAGAGCCTACCTAGAATGAACGCTGCCCTATTTCGGATAGCTTGGATGTGTGGTGCAAACGTCAATCGACTGTCGAAGATGACACCGAGATATTTGACCTGTGACTTCCACGGTATGACGCGGTCGAAGAGTCGGATGGGGGTTTCTCCGTGCTGTAGTGGAGTTCTTATCACTACATTAACATAAAGTAAGAACAGTAGGTTGGAACTTATCACTTACTGTTAATGGGTTAGTTAAGTCGTTCCACTGGATAAGACTTTTTGGAAACGCACACGGTCCCCTACAGGTCTTATCAGCTCTTTGATCGAGTCCGCATCCAGAAGACCAAGTGTTTCGATGTCTATTTTGTTCTCTGAAAATAAAACAACATTTCATGTCGGTACTTAAGTAGACGAGCGAGCGAGAACCATCCCGTCGTGATGAATTTTTTTATAGATGTAGGCAAGTAAAACTTTCCTCACTGTGTTCATTAGTATAGCATAGAGTAGGTATTGTTCACAAGGCGCACGATTTTTCAACCACTGGCGTCGATCGAGCCGTCGAGTTTTAATGTTGCTCTATGCATTCAGTCACGTACCTACTCTTCGAACTTTCTAGTCTAGGTAGGTACCTATACTAGAAAATTCGAAGTAAAATAAGTATATTTAGGTAGGTACATATCGTCCGTCCTATTGATAATGCTAGATAAATCTTTACTTGACATAATAAATAGTATGCCTAATCATAATAATAACATAAATTTTCTTACAGGAATTCATAGGAAACTATTAGGTACTTAGCCAAATGAAATTTATAAAACTTACCGGCAAAAATTGGTACATACTCGGCTAACTGCCAGGATTCCAATAATTTTTCAATGTCCCTGTCCATTTGGAACATTTCCAGAGAGCATTTAATCACGAACACTTCTTTTTATTAAACTATTAACTATTTAATTGACTGTTTGTTTCTCACAAGTCACAACGCACGCGCACGTAGTGCTCCGAAAGATGAAATGAAACGTGGCCGCCGCCCCGCCGGGCCGGCCGGCCGCCGCCAGTCGATGTTGCCAACCAAAATATTTGCACACGTAAACAACGATTCGTTTTGTATTACGATCCACATGTTACACAAAACATTATCTAAGGTACTGAAAACATACCTAATCTGGTAAACAGTACTATATAAGAATCTTTTTTGGTACTTGCGTTATTTTAGAGACAACTTAAATATTGTATTAATTATTTGACAGCTTGCAACAACAAACGAAATATGGGGTAAACAGTACTAATATGAATCTAGCTTAGATAAACAAATCAATCATTTTTTGTTACTTCATTTATTTTAAAGACAACCTTAATATTTCATTGTTTAATTGACAGCTAGTAATAACAAACGAATTACGACGGTATACTTTACTATTATCGAAATTTTCTTTCTAAAACAATAAAATGTACTTATAAAAAGTTTTGAGTATTGTTTACTAAAATGTTTTTACTATAATATTCTGGTTTTTATTAAAATACGACTATTTGTTGTTAAAAGTCAATACGGTCAATTTTACTTAATTCTGTTTCTTTTAACTAGAATTAAATTTACAATATGTTCTGGTAGTATTGTTATAATAATTTCTTTCCGTGCATCTGAACCCATTTTAGCGATCACGAAGCAGCGAGTGATCTTCTAGGTAGTGAACGAGCTGAAAATTAATAATCCGCTCAAATACACACAGAAGCTACAGCACAGCACAGAAGTTACAGCGATGGGTCGATATTTGGCTGGATCCGAGCGATCTCCTTTTTTGGGTATGAGTTGTACGTTCGCTTCTTTCCAAGACACCGGTATAATAAGACTCCCTAAACAATCGTGTCAACTAAGATCTAATTACATACATATCACGACTGTTATCCCTGAAAGGTTAGACAGAGACTAGGCAATAAGGACAGCAGAAGCAGTCCTCTACTATAGTCAACTTTTCATCAAATAACTACTGCACATGTGCTCAGCGTGACAGGTGACGAGCTCTTCGCTGCTCTATGCTGTTGGATGTATGTGCAGTCTTCCGTTAGTCGCCTTTTATGACACCCAAGGGAAGAGAGGTGGTGGTAGTATCCTTTCACCGCTACGCGACACGGTTAAAACTAATTGCTTATTTATTACTAATATTTATTTTATGTTACTAATAATATGAGCATACATTTTTAATTATAAATTACACTAGATGTCGTTACCTACTTTGTAATTTTGCGGATTGTATGAGATTGTCTCCCCTCCTGTTTACTTATCAAAAGATCGTAAATAAAAACACGAATTTTGAGGTTAGAGCGTAATTAGTCTTTTTATAACATGAGTAAATCACTTTCCAGTGAAATATAGACTTAGTTTAACTAACATCTTATAATATTTTTCAGACGTTGATATTCGCAAAATATTCGCATAAATTTTGCGAATGCGAATACGAATGTCAAAAATCATGCGAATATTCGTTACATCACTAGCACTGTTGGCCTGATGGAACTTGCAGCGGCAAGTACTAAGTATGGATTTCAGCCGAAATGGTCAACGGGTGATCTTCCAACATACGTTGCACATCTCTGGGTGGACCACCACCCACACATGTGATGTGTCAATAGCCTTATTGACAAGCGTGACGAGTCAGTGGCAGTTAGCCCTAGCCAAGGCTTAGGCAAATCTGTAATAAGTATTAATATTATTTTAGTATAAGCGGCCGCTCGCGGTTTCACCCGCGTGGTTCCCGTTCCCGTGGGAATATTGGGATAAAAAGTCCTATGTGTTAATCCAGGTAATAAACTATCTTTATGCAGAATTTCATCCAAATCCATTCAGTGGTTTTTACGTGAAAGAGTAACAAACATCCATCCACACGTTCCCGTGGGAATATCGGGATGAAAAGTATCCTTTGTGTAATCCAGGTTATAAACTATGTGTATGCCGAATTTCATCCAAATCCATTCAGTAGTTTTTACGTGAAAGAGTAACAAATATCCATACATACAAACTTTCGCATTTATAATATTAGTAGGATAGAACCGTGTCGCGTAGCGGCTAGGGTTACCATTTAGGAATTAGAAAAGTCCTGAGTCCTGACATAACGATAAAAGTCCGGACTTTTTAGTCACAAAATGGAAACATTAGGTACTCACTTTTTTATATGAGAAGTTAATAAAGTTATCTATTTGATATTACTTAAGCAGTTTTGTTAATGTCCCTGACCCCAGCGGGATAACCCTTTCAGATCGGTTTCAAATTACGCACCGATTTGGTTGATAGTTAATATGTTTAAATTGGTTAGCAAATACCAGAATTTGTTGATAATTAGTTATCGAGATATCCCATGTTAAAGGGTATCCCGCTAGAGTCACGCTCTTCAAAGTTATTTGACCTAAAACGAGCAGGAACGAGACACGCTACTGATATAGTTATTGTGCTAAGTTTTTGTTGATTCAATTTCGAATCCATCAGTGAAATTTCCAGGATTCTACCTTCTATAGTTACCGAGTAATCAAATACCTACTTTCCGTCAAAATTCCTCCGTAAAGTAAGTTCTAGTTGAGGTATAAGAAAAAAGGCTACAATCATAAAATTGAGGAAAGATTTTGTTGACTCTGAGAGAACATTTGTTAGACAAAAACGAGAACTCTAGCTACACTACATCCTGAGATATAACGCTAATTATGGTTATCCCGCTGGAGTCACGGTGTTGATACATAAACATGATTTTTCCACAGGAATGGAGCAAGCAGCGAGTTTATGACTATAGCCAAGATTTTGTTGATGTAAAAATTTAACCAGTTCCTACTTTTCAGTATCCTAGGTACAGTATTTTAGAAGAAATTAAAGTTTATAACTTTTTCATACTAAAAGTACGCGTATAAGCCGACCAAATTAAGTTGATTCTTTATAAAGACCAAGATGACGGCCAATTATATTGTTTATGGGCCAATTCCGATAAAATGTGGTTGGACATTATATTCAAATATTGGTACACCATAATTCAATACATAGGTAGGTACACCTAATATTACCATATACCTAATGTAATGTATGAATAACTATTCATATCAATATACTAATGTAGATAGATATATTTACCCTTTTATGATTTACTATCTAATCTAAGGCATGTTGAAATAAAATGATCAAATTTATTTAGCAAGTATTTATTTTTATTGTAATTATAGAAAAAAACACAGTTTGCAATCCATAGGTATAGTTCTTTTTACATTGATCGGTTCACGTCGTATTAACGTCACACACGTGTTCAAAATAAAAAAAAATCAACGAGCATTTTGGTGTAACGTATCATTGAGCAAAGGCACGAGCGCGGGTAACAGGGGGACATTAATTATTTATTATACAACGTTAATTGAAAACCGCTAAAAGTTTGTCTTTGTATAAGTATGTTCATTTGCCACCATCTTCTATTTCTATTTTTCTTTTTTTCGACTTATCAACCAAGAGTGCACGTGAGGTAAAAAGAAGTGTGACAGGCTCACTCGTCGTGAGCCTTACGTCGCACACAGCGTCAAGCATTCGCAAGAACATTACACTACATGGAAACTGAACATTTGCCTGTATTGTACCATTCGTAAGAACGTTATTTCACCGTTAATGCTCGAGCAAATGCTTTAGTCTATATTCACCTTAATAATACAAATCTATGACGAACTGTTTTTTTTTTATACTAAGCCCGGCAAATGACCCCACTCGACCTGATGTTAAGTGGAATTGAAGTCCAGGCGCGAGGACAACCCAAGTAACAAAGTTCTCCTGTAGTGCACAGTTTACAGGCTTACAGCACTAGTACCTCTCTTTTAGTGGTTCCAGGTTTTACTACCAAGCTTATAACAGGTTACACGGAGATCGTTTGGGTTTATAGTACAACTGTTCTTATGAGTTGACTTTTAGTCGTGTATAGATCAAAATTATAGGCGCAGTAAAGGCTAAGATGGTCTATAAAAGTATGCATAGGTGTAAGTACACTTGAGAAAACTTGTACTAGTAAGTTACACTTATAATCGCCTACAAGAAGTAATTATAAATCCGCTATAAGTGTAATACGCCAGTAATAGTAATTTATAGACTTAGAACCATTTGCACTTGTTACTTGACCTTTAGGGGTGTATAAGTCAACTTTATGTGCCAATTATAAGTGAATTAGTTCTACAATGGTGTCTTCTAAGAGTAAGTGTACTTGGTACTATTGTGGACTCACGAATGCTGTTATAGTCTTCATTTATATATAAGGGTTTCTTTTAAAACTATTAGAGTCCAAAGATATCTCCGTGAAGTCCATATAAGAAGACAATTGCTTTTAATATTTATCGCAGATTCACGGCCATTTTGACTTCTTTTGAGTCATTGAGTTTTTATTAAATTATTACAGAAATGGATATAAACAAATGGAAATATGGCCATGATATTTCGATCAAAGTCACAACTAAACCATAAAAATAATAAACTCTTAGTTATTAAAGTTCAACATAAGACATTTGTATGCGGAACCCTATTTCGTCACAATATGGCGCGACCATGCTGTTAGGACTAATATTATTTTTAAACACAACTTAGTAAATACGCCATGTTCAAAAGGCGAACAAAAATTGAGATGTAAAACACAATATACTTCACCGAAAATACTTACGCGTTTGCCGTGCAAACATGTACGCGCGTATAATATTACGTGCAAAATACTTGTTAATACATTTTATTTAAAATAGATGAATTACCTTTTATTTTTTTATTTTTTTTCAACCGCACAACACTACAACAATTCACTAATATTTGAAGTAGCTAGTAATGTAAGCGCAGAGTACGTTTCACGCCTGCCTGGTCCTATTAGATGCTCATAGTTGGCTTCGCGGGAGCAGATAGTTCTGCGTAGTCCAACTATAAGTGTATTATTGGTCTAAGTGGTGCTCGCCAAGTCTACTATGAGTGTTTTATTAGCAAAAGTACGCGTATAAAATGGGCCCTTTTCCGTGGTTATAAACTTTTACTAGCCTGTTATAGACCTGGCTCCGGAACCACTACAAGACCACATTTTGTTACTTGGGTAGTTATTGTGAAAAGACAGTGGGCGTATAGTACCCTTTCGAAACGAACCAACCTTAAGCCTAAAACTTCCTCCAATCCCTTGGGAACTGGTGCAGCGTAAGAGACGTAGCATCAGTCACCCTCACTCTGCCGGCCTTAAAAGTGCTTCTTCAAGCCTCGTTTGAAGGACCCTATGTCATAGGTAGGAGGGAATACGTGTGCTGGTAGACTATTCCATCTTTTGGAAGTGCGGCAAAGAAACGAGTCACCAAATTTCTTTGTGCGTGATGGAATATTAGAGACTGTAAATTGGTGACTCCGGAGAGCAGCACGCGTACTCCTATGGAGGAAGGTAGAAGGAGGGATGAGGTCAAAGAGTTCTTCAGAGCACTCGCCATGGTATGAACGGTAAAAGACGCTGAGTGACGCAATATCTCTACGCAATTGCAAAGGCTCGAGAGTTTTAGTGACCTCCGCATTGCCGATAATGCGCACAGCGCGGCGCTGTAATCTGTCCAAGGCATCAGAACACCGAGTTTACGTGAGGCATTTTTAATCACGGTTTCGATGTAGTTTTCTGGTTCAGATCGCAGCGGATATATCCTTGGTGTCCTTGGTATGGACCAAGCATGTTAATACTGCTCTGCAGGCCTAGAGATGTACCCTGAAGAGAGGGATGGGGAAGGAATGGCGACTTTTTCCCTGTGAACGCGCACACCTGTGTTTTCTTGGCATTGAACTCCACCAGATTATCGGAGCCCCATTTAGAAATGAGGTCCAACACCCGATCGAGCTCAATGACAAGATTTGCTCGCTTCATTTCGGTGTCTACCCGCCCAGCCGCTGGGTGACCGTTATATCCCCCATGCACTGTGCTATCATCTGTATAGCAATGAATGTTTCCAAGAGGAAGCATGTCATTGATATGCTGAAGGAACAGCGTGGGGAATAGAACGGAGCCTTGAGGAACACCAGTGTTCACTGACATGAACCGCGAAGCGCATCCATCCGAAAGGACACGGATTCTACGCTCATGCAGGAAGCTAGCAATCCAGGTACAGAACTGAGCGGGCAAACCGTATGCCGGGAGCTTGGAGAGAAGAGCTTTGTGCCAGACCCGATCAAAAGCCTTGGCTATGTCAAGGCTAACTGCCAGTGACTCGCCACGCTTGTCAAAAGCCTCACCCCAGAGATGTGTGACGTACGCTAGAAGATCACCCGTTGACCGTTTTGGCCGAAACCCATATTGACGATCGTGAATTAGGAAGTGATCTTCTAGGTATCGAATAAGCTGTTTGTTCAATATTCATTCTATGATCTTGCACAACACTGAAGTTACGGCTATAGGGCGGTAATTAGTCGGATCTGACCGATCTCCTTTTTTATTAGGGATCGGTTGCACATTAGCTTCTCTCCAAGATTCCGGCACACAACCCGAAGAGAGCGAGAGACGGTACAGACGCGTTAACACAGGGGACAACTCTTCTACCAGCATGGTCTGTTTTGGAGTAACCTAACCATAACTCATGGTGGGCGTTGAAGTCCCCCAAAAACACCAATTCTGCCGATGGAAACCGCTCCTGCGCATCGTCTGCTACCCGACTAAGATTGAAATGAAACACTTTTTTACGGATTAACTCGCGTTTAATTTACTATTTACATAGTTTTTTATATTATCCTAACGTTTCGAACCCTTTACAGGGTCCGTGGTCACAGGGAGACTGGGGTGTTGGTCGTCTCATTGTTAAAGTTATTTGCCTACCGTCAATCATTTTTTTATTTAACCGGGTGCGTTCAAGTTTACACAATACGAGCTAACAAAATTTTTAGGTCTGGCAATGTGTTGCTGTTGGGGCTGGGATTTGATGACCTGTATGATGGGGTCCCAGGCAGGTGGTAAATTCCAACCATCCTCTTTATTGAAATTACGATGTTTTTTAATTTCAATAGCCTCGCGTATCATCCTAGGGATGAATCGTTGTTCCTTGGCGAGTATTTGAGGTTTGTCAAATCTGATGTAATGGTTGGGTCCCTCGAGAGCATGTTCACACACTGCAGACTTATTTTCGCGCCTATGCTTGACGTCGGCTATATGTTCTTTTACGCGGGTTCCTACACTTCTCTTTGTTTGCCCGATGTACGAGAGCCCACAGTCGCAGTCCAGTTTGTACACGCCTGCATCTTGAAGGGGTATATTACACTTGACAGTTCGTAAGAACTGGTTGATCTTCTTTGGCGGCTTAAAGTAAGTATTGATTGAAGCTCGCTTCAAGATGTGACCAATCTTGTCAGTGACGCCTTTCATATATGGAAGTACTGCAGGTTGGCGCTCGACTGTGGTTGGTTTTTTGCGTTTTTTTTTGACGAGGCCGCGGTACTTGCAGTTTGTTATCCTGTAGTACATGCTTGACATGCTGAAGTTCAGCAGCCAGGTGTTGGGTGTCACAGATGCCGCGTGCTCTCTGAAACAAAGATTTCCCTACAGTAGCCAACTGTCTAGGATGGTGGTGAGAATCACCATTGAGGTACCTATCTGTATGGGTTACTTTACGAAACACAGTGTGGCTCAAACTATGGTCAGGATTCCTGATGATTAAAGTGTCCAAGAAAGCTAACTTATTGTCTGCCTCTAACTTCATTGTGAACTGTATTTTAGGGTGTATGGAGTTAAGATGACTTAGAAAAGCAGATACTTTATCAGTTGGTAAAATAGTGAAAGTGTCATCTACGTACCGCTTATAGAACCTTGGGGTTACGGGTGCTGTGCTTAGGGCCCGCTCCTCGAAGTCTTCCATGAAAATATCGGCGACAACGGGTGATACAGGGGACCCCATAGCAACACCCTCTATTTGCAAGTAGTAAACTTCATTCCCCAAAAGGTAGCCAGATGTTAGACAATGCTCTAATAGTACTGCATATTCGTTGGGCAAATTTTGTTCAACTAGTCTTTTCTTGACTAAGATGTTTAATTAGTCGAGTTGTCTCCATGTCGCCATTATGGTATTGGTAAACGCAGACGTAGACACGGCAATGAGAGCCTAAGTCGACGTGTACCACTAGGAGGGAGAAGGAAGGGTCCTCCAGACAGCGCAGACGGCGACAGCAAACATCCGCCCGAACGAATAAGCAAACTCCGGCTTTGGCTTTGAAGGATTCTTCAAGCACAAAGCCGGGATAGTTCAGGTAGGTGGTGTCAGCTGGGCGGATTATTTGCGTCTCCGTCAGGAACAACATTGCTGGCCGTGCCGTCTCAAGATGGTGGTGGACGGCATTGAGGTTTGCATGGAGTCCGCGGATGTTAGCGAACTCCACCTCAAACGGTAAGGTTGTGGTGGGGGTGTGCACCGTAGTAGTATCAGTTTTGTTGTCAGGCGCTGTCATTTTAGGAGTGGAAAGAGAGAGGCGTGAATCGAGAAAATGATGCCGCGATGCGAATGGTCAAAGTGTAGTGGCCTGTTTCACCAGGAATTTGCCCACAGACGAGTATTATTAACCTGCCGAACGGAAGGGCTCCGAACCCCCCCCCCGGAAATGGCCGCCGGGACCCCACCTTCCGGTCACCAACCGGCACGACGGACCACCCCGAGATTATGCGTGGCATGGTGAGGCAGCCTCACGAGCTGGTTAGGCTCGCTTGGGCTCCTGTACTGTGCCACGGGCGGCCAGCGGGACAACCGTTTCTACGGGTCTCCCTGGTCGGCAGGTTAACGAAGTCCTCCAGGCGCTGGTTTGACGGAAGCCTCCACAGACCAAATACATCGCAGCATCATCCTCTCGAGCTCTGGTTATACGCTGGCTGATCCCGAAACGCGACCGCCAAGCAGTCACTTGACGGGTTTTACACCATGCGTACGGTGGTCACCAACCAGACGGGTCAAGCCCCTACCACCAGTGGAACAGATCATCGCTCGAAAGAGTCCGTTAGTCGCTTCTTACGACACCCACCGGACGGAGAGAGGGGCGGCGATTGGTATTCTTTCTCCATCACCGCACGGATAAAATCATTATAGATAATATTAGGTATGTTAGGAGACTGTCGAATTTGGTCGGCTTATTATTCGCGTACTTTTAGTATGAAAAAGTTATAAGCTTTAATTTCTCCTAAAATACTGTACCAGGATACTGAAAAGTAGGAACTGGTTAGATTTTTACATCAACCAAATCTTGGCTATAGTCATAAACTCGCTACTTGCTCCATTCCTGTGGAAAAACCATGTTTATGTATCAACACCGTGACTCCAGCGGGATAACCATAATTAGCGTTATATCTCAGGATGTAGGGTAGCTAGAGTTCTCGTTTTTGTCTAACAAATTTTCTCTCACAGACAACAAAATCTTTCCTCAATTTCATGATTGTAGCCTTTTTTCTTATACCTCAACTAGAACTTACTTTTCGGAGGAATTTTGACGAAAAGTAGGTATTTGATTACTCGGTAACTACAGAAGGTAGAATCCTGGAATTTTCACTGATGGATTCGTAATTGAATCAACAAAAACTTAGCACAATAACTATATCAGTAGCGTGTCTAGTTCCTGCTCGTTTTAGGTCAAATAACTTTGACGAGCGTGACTCCAGCGGGATACCCTTCAACATGGGATATCTCGATAACTATTGATCAACAAATTCTGGTATTTGCTAACAAATTTAAACATATTATCAACTAGATCGGTGCGTAATTTGAAGCCGATCTGAAGGAGTTATCCCGCTGGGCTCACAGACATGTTTTGTTACTCATCTTCCAAAATCCGGACAATTTAAAGAGCCGGACAAAGTCCGGCCTAGAGTGTAAAAGTCCGGATATGTCCGGACTAAACCGGACGGATGGTAACCCTAGTAGCAGCTTATTAAAAGAATACTACCTCTCTTCCCTTGGGCGTCGTAAAAGGCGACTTACGGACTAAAGACTGCCCATATAACCAACAGCATAGCCTGTCACGCTGAGCACATGTGCAATCGTTATTTGGAGACAAGTGGATATGGCAGAGGACTGCTTTTGCAGTCCTCATTGCCTAGTCTCTCTGTCTAACCCCTCGGTGATAATAGTCGTGGTTATATGTATGTATTTATCTGTAATATTAATAGTTAAATATTTCATTATTTTTATCTACGTAGGACCTGCGAGGGCGATATGTCTATGGTACCTACCTGTTAATTATTTAATAATTTTACGATATCGTACCAAAAATTATAATCTAAAAGTGATTATAATTTTTGGTAAGATAATGTAAAATTGCAACTGCAAAATATTTTAGTGATTATTAGCAATAAATGCTGTTAAGAACAACCATTGTGGTGTTGGTGATATGTATTAAACTTACGTCGACATTTTAGTACCCAGACTTTTTATCAGATTACGTGTGTACCTATACCTAAAATTTTCAGAGTTACATCCTTATAACGAAACGTTGAAAAAATGTCTACCTCAGGCGGAAATCGAACTTGCTGATTATGTTTTGATAGCAACAGTGTCTTAACAAACCTCTTACAATTTACATTAAGACATCCAGATCTGAATGAAAATATTTTAAACATTCAGTTAAGATAAGACTGCTTTATAGATTCTGTACTTATTTAATTATTTGCGTTAAAAAACGCTCTAAAAATGTCCACCTCAGGCGGGAATAGAGGACGCGAGTTCGATGCCCGCCTGAGGTAGGCATTTTTGCAACGTTTCGTTACCTTTGAGTTTATTTGAGGGTTTTTTAACGCAAATAATTAAATATTACGAATTACGTCCTTATATTTCCTCGTGATAACTTGTATTTTTGGTAACAACCAAGGGATAATTAGAAATGCAGTTCTACGCAGTTCTAGTAGGCAACAACGCAGTAGGGACATATTTAACACATGCACTGCGTATTATCTAATGTATAAAAGTATTTTAAGTTCCATAATATCAAATATAGACAAAACACGGTAATCGACCCTATCTCAAGTGATAGTTACTGAAGCAAATAAAAAAACAAGTGCTGAGTGTACTTATACATTATATTAACTAAATCTAAGTAAAATATTTCCTATATAAGGTGACTGCTAGAAACCGCAAGATACTTCAAGGGTTGGTCAGGTCGTGTTTTAAACATTACAAAAATGACAAAAAAATAATTCGTATTTTTTTCATTTTTAATTAAATAATTCATTTTGTGAATTATAATTGGATAGTCTTAGAGTATCTAATTTATTTGAAAACAATAACATAAGAAAAATTAAAATGAAATACAAGTAAAAATAACGATTATTTACAACGCGAGGGCAACGGCCGGCCGGTCGACCGTCTGTTGACCCGTTCGCGTCAGCTGGGTGATAAGTACCTACGTTAGTCTGCAATGAGACCATTTTTGTCATGTTTAAAACACTTGACCTGACCAGCCCTTGAAGTTTCTTGCGGTTTCTAGCAGTCACCTTATATACTTATGTATTATAAATGATACATCCTTTTTCCGCGCTTTACCAGAAACCGTCAATAGACGTCATACTGCGTTTGCCACTACGACGGCAGTGGCGGCAAACGCGGTAGGTTGGCGCAAATGTATGTAGTTCGCGGGGATATTCTTTACTCTTGTGGCTCATTCTTTACAGAAGGGCAGCTGCAGAAGCACCGCATTATTTCAGAAGCTCCACTTCTTCTTAGTTGATCAGTCTCCTGCCCTAGAGCTCGTTTAAGCGATTGGGATAGAATGTTAACTTTGTTTTTTAGCCGGTCAATCTTTGAATACATTGCACGGCACCGCAAACGTCGGCGTTTTGCTATTGTTTCTAAGCCGATAATTTGATGTTTCAACATTCTATTTCTCGGAGAGTCGTCTGTACTGGAGACAGGTGGACATGTTGCTAATTTTGGTAAATCTGTTTGTTGGCAATTACTCTCTCTCTTTACCACATCTGAATTTGAAGACCCGTCAGATTCTGACAGATGACCCGGGGATGAATATTGGTATAGAATAAGCGAAGGTACAGCGTCGCATGTTAATCTGCGCAAACCATTTTTGGTTTCATAAATATACGAATCCGGAAAATGAATTGAACAGATTTTACTCCAAAGGTTTGGTTCCCAGTCCATTTCCCTTCCCTTTCTTGCAGCATTTATCCAGATCTTCTTTAAAGAAGAGTCTTTTGGAAACCTAAAATAATGAAGTATTAAAAATATAATAATAATAAAAAAAAATACTTAAATAATAAATTATAATAATAGTAGTAGTTTTTTACCGGAGCCGCCTACATAACACCTTTCTGACACTCTTTGAAACACCAACTATGCTATCGTGGCTCTGGTCAGTCCGCGCATCACAACACCAAGACCTTGTCGAGAAGAGGGCGAATTCGTCGCGAAACTCGCGCGATGCTTGTGGACGCAATGTATGGGCCAGTACTTCACCAACGCGCGGATGCATTCGCGCGAAACGATTCGCGGCAAAAAAACCTTGTCCAGAAGAGGGCCAATTCGTCGCGAAACTCGCGCGATGCTTGTGGACGCAATGTATGGGCAGCCAGTACCTCGACAACGCGCGTATGCGTTCGCGCGAAACGATTCGCGGCGAATTCGCCCCTTCTGGACAAGGTCTTAGGAAAGGAAATATTGGATTATAAAAAAACTGTCTTCTTGACTGCTAAAACTGACGTCATTTCAGACTTCTTGGCAGGAAAGTGTAGCGTCATGTCTGCAGTTTTATTATATTTTCTAATTAGCGGTTGGAAAATTTTAGTATGGGCACCAGGGCCAGGCCCTTACTCATGTTATCCTTTCGCCGCTATTTTCTTTTTTATTAAATGCGGTTAACACTTTTATAAAGATCGATAGCTGACATAATGACATAACCTTGTCGCGTAGCGGTGAAAGCGTACCTACCACCACCCTCTCTTCCCTTCCCTTCTCACAGTTTTACAAGCATACAGTTAGGCAACGGTACTTTAACAAAGCAAGGGAGGGGAACCCGCGGAGAAGCGGGCGGTGCGGGCGGCGAGAGTCCCGCAAACAAGCGCAGTTTGCGGGGGCGACCGTGAAGGGCAGTCACGTGCGCGTACTGCGTGTTCTAAACGTTTTTTGAATTTACATTCAGTGTTCCAATTTAAATAATGGTGCATACACATTATTTTGTGTACGGTTGTTGTAAGTCGTCGTCGAAACACAATTCAGGAATTTAAAATTTCATAGATTAGATAATCTATGAAATTTTAAGATAATAGAAGCTTGTTAATTATGGTTAAACCAATTATCTAGCCCAAGATAAGCTCTATTAACTCGTTAATAATACGATAACGTTAAACATTTTCTATGTTTAACGTTATCGTTATCTAGTCCCGAAATCAAACACAAAAGCTTTGGGGGTCAAAGTTGCTCGCGTCCGTAGGTTTACCCTTGAGACCCTACACGTGATCCCTGGGTGGTGCTAAATGAGTGACACCAACTGAGTGGTAGAGCCACGCTGCGTTGCAGCACACATTGGGCCGGCTCGCCCGGCGTAATACCACCCTCTCACTAATATTCGGCGTGAAATAATGGCACTTGGTGCTGTTGTGTTTCGTCCGACCAGTGAGGGTTCCGGAGGCCCCTTCCCCCCCCCCCCCCTCCTCCCAATTCCTATTCCTTCCTTAAACCTATTCCTCCCTTAAAGGCCGGCAACGCGTCTGCGATTCCTCTGGTTTTGCGGGTGTCCATGGGCGGCGGTGATTACTCTCCATCAGGTGACCCGCCTGCTCGTTTGCCTCCCTCTTATATAAAAAAAAAAAAAAAAAAAACACCCAGACTCGAAATCAACTCAGAAAAACAGTTTACTCTAAATTGACGCGACCGGGAATTGAATCCGGGCCCTCAGAGATGACGCGACGCCAGACCCGGCGCGCTAACCACTCGACCACAGAGGTCGTCAAACATTTTTTTTTAATTTACATTTTTTTGTTTTATTATTTAAAGTTAATGATGCTATCCAGTCATTGCATTATGGGAGTTGATACAGTTGTTATTATTAAGTACCTTGCGAAATTGAAGTGAGTACAGTCGTAATTAACTTTAAATCGTTAATTGTTAGGTAAGTAGGTACATCAACTTGGCTGGCACACCAATCCACTATTTTTATATTTATAAATTTGATATAGGCAGGTACTTACTCGACACTCGCGCAATAAAGACGAATTGAACAACTAATCAAAATTGGTTCAGCCGTTTATTAGTTCAAGTGTAAAATAAACAATAAAAATATTAATAATGAATGATTAGGTATTTGAAAAAACTAAAGGATTGATTGATGATTGATTTCGAATTTTGTGACAACCTTTGCTTTTCGGCGAACGACCGCGTGCTTTGGGTTACACACTAGTATTAGTCTAAGAAACATTATGCACTATGAATCAATGTTGGGCAGCACTTGGTCCAAAATCCATACAATAAATTATCAATCTTCTATAAGTTTTATTTTAAATTTTTACTTGTATAACTTTAGGGAGACAGCACTTTTTGTTACTAAAGTAATTAATCTGATTTGTAATGGCGTGGATACCTACGCGAGCGGCGCACAGTGCGGCCGGGGTCGATCAAAAACCAATTTTGAAAAGTTGAAGGTAGGTCAAAAAAAGTTATAGGCCAGTATTATTGAATAGTGGCTTTATCAATATGTGCAAATATTAAGGTATGTTTATGACAAAACGACAGAAATACATCAGTTCAAACTTTCTACAATTGGTTGACTACAATTCGAGCAGTAAAAGTTGCACTTCTTTGTTGTCCTATAATTATATAACGAGAAAAGTTATTGTGATTCTGAAACATGAATTCTGTAGGTCAAGGTATGTAGTTTCTTATTATAGTATAGATTTTCATAGGTAGCATTTACTTAATATGATAATAGTCGAAAATTAAATAAGGTAAAATTTTACTAATAAAATTAGTTTTACGAGAGGAAGAGTAGCATTGGTTAAATACTGTACGCAACGAAACTTATACAGAATAATTACCTAAAGCTTTATTGACTCGGATATGAAAAAAAATCTTGCTATAACTTGCTATCTGTGACATCATAAATTTTTGTTGTTGTTGTAGGGCGCGAGTTTCATTTGGCTTATTATTGATCGTCCAAACCATGGATTTGATAATTCTAATGATAAAAACACAAAGAAGTTTTTCTTAAAAGCTGATATATCAGCGGCTATTACTAATATTTCTAGTGTCTCTAATTCATTGTTTTCTTATTATCTTAATCACACTTTCAAGTGGACTTGAAATAGACACTAAAAAATTTTAACTTCATTGCTTAAAAACAGCAGTAGTGTTTATAAAATTTTGCCAATGGTACTATTTACCTACAAGCGTGCACAAGATCTTGTTCCACTCTTCTATTGTTATTTCACATGCACTTCTTCATATTGACCTTTTGTCCGAAGAAGCCCAGGAGGCAAGGAATCAGGACGTTAAGCGCTATCGCGAGCAGTATTCTAGAAAAAAATCATAAGGACAATAAGAGACATATTTAATAGGCTTCTAATAACATCAGATTCCTTTATATTAAGCCTCCGCAAACTACCAAAGATAAAAAGTCAGACTTTACCAAAAGAGGTTACAGAAATGCTATCACTAAGCGCAACTAAAGAAACATCACTAAACTTATCAACAGAAACAGAGGAAAGTAAATTTAGTGACTAATTTTATTATTTGTTATTATCTTATAGCAACAGTTCTATTCATGTTTAATATTAATACTTACAACGCTATTTCATTAATTAAGTATACAATTATTAATTATTTACTACGTAGGTACAAGAACATTTCTCTTAGAATTTATAAAACTACTCAATAGTGAGTAATAAAGACTAAATTAACGAAAATAAAATAAATGACGACATTTCTATTCATTCTACGTCATTTATTTGTCAAAAATAATTTTGATCGCTTCCAAGTATGGGGCGGCCGCACTGTGCGGCGGGCGGTGGCATCGCCCCACATCAAAGGTGTTGCCCTATTGTATGAAATAGTAATACTGTGCCTGTGCCTACCATGTAAGTACCATGACTTAAGCGACCGTAAATTAATCAATTATTTTTGCCTATTAGATGGTGCCTCCAGTAAAGCTAAGTTAGATGGCTTATAATTTCGAATACATGACACTTTAAGAGGTATTGTTACATGGCAAATATTGTTTGTATTGATGCCAGCTATCGATTTCTATAAAAAGGGCTGGCCACGCCATTTTGACAAAAATCAAAAGGGTGGAAAATTAGGGAGCCGAAATCATCAAACCCCTTTGTGTTGTTTCATTTAATCACAACTATTATATCCGAAGGGTTAGTCAGAGACTAGGCAATAAGGACAGCAAAAGCAGTTCTCTACCATTGTCCACTTTACACCAAATAGCAACTGCACATGTGCTTAGCGTGACCGCTCTATGCTGATGGATGTATGTGCAGTCTTTAGTCTGTTAGTCGTCTTTTACGACACCCAAAGGAAGAGAGGGAGTGGTAGTATTCTTTCACCGCTACGCGACAGGGTAGCTATAAGAAAAATAAAAGAGGTGGAGGGCGGGGCTATGGCAGTGCGGGCGGGAGCCGGAAGAGAGACCTGACTATTTAGGGATACTACGGCACAGAACACAATTGTCAATTACGGAGTACTACGGTGCGGGGTGAGCCAGGGCTCCCGGGTGACATGAATGAATGACATCTGCCTTACCCTCTCTCTAGCCTCCCTTCACCCCCGCATAGCGTGGATTTTATAAAGATTATTAAAGACTTACCGATGAAATGTGATGTTAGATTTCTGTTTAGTGACTTTCTTAGTATCGTGTAAACAATTTATTACTGCACACTTGACCATGTCTAAATACTTTGATTTTTACGCAACGGACGCTTGTCACTACTGACTATAATTTAATACTAAATGTAATGTAGGTACAACTTTAACCTTTGCAGACACTACGCACACGCACTTTAGCTTTATTAAGTCGTGGACATAATTACTATGTTCCAATCGAATTTTTCGTAGGGATTTTCTGTCTGTGCATACGGATCTGTAGTGTAAATAAAGCAGAGCATATAAAATAGAGATCAAATCAAAGGAATTGGAATCAATGTAAACAAAAACAAACATGGCATTAACTTTTTTTTAAATTTTTTTCATGACCATGGATACTAGTCCTTCAGTCCAGTGTAGCCAGATCCGTAGGTCAAAACTATCCTAGATTTACTGCAAAATTGTCGTGTTTTTATCGTATTCAAAAAGACAGAATTTATACGACTGGGCACTCCAAATATGGTAACATACAACGTCACGAGCTAAAAAAAAAAAAACTCATCGCCTAGAAATAGGACTGACTGTGGGACCTTACATTTCGTTATTTCCAAACTGTGACTGAACGAATGATGCTAAACCAGGAGATGCAACTGAAATGTAGTCGTTAGACGTACTTTTACAGTGCTATCGCGTTTGACACATGCGATAGCGCTATACGAAGTCGGCTGAACGGTAAAGGTATAGTTTTGGTAATATCGTTGGTGCTTAGTGTGATTGAGGCCCAGGTTTGTCACAAAATTATCGTAGAACTGACAAAAAATATCGTGGAAAGTCGACGAATTATACAAATTATCGTGCGATACTTAATTATTACTTTTTTATCGCATGCCCCTCGACATTATCGTGGATCTACGATAATTATCGCAAGTCTGGCAACGCTGCTTCAGTCGATCAAATCAAATCAAATCCAATCAAATATATTTATTTGGATAAAAAGTAGTACCTACAAAAGATATTACATTAATGTTGAGTCGCTCCGCTCACTATTCACCAAAGGCTGGCATTAACAATATCTTCATACAATGGGCGATTTTCTGACGGCCCAAACCCCTCGGGTGATTCTAGCCACGACGTGCCTACAAATGTTGATCGCTTATTTGATGATAGCCACGACGTGCCTATTGTATTTCAAGTCTGTTTTCTACTTCGGTTTGAGTTTTTAGTGCCTGCGGCTTGTATCGGTTGGCTGCACTAGCTGTCTAGTGTGAATAAACGTCAATAAAAACAGACTTACTTCGAAAAGATCTATTTTTAAAAAATAAAAATAAAAAAATAAAAAATAACTCGATGCGGAAATTGTTGTTTTTCTTTACATTTTTCTATGAAAAGTTGTAAACATTTTTATATATTATTATTACTATGTAGTAAGAGGTTACATATAAAGAAGAAAAAGATACCCTTATCGCGTTTAATTTTTAAATATAATAAAAAATGTAAAAAAAAAATATAAATAAAAAAAATATATATAATTAAATATTTGTTTAATATTTTTTAATGAAACCGCCATAATATTGAAGATAATTTTTCTAGGAATCCAACGATATACAATATGTGTGGTGTTTAAAAAAGGAAGGCCACAAAAACCACTTAACACTACTCAAGTACCTGTATCAAATTACGCCGCGTCATACCCAAATCAAAGAAGGACTTGCGCGCGCGCTGACGTCATCACGTGAGGGGATAAAAAAATATAAATTAGTTCAAAAGCCGTACACAAATGGTGCACTTTTGTTTGTCAACCAAAAAATAAAAAAAATGTTTTTCATTTCAGGACCTATTTCTATTTTCCATAATTTCATTCACAGTTTTGCAATTGCACAACATTGATATTTTCCAAAGAAATTTATATAGTAATAAAGTGGCTATTAAACACTATTTCATACAAAACTTTGAGCTGGTGCTCAAGTAACGCCTTCTAACGTTGAAAAGCAAAGCCCTAAATTAAGAATATTAGAAGTACGACCAAAAAATAAATAATAAGTTTTATCTACCCCACGGTAGGTGTCGCTCTGCGGTAGGGATGTTCCGTTATGAAATTCGACAAATCGATAATTTGGATGAAGATTAACCAAAATCAGCATAAACACTATACATATAACATTTGAACAAGCAAGTGACAATTAGGGAAGGAAATGAAAATTCCGGTATTTCAAATACTATTTAATAAAAAATAAAGTGTTAACTTATTAAAAATTCAACAACTAATTATTAAAACAATGTGAAATAACTTAAGTACCTAGCTAATATTTACAAACAGCATACTGACAACATTCATTTTTGAAGTAAACCCACCCCCGCGATCACAAAACATAAGTAAGGATTATTATCCCCTCCCATATACCAAAATCGAGTCTACTTAAAAACATATCTAACATGGTTGTATGATTGGATTTTCGAATTAATTCATAGGAATGATAAGGTAAATGGCTGACTTCAACAGATTAACACGAGTTGATCCATATAGTGTTTCATTTATACATATTTATTTATATATATTTTTCATAAAATACCTAAGCATACATAGATATTATTAAGTCCACATTGTGTTAATGGACACTCGCAATCGCAAGTATAAAATTGTTTTTGTCAATCTTAATCTGTTATTTAGAATGAATTGAATGAAATATCATTCCATAGATTTATTTGATGCATTATCATTAAACACCAATATCATAACGGATGTGTGTATATTATGTTTAATTTGGACATCCTATTTTCTTATATATCCTTTCAATGTCTTTTAAGATTAACATAAGTAGTAATATTCTGATTAAACGATCATCGCACGATATTGTTACACTGCATAACAGTCCCCCAGCGCAATGATGATTGAATCAGATTATTACTACATATATAAAACTTAAACTTACGATATAAAATATTATCTATTTTTAACATTAATCGATAAATAAAACGATATCACTTGAATACCACTAAATCATCTACTTCCACTTCGACATGTGTTGTGAACTCACAGACATGTGGGTGAACTGGTGACATCCTAAGAGTACTTTTGCTTTTCACCACTAGAGGTCAGCATAGGGCAACGGTAAATGTTCTAGAATAATTTATTGAAAATTATTATTACAGTCTGATTATTGGTTAAATATACAAAATACTTACGAGAATGAGTTGTAATCACAACTAGCCGTTTTTACATATTGGAATTTGCAGTATCGCAATACGCAATTTGGCATATTTTCTATTGTTTACGTCAAATTCGTGCACAAACACGACTGCACTAGAGGGCGCAAAACATCAAATAAAAGGTAGGTACTTTGTGAGCGTTTCTCAAAATTTTTGTTACTGATTTCGATTTTAGGTCCAAATTACAAATTATGTTGTATAATAACACTGAATTTCTATATTTCCATAATATTGATATGGTTCGTCGATTTTATGTATTTTATCATTAGATTAATTAATTTTTTATGATGATGGGCTTGATAAACTTCTCATTTCGTTACCATAGGAAAGTCGAAATAAAAAAAACTGTCAAAAAGAAATCCACTCTTTTCTCTAAAGAATTACTTCCAAACATAAAGTCTTCCAAAAAAATAACAATAATATCGTATTCAAATGAAAATAAAACCAAGGAAAAACAACATTTTATTCATTTCTGAATAAAATCAATCTAAAAGTTTCCATTACTCAGTTGATTTAAATCATATATTTTTTTATTAATAATAAATTAATTAATTTATACGCATTCTAATGATTAACTAGCTCACATTTTAATGTAACTTAATTAAACTTTAAATAATTAGAAAAATCACTCAAGGATTTTATGGGATGGTAACACTAATAGGAAAGTTCGTAACAAAATAGCTCTTTCTTAAGTCGGGTCCGCTGCTCCAGATTTTGAACAGAACATTGTTCGAAAACATAAATTACTCAATGGGCCACATTATTACTCAATGGGCCACGCCCCTTATTTATGTTTTCGAACAATGTTCTGTTCAAAAATCTGGCGCAGCGGACCCGGCATTACTTTTTGAAATGTTGCCAAAGGTATACAATAAAATTACCATGCAATCTTTAAAGAAATACTGAGTAATACTGGGTAACAAAAGAGGATGAACCAAAAAGGAACTTTCTTCCGGACAACATTAATTTAATATTAATTTAAAAACCACAAATTTAAACAGATATCTTTTTATGCTCACTACTAGCTACATTGTATGTGTATTTGTTCTAATTAAATTCATACCTGATATTTCTATATTTTTTCCAATAAATCAGTAATGATTTGATAGTCTAGAAGTGGGACACGCCATTTTCCATACAGTGATAGTTAGGTCCCTAAAGAATTTTAATATTTCTTAATGTTTATCGATCTCTGACAGGAAATTGTTGCAGGAAATAAAACTATTGTTAGCACCTCTACTCAGCCCTTCAACATTTGGGAAGTTTCAATTTAAGCAAACAACACAAACTGCTTTTAAAGTTACGGGACACTGACATAGAGCCTGTTTACAAAAAAAATAAGAATTGCTCTTGTGCATCAAACTGAGAGAATTGATACCACTTGGTAATAAGTTGTGGATTAAAGTTTTGATCTCTATGTCCTGTCTATTAGTAATGGCACAGAATAACTAATAGATAGTTTAAAAAATGTCTTCGATATGTTCTGATACCATTAAGCAGCCATACTCGTGCTCTAAATAGACTTGCCTTTTATTAAGCGCCATCTATGAAATTATTAGGAACCAATTTCTTTTTTTTTGATCTCGGAAAATCCATCATTCAATAATAAAAATTAAGCACCAATCCAAAAAACATTAGGTATTTAAAAACCATTGTTATTAACATATTACAATAGATTTTAAAAACCTAATTCCCTAATGTCGTCTTTTACAGTACTCTATAAATTCCTCAAAAGAGTAAGAACAGTTCTCAATTAACCAAGTTTTAAATTTTCTTTAAAAAGTATATTATGTGCTAAATCTTGAGATCATCCGGCAATCTTAATGAATAAATAATTCTTTTTTCTTTGGCAAACACACACACTTCATAAAATGTACATGCAGGGTACTGTCAGCAGCTTATGCTGTTTAAAGAAATGTTAATGTTCATTGAATAAGCATCTATTCTTAGCTGGTGTTATTGAGTGATGATAATAGGTGTTAAGGATTCTTTTATACTAAAACCTCTTTACTTTTGGACAACTTATGTCAATCAATGTTTTTAGCAACGGTTGTGTTGACTACTAATAAAATGTTTATACTGTCACTAATCTACGAGTCTCATTTTTTAACTGTTAAATTAGTTTTATCATGAATAAGAAACACGTCAGAGGAGTTGTTGAACGGGAACTCGGAATTAAAGTTCGTCTAGATTCTAAAATATGTACCGGATGTATTTACGGAAAAACTCACCGGCAAATGTTTGGAACGAGAGAACGAGCTAAAGAACCCAATGACCTTTATCATTGAAAGAACCTGCAGAAATTATACACGCTGATGTGTGTGGCCCATTTCCGTCTTCCTTCAATAAATTTCGTTACTTCGTTCAATTCAAAGACGACTACAGCAAGTATCGTCACGTTTATTTCTTGCGACAGAAATCGGAAGTTCACCTAAAGCTCCAATAAAGCTCCGACAGATGTTACAGGAATGTAAAGTGGCTGGACACTGTAAAAGAATTTCTGAGTGATAACGGAGGTGAATTTGATAAAGAGAACGTAAGGTGTATTTTACGAGAAGTTGGAATAAGACAAAGGCTCACGATGCCTTACACACCGCAACAAAATGGTCTCAGCGAACGTGAAAATAGAACCTTAGTCGAAGCCGCCCGTACAATGATGCACGCTCATGAAGAATTACCTCTCGCTACATGGGCAGAATTGATAAACACTGCTGCGTACGTTTTAAACAGAAGCGGCCCAACTCTAGAAAATGGTAAATCGCCATTTGAATTGTGGTTTAAGAAAAAACCACGAATAAGTCTCCTTAAAATAATTGGATGTGAATGTTACGCCCATATTCCTCAACAAAAAAAGTAAAGCTTTCTAAAAAGGCTGAAAAATGCATCCTTATTGGATATGACGGTGATGAAGGCTACCGCTTACTAAGTAAAAGTGGAAAACTCATAAGGTCTAGAGACGTTATATTTAATGAGCTAGTACTTACTTCGTCTGGCCTAGGTACTTTAGAAGATCAGCACTCAGCTGAGATCTACTTTCCATTTTCAGAACCACCAACGTGTGATGCAAGGGGGGATGATCGCACCGAAAACAGCTCGGATCGCACTGTGAGTAGCACTGACGAGCATCGCGATGTAAACAGCTCGGATCGCACTGCAAGTAGCACTGATGAGCCTAGTTCGACTGTGCCTCCCACATTGTCGGATCATGTTAAGAGTCCGGAAGTAGGAAGCCAAGACAGATGTACGGAATCATTTGAACCGTCCTCTGAAGAATCCCAGCCAGGGTCACCTCTTTATGAAGGTGCTATAGATGATGATGATAATGATGATGCTGAGGCTCCAAGAAATAATATAGATAATATAGCTGAGATAGCTACAAGAATGACTCTACGGGAAAGAAGAACAATTCGACCACCTAATCGTTTTGAAGATTATGTTATGATGTCAGATGATGTTGTTAATGAGATCAGTGAACCAAAAACCTACAAGGAAGCAATTTCTAGTCCGCATAAAGATCAGTGGGTCAAAGCAATGGAAAATGAGGTGAAGTCTTTAAAGGAGAACAAAACCTGGATACTGGTTGACCTTCCAAAAGACAGAAAGCCTATATCCTGTAAATGGATATACAAAATCAAGACCAATGCAGATGGCTCTCTAGATAAACTAAAAGCAAGACTAGTTGCTAGAGGGTATACACAGAAAAAAGGCATCGACTATGATGAGACTTTTAGCCCAGTTGCTAATATGACGACAATTAGATCCGTCTTAAGCGTTACTGCAAACGAAGGTTTAAAACTCACTCAATTTGATGTTTCTACTGCATTCTTGTATGGTTCAATAAGCGAAGAAATTTATATGAGTCAACTGCCCAAGTAGCATATCAAGCTGTATAAAAGCTGTATTTGCACTTATTTTTATACTTACAGTTGCATATTGAGGCTGTAAAAAGGCTGTATAAGCGAATATACAGACCTTATTAGCTCAAAACGGGCTCATATTATAAAACTTTTCGCATTAGTATAGTTGTATAGTAGCTGTAGAAGCAAAGCAGAAGCTGTTTAGTAGCTGTTTAAGAGATGTTATTCGGTGTAAGGAAAAGCAACTACACTCCAAATAATATTTTATAAAGATAAAAGTTTAAAATATGAGTTATAAGTGAATTAGAAAATTATGAAAATAAAAGAGAAACATGTCGTACAAGAATAATACAATAATAATGACGCATAATGTTCATATTTCAAAGTGCAATCAAGCAATGATAAATCTTAGAAATCTGATGGTGGTCATTGGTAAAACAAAGTGCAAATCCAATTTTATTGTCAATGTGTGGTTGGTTATTGGTAATATTTTAACGCGCCAGTAAAATTATAAAAAAAACATAAAGAAGGATATTAAACACGGGTAAGTAAGTGTTTGTTTTTAAGGTTATAATATAATAGATTGTAGGACACAGCGATCAAATTTGTAGCTGATAATCATGAAATGGTTCAAACTATTCACAAACATTGGTTTAATTATATTTGAATATCTTTTTTCATTCGTTCTAAAATGGCTACATTTTGTTATACAGCTCAGACGATATTTGGAGAGTACTAATGTCTTACTAGCTGTACTACGGCGGATATGGATTGCATAATACTCCTCTTAGGTTTTAACCAGCTTTATTAGTGTTTTTTTTATTATTTAGGCTGTATATAAGATCTGGTAGATAATTTATAATTCTGTTTAGAGATCCGTGTAAGAATAAATTATCTTTTTTTTTTGGTTTGGTCAATTTGTTTTGGTTTTCCAACACCAAAATAAATTCCAATTACAAACGGCTCAATATCTGGTCTTTCAAATATAATGGACAAAATTGGCCAAAACTCTTTATTTGAGCGTATAAATATTGGGAGACCATCAAAATTGAAAGTAATTTTAGTTGGAACATCGATTCAAGTCTCTAACGATTTTTTTAAAGATTTTTTGAGGCTATTATGTCAGTATTCACCTTGTTCAATCGTTTTGATACGTATTTGTTTGATAGTACCTAAAATAGTTCTAGCGTCATGTGGCGCTAAATCGTTTAGAGCTATTTGAGATATATATTTCTTTCTGTAGCCCATTCTTTTATTCACTGGCGAAACAACATATTTTTTGAACATTTGTCATCATCATTATAACGTCGTTAATCAGGTTCCAAAGTTTTAACAAAATTTAAACAGTCGACACCATTTATTGTTTTTTCTACAGAACCTTCGTTGGACGTCAATGGAATTGGCGCTTAACTGTGGGTTGTCAAATTTAAAATATTATTTTCTTTCCCAATAAATAATTACTGTCATTTGGTTTATTTATATTACGTTATTAACCCACTAAAAAAGGAGGAGGTTCTCAAGTCGTCTGCGGTCAATCTTTTTCTTTTTTTCCACATTATAAATGCGAGCTTCAGCAAACATTATGCAATCGTGACGACTCTGTCAGAAAAGGGCTAAAGCTGTACTATTGATGTAGTTTATCTTTTTAGTTTTAAAGCACTCTTGTAGACAGTTGTTATAAAACCACTGTATTCACAAGAGTGCCTAATTACGCTATAAGATTAAGTTTTATAATGGAGGTTTCTTACACCATTGTACAGAAACAAGTATCGAGTGATACCAAAATAACGCTTAGTTCGGTAGTAAGTAAGTGATCACATACAAAAACCAGCCTCTATACAGCTTTAACGATAAAGCTAGCTTAAAGTGTCACACCACTCTTAAAGTTCTATAGCAGAGTTTTGATTTTCTGTTTTAAAACCTTAAGCTTCCGCGGATCCTTTAATACTAATTTTATTCAGCTTGAGCTGTATAATAGCTCAAATATCTCTCTCATAAATATAAAAGCCGCTTTTGACACTCTTGAACGTCTTTTAAAGGACCTTAAGTTCTAAATGAGCTGGTAAAAAATGTAAACGCTTGTGTGCTGCTTGGGTGATGGCTACTCAGATGGAACAAAGAAGGTGTGTAGACTTAAAAGAAGTCTGTATGGCCTTAAGCAAGCACCTCGGCGTTGGAATAAATGCATGGTGGATTATTTGAAGACTATTGGATTTAAACAAAGTGATTCTGACCCCTGCCTGTTTATCCGAAACCGTGGAAGTAACAAGATTATTCTTGCTCTATATGTAGACGACGGTCTGGTTGCTGCAACAAATCAGGAAGATTCTGAAAAGTTTATTAGAGAGTTGAAAAGAAGATTCAAAATCACTGTAAAAGATGCTTCCTATTTTCTAGGATTAGAAATAGAAGACCAAAACGGTAGTATAAAAGTGTCACAGAAGCACTACGCTCAGAAAGTTTTAGATCGCTTTGGTATGAGCGATTGCAAACCTGTCACTACTCCAATACAGAAAGTTGGATTGCCAGATCTGGATAAAGAGATGCCTACTTCATTTCCGCATAGAGAAGCTGTGGGAGCACTGGCATACTTGACTGTTGGAACCAGACCTGATTTAGCATACGCTATGAGCGTTATATCACGAACTCTAGAAAATCCTTCTAAAGAAGATGTCCAGAAGCTGAAACGTATCCTAAGATACATCAAAAGAACTTCGGACTATGGCATAATTTTTAAGAAGAGATGCAATCCTGGCATTCTGAAATGTTACAGCGATTAAGATCATGGCGGAGATCAAAGCTCCGGACGATCGACGTCGGGTATTTTATGCCTATACTCTGCAGGAGCAATATCTTGGGCGAGTAGACGAGAAACATGTGTTGCCATATCCAGCACCGAAGCAGAACTGGTAGCTGCCAGTGAAGCAGCTAGAGAGATTGTCTGGATCAAAAGACTCTTTAGCGAAATATCCGAATTGAAGGAGATACCCAAACTAAAGGTTGATAATGATGCAGCCATAAAGATCTCACATAACCCAGAACTCCACAGAAGGACCAAGCATATTGCTATTAGACATTTTTATGTACGAGAACTCGTAGCTAATGGTGAAATATGCGTAGAATATGTACCCAGTGAATTCCAACTGGCGGATTTTCTAACCAAGGCAGTGCATAAGCCACGGATTGAAGCAATAGCAATGGAAATTGGTATGGTCCGTTAAGGGTTGCCAAAAAAGGGAGGATGTTAAGGATTCTTTTATACTAAAACCTCTTTACTTTTGGACAACTTTAACTTATGTCAATCAATGTTCTAAGCAACGGTTGTGTTGACTAGGTACTAATAAAATGTTTATACTGTCACTAATCTACGAGTCTCATTTTTTAAACTGATAAATTAGTTTTATCAATAGGAACGTTTAATGCTTTGCTAAATGATCAAAACCGGAAAAACCCATAGATTGAAATTATCCACAGACATATAACAGAACGTATTTTCAGACAGGTACAATTTTGTTGAGAATTGCTCAGGTGTTAGAAAACAACAGTGTCACAGGAGTCCCGGCTTTAGTGTTGTCAAAAAGTCAGGAGTCCAACGAAAGGTCTATAGACTTTTGTGGATTGTGGGGTGGTTGTGGGTTATACCTACTTGGCTTCAACATGAGGGGGACCTACGGAGCGACATATAAACTCGAAGATGTAGGGAATAGTGGAAGACAAACTCAGTACTTTAAGTTGAAGCCCAGTAGCTATAACCTATAATGACCTTTCGTTGGACTCCTGGGTGGCCATCTCATAAATCTTAATTTGCCCGTGTTTCATAAAAGTTAGGTACCTACCTACTGATATTGTTAGCTAATTTTATTTGACTCAATAAATAACAATATTAGTTTATTGAGTTGTAATGTACTACGTATTAGAAAAGTTATCCCAAGCAAAAGTCTTGTTCTATTTTTTTAAAGTTAATAAAAAAGTGCGCTTCAGCGTTAAAACAATAATTTATAGTCTTTCAAAATAATCCAAGCATACAGCGCTAGACCGCTTCTAGAATGTTGTTTTCTCGCGACCAAAAAGTCTAAAGCGCCAAAACATGGCCGCCACTCATGTCTCGGTGATTTGATAAAATAATTAGTCAAATGTATTAACACGCATTCGATAACTTAGTGCGTATTTACAGGTGCAAAGTGATTCCTTTGGTTTAATTTGTATTTCCTGAGTTCTTAAAAAAGTACCACATGAAGGCACTTAAATTGAATTGAATAAAATAGAACACAGAATACACACGTATTCTTGCGTCTAGTCTAGCGCCTGCCTGCCACATACTAGTAATGTAGTTGGAGCGCAGTCTTAGAGCATTCAACCAACTGAATGCTCTAAGAGCGCAGTACATTTAGACGTAGTCAATGTATTAGTTAGCATTTTTTTGTTTTAAAAACTATTTCACAACACTAATAACAAGGACTCTTTGACGTCACTAATATTTAGACTTGAAAGTATATCTATGAAAATATGGAGTTTGTACGATAAATTACTCTGAAATCGGTTCCAACCACCAACCACTACAATTAAATAAAACCTTATTACATCTCGAATGTGATTTTTGCGTAAAATGCCCATTTTGGCATTTTGTCGTAATTTTGCAGTTGTATTTATCGTTTTTATCGAAATAGGACAATAAATTTGTGTTTAATATTACAAATCTCCATTCTGTGAGCATAGTTGAATTCGGACGGCCGGCGCATCGCATTTTGTGGTAATTTTGCAGTTGAATTTATCGTTTTTATCGAAATAGGATAATAAATTCATTATTAAATCTTTATTCCTCATGAAGTAACAATTACTCTGGTATAAATTTTTCTCAATAATATTCGTAGATACTTAGGAGATATTCACACTTAACTTATAGCGATTTTCGAAGTTTTTTTGCTTTAGAATAAGATTTTTTTCCTATATAAAATCAATGATATCCAAAAATTCCGAGGCCGCTACGTACTATTCGACTATATACGAGATAACACATTATATTTTTTTTATTTCACTTGTTTAGAATAGTAATAGTTCAATCGATGAGCTCAAAAAAGTGCCTTCGCGCACTTTATGAAAATCTTTCTCTGCAATTTTGTGTTTAATTAAAAAGTTATGCAAAATTTACAAAAAGCGAGGCCGCTACGCACTATTCCAATAGCTATTCTACACTATTCATTAAATAAGTCATAATTGTTAATGTATTTTTGTTACTGAGATCCATAACGCCAAAATTGGCATTTTGCGAAAGGGACGTTTTGCGCATGGGGTGCACTATGCGAAAGGAACATTCTGCGACTGAACCATCTGTAATTTGTAAAATTATATTCCATTTATTAACAATTCCCTTAATTAAATCATCGCAATATTTTTTTCTGAATTTCCCCGGTTGTAACCGGCATTCTCACACAATGGTAAGTAACACACACCGCATGTTTCATTAGGGCGGATTTCAATTTCTTATTTAGAAAGAGAGGGGGGGGGACCTACGTACTCCTACTACGTATGTCTATGCTACGGAGCGAGATAGAATGCAGTCAAGGTCATTTTGCTTCAAGTAGGTATGGAGGAGTTTGGCGTCCAGTTTTCTCTACAACTTCTTGGATAGAAATTATAGAATGCAGTCAAGGTCAAAATTTTTTGCTTCAAGTAGGTATGGCATTGAGATATTTTTTTTTTTATAGCAGAAGGAGGCAAACGAGCAAGCGGGTCACCCTGATGGAAAGTAATCACCGCCACCCATGGACACCCGCAAAACCAGAGGAATCGCAGACGCGTTACCGGCCTTTAAGGAAGGAATAGGCTCGTTTCTTGAAGATCACTAAGTCGTAACGGTCCGGAAATACCGCCGCCGAGAGCTGGTTCCACAACACTGTAGTTCAAGGCAAGAAATTTCTTGAAAAACGCACAGTAGTAGACCGCCATCCATCAAGGTGATGTGGATGGAATGACAGTCGATTGCGTTTAGTGCGGTGAAGGAAATCAGCGGCAGGGATCAAGCCGAACAATTCCTCAGAACACTCCCCATGATATATACGGTACAATATACAGAGAGACGCAACGTCTCTCCGAAGAGCCAGTGGATCGAGCCGACCTGAAATATCCACGTCGTCGATAATTCGAGCAGCTCTGCGTTGGATGCGGTCAAATGGAAGGAGTTGGTATTGGGGTGCTCCAGCCCAAAGATGGGAGCAGTATTCCATATGCGGCCTGACCTGTGCTTTATACAGTTGTAAGCGGTGGGCCGGCGTGAAATACTGACCCGCTCTATTAAGCACACCCAGTTTTTTCGAAGCTAATTTAGCTTTACCTTCCAAATGACCACGAAACTGAACGTCACTCGTAACATCGACGCCAAGGATTCCAATAGTCGGATTGGTATCAAGGGGAGTTCCCTCAAATTTTAGAGGTACGACGAAGGGATGTTTTTTTGCGGTAAATGCGCAAACTTGTGTTTTTGAGGGGTTAAAGTGGACTAGGATAAGTCGGCCCCAATTCGAGACATGACTTAACATGTTCTCGGTGTCAGTCACAAGTTTATTCCGGCTCACGATGACGCTTTCCAGAGAAATATTAGCTCGCCCTGTGTAGAGCGTATCCCCAGTACTATCGTCTGATATTGAGATAGATAAAGCATAATGAGGTATGGTATGTCGTATTGGAGAGTTTGGCCAGGACATTGAGATAGCTCAATGGGCCAGGGTAATATTATACTGTGGTTTGGCCTCCAGTTTTCTGCTTTGATTTCTGCTTTAGTTAATGTTCTGAGGATTTCTGAATGTATTGTATTCAGCAGTTGACAGCAGACAGCAGCTGTCAGCTGTCACTGTCAACCAGTTTGCGCAGATGGTTGTGTGTTGATTTTGCATTGCGATTTTTTGTTTTCCTTTGTGATTATTCGTAGTTTGGAAGAAAACATGAAAAACTTTCCTGTGTTTGTGTTTCCCGTTTCACTTGAGTTTTATTTAAGCGCTAGACATACTCATAAACAACTGATAACTGTTTATAATCCGTACGACTTCTCTGTAAATTTTAAAGGTATTAATACTATTAGGTACCTAATGAATTTATGTTAATTACAACGACCAGTCTATTTTCTTGTCTGCTGGTTTATTGGTGGTTAGTATAAAACGCTTTAATAACATTTTTTCAGTATTATGCACATCTCCAAACAAATTTACGGTGATAGATCCCGAAGGTGTAATAGCCCCACAAAGTTGTATTGACATCGTCGTACGCTATACTCAGCCATCTGTTGCACACTGCGACACCGTTGAGAAGTTCAGGATAACCATGTACGACAGAAACACTCAACAGGTAAGCTGTTTAATAGTAATGAAATATAAATGTTATACCTATTCAGTTGTAGAAGATGACAAGCCTAAACTTTCGACCTTTGAACATCGTAGCTGGGCGCAAAAACGGTTTACATACAGGTCACTTTAAATGATGAGTAGATATATAGATAGTAGATACTGATGGTATAGCTATATTTTTTGTTTGTTTTTAAGTGTTCTATTCTTAGTTTGCATTACAACCAATGCTGATATTTATTATTTTAATAATAACCATCTATATCAAAGACGGGCATATATGGAGAGGAATTTCCTTAGTTCAGGTTTTACCCATATTACGGCAAAAGAAGAATGTACTTAAGGGGATCCTGCATGAAATTGTGAAAATTTAAGTATTTTTATGTTACTTGTACTATGTGCTGAATTCTTTAAATACATTAAAAGAACATACGTAAGTTAGCATTGCACAAGGTCGTGGCCTTGTTGAAATTTAAAACAAATTTTTTAAACAATAACAAACAATACATATATCTAACCCTTCGAGCGGCAGATGTCGCGCTCCGGGACATTTTGGAAAAATATTAAGGGTAGGACGCCATTTTGAAAATAGTAGGTTATGTGTATTATTTAATTGCCTTACCCTTTAGATTTCAAAAAACTGTAATTTTACTGATTTTTTATATGAAACCTATACCATAAGGTTGCATTTTTGTAATGAAAATAAAAAATTTAAGGAAATAAAATTTAAAAAAAATATAATCAAAACAGCATCGTAGTGCAAATATGGCCGTAAGATTCATGCCGAATTTCGGTACAAAAACTTTTATAATTATAAAATTATATGTACGGTTTACGTACATTGGGTAATCGGAGACGCGCCCGCCGCGCGCCGCGGCGCCGGTACGCCGTCAGCACTTATAATTTTATTGTTAATTAGGTTAATTTAAATATCTTTAATTTAGTTATTACTCAGACGTCGTCACCAGTAGTTGCTACCAAGCACACGATCACCATAAATCGCGCGTGCTCCTATCATTAGCCATTACCATTTTACCATTCTAGTTACTTAGTTATTTGTCAATACAGTTTTTACCTTTCTTACCAGTGACTTTAATTTATCTTACCAATCTTCAATAAACGTACAAACCATACATTATATTATTTTAGTTAATACCTTACCATTAAATACAAAGCTAATATGTTTCTAAAACTTAAAGTAACAAAAAGATACTTGCGCATATATTTTTTTACAATTCTAGCTTTACACATCAGCCAGACGTAAACAACGCGAGTCGAGCGCGTCGAGAGCGAGACACTTTTATAAGCAACTGTCTCTGTCGTTGCCATTTTCTGTTAACCCATAGTCTGTCTCTGTTTTATGATCTAACGTTCGTGTGAGTAAAAAAAATGCAGAACCTGTTTTGTTTACATTTATTCAGTCAAAACCGACGCACTACGTCATCGTCCCGGAGCGGGACAAATGCACATGTCCGACAAATGCGAAATAGCGTTTGTCACTCGAAGGGTTAATGACTCCTAAAAACATTTTTTTTCAACAACTTTCTTTTTTTTTTTACGCAAAATTTTACGCATGAAACAATAATTCTTACATGAAAATATTCGTATTGATATTCCGCAGGTCGTCCCCATCTTAAAAAAGTAAATTTTAATTTTTAACACAAGCGCGTTCTGGTTTTGTACATTTCGCAGAACAAAAACATTGCTCTAATCAAATTACTAGGTCTGAAACTTCAAAGCAGAATTGTTCTAATTTTAAATTTCAATATGATAGTTTTTGCTTTGAAGTTTACCAAGAGACTTAGGTCAGTTTTTGCGATCGCGGTGCCGCGCGGCCCCCTCATAAACAAAATACCTATTCAGGATTCTTTTTGCAAATATCTAGTGTTGCTTGGATTTAAACTGTTTTTTGAAAGAAAGCTACCGTTATTAGAGGTTTTCATAAGAATCTCTCTCAAGATAAAATTGAAAATCCAAGTGACATTAGATATTTGCACAATGAATATGCAAGATTTTATGTTTCTTGTAAAACTTTTGGTCTCTAGTAAATTTATGGATTATTATTATTATTACCATTTTCAGGCACTGGGTAAAAGAGACATTCCCACAAAACTAATAGAGGGGGAGCCTACAAATCTGATCCAAGAGAGTATGGGAGACAGTTTCCATCCGCTAACTACAAGAGCTGCACCAATACGGCCAGCTGAGGAGCCTCCTAGAGTCACTTGCAACCACCCTTCACACCTAAGGTACTGTAAACATTAGCATTATTTAGAAACTGTATATATTGTGTAAGTTATAATTTAATATTTATCAATTAAGGTCAATGTGGGGAAGTCCCGCATACTTTTTTAAAATTTAAGTTTAACAGAACTTGTGTCGTCGGAAATTATAGGTAATATATACAGGGTATGAAAAGAAGCTTAACGAAGCCGAAAGCCACGTAATCTGTCCATTATTACGAAGTTTTTCCTGTACTGGGCCATACCTGGGAACCTTCTAATTACGGAGATATTAAGTGTTAAAGTCACAATATTGTGACTTTGGTTTTGACAAAAATAAATGTAAAACGTGATTACTAAACTTTTTTCTAAAGAAACATTACCAAAATTATTTAAATTTCTTAGTCAAATAGGCTTCTGAAATTTCAAAACGCAATGAATGTCGAGCGCAGGCAGCGCAGCCACTGCCGCACACGCACACAAATGCACGCGTATATCAGCTTAAATCAGCTGTACCGGCAGCACGCAAAGATACACGACTCAGCACGACTCGCCGCCGCGGGCAATGACCTCCCCATAATTTAGATAAATAAGTACCTACATCTCAGTAACTATTAACTTATTTATCACTTAATTTGTATCGATCGGTTTTTTATTTTCGACCGAACTTACTACTTACGCAAACTTAATAATTGCGAGTTGCTAGCAGGTCACTCGCCGCCGCGGGCAATGACCTCACCATAATTTAGATAAATAAGTACCTACATCTCAGTAACTATTAACTTATTTATCACTTAATTGTATCGATCGGTTTTTTATTTTCGACCGAACTTACTACTTACGCAAACTTAATAATTACGAGTTGCTAGCACGTCTTCTGCACGTTGAAAAGTAAGACTACTGTCCTAAATTAAGTTTCATTAACTAAACTAGGAAGAACTAGGAGCTCGATGGCTCGGTAGGTATGTGGCTTGCATGCAAGTACAGCAAACACGGAGTTCAAATAATTAGACGCGAACGGACAAGCTACACTCCAGCTATGTAGGTTCAATTTTAAGAAAAAGGTCAATCGTCGAATCCAACTCGGCTGGGCAGCGTTGGGTAAGCTACAAAATATCTTCTCGTCCAAAATACCGCAGTGTCTTAAGACGAAAGTCTTCGACCAGTGTGTGTTGCCAGTGATGACGTACGGTACCGAAACGTGGTCGCTCACTATGGGCCTAATTAGTAGGCTCAAAGTCACGCAAAGAGCAATGGAGAGGGCTATGCTCGGGGTTTCTCTATGTGATCGAATCAGAAATTAGGAGATTCGTAGAGGAACTAAAGTAACCGACATAGCCCAAAGAGTCGCCAAGCTCAAGTGGCAATGGGCAGGGCACATCGCCCGTAGAACCGATGGCCGTTGGGGCAAAACGGTTCTCGAGTGGCGACCGCGCACCGGAAGACGCAGTGTGGGCAGGCCTCCAACAAGGTGGTCCGACGATCTGGTGAAGGTCGCGGGTAGCCGCTGGATGCAAGCAGCACAAGACCGGTCGTGTTGTCGGTCGGTCCTTAGGGGAGGCCTTTGTCCAGCAGTGGACGTCTTCTGGCTGATGATGATGGACAAGCTACTAACAGTTAAAAATTTAGTCTAGGTATACAAATTACTTTTACATGAAATAGATCGACAACATTGTTAACTAGTAGGGTAATAATAGGTAATCGAATCGCTCTTCTCTTTCAAATGATCAAAGGGAAATTGCTACACATTTCACTAAGGCGCTCTGATTGCTTTCAATTGTATGGAAAAATGAAGTTACGTTTATTAGAAATTCTGCGTGATAAGCAAAATGATTTTTAGTAAATTAGAAAGAAAGTATTATGTAATTTATTATGATTGGATATAAAGGGTTATTTTATACTTTGATAGCGAGATAGATATTTCCAAGTGCCATTCATAGATAGAGAACACATTCCTGTTTTAACGACAGTGAGCATTGCTATTTTTTTCTCTCAGGAGTTCAATGCTACGTTAGGCTTTGTACTAGGAATAAGTATGGAAAATAAAGATGTTTATTTAAAATCATGCATAAATTGACAACCATGGAGTCCGCCAATTGTAAACACTTTTTCTTTTGCCACAAGTTTTAATAATTTATTTGTTTAATTTATTAATTTGCCTCTTCACCGGCACGGTAGCAACAATGTATATCGTTTTCTATTTTGTGTACCGTCAGTTGTCAGTAAAATGGTCATTTCCGGGGATTTAGTTGTAGTGCGCTTCAACCTGGCATAGAGTATGCCAATACTACAATCATCAGATGAGATGAATGAAAGCCAAGTGCTTACCCGTTACGAAATAAAAAGAGTCTTTTGAATTGAATAGGTACCTACGATATGATAGGTACACTAAAGTAAAGACTACTTAATTTACTAATGAAATGAAAAATTCTCATTTCATTTCATTTTTTCTGTAGGTATATTTGAAAGCTCTCATGGCCGATGGTAAGTGACGATAAGGAATAAGACTATAACGCACTTTGGATCTCCGAAGGAGCTGAGTATTTATTCATTCAAAAACGAGGAAGCGCTTGGCCTTCATCTCACCTGGAGGGTGATAAATGACGAAAAGGCGGAAGCGCACTTCACCTAGATCCCTCAACCACTGAGAGGCTGGCTATCTTATCTCTTACTGATGTAACACATTGCACCAGACCTTAGGTAAGATGAAAGTAGCTTGCCAGGCGGACTTAGCGCTAACCACTAGACAGCAAAGGCTTCTTCTTAGTCCGTTTGGCTAGCTCTCTACCACCATTTTAACTAAGTCTGGTGTCATAACAATAACGTTGTTTTCATTGTTGTGTTTCGTTAGTTAGAGGTGAGATAGCCAGTTTATCCCACTGCTAAAATAAAAATAAAGGACTTCCAAAATTACAATCAGAATATGGAAAACTAATTTGAAGTTTTGATTGTAATGATAAACTAAAAGAATGAAGCTCAACCTAGTTCTATGAATGACTAGCCAGCCCCCAGCCGTCTAGCGCGCGCGCTGCTTTTGAAGGGGTGTGCGGGGGGCGCGCCTCCGCGCGCCCTCGCCCTACCCCTCCGCCACGGCACGGCGGGCGGCATAAGTCAAAGGAGTACTTACTAGTAGTGCTAGAGGCCGGCTTTTAAATTGTTTCAGTTCGGTTTCTTCTGTGATCGAAAGCGCATAGCGATCGGTTTGACAACTTGACTGATTATTTCGTCTATTTCATCTCTACTCTTCGCGTTGTGGTTCGTGGTTGTGTAGTTTGGGTGTGTGTGTGTGTGTGTTTGCGTATTTTCTGTGAAAGATGCCTTCCATGCATTTAGTGTTCGCGAATACGTTAATATGGTGCTGTGTTACGGCATGGCCCATGGAAATGCCTCCGAGGCACTGAGACTTTACGGGATTGAACACCCAACCGCAGTTCAGCCTCGCGACCCGCGAGTTTTTACGCGGGCTGTACAGCGCCTGCTGGACAATCAGCCGATAATGCCGGTTTTAGAGGGAGGTGGCAGGCCAATACGTTTAGCGACTGAACAAGCAATTTTGGACGTGGTGCGCGAAAACCCACGCCTTGGAACGCGAACGGCAGCAAAAGTTTTAAGGAGACGCCATGGCCATCGCGCACACATGTAGTGTCGTATAACACGGTCCACAAAGTGCTCACGAGAGACAGGCAACGACCCTATAAAATTCACAGGGTTCATGCGATTGTGCCAGGAGACAGGCAACGTCGAATGGCTTATTGTGCGTGGGTCCTAGGCCAGAGCCGTCGGTTTGTGGAAAACATTATTTTTACCGACGAGTGCACGTTCACCAATAACGGAATGTGGAACCGCCGAAACGCTCATTATTGGTGCTCACAAAACCCACACCAGATGCAAGAGACTGGATTTCAGACTCGCTGGAAACACAATGTTTGGGCAGGTATAGTCCGTAACCAGATTCTGGGACCCGTCTTCTTACCACCAAGAATGGACGGTTCTGCGTATCTAGAATTGATAAACAATTATTTAGCGGATACTCTCGACGATATGCCACTGGCACAGCTGCAAGTAACTTGGTTCCAGCATGATGGCGCTCCCCCACATATCGTAAGGCCGGTCCGCGAGCGGCTTACGGAGATATTCGGCGACCATTGGATTGGGCGGTATGGGCCTCATGAATGGCCTCCACGATCGCCGGAATTAACCCCCCTGGATTTTTTTTGTGGGGGCCACGTCAAAGACAGGGTTTTTGACCGCCCCTGCCAAACAGCTGATGCATCAAAAAATTGTCACCGTTTTCGAAGAGCTTAAGCAGCGGTCTCTCCGAGAAGGAATCCTGGAGTTGGTCCACCAGGAAAATCTGGAACGGGCGCGCTTATGCCTACACGTGGGAGGTCGGCAGTTTGAGCCGCAGCTCGTCAGTGTCGAAAGGTCCATTGATGACATCGATGGAGAGTAGGTAAGTAGGTAGACTAGCCTAGACTTAAACAAAAATTTTCTACAAACAATCATGAAGCGAAAACAATGAGTTCATGAATAAACGATATGACCGCGCAGGGTGCGTGGTATGGTACAGTCATGGCGCGCGCTTTTTATCCCACTCATACGCCTATTGACTTCTCTCTCGTCCCGTAACACACACACATGCACACTTTGTTGCACGCGTTTCATTGCGTGTCTTAGAAAACACCCGTTTTTTAATACCTAAAAATTAAAGTAATTTCCCAGCAATTATTTTTACTGAATGTTTCTTAGTTTGATGCACACTATGTGTATATTACGGCTTATGAATTGCAATAATCTTTAGATTTATATGATATTTTTTAAAACTCGGCGTGTAGACGGACTTCCCGTGCAGTTTAAGGTAAGTCCGTCTAGTAGCAATATAACCAAAACTTGTGACGCAATATGTTTGAAAACAGTTTGTAGCAGTGATGTACAACTGGCGTTGAAATGTGTGTTTTATGAATTCGTCCATAAGGTTTAAATTTCAATGATAATTTACTTTATTTCATTTTAAGGCAAGTCCGGCATATCTTTGGTGACAGTGGTTGCAAACATTTTTAATAAAATAGTAACGAATTTCCTTTTTTGTAAAAAAAAAATACTAAGTAAAAACATAAATCATTAATTCTTAATGAACATTATAAGTAGTGCTGCAAAATGAACAAATACCTTCCCTCATTATCATTTAAGGGGTCAGAAATTTTTTAACTATATTTTTTGCACACCTGTCAACTTTCTTTGGTTTTTTAATAAAAATCAACATTTGTATTTTTTATGTTTAAGTATTTGTCTCATGTACGCCGCCGTTTTGAACTAAAAAACAAAGAAATTTGAAAGGTATACCAAAAGATTCGAACCCGTATTAGACATTAGCTTAAAGTAAGCAAAAAATATTTTATTAGGCGACTACTTTTAAGTAGTAGCTTGCAAACACAAAGAATCGTATAGTAACATAAAATACGTGCAGCTGAAAAGGTGGACAATATCTGCAATCGAGGCAAGACCGGCATATGACGGGCTTTCCTTATGCATGTAGACGGACTTCCCAACTATTTACATTTTGAGTTTAGACATTTGTTGCAGGTAATAATTACGAAACTCAAGGGATATTAATGAATTCATCACCAGAAATAAGTATATGGATTACTAAATGACTTACGTAATCAAGGAAACTCCAAAAATTCCTTTGATTTTCTACTTTTTTTTTTAGTTTTTTTAGAGACGTTACACTCTAACTTCAAGTACACAACGCGAAAAAAAATGGCCTACCGATTACTTTCGACCTAATGATGTTAGCGACATCTATGATTCTCAGTTCTAGCACCGTAATACTGTTTTACCAAC
Source organism: Scoparia ambigualis (assembly GCA_963921215.1). Classification (NCBI taxonomy): domain Eukaryota; kingdom Metazoa; phylum Arthropoda; class Insecta; order Lepidoptera; family Crambidae; genus Scoparia; species Scoparia ambigualis. Next base: position 13,596,385 of record OY992518.1, read on the forward strand.
CGAGGCATAAGAACCTAGCCGTTCAAATATGCAAGTTATTGCCGCTAGACGGGCTTACCTCCTAGACGGACTTCCCCACATTGACCTTACCTTAAACATTTATGGTGAGAAATATATGCAACTTTTACAAATTTTTTTTTAAATTTTATCGTGTACGTCAATAATAATTGCATTGCCAAAAATTGCAAATTTTCAAGGGTGTCACAGTAAAACTAAGTTTGGTAAAAATAAATAAGCCCTGGTTATTAGAGAATAAAGGATCTGTTGTTGTAAATTAATGTACAATAATGTTTAATTATAATATTTTAATAAAGTAGCGTCCGGCCCACAACGAAAAAAGAATTAGCCACATAGGTGCAGCCATTCTAAAGTGATGCGCGAACATAAATTGATGGCAGTAGAAAAATTTTGGAAATTCTTTACGCGGTACGGGTGTTTACTTGAACAAAGTCGCAGGCGGGCCACTAGTTACCTATAAAATAAGGTATGCCCATAATATTTTTTTGTCACATTGACTAAAAAAGTTTCCAAACAAAACTTTTTCAAAAATTCATAGTTTAAAAACTACTAATCGCGGAACATACACGAGGGTGATTCGGGTATTTCTAGAGTTGCTTTACCTCCGGGCTTCCGCTAGCAGCTATTTCTTGGGACACCCTGTATAATATTAAATCCAAACCTAATACTTTAGTACAATATTTCAGAGAGCAGCAGCCAGTAAACGTTGTAGCTGTTGCGGTTAGTATATGCTGTATCGCTGCACTTCTTCTTCCTACTCAGCCCGAACAAGTTTCACAGAACCAATGGCCAGAGTGGTTACACATAGGCTCAAATCTGAAACTAGTGTTCTCATTTGTACTTGGCCTGGTTAGTATGCTAGTGTTGCGACCTTAGAATATATATATATAAGTCAAATTGAAATTGTATCCTAGTCCATTAAAATGTCATCAAAAGATAATACTGTGAATGTCATTGTCATTGTTGCGTTATTATCTTTCATGTAGTCTTTGTAGATGTATATTGTATTGTATGAATCACACCACGTTAGTTGATGCAACTGAAATCGATTTAAGATTTTAACAAGAATCACTCAATAACACTCAATATTATGATAATATTAAATTTCGTTGTGCTAACATATTTTACGATTAATTTTTACAGACTGCACCAACTAGACTCATGTAATTAAACAATTTGTTTTATCCATGTCTTATATTTCAAAAAATATTTTGCTGTGCTAGCAGATAATTTTGCATTTGGTCTAAATAAAAATTGTCATGTTTATCATTCTATACAGGTTTGGACGTTATCATGCAGGTTATTATAAAATAACATAAAAAGTATGTAAACTTTAGTTTATTACATTAAATATGTATGTTAATCATACTTTAGCGAGAAAGGTTTACAAGTATGTAGATCCTTGCCATCTAGATTCCAAGTATTTGTAATAGAGGCTTATCAGCATGATCACATTTATTTTGAATGAAAGACTGGTTAATCTATATGAAAATTATGCTTCTATTTTCGGCTTAATCTTCAATTATCATCTCACGTTAGATTGTTTAGGTTCAGAATGTTCAATTTTATAAATGTCTAATGGGTACAAACTTTGTACCCATTAGACATTTATAAAATTGAACTACAAACGTCCATATCCCAGAATGTCCAAATCACAGAAGTCATTATTTCGACGACCTCCGTGGTCGAGTGGTTAGCACGCCGGGTCTGGCGTCGCGCCATCTCTGAGGTCCCGGGTTCCATTCCCGGTTGGGTCAATTTAGAGGAAAACCGTTTTTTCTAAATTAATTTCGGGTTCTTATACATAATAATATGTTTATGTATATTTATCCGTTATTTTACCATATTAGCAAGTTTCAAAAGAAGCTTATCTTGGGTTAGATAATTGGGTGTGAGCGTAAACAAATTTATTACAAGTATCACAGAATGTCCAAATCCCAATATGACCTAACCCAAAATGTCCATATATCCCAGTGTCTATTTTAATTCATTCAAACAAAGTTATATGGTAGATTAAAAAAAACAACTGCTGTCAGCGTTATATGTATAATAAAAAAAAACAAGAAAACAATATAATAATACTCACATTAGGTATGTTAAATATACAAACGGTAATTCTAAATGACATTCTGGGATATGGGTGTTTTGTACCCATTGGAATCTTTTTGAAGTTGGACATTCTGAACCTAAATGTTTTGAAAGTAAGTTTGCATTGCACTTTGTAATGATCAATTCTAATGATCATGTTAGATCAGCCAGTTTTTACTATAGGCTGCCAAATTTATACGTGCCAGTTCCATGGTTTGCGGGACGGGGGGTTGCGGGGGCGGGAAAGAAAAGCGCAGGCGGCGGCGCCGTGGATATATTATTTGCGGGGGCAGGAATGAAAAGCGCAGGCGGCGGCGCCGTGGATATATTATTTGCGGGGGCGGGAATGAAAAGCGCAGGCGGCGGCGCCGTGGATATATTATTTGTGGGGGCGGGAATGAAAAGCGCAGGCGGCGGCGCCGTGGATATATTATTTGCGGGGGCGGGAAAGAAAAGCGCAGGCGGCGGCGCCGTGGATATATTAGGCTGGTTTCACAGTCACGCGTTTGACCAGCGCCGGCCACACGCGCGCGCTTACAATTACACTAGATTGTAGTTGCGTTTCACAGTCATCACGCAGTTCAAACGCGCAACTACTATGTAGTGTAGCGCGCGCGTGTCGCCGGCGCTGGTCAAACGCGTGACTGTGAAACCAGCCTTATTCTGTGGCCGTGGCCGGTCAGTTGTGTGCAGATTCCCCCACCCCGTCGCCCGCAGACCATGGCACACTCACGTACGAATTTGCCAGCATAAAGCATTCTGTAATTCTATTTAATTATTATTTTATGAACTAGGAAGTTCTGACTCACCTTTATTGTGTAAATTAATGCATTTTGTTAGATTATTTTATGGTAAATTGTAAATAGTGTGAGGTTACACGCTACATGATCATATTTTTCTGTTTAAGAGGTGCTAGGTATTATGACTTTATTTGAAAATGGTGTGATATTTTTTTTATTAGTGTGACTACATAGTCAACTTACTTTACATAAAGTAAGTTAAAATTTTAAATGGCTGCAAGAATGACAGCTTTTGCCAAACGTCTAGTTCGGTTTGAACACAAAGCGATTCCATCACTGAAGGCAAAATGGTGCTTAACCGATAATAAATAAGGTATGTTTTTCCTTAACTGTCCGAAACCACTTCCAGGTGGACTAGAAACTTTGGTTGGTGCGACTTGCACTTTTATTTAGTGTTGTTCACAATAAACGATCGAGCGCTACCTCAATGTAACACAATGTAATATGAAAAGAAAAGTGGAAAACAAATAGTTGTAATGCTGTATGGAGTTTATTTTATTTCTATACTGTATCGCTATCATTTATTACCTGCTATTTTATGCAGCACCGTGTAAAACTTGATATTGGCTGGTCCACTTAAATCGATTTTACCTAATCTTTATGTTGAAATAGTTTTTTTAGGCCATTCCTCATTCGTCATTCCTGATCTTGTAATCCACGACCGGGATATTAATAAGACACCATTTTATGACTGAGCAGTTTTGTTCTACCTCACATATTTTTCGTTATTTTAATTTATTTGTTGTGTTAAATTGTCATTGACCTTTATTATATTACCTATTCACTTTTAGACATTCTAGATACATTCATTTAGAATAATATTTGTTTAACTTTCTTAAGGATAGGCCTTTTATGCAAATTGATAACTATTTAATTTAATTTTGTACAATAAGCCCTATTGATGTCACTAACATTGTCACGTCTGTTTCTAAGTACCTACTTAAAGTTCTTGTAAATGTCACCAAATCTATAATAATTATTAATGAACTGAGCCATTTAAGTAGGTACCTAATTGTTTTCCAACAACGCGTCAATAACTGTACAAATTGGTCGTCGCATTGGCATGCGTAAATTCATGAGGCGGGAATAAATATGAGACTTATTTTCTAACATAGAATTATATCGCATAGAACGATAGTCTCGTATTAGAAATCTGTCATGGCGTGAGGCGAGAAAAAAATGGATGTAGGAGCAAGTTACTCGTACCACAGCATAAATATAAGCTAAAGCAGTACGAAAGCTCGGTCTTTTTCTTGTTTTATATAACTACGCGCCAATTGAGCGTTAGGGTTGTCCTCTTATTTTTGTAAAATTGAAAAGTTTTTGTTTAGTTTGCGCTGTATCTTAGCTAGTTAGCGTTTTTTGAGACAACTAGCAAAAAAGAAGGGTTGTCACTTTTTATTTAAAAAAAAATTAAAAACTTATAAGTTAAAGATGGCGGCTACTTTCCTCATTCTATTATCGGATTCATTGTCGGAAACCACACAGATCGTCTGATATCGATTTTTAAAGCAATCGGTCGAATAAATAAAAAGTTCAAGATGGAGGCTATTTTGTCTTATACTAATAACGGAGTCGTTGTCAGAAACCACACAGATCCCTAGATATCGATATTCAAAGCAATCGGTTAAATAACTAAAATGTTCAATATGGAGGCTACTTTTTCTCATTCTAATAACGGATTCATTGTCAGAAACCACACAGATCCTCAGATATTGATTTTCAAAGCAAAGTTTATTAACGATGAAGTTTCGTAGTATCAATTCTTATTATTTTTCATCATTTAAATAACGCGCGCTCAAAAAATATACTTAAGTAAGTACGGCAAATATCACTTATACAACCAACCAAACGATTTATTTAAAAGAAAAAGCTTTTTATTTAGTAATAATAAATCATTTTTACCTTTCAACATCAGCAGGAAGTTTAAAAAACGAGAGCTCCGGTTTTGAAGAAGCCGAGTTCAAGCAGCCGTATACTACGCCATACACTCGCGGAATTTTTAAAAATCGCGCGCACAGGGCACGCAGTACATCTCGTCTCGACGCGATACGCGCTACTGAGAGCACTGCGATGTCCGCTTAGGGGCCCTGTAAAGACGTGCGTCTGTGGGCGTGCGTCATTTCGAGCGTTTGTACGTAGCTTCCTTACTGCTTTAGCTCATATTTATACTGTGCTCGTACTATCTCGGCGACACGCACACAAGTGTACAAGTAGTGTTGCTAGAGGAATCAGATTTGCCCCAAAAGTAAGGAAATTGGAACTGTTGATAGATAGATAAGTTTAGAATTTTAGTACTGACGCGGGCCGTTTCGGTACCAAGCCAGTATGGCTTGGTCTTACTGGCCTCATTTATCGTGCGTGTTCTCGCTTTCTATGCATTATTATTCTAAGTTTTCTAACTTCAACACCTATCGCAATACGTTATTAATAAACTATGATTAAAGTTACACTTAGGATTAAATTGACACTGTCTCTATCTATCTTCTTTAACAAAAACGAGACAGCGTCACTTTAACCAGGGTGTAACATTTGGCCATTTTTATTAATAAGATGGTTAAAGTGTACTTAGGTGACACGAGTGCATCTTTCCGATTTCAGAGAAATAACCTAACATCAAATCGTTTCAAAAGTTTGAATATTGTATAACATTACAGATGATATTAAGGATGTTGAATGAACCTACTTTGTAAAAATATACTTACAAATTAAGTTTTAAGATAGATGAATCTTTTTGTATTAGTTTGATATTATAATTGTACCTTACATGTGGCAGGATAATGATAAATTCCTATTTTTGTTTTACCTAAAAGGAGTACTTATAAAGTTTCGTTTTTTATCGAAAAATTAAGTCCAGTAGCAGTAATATTTTTTGGAAGGTGTTGGTGTTAAAAATGTATGTAAAACAAACTATATAAGTAAATAAAATTCAGAGTGAGAGTTAAGTATTTTAAATCCCTTAAAAATATAATTTGGGACCACCTATTGTGTTGTTATGCCAAATAAATAAAAAACCTAATAACTGACTTTTAATTCTTACCTAAAGAAGTTAATGAAAATATTCATAATAAAAACTTTATTATTATTTTTTCACTACACGTTGAAATGAAACCCTTTTTTGGATCTAACTTGCGTTTATTACATTTTAGGGTTTTGATTTTAGTCCTGTGATCACGGACCCTGTGGCTTCGAAACGTCAGGACTAAAATCGATAACCTAAAATGTAATAAACGCGAGTTAGATCCGAAAAAAGTGTTTCATTTCAATTTTATTATTTTTGCTTACCCCAGCAATAAAAATATAGGATACAAAAATTGTACATGGCTGGATAGTTTACACTAAATAAAACTGAAAACAGCAAAAGGAGGTCACTAAAATCTGGCCAGTTAATGTACCGAGGTACACTTCATGGAAAAAATTACTCTATAAAACGCTGAGTAATATAGCAGGCCCACATTGTTTGTTAGTTAATTGGAAAGACAAAAAAATAATCATTTCGGTTTGAAAAAATACGCCATTTTAGACCCTGTCTATGTTAAATAATCTGTGATAGAATTATGAATATAATCTGTTTTCGGGATCAGAGTGTCAACAGGAATCAAATCACGAGGAAAAACGGAATATCACAGGGAATAGCAAAGTTATTAAATAAAAATACGAATCGCGAACGAAACGAAAACTACGAAGCAACCCGAATCGCCGAAACGAAACGAACGGAATGACATTTAAAACATTTTGACATTTTGTAGCGTTTTGTTACTAGCAGAGAGAATTTATTAGCTGATTTTAATAATATATTTTCTATTTTTATTGTTTTACGTCCATTAAATTATCTGTTGATAAAAATGGACGACAAGTAGATGCATTAGAAATAATTAACAGCAAATAAAATATTTTATTAACACTACAGGTTTTGGAGAAGTCTGATGCTAAACGCAATTGAACATCGAATATTACCACATGATAAAAATGTGTTACAAGTAATTCACAACTTTATTAATTTATTATCTAGTTTTATCTAAATATGAAAGCAAAATGATACGTTTTTCGGAATCCTCGAATTTTTCTCTACATTTTGATATGTATGTACCTCAAGGTACAAACATGGCCAAAGTTGTATGGACTATTAGTGACCTCCTTTTGCTGTTTTCTATTAGCTGTTATTCAAAAAAATTTCGCACTGACATTACGGGGGTGGGACCTGCAGTCCTATTCCCCACACACATTAGCGACTCTCCGACACCCAGATAAACCATACAAGGTTTTCGTGGTGCGGTTTCTATGTATTTAATTTGTATTCTTTTTGTTTTAAATAAATTGAAAAAAAAAACACGATCAGTTCGCCGGCGGATATCGGCCTGTCAGCACAGAATAAATTTCACACTCTAACGACTTTCATGCGAAATTGAAACTTATTGTGTGACCCGAGCGTTCATATTCCGTTAAACGCTGACTCGATATCGATTTGACGTCAGGAGCGTAGGGTTAATATATTATTATTTAAGTACAATAATTACTATTTAAGCGACGACGCGCGATGCGGACGTGTAAACTGTGATCCGAGCGGCACCTTTAGTGCCATACGCCTGCCATGCCTGCCTGGGAGGCGCGCCGGCCGAACGTACCTAAACTACGGAGTGACCCCCCCTGCTGTCAGTTAGTACCTAGTACACGGAGCAATTGCTCCGTGACCTAGTACAACGCACGGGGCGCGGCGGCGGCGGCGGCTAGTACTAACTGACATGACAGGCTGATACTTGCCGGCGAACTGATCGTGCTAGGAGCCCTTAACTTCGTTTGCATTTAATCAAAGTAAACCAGTCTCACACAAACTAGGTTTTTATTTATATTTTTTGTAATAGGTTTAAGCGGATTAGAATTATGTGTACCAGTTTGTATTGAGAAAATAAATGGTTTTTCTATTCCATTCTATACGTATATGATCTCGCAAAAGGGCCATACTATTAAGTTGTAAAACACCTGTAGATGTCTTTCTTTAGATAAGAAAGTTAATACGCTTGTTTTAAGTATGAGTCAGTAGTCTCACGGAGCCATGAGGATTGAATCGCTGAGCAACTATTCGTTCTAGTCTAAGAGCCCGTGAACCCCAGACCTTCGTTATTTTATAAAAGCTGAAAGTTTGTCAGCGCGTGCTGGTACACAGGTAAGAACGATGAACCATTATGAAGTTTGGTTTACCATGGCTTTGGCAGGTAGACGGTACTAAAGGTGTGTAAAATACTGATCAATTATAAAGTGTGATTTTTTGGTATTACCTTCAGAATATTATTAAAAATCACGTCATTAATTGCCAGACAATTAACATCGATCGTGGCAAACCTTTGCCAGACACCCTTAATGTTCATGAAATTATAATTTAAAAAAAAAAACTGCTCCAGTATAGACGTGTAATTTTTTGTGCGCTGATTTTAATTAATTGTATCCTGTAAAAAGGTATAAAAATGGGGACAAAGTGTAATGGCTGTAGTGCCGTGATATGTGACATCTTTTTCATGAAGTGCTCGCAAGAAATATGTAAAAAATTTTACCATCTAAAGTGTCTTACCTTAACAACGGAAAAGTTTGAAACCTTTACTCAGGACTACAAAAGCAACTGGGTATGTCCAGAGTGCACGAGGACTATCCCAAAAAGGGATAACACTGATACTCCGGTCCGAGGAAATAATGTTTTAACGAACAAAACATTCACTCCCGGCACTTATGCGAACACTGAGCGCGGTACCCGGGGCAACCGCAAGGAACCGGCGGCGGTGGCGGCGGACAGCGACAGCGTGCTGCTCGAGGAGCTACGTGAGTTTCGCCTCGAAATCAAATCACGACTGGATGTGCAACACGCCGATTACGCACTACTACTACATCAAAAATTTGTAAACACGGAGAAGGAACTACATGAGCTACGAAAAGTTTTGAAGGTAGTCGAAGAAAAAAGTAATGAAATCCTGGAACTAGAAATTCAAATTAAAATCTTAATTGAGAAAAATGAACAGTTACAAGCCGATAATTACAAAAAAGATGTTATTGTCAACAACATTGAAAGGTCACAAAGAAATCTTCCCATTTGCCACCGGCGGTGGCAATCGGGAAGTTTTCTAAAAAATCTTCCCATCTGCCACCGGCGGTGGCGTTGCAGGCGGTGGCAACTGGGAATGACCGAACCTGTGTTGTCATTTGTCAGTGCAGTGAAAGAAAACCTAAAGCAGGTAGTCCCACTCCCAACCCAACAAGAGGCATGTATGGCCACTAGGGCATGCTCCCTGGAGTTCCCGGTACCGATTTTTCCCGGTATTTTCCGGGAAATTGACTTTTTACGCAGTACCGGTACTGAGAATTCGTTTCCCGGGAAATTCGGTACTTTCGGTACTTTTATTATAACTTAAAATAACGCAAATATTAGCCTAGCTTTACCTTCCAAATGACCTCGAAACAGAACGTCACTCGAAATATCAACACCAAGGATTCCAATAGTCGGATTGGTTTCAAGGAGAGCTCCCTCAAAGTTCAGAGGTACGACGAAGGGATGTGTTTTCGCGGCAAATGCGCAAACTTGTGTTTTGGAGAGGTTAAAGTGGACTAGGTTATGTCGGCCCCAATTTGAGACATGACTTAACATGTTCTAGGTGTCAGTCACAAGTTTATTCCGGCTCTCGATGACGCTTTCTAGAGAAATATTGGCTCGTCCAAATCGTTGCTCGTCAATCAGTGATTCCACAAACAAATTTTTTATTAAAAACTTTTTGTGTAATATTTTATTTTGTTCATATATCAAACGTTATAGTTACATCTGGGGTTAAAAAAGTCTCAGTACCGAAAAGTATCGAAATTTCCCGGTTTTCCCGGTACCAGAGTTAGCGTAGTACCGGGAATCCCGTTTTCTCCACAGTACCGGGACTGCAACCCCTAGTGGCCACTAAATCATCAACCTTGATTGTAAACGAAAAAATTGTTCAAAATAAAAACAACAGATCACAAAATTCGTTAGAAGTTATTGGTAGTAAAAAGATGGAACCCGAGGGAGAAGAAAGCAATTGGACAGTCGTCAATAGGAAGAAAAATAAATATCCAAACACTGTGGTTAAAAAGGGAGGAAACTCGAGCACAATAGAAATTCAAGGGACAGGAAAAAACATTTACATGTATGGCGGCTCCAAAAAACACAACATCAGAAAGTATGGAAAAACATGTAAAAAATATATGTGGCGAAGACGTAACAGTTAAGGTGGATAGAATAAAGTATAAAACTGTGAGGGATTACGCTTCTTTCTGCTAAATGAAAGACGGGCGTCCTTATAATCGTTTATTCCGAGACTGGCTTACACACGCCGGCTACGCACATACATGACACCTCCACCCTTATTTCCTAAAATGGTTAACATCGAATATCTACCGATAATGCTAATGCTAACTAAACTATTACATCTTAATCTAAAAACCGACTCCAAAAAGTTTACTGAAATAAATGCACTAAAACGTAAAAAAAATTGAGTAGTTTAATTTGTTCAATTTACTTGCAATATTAACCTTTATTTTACTCAATCTTATAATCTTAAAAAATATTTTTGGAGTCGGTGCCAGTCAAGGTAAATATAAACATTAAAGGCATACTATATTATTATTATATTAGCCCATATTGTCCCATTGCTGGGCAAAGGCCTTTCTCCCCCCCCCCCCCTTCCAGTATTCGCGGTCTTTTACGTGTGTTGGCCAATCCTTCGCGTAAGCATCAAGCTCATCTCTCAACCTCCGTCTGGGTCGGCCTGGCTGCCGTTTAACCCCATTGTCGTTTTTATTTGTAAATATGTTTAATTAGCCTCTAACAGTTGTCGTGTTCATTAGTGAATATGGTATTGCTACATTGTCATATGAAGCTGGCACCGACTCCAAAAATATTTTTTAAGATTATAAGATTGAGTAAAATAAAGGTTAATATTGCAAGTAAATTGAACAAACTAAACTACTCAATTATTTTTTACGTTTTAGTGCATTTATTTCAGTAAACTTTTTGGAGTCGGTTTTTTTTTTGTTTAAATTTTTGTTTATTTCTCGCTTTTTAGTGAATCGTTCCGATCTATTTATCGAAAGCGAATATTGGTAAACCTACAATACGCGCTACTTGTATGAGACAGCGCCGTTTAAATGCGACAAAACGAAGAAAACGAGAAACGCCTATAACAAAGTAGGAAATCAACATCCAAAACTGACGGCAAGTTACCCGGATTTACTCGTGAACGCTGTATAGACCCCCTACGATGATGACTTGCGAGTTACTAGGGTTCACAGTTAGGCAAACTAGAGGGACGTTTTTGACTTGCTCCAGTCGTAGATCGTAGCCAAGTCACCATTGATCTGCTCAATCGCTTCTGAGAGGTTCTCAGCCGAGGCCTGAGAGTAAATTTGTAAGTCATCGGCATAAAGATGTTAAGAAGAATTTAGACAAGAAGTGACAGAATTAATAGTGTGAATAGTGTATTTTTAAATCCTAATAGAAATGTTTCGGAAGGAGTGATAAAAAGTGGCTTCTGTCACTTTTGTTCTTCAGCTATCTATGTGCAAAATCAGGTCGATGCGCAAGTGAGAGACGGACAAACAAACAAACACGCTTTCGCATTTACAATATTAGTTAGGAAGGATTTATTGCCGGAGTGGATCACATTTGACCTATGGCCGAAAATACCAAAATCGCTATAGATATGCCTACAATATTTGAGGAGTTCTCTCAATTCCTCAAGGATTCCACAATCAGAACTGAGCTCCGGTACCTACCTTCTTTTGCTTCGTCATAGTCGCTTAACTATCTTAATCGAGATATCTTATCGCCACCCGTGAAATACTTATCATTGAGGAGTTCCAATGACATTCTGTGGTCTTCGTCATCAGTTCTACTTCATCAAATGATACATTCTGAATGCAAATTCTTGACTTATTGCTGAAAATACCAAAATCGCTATAGGTATGCCTACAATATTTGAGGAGTTCCCTCAATTCCTGAGGATTCCATCAAAAAAAAAAATCGGTGTATAAATGACTGAGTTTTGAGGTAACAAACATAAAAAAAAAAAAAACATACAGCCGAATTGAGAACTTCCTTCTTTTTTGAAGTCGGTTAAAAATAGGTACTTACTTACTAATTTACTATCTATAAAAAACAATTTTTTTTTAAATTATAATCATAGGCAAATAGGATAATCGTCCTTGTTATAATGTATCCTAATCTAAAAAATCCTATAATTATCTAAATTACACTAATTTGACATTGTGACCTATTATAATATATCTATCTTAATCTATTTCTTCAAACCCAAATCGCAAAGGTGGTTTGCGTTGTCTTACGGGACGATTACGCTCCGAAGGAATGTTATCTCTATCACTATTTATCTCACACGCCGCCGGCACATTTGGTATACACGAAGGACTACGCGGTGTAGAGAATGAGTTGCCCTCTACGTTGGCCACCGTTCGTGCGGAGGTCCCTGGTAGCGGACTGCTGTTCATTTCCGACGTACTTGCGCCAGGTTCCTCACCACTGGTCATAGGAACAGATAAAGATTTACGTGACTTTTTATTAATTTCCAACTTTTGCGCCACTAGATCGAGACCTGAATTAATTTAAAACTGTCATCGCTTGTACCTTTCGTAACCCTCTTTTTTAGCTGGTCGATATGTCTGTGAACTTCAGTTCCAAAACGAGATCTAACACAGTAATCTGTATTCCCTAACTGCTTAATGATCGTACCGGCACCCCACTTATCTGAGCCTCTGTATTTGCGATACCAAACATCAGCTCCCGCCTCCAATTGGCTTCTATGTGCGCCGCCCGAATACCGCTCGCTACAAGCCTGACGCGCTGAGACCCGCGATTCCCTTTCTGGTTTTAGCTTATCTAATCTCATGCGAAGATTACGACCCTGTAATATGATTGCTGGGCTCTCGCCAGTGGTTGCATGTTCTGTATTTCGATATGTTAATAAAAACCGGCACAAAGCCGTATCTACATCCACATTTTGGTTAATTGCTTTTTTAATAGCGCGTTTACAAATTTTCACCGCATTTTCAGCAGCCCCGTTTGAAGACGGATGATAAGGAGCTGTGAAAATATGTTCTATACCGTTATGACTCAAAAAATTTTGAACCTCTGCGCTCGATAATGGTGGTCCATTGTCACTGACTGTTTGCTTCGGAATGCCAAATTTTGACCATAGTTCCCGTAGTACCGATATAATAGCATGTGCTGTTGTTCTTTTCATCTGGATGGCTTCTATCCATTTCGAACACGAATCTACTATAATCAAATAGGTTAACCCGTTTATAGGCCCTAAAAAATCTAAATGCAGCCTAGACCACGGGCGCGACGGCCACGGCCACGAGCTCGACGCCATGCTGCGGGCCGGCGTCATCGAGCCGGTGGACGTTTGTGGTACGAAAAGCTGATGGGGGAGTTTTGCTTTTGCCCCCAATGCCAATGTTTACCTTTTTTTAGAAGTTCATACAAGGGAAATAAGTGTGCACTCAGATTTTTTATAAATTTACCATAAAAGCTGATCATTCCGAGAAATGATCTTAATTCACTGACATTACTTGGATGTGGCATGGTGGCAATTGGCTTTACTTTGTCTGGGTCTACTCTAACCCCATTCTTATCAATAATAAACCCTAAGTACCTGACTTCTCTTGCTAACCATTCACATTTGCTTTTTTAATTTTTAAGCCATTTCTTTCTAATATTTCTAAAACTTCTCTTATTGATTTTAAATGACTATTTAAGTCTTTAATTTAAATTTAAATTTAATTTAATCAAGATGTCATCATACAAAACGACAACATCTTGGTTATTTTTAAACATATTTACCATAAATTTTTGGAAAATTCCTGGGCTCGAAGATAGGCCATAGACTAGCCGCGTATATTTGAATAATCCCCTGTGTGTATTTATTACTGTGAATGATCTAGATCGCTCCGATAAAACAACTTGTATATACGCTTGAGATAAATCTAATTTAGTAAAAAAAAACGTTTCCGCTAAGATTACTGAACAGATCTTCCATTTTTGGAACTGGAAATCGATCGACCGCTAAGACTTTGTTGAGGGTTACCTTGTAGTCGGGACATATTCTTAGCCCCCCATCAGCTTTTCGTACCACGACCAGTGGTGTGGCCCAGTCGGAGTGGTCCACCGGCTCGATGACGCCGGCCCGCAGCATGGCGTCGAGCTCGGCATCCATGCGCTCGCGCAGCGCGTACGGCAGCGGCCGCGCGCGGCAAAATACGGGCTCCGCGCCCTCGCGCACACACAGCTCCGCCATGCCTTCCGTGTATTTACCTAATGTGCCGTCGAACAGTGATTCATGCCTAAAAATAATTTTATTTATTATATTATTTTTATCGGGTATATGATCACGATTAGACATATAATTATTATGCAAGTTCTCTTTGTATACCTTGATCGGTATATTTAATTCTGCTAACCACTGGCGACCTTTTTTTTTTTTTTTTTTTTTCCCAGGGGAACTCATTACGAGTACCAGAGCCTTGAAGAGGCACCCGGTTATGTAGGACTCGCCCGTCCGCCTTTCCACACCCACCGACAAGGAGAGAGGCTCCAGGTCAGCTGCCAGGACAGAAGTCCTGGCCGGGAGGGCGAGACGGAGGGGAATACCCACTAAACCCCTGGGGGCCCAACAATCCGAAGCTGAAAGCTGGGGTGGATGTCGCGGTACATGCCACTGGGGATTAACCCGCGACGGTCACCCCGTCGCCCGTGTGCCAACCTATGACCGCAAGCGGTCACGCGCCGACACACGGGCAACCTCGCGCACGGCACAACACAAAACAGCGTGCCCACCCTCTATGAGCACGCGATCCTCCAAGGTCACAGATACAAGGACAGCACAGCACAAACACAAGACAAAGACACATCGGTCCTCCGACCCTTGGGCTTTTGGGGAGGTATGGTCATACCCATGCCAAAGCCCAACACTACTTGCGCTTGCTACCGCAAGCGTCCCTCCGCAAACAGGCAACACCACAAACAAACACACAACAAACAACGCGGCCTTCCATCAGCCCGTCTTATCCTACTCGGCAGCCCGGACCCCGACTTAGAGACAGAAACCGCCCACGAATCTGGCTCCGACTCGGACCCCTAGCCCCACAAACACTTACCGACCCTCGACCTCGGGCCCTTGACCCAAACCCCGGAACTCGGAGACGGACCCCCGGTAAAAACCGGGAGGTCACTCCATGCCCCGACGATTCCCGATGTGGCGGGAGCCTCAACCAGGCGGCCCCCCCGTATCTTTCACGGCCTACAGAGTTGGACAGACTCCGTCAGGCCGCTACTCCACGGTCGCTCGCGAACACACACCGGGGTCTCGAGCCCGACGCTCGACTCCCGGTGCCCGAGGCCTTAACCTACACAAAACAAATCCCCCAAGGACGTAGTGGAGGGAAGCGAGCGGGGAGGCGCTCGCTCTGCCCCACACGCCAATACTCCTCTCAAAGCCGCTCAGAAGGAGCGGCGAGCGTGCGGCCCAGAGTGGACACGCACGTAGAAGTTCGGCGCCCAGAAGGGGCGCCAGGGATTGGCATAAAGCCCCTTGTCCAGGGTGGTGGGAAGAGGCCTTACGACAATCCCTACAACACGCGAGGTCTTACCCCCACACACACAAAGGACGGCGCTCAGAAGGAGCGCCGCCGAAACTCCGATCCTCAAAGCCGCTCAGAAGGAGCGGCGAGTCATCAAGTGCGTGCCTACTCCGGGTCCCACGGTCGCATAAGGAGCTACGACTACACGTCCCGGACCGGGCACGCACTTGACGGTGCAGGCCCAGAAGGGGCACTGCCTAGAATTCGGCGCCCAGAAGGGGCGCCAGGGATTGGCATAAAGCCCCTTGCCCCGTGCCAAGAGGCCTTACCCCAGGGTGCACCACGAGGAGGTTCCCAAATTTGCACCCCAACCACTGCCGACCTAATAAGTTGGTAGTCCCTTTGTTGATAACATACAAATCTAAAGTTTTAATTGTGCTTTTATATTGTATAATAGCTTCTATGTAACCCAAAGGCTGAATAATCGTTCCATCGTAAAACTTTAAATTTAAACTACATGGTTTCAAATGTAAATTTCCGAACAATTGATAATAAACCCTTTCACAATACAAGATAATGCCGACCCCGTGTCAACTTCCATATTCAACAAACAATTTTGAACTTTAATTGATATACACACCGGTTTATAATTGGCTAATGACATCTGATACATTGGTTCCTCGGCGATTTCTTCGTACTGGGTTTTGTTTACGTTACTTTGCGTATCACCGTCGTCGTTATCTCGCTCGCCCAACGAATACAAAGGAGTCCGCTCCCGGCCCCCTCGCCCCGCACCGCGCTGCCCGCGCCACGATCTGCTTACCGACCGGCCGCGGCCCGCTGCACCGCGGCTTATCCCGCGCCTTCCGCGTGATGTTCCATATTGGATTCCGGCAAATCCCGCCGGTCCTGACCGTCTCGACTCGTCTTTTTAGGACACACCCTACGTAGGTGACCAACCTCCTGACACCAACTGCACACATAGTCCTTGTACAGGCACTCGGTTGACCGGTGTCTTGTGTCTCCGCATCTTGGACATCCACAGTTCAACTTGTGAAGGCGTTCCGTCGAATAAGACCCGCCACTTTCCACTGCACTCGCGTCCCGCTCAGCGGCCTCCAGTGACAAAACCAACGTGACCGACCGATTATATGATAAATTGTCTTCTGCAAATAGTCTCTGGCGAACTACGTCACTTTTTATGCCGCAAACCAATTGAAGGGTGTTTTGGAAAAACAACCAATGTCACATTTTTTTAAAATTTAGTTTTTTTGCTCTGTGTATTCTTTGCGTTTCATATTAAAACATGTGAATGACAATATGAGCAAAAACAGCCAACGTCCAGTAGAAATATAGCTCCAAAGTTTAGGTGTTTCTGGAAAAACAACCAACGTCCATAGTGTTTCTGGCAAAAACAACCAAAGTCCATGGATATTGGCGGTTTTAAAAAAAAAAGTTGACATCTACATTTCGCGGTTCGTGGGTGTCATCTGTCAGTCAAAAAAAATCAGATAATGAAAGAAAATGAAAACTGTCTTGTTTAATTACCTACGTGTGTATGTATGTCTTTCATAATTTAAATAAATAAGCTAGCAAAATGATGAACGCTATTGAGAGAAGTGAGGAAGTAGTTACGTGGCCAGTACGCAAACCACCGAAAATAACTAAAAGAACATCTATCAAGGAGCTAAAAGTTCACGGGAAAGCTCATGTAAATCACGCCGGAAAGTCATTATCAGAAGCTGCTGTAGGTCAAGACTGCAGGTTTGTAGTTACATATTACAATACAACAGACTCTAATGTTTGTAGGATCTCATATATATTTTATGTTTGTTTTTCATTTCTGTTTTGTTTTGTATTTTTAGATGCAAACGACTTAAATGTTTTGAAAATGTTAATGAAGACGAAAGAAAACACATTTTCACGCAATTCTACGCGTTAGTTTCGAAGAATAAGCAAGATGCATACATATTTTCCTGCATTTCTTTTTCTCCTGTGCAACGAAAACGACCTAGGCGACAGTTTACAGATGAATCCAGCAAGATTTCCGATCATAATGTGGCATTTGAATATAAATTGCGTACAAACAACAAAGAAAAGAAGGTTTGTCACTCAGCATTCTTAAGTATTCTTTGTATAACAAGATCAAGACTTCGACGTATACAAGACATTGCAGTAAATAAAGGAACCCTGCCTAAAGATGCTAGAGGCACCCATTTTAATAGACCAAATAAGTTTCCTGCTAAACTAGCTAATCTGGTAATGTTACATATACAATCTTTTAAAGCAAGGCAGTCTCACTACTCCTTAAGACAAAATCCAAACAGAATGTTTCTGCCAGAAACTTTAAATGTGAAGAAAATGCATAAATTATTTTTACAAGAGTATTGGATTCAGATTACATACAAGATGTACTATAATATATTTCATTCAAATTTTAACATTAAATTTGGACTTCCTCGCAGTGATACATGTGCTGTGTGTGATAGTCTTGAGTTAAAAATAGCAGGTGCTGAAACTGATACAGTAAAGAAGGAAAGTTTAATCAAAAAAGAGCTGCATCTGCGGAAAGCTGCTAAGTTCAGAGAATTAAAGAAAAAATACCAGTTACTTGCTCGAGAAGGTAAATGCATGGTAATTTCCTTTGATTACATGCAAAATCTTCCCCTTCCTCACATAAAAACAGGTGATGTTTTTTATGCAAGGCAGTTATGGTATTATGTATTTGGGATACATGATTTAGCAGATAACAGTGCAGATATGTATGTATACACAGAGACAATGGGCAAAAAAGGTGCGAATGAGGTAACATCTATGTTACTTAATTATTTAAAGAATAAAAACATCACTAGTGACACAGTGATCTTTCTAAGCGATGGTTGTGCAGGGCAAAATAAAAATCATGTAATGGTGTACTTTCAGTACATTTTGGTTCATTGTCTGAAACTTTTTAAGAAGATTAAACATATTTTCCCAATCCGTGGCCATTCCTATATGCCAAATGATCAGGATTTTGCTTTAATTGAGAAAAAGAAACGTATGTATTGCCCTGAAGTACCATCAGACTGGGATGAGCTTATTACAGAGGCACGTGTAAGTCCAAGCCCCTTCAAAGTTGTAAAAATGAGACAAGAGGATTTCGTAGATATGAAAAGTTGCTTAGTTCAGTATTTTTTGAAATCCCCCAGGCCTACACTAGCCCTTCGAAAATTAAGGATACTTGAAATAAAGGCATCAAGTCCATTGGTTTATAAAAAAGAGCAGTTTCATGGTATGTACACAGGATGCACAGTACGCAACAAAAAGAAACTATGTGACGTGATTGAACTAAAGCAGCTTTATTTTGAAACTTTACCTTTACCTGTAGCCAAAGCACAGGATTTACTTCGCCTTAGTGCATTTGTTAATAGGCCTGACAGTAGGGCCTATTATCAGAGACTTTGTCAAAAAGTCCTTCCAAGTACTAGCCAAAATGATATTGATATTGATGAAGATGACAATAGTGATGCTTGTGAGCAATAAAATATGTGGTTTATTAAAGTTTATAAGTCACAAATATGTATTTTATTACATTTCTATCTTATTCCTATAATATATAAATTTTCTAAACTTTAGAAATTTTCATAGGAAAAACAACCAATGTCCAGGACCTTGGCTATTTTTGCTAGGAAAATTATTTACAGAAAAACATAAAGCTTAAAAATAACATAAAAATAATGAATAAAAAAAACCTATTGTTTATACGAATATTACTTTTTATGAACTTTTATCAAATAAAATATAAAAAGTAGTTATTAATCTAATATTTCCATTCTATAAACTTTTATTTACTTCCTCAAAAAATTGATCAATGTGACATTGGTCGTTTTTCCAAAACACCCTTCAATTGATCCCGTAGATTTTCATCTAATGTTGACGTAAATTCGCAATGTTTCGATAGTTTTTTTTAGTTCTGTGACATACTCAGCTATTGATTCACTGTCGTGCTGTCGACGTTGACGGAATTTGAACCTTTCTGCTAACACCGACGGTTTCGGTTGTAGATGGGCCGCTAATAATTCAACTGCCCTGTTGTATGATAATTGTGCTGGTTTCAACGGGCTAGCTAAGGTGGATAGCAGTTCATACGTTTCCTCTCCCATCACTGATATTAATGTAAGTAGTTTTAAGTCGTCCGTCACTTTATTCACTAAAAAGTACATTTCCAGTCTTTCCACGTATCCTGACCAACTTCCTGTGCTTAACCCGAATTCACGCATTTGCCCCACTGACATTTTAACACTTTTATTAAATTTATTGTTCAAATACGAAACTCGTCGCCATTGCTAAATGAAAGACGGGGCGTCCTTATAATCGTTTATTCCGAGACTGGCTTACACACGCCGGCTACGCACACTACTTAACATACACATACATGACACTTTCATTATTGGGGTGCCTGAAAGTAACTTTCACAAACTGTGTCAATCAGAAAACTGGCCTGTAAACATTGAATTCAGTGAATGGGTGTGGTTTCGTAGACCCACCACTAAGTCCAAAAACAAAGAATAAAATTAATATTAATTACCAAAACGTAAGAGGACTCAGAACAAAACTAGATGAGTTCTGTCCTCTAGCTCGGATTTGTTTGCCATTACGGAGACAGGCTGTAACGTTTCCATAAACGACGCAGAAATAATACCACCCAGCTATACCATTTTACGCTGCGACCGCGCGGACGGGTGGAAACAAGGCGGCGCGCTTCTTGTGGCCACACCGCGCTTGGAACTGCGGCGAATATCGTGCGACGTAAACATAGATGATCGCGTATTTGCACTGGTGTGTGCTAGTGTTTACAAACACAGTCGATCTTTATTTTTATTGTGCGTAGTCTATATTCCACCTAACAGTCATGATAACGAATATATGGCATTGTTTAAAATTATAGAACAATATTGTAACAAGTTTAGTGAAATAGTGGTAATAGGAGACTTCAATTTGTATTCTTGTTCTTCAATCATAAATAATTATTATGAATATTTTGTGGCTTACTGTGGGTTCGGTCAGAGTAACAGAATAGGTAATTGCAACAATCGACAGTTGGATTTAGTGTTGAGTACATTTGTGGAGGGAGAGTGTGTGAGCGTGCGCCCGGCGGAGGAGCCGCTCGTGCCCGTGGATGCGCACTACCCGCCGCTGGAAGTGTTGGTAAGTCCGGCTGTGCGCCCGTGCCCACCCAACCCGTCATCGACATCCGATAACAGCACACATACATTGGAGGGATGGAATTTCAATAGGGCTGACTTGTATTCTGTAGGGCTGTATTCGTCACTAGCTGCCATACAATGGTTTCCAATGTATGAATTAGATTTAGAGAGCAGTTTAAATTATTTCTATGACACTGTAAATGCAGTCCTCTCCAAGCTCCCGGCATACGGTTTGCCCGCTCAGTTCTGTACCTGGATTGCCAGCTTCCTGCATGAGCGTAGAATCCGTGTCCTTTCGGATGGATGCGCTTCGCGGTTCATGTCAGTGAACGCTGGTGTTCCTCAAGGCTCCGTTCTATCCCCACGCTGTTCCTTCTGCATATCAATGACATGCTTCCTCTTGGAAACATCATTGCTATGCAGATGATAGCACAGTGCATGGGGGATATAACGGGCACCCAACGGCTGGGCGGGTAGACACCGAAATGAAGCGAGCAAATCTTGTCATTGAGCTCGATCGGATGTTGGACCTCATTTCTAAATGGGGCTCCGATAATCTGGTGGAGTTCAATGCCAAGAAAACACAGGTGTGCGCGTTCACAGTGAAAAAGTCGCCATTCCTTCCCCATCCCTCTCTTCAGGGTACATCTCTAGGCCTGCAGAGCAGTATTAACATGCTCGGTATGGATATCCGCTGCGATCTGAACCAAAAGGACTACATCGAAACCGTGATTAAAAATGCCTCACGTAAACTCGGTGTCCTGAACAAGGTGCGGCGATTCTTCACGCCTGATCAGTTGTGTCTATTATACAAGACAGGTGCGGTCTTGCGTGGAGTATTGCTCTCACCTTTGGGACGGCTCCGCAAAGTACCTTCTCGATGCCTTGGACAGATTGCAGCGCCGCGCTGTGCGCATTATCGGCAATGCAGAGGTCACTAAAACTCTCGAGCCTTTGCAATTGCGTAGAGATATTGCGTCACTCAGCGTCTTTTACCGTTTATACCATGGCGAGTGCTCTGAAGAACTCTTTGACCTCATCCCTCCTTCTCCCTTCCTCCATAGGAGTACGCGTGCTGCTCTGCGGAGTCACCAATTTACAGTCTCTAACATTCCATCTCGCACAAAGAAATTTGGTGACTCGTTTCTTTGCCGCACTTCCAAAAGATGGAATAGTCTACCAGCACACGTATTCCCTCCTACCTATGACATAGGGTCCTTCAAACGAGGCGTGAAGAAGCACTTTGTGGGCCGGCAGAGTGAGGATGACTGATGCTACGTCTCTTACGCTGCACCAGTTGTCCTCGCGCCTGGACCTCATTTCCACTTAACATCAGGTGGAGTGGGGTCATTTGCCGGGCTTAGTATAAAAAAAAAAAAATGTGTTCGATGGCTGTGTTGCGAGGAAAAACCGAACTGGTGTTACTCTAAGGCAAAGTTATCCGGAGTGGTACAGTAGAGACATAATTTACCATATAAAAATTAAAGCTCGTCTTCACAAACAATATAAAATTACTGGGGCAAGACTAGATTATGAGGCATTTGCACAGTGCAGATCAAAGATCAAAAGTATGATTGCCATTGCACTTAAGAGGGTTTACGCCATTCGGTTTTCCATACAAACTTCCAAGTCGAAATTTTTAAAAACTAATGAGCTAATTTTGATGGAACTTTGCATGCTGAAGTAAAACACAGGGATCTAAATTGTTTGTTGAAAACATTTAAAAAAAATGTTTATTTATCTGAGTTATTGCGATTTTTAAATTTCTATAGTTGACTTTAAATCGCAATAACTCAGCAGGAAAAACGTTTTTTAAAAATGTTTTCAACAAACTATTTAGGTCTCTGTGTTTTAGTTCAGCATGCAAAGTTTCATCAAAATTGTCTCATTGGTTTTTAAAAATTTCGACTTGGAAGCTTGTATGGAAAACCGAATGGCGTAAACCCTCTTAAGCATTATCAGGACCGGGTACAAAGTCAATTGCACAGTGATCCCAAATCTTTTTGGAACTTTGTGAATTCGAAAAGAGGTAGTAGAAGTCCACATCGAATTTTAAAGGACGGGGTGATTTTAAACGGTCAACAATGTGCCAAGGAGTTTTCTAAATATTTTAGCTCAGTTTACAGTACAAAGCGGGCGGAATTGAACGTGCGTGCTGCAATGGCGCATGCGGGCGGCGAAAATGGGGCGGCTCGGGTTCACCTGGAACATCTAACACTTGTGGACGTGCAGCGGGCGCTTCAACAGCTTAAGCCGAAAAGGTCAGTTGGACCGGATGGCATCCCGCCTTATATCTTTAGGGACTGTCGTTCGGTATTAGCTGAACCGTTGCTGTACATCTACAACCAATGTCTGAAATCTGCAGTATTTCCGGAAAGGTGGAAAACTACTCTAGTAGTGCCAGTACCGAAGGGAAGGTTGGGAATGAAGGTAGAAGGGTATAGACCTGTTGCTGTACTCTCAACACCTGCAAAGGTCTTTGAATCTGTAATTCATTCAAGCCTACTCATGCAGGTGAGCGCGCAACTTTCTAACGCACAGCACGGTTTTCGCCCTGGGAGGAGTACCACTAGTAATCTCCTTAGTTACATGGCGGACATTGTACCTGTGGTGGACGGGGTGGGCAAACCGATGCCGCATACTTCGACTATAAAAAAGCATTCGACCTGGTCGATAATGACGTGCTGCTGAACAAGTTGGCGGCAATCGGTTGCACTCCTCATTTGCTTAATTTTTTGCAAGTTACATGAGAAACAGACTACAGTACGTTGAATATGCAGGAGAAAGATCTCGACCATACTTTACTCGTACTGGCGTAAGTCAGGGGAGTAATCTCGGGCCCTTACAGTTTATTTTACTTGTAAATGATTTGCCTAGGGTGGTACAGGATGCAAAATGTTTATTGTTCGCTGATGACCTGAAGCTGTCCCCAGCCATTAAAAACCAAAGTGACTGTCAAAGGCTACAACGAGACATAGACAGAGTGGTAACCTGGAGCAAAGAAAACTTGTTACAGTTTAACACTCAGAAGTGTGTCACTATAACCTTCACTCGAGCACACACGCCAGTACTTCATGACTACAACATCGACGGGACCGCGATTGTGAGAGTGTCAGAGGTCAAGGATCTAGGAGTCAAACTAACCCAAAACCTAACATTTCGTGATCACATAGTCACTTGCTGTAAAAAGGCTTACAGAAATCTAGGATTTGTGCTCCGCATGGTTAATAGTTTCACTAACATAATGCCTATTATTAGTTTATATAACGCATTGGTTAGGAGTAATTTGAAGTGCAACGCAACGATTTGGGCTCCTTATGAAAAAAAATATGTGAAAATGGTGGAACAAATTCAGAACAAATTTGTAAGATATTTGTATTTGAGACTGTACGGGGTGTACCCATTTTACCCCCTAATGTATCCATTTGTGCTAGGGATGGTTGGGTATAATGAATTAAGAGTTAGGAGAAATCTCGCTATGGTCGCATATATCTTCAAAATTATTAGAGGTAAAATTCAGAATGAGGATATATTGTGTAGGGTGGCGCTGTGTGTGCCCGACGGGTACGTGCGGCGCCGCCGCCGGCCGCCGCTGCTGGCGTTGCCGCGCGGCCGCACCAACGCGGCTGAACGAGGCGCCGCTGACGCGCGCGCTCCGCATTCTCAACCTAATAGCTGAGGAGGTTGATCTTTTTAGCTTGTGCTCTGGCCGAATTCACGAGGGTTGCCTTGTTTGTGATTTGTTATGAAAGTTAATGTCTGTATTATTGTGTGAAATGTTTTATTGTTGTGTTATTGTATATTTTAAAACAATTTGTAATAATAAGTAATATTAATGGTATCGTAACTAAATAAGTTGTTAATAATAATAATAATCAGGTTGTAAGTAGCTGCACTATCGCATTGGGTAACAATAAAAAGAAAACCTGTAATGATAGTTGTAAGTAATTATAAATAAATAAATAAATAATAAGGTTATACCAAAAAATCACACTTTATTATTTTTTGAATTTAGATCGGTATTTTACACACCTTTAGTACCGTTTACCTGCTAAAGCCATGGTAACCCAAACTTCATAATAAAGATAAAGATAAAGAAACATTTAATTGACCAGAAGCACAATGACAACAAAAAATGTAGAAAAGAGAATAATAAGAAATATAAGAATTAAATAAAAAGCGACAATAAATATAAAAGTTCATAAGTGCCATGTGGTCAATTAGGTCCCAACCTCAGCATGTGCTGCAACGACGTGCAAGCCGCTGCAGCGCTGGTATTCTGGTGGGACCTAAGCGAGACAAGACAATAACAAAGAAAGAAAAAATAGGTATAAGTTATAATAATAACAAACAAAATGACAAACAACATTTGTAACTAGCATACACACAGAAGAAATAACACTACCAACAATATAACGATAACTATGAAAAAAAAAAAAAGCAGATTCATAAAATTTAATAGAAAGGGTTCCCGAATGCCGTATACAGTTTAAAATGTAATTTTTTTAAATGTAAATCATCAGCCGAACGACACCACCAGCAAAAAAAAAAAAAAAGTGTGAAATCTCAGTAAAGTCCCACATATTTATTGAAACTCAAAGGGGTATAGGGGGAATATCATTTAGCACTAAACGTTCACACTATATCACTCATTAATATCCAGACACTTTTGCTTAACCGACGTAACACTTAATTTTACGACAAAGAAATAAATTAAAAACAAAAATAAAGTTAAAAAAAAAAGATTTTTGCGGATATTATTGGTGAAAGAAACGAAAGTAGGAACATTTAACTATTGTAACACAAGTGAGATCATGTGCAAGAATCAGCCTCAGCGATGCCGGTCCGCGCCGTCCCCGAGAGTGCATGACGTGAATAAACTGGAGGTAAGTTTCTTTGTTTGTTGCGTTGTGTTATTCGTTTAATAGTTGTTCGTTAAGTAAGTATTTTTTAAGACTTTGTCTAAAGGTGTAATATAATAATGGTCCATCGTTCTACCTGTGTACCTGCACGCGCTGACAAACTTTCAGCTTTTATAAAATAACGAAGGTCTGGGGTTCACGGGCTCTTGCTCTATTCGTATGTACCCACTATAATAAACTTAAATTCATCACAAAGCATGCAAGTGATCCCCTTGCCTGATCCATTTAAATAAAACAATGCAATTATCTACGTAGTGCTGTTTATTTGTTACAGAAAATGTAATTTTAAAATATTATGCACAACAATAAGTTCACAACACAATTTCCTTTGCATCAACATTGAGCAATACTTAACGTAGTTGTCACTATTGATATTTATTGTCCGTAAGTAATGCAGACCCCCCCATAATCTATAGTGCAGTCAGCATCAAGTTTCTTTAACCTCTCCTAACTATGTGAGAAACCAGGCACAATATAAATTCAATTGTAGGTAACTTTTTTTTGGACGATTTGAATACATTTATTTATAAGTTGACTTGAATAAAGAATTTATGACTATGACCATAGACAAATAAGATAAAACTATGACCAAGGCTATGACTAACCGATTTCGGATTTCTCACAGAGACAGACAACCTAAATAAATAGTCATAGACAAGTATAGGTAATTCGTTACTTTACTTTTGCGTAGCTTCTGATTCGCTAAAATATAGTAGGTACCTACCTAAGTAGGTATTATTTAAAAAACTGATTTCAATGATTAACTAAAGTGATATAATAACCAAACATTCGTGAAAAACCAAACTATTTTTTTAAGATATTAGCACAGAATACTTAATAGTACAAGTAAGTACAGAAGATTTCTTCCGCAAAGTCATTTAAATAAATAGCGACTCTTGCTAAGACACAATAAAGTGCAATTCAGGTCGCGCACCGCTCCTTTACCTACAGCTAAATTCACCTAGAAGTTGCGTCTCTTTCTATCGCGCAGCTTTTATCTCTTCTATCGACTTTAGGCTTGTCTTCTTTTAAATAATAATTAATCTGTATACCTAATTTATCACAAGTTATTGTGTTTATAATGTGTACTTAAATGTGGACAAATTACGTTTCAAATAAACCTAGGCTAGGTAGGTATGTAAGTAGTCTTCTTTTAAATAATAATTAATCTGCATACCTAATTTATCACAAGTTATTGTGTTTATAATGTGTACTTAAATGTGGACAAATTACGTTTCAAATAAACCTAGGCTAGGTAGGTATGTAAGTACAGTCAACGCCACATCAGACACCTCTACATGTTGACTTTGAGGCCGACTTTATGACGCCGCGGGCCGTACCGTTGCCGTTAAAAGAGCTGTTTTCGTAGGTGTAGCTCAACTGTTTCACTTACCGAGCTGTCGTGCGTAGGTAGTTAGTAAGTAGGTATGTAATCGTAGTCTCGTAGATTTTTTTTTTAAATTTCTCAGTGTGTCTGTTTCGTAAGTAGGTAAGGAAATACCTACCAAATTATTATTTCAATAAGTAAATAGGTAGTTGGATGAAGATTGTTTAGCAAATAAGACAAATAGGACCTACCTAATACTACCTACCTACCGTATTTGCATTATTTGTCCGAACACGGCAATGTGTAGACGGCCTATTTGAATATATTTGCTTTATTTGCACGAATAAGGCAAACAACGCAAATAGCGAATATGCGTTTCCGTCCACTTGTCGGTTTTTGATCACACATCAAAGGAATCAAATACGGCAAATATTTGCGTCGGCCGTCCACACTTGGTTCTGATTTTTGGAATTATACCAAATGCATCCTAGTGTTTGGGACCCCAAAAATGCCTCTCATAAAAACAAAAACCGAACACGTTGCATTAATCGATATTCAAAATAACTTAAGAGAACCCTGCACAATAAAAAAAACAGGTGTTGGCTAGCCGCATTCAGATAAATATAATAAGCTGCTGCCACTGACACGTCCATCACTGTTGCATTCAATTTGTTTGTGAACAAGCAAATATGGTGAATATTTGCGTTGTTTGCCCGTATAGGCCATGTGTGGATGGCTTGTTTGACGCCAAGCGATGTGCCAGATTATTTGGGCAAACACAACGATATCGCCACACGAACACGATACGCCAAGTGAAGTGCCGCCATAAGAATAATCGGACTAGTAAATACTAACAGGTAGGTATATACCTACCTATAAGTAGACAAGCATTCTTCTTACCTTTCGGTGTCGTTTGGAAGTGTGAAAAACGTGAGGTTCGGATCCTTTTTATTGTTATTAAGGCAGCCCATTGCGATGCAATATGCCTTCATTTTGGTTAAATAAATAATAATAAATATCATAAATATGCGAACGAACGACGCGACAATACGCGAACGCGCGCGTGAGTGAATCGACTTAAGTGAGAAATCGAACTAATGTTGCTAACGTCCGACCGGGCGGCACGTGGCAGCCCTCTGAAATTGTTCTGGACGAACGGACCCGCGCCGGCTACTTGTAGCTTCATACCTAAAGCGTGGAGGTCGCCTGGCCTGAAATTAGTTTTTTTTTTAGTTTTTCACGAATTTTTAGCCATGTTTTTACTTCGGCAAATTGACGCCGACTGACATATATAAGGTGACTGCTAGAAACCGCAAGAAACTTCAAGGGGTGGTCAGGTCAAGTGTTTTAAACATGACAAAAATAACAAAAAAGGAATTCATGTTTTTTTCATTTTTAATTAAATAATTCATTTTGTTAATTTTAATTGGATAGTCTTTGAATATCTAATTTATTTTAAAGCAATAACATAAGAAAAATAAAATAAAAACTATGAAAAATAACGATTATTGACCGTCTGTTGACCCGTTCACGTCAGCTGACACGACACGAATTCCTTTTTTGTCATTTTTGACATGTATAAAACACTTGACCTGACCAGCCCTTGAAGTTTCTTGCGGTTTCTAGCAGTCACCTTACATATATATATTATATACTTGATAGTTTGAATCCTATTGCAAAGACAATAAAGATGATAAACCTAAGCATTAATCTAAACAATGTCCATCATAGATAAATTCCATACATTTGAAGATGGTCCCGCAACGTTATTTAATTTTAAATCATCTTAAGGCATTGTTCACACCAAACGGATTGTCCAACGCGGACTGTCAGCCCCAGTGTGAACGTGGACTCGGTCTGCAGTATGCGTTCACACCACGGAGCAAAAACAAAGAGGAGGTGTTGTTACAACTTTTTTCATATAATAATAGTGTCTCAGCTGCGCGGGTTGCGGGGGGAGTCCAAATAGGAGAAAACCATCTAGTGGCCAGTAGCCAAAGCAAGTACCTACCTAATTTACGAGATTAGCAGAGTTGTCATAAAAGTTCTATATTTCCCTAGATGTCGTGTATGTCGTAATTTTATTTGATGAAGTATAAATTTAATTTAAATATTACTAACGAGTGGAAAGATATGTTTATTCCGTTTAATTTCGTTTTATCCGTGTAACTACTACACGATACAACACAGCACTTCATGCTAACAAAAAGTTCGAGTCGAGAATTTTTTATAATTCTTTAAAAGACTGAATAAGCCACGAACAACCTATTCGCCAGCCAACGAGAGTTGTACTGACGAAAGCGACACCTGGTCGTAAGTAGTTCAACTACGGTGTGACGTCAGGACTACATTGATAGTTGCTGGTCTACATTGATTGCAACACCTCCTCTTTGTTTTTGCTCCGTGGTTCACACCAAGCCGACAATACGCTATAGCGTACAATTCGCTACTTTCGGTGTCGAACATCGCGAGTTACACGTCTGTACTCATTGAAGTTTCGAAAGAATTGTGCCCGCGGCGCGCGCGCAGCAATCTCGACGTGCTATGCGAACACGCTGTTACGTTCGTCTACGTAGCAAATCCGCGTCCGCCGTGCATGACGCGTAGTTCAAAAATCAGCCACCGAGAGTCAGCGACTATGCACTACGTAATAGCGTATAGTCCGTTCGGTGAGCACGAGAAGTTAAATATATATGGAAAAACGATAAACTGCGTAACGCGCGCTCACAGTCCGCGGCGGACAATCCGTTTGGTGTGAACAATGCCTAAGAGTGCTGTCATTGATGATCGTGCCTCGTCTCGACTCGAACCGTACCTAAAAACGTTTGCTAAAATGATCGCCAAAATATTGGTACCTACCTGCCGACAAGTTTATATTTATTCGTAGCCCGAAATAATTACAAAACAGCGAATGCTAAGGTTTATCATTGCTTCGAGGCTCCGTCACAATTTTTACTAACTATAGATATTTTAATATCACATTCATTGGTTTTTCCTAGAAAACGTAAATGATATGTGTGGTAATGTAAAAATTACTAGTAGGTAATAGCTAAAAATGACGATGCATTGCAAGAATGTATACTTTCACGTAAATTAAACTCATATCATGTACATTTCCAGTTCCAGTCCTAACTTAACATATAGGCAGTAGATAATCCAAGTCTTTGCAGAGCATAAGTGGATATAAAAACATGCTAATTATTTTATTACTTTGCATTTTCGCATTTTGTCTATTATGTTTAACACACAATATCTAATGTAAAGAAAAAATACAGTGTTTTTTAACAATAAAAGTCTTGTAAGTAAATAATTGATCTATCATCACGAGCTAGTGAATATGTTACTATCTAAGATTGTTCAAGCTTAATTATTAAGTACTTACCTACAACCTAAAGGATATAATCCTTAAAAATTGTCATGTTTTATCTTTACATTATTGTATTAGTACTAATTCTAAGTGTGGTCAAACTGGCAGGTACTTTAAACTTTCAAATTGTATAAGCGAAATTGAATTTGTGATATGAGTTTGTGATCACCGTTATAAATGTGACAATGAGATATGCTACTACAAGTCAACCATGATATGAGTGAACAAAGGATGAAGGACAATCGCTACTTCAGTGTACTTCAATGTGTTTAAGCCGTCTGTATTAATTTTGTTTTTGGCATAATTCTGCAACTTCTTCCTCTTCTCCCTGAAAATGAAAAATAATTAAAGTTGATAAAAAGACAGGGGATTTACAATTTTAACCCTTTTTAAGAGCTTTAGCTGTCATAATGCCAGACACAAAAGAAAATCAATTATTAGTAATAGTAACCTCTAGGATTCTTTGTGACAGACAAGGGGATAAAGCAGTGGGATGTGTATTCCCACCACATTTTGAACTTTGTATGATTGAGATAAAATCAAAAAGAAATAAAAAATTTCAACATGCTGTAAGTACCTGTTAAAGGGTAAAATATCTACGACTTGATTCCTATTTTAAAGTGTGTAAAATCTTGCCTCATATCATATCCCGTGATGGTCTCGCCATGGATTTTTTAAAACCTTATTTCACACAAACCATGTCCTAACAATTACAAACGCAACAAAAAAAATTTGCCAAATAAGTAAAGCTGTTCTGAAGTAATGCATGTACAAACATTTTGGCAATTGTTTTTTTATATAGAAAGAAGATAGATACCGTACGGCCCAAGTGTACTACAAAATACGAGCATATACAGCTACTACTTGAAATTGCCGATACTATTACCACCTGTTATTATGATACTTTTTTTTTGTTTACCACACTAATATTATAAAGGCGAAAGTTTGTGAGTGTGTATATACGTGACCCCTGGGTGGTGCTAAATGAGTGACACTGACTGAGTAGTAGAGCCACGCTGCGTGGCAGCACGCATTGGGCTGGCTCGCCCGGCGTAATACCACCCTCTCACGAATATTCGGCGTGAAACAATGGATGGCACTTAGTCTGCGGGCATGAGATTGGCGACGGCCGAGCGATGGCGACTATGGCGACTCGACGGCGGAGCGGGGCGACGAGGCGTGATATCTCGCGTGGGCACGAAACTTGTCGCTCCATGTCGCTGTAGAAGTAGTGTTGTGAGCAACATGTCACGTCATCATAACACAAGTTTACGTTAAAGAGAAAAATTGGAGCTAAGTCTATTAATGAGAACGGAGTTATTATTACCTAGGTGTTCATCCAATAAATGAAGGAAGAAGTACTGTGGGCGAATTTTCTACCCTCTTTACCAGCTAAGGTGCGATCCAACAAAATTTTACAACTATACCAGGATGAGTTTACACACATTTGCTTACATTTTAGAGAAAATAGAACTTATTTACAATCTTTTTGTTTTTATGGTGAACATTTTCTGTCCCATAGAGCAGGTTTTGACAAAATACACGAGATACCTAAATTCTTCAATATCAATTTCAATTTCCATTCGGTAGAAGGTTACTTTAATATTTTTCAACACAACACTACTGTAATCGCGAGCGACCTAATCAAACTAGTTTGTTCATTTGTTCTCGTCGCTTCCGCGCCGCCGCCGTCGCTCCCGAGTCGCCCGATCATCGCTCGATCGCATCGCACATTTGGCACCCCCTCCTACGCTTCGCGTGGACTTTTCAGGGGAATCCACTCTAACTTGAGCATCGCCCATTACCACCTCGAGACGGAGAAGCCGGCCTTGCTCTTCCTCACTGAGACGCAGATATCCCTCCTGTTAGAGTACTATATTATTATAATGTGACTGTCAGGTGACAGCTTGATATTTGAATACTATTAATATAATATTGTTGGCAACATAAAGCAACGCATAACGAGTAGGTAGACGGCGGCGCGGCGGGCGCGCAGAAGTGTCACATTCCGGGCTTATGTTTACATTAACAACATTAGGTTCAGTGCGGAGTACGATAAGGGTTTTGGCGAATTCGTAGAAATAACTATGTGTAATAATGGAATGTGAATAATGACTTTGTTTTTAAGTTTGGGCTCCGGCGCGAGAGTATCGCGCCGAGGCAGAGCTTGTTCGTATTTTGATCGAAGTGGTTGTCGGGAACTTGACTATGTACCTTATTATTATAATATTATATCCGTGACTCTACTACGTCGTTTTAATTGAAAGCATCTACGTATTACTCTAGTGAGCTTTTATCAGAAGTGGGATTATTGTAAATACCAAATAATAACAATGGGAAAAAAAAAACGTTCTAAACGCTCACGCCACTCAAATCGGCGAAGAAAACATTACTCTACAGACGATTCGGATTCCTATACCGATGGTACAGAAAGTGATTCAAGCTCACACAGAAGAAGAACGCGATCGTCGAAACGACGTCGATCTCGAAGTCGTTATACTCCAAAGCTGCGTGACATGAATTCTGCGACCGGACGAGGGAGTACTAGTAGCAGTAAAAGAAGTACGGAACGCGCAAGACAATCTGCGACCGGACGAGGGAGTACTAGTAGCAGTAGAAGAAGTACGGAACACGCAAGACAATCTGCGACCGGACGAGACATTGGGAAGCAGGCGGCAGAGGCGACGGATGTCGCGCCCGGCTCTCCAAGCGTGTGTTCGGCAGGCGCTTTACATCCGCCAGCAGGCGCAGCATCGCGGTCACGGTTGGAGACCGCGTCAGACCTTCAGAAGGTGATTGGTGCTGTGTCTATGGACGACGTGACTAAGGTACCGCAACTAGGACAATCTAGTGAGTTAATAACGAACACTATTAACCCTAACTTGTTAGTTAACTTAAATGATTTTTCACAGTTGTTACAATCTCTTATTAAGCCTAATATGCCATCATCTATTAACTCTGGTATTAATATGATACCTGAATTTGACCCTGCTATTAAAAACCATCGCATTGACTTATGGATAGCAAAGGTGAATGAGTGCGCAAAGATATATCATTGGGACGAAACACAAATAATGCATTATGCACTCCCCAAGCTTATAGGTAATGCAAAAAAATGGTATCATGGTCAACCTTCTATTTTACATAGTTGGGAAGAGTGGTAAGCGCTTTTATGCAAAGCTTTTCCCACTGAAACTAATTATGGAGCGCTTTTATCAGAAATGCTTGATCGACGACTGAAGTTTGGAGAGGGGTTAGATGAATACTATTATGAGAAAATTATGCTTTTAAATGCATGTGATATTTCTGGTAAAAGAGCTGTTGACTGCATCATTCATGGTATCGATGATCGTACCATTCGTGCAGGAGCAACATCGGCACGTTTCACTGAGCCCGAAGATTTATTAAAATTTTTGAAAGATGTTTGCAAAGAACAAAAAGATTTATCACGGGCAACTAATGTTAATAAGAATAGGCAAATAAATAATTTTGTATGTAATAAGTGCAATGAAAGTGGACATAGAGCAGCTCAGTGTCGTGCGATCAATCCTCAGATTAATCATAATTATCCCTTGGTTTGCTTTAATTGCAAAGAAAAGGGACACAAAGTGCAACATTGTACAAAGCCAATCATAAAGTGTAATGAATGTAAAAAATATGGACATGTTAGCAGCGAATGTTTTCAAAAGAAAGAAATACATAAGGATATTGACAAACGGGTTTTACTCATTGATAGCCTAACACAAAATAATTTTAAATACCATAAACAAGCTTTAATTAATAATCAATATGAAATAGAATGCTTTGTTGATCTGGGAAGTGACTGCACGCTCATAACTCAAGGAACTGCTGAAAAATTAGAACTACCTATAAATAAAGATGACTTACCTTCTATATGTGGGGTTGCTAATATCACTGTTCCATTGTTAGGGAAAACGCTGTTCAACATACGCATTGATTCTGTAGAGGCCGAGGTTGTTGCTTATGTAATAAATAATGATCATTTGCACATACCACTTTTAGTTGGACAAAATTTTACTGAACTACCAGAAGTAGTAATAACAAAGACTGCTAATTCCCTAAACATTATGTCTGGAGTAATTTCATCTGAACTACCAAATTTTGATCCGGATCAATCTCAAAATAATAAAATTGAATTATATGTTTTATCTGATTCAGAAATTAAAGGTGTTGATTTATTGCATTGTTATAGCAAAGAATTAAACGATTCAGATATATATGTAAAAGGAAGTTACTGCTGTAAGGAAGGTAAAGAATATTGTTTACCAGAAGGCATTTATAGACTTAAGGATAGCAAATGCCAAATAGTAGTTATAAATATTAATAGCTTAAGTCAGCCTCTTTATTTCATAAAAGATACAATGATCGTACGATCAAATCTAGCGAGTGCGGAAAAAACTCAAACTTTTTTGACAGTCCCAAATAATTTAAAATGTCTTAAATCTTCTTTGTTAACACCTCTTGCTAAAGATGAAATACGAGTTAACCAAAATCTTACTGCTGATCAAAAAGACAAAGTTTATAATTTAATTGATAAATATAGAAGCTGTTTTGCGTTAGATTTATCTGAGATCGGTTGTACTCACATAAGTGAATTAGATATAAAATTAATGGATGAAGCTCCTGTAGTGTATCGTCCTTACCGATTAAGCTTCGCTGAAAGAGAAATAGTACGAGATATGGTCAAGGAATTGCAAGACAATGACATAGTTGAGGAATCAGACTCCGCGTATGCAAGTCCTATATTATTAGTAAAAAAAAAGACAGGGGGTTATAGACTTTGTGTTGATTACAGAGCCCTTAATCGAAAAACCATAAAAGATTTGTACCCATTACCACGGATTGATGATCAACTTGACCTTTTAAGTGGCAATACCTTCTTTGTCAGTCTTGACATGTCTAGCGGCTATTATCAAATTCCGATTAAAGATCACTGTAAACACATGACAGCATTTATAACTCCTGATGGTCTTTACCAATTTAAAAGAGCTCCTTTTGGTCTAGTCAATTGTCCAGCAGTTTTTCAGCGCACAGTCAATAAGATGCTTGGAAAATCACAAAGGAGCGCAGTAGCATATATGGATGACCTCTTAATAGCTGGTCCCACCTTTGAGATATGTCTTCAAAAACTAGAGCAAACATTTACTTTATTATTGGAGGCTGGCCTTACATTGAATGTTAAGAAATGTCGTTTTTTCGACACTGTAATAGAATATTTAGGATATGAAATAACAGCTGAAGGTGTCAGACCAGGCAACGCTAAGATTGAGGCAGTAAATTCTTTCCCTGAACCAAAAAATGTTCACGAAGTTCGACAATTCGTAGGCCTCGCTAGTTATTTCCGAAAATTCATCAAGAACTTTGCGGTAATAGCGAGACCTCTAACAAATCTTACACGACAAAATGTTCCTTGGGAATGGGGGCAACGACAAAAAGAGTCATTCCAAAACTTAAAAGATAAATTAGTTCAACGTCCGATTTTAACGCTGTATAATCCACAACATCAATTGCGATGCGTCAAAAAATGGGTTAGGTGGTATTTTATTTCAAAAAGAATCTGATTCTCTTAAATTAAAGCCTGTGGCGTACTTTAGCCGAAAAACTACTATAGATGAAGAAAAGTTACATGCCTATGAGTAAGAAACTCTTGCTGTCGTCGTCTCTTTAAACAGATTCAGAGTATATCTATTAGGCAAACATTTTACCATTGTAAGCGACTGCAATGCCTTGCGATCTACATTCGCTAAAAGAGATATAATACCTAGAGTAGCGCGTTGGTGGATAGCATTTCAGGAATATGATTGTACAATCGTTTATAGACCAGGACATTCAATGCAACATGTAGATGCCCTTAGTCGAAATCCTCTACCCTGTGTTGACGAAAATGATAAACTTGAACATTTATCTCGTGTTATGAATATCACTCAAGATGACTGGTTATTAACTTTACAGTTAGCAGATCATAAGATCCAACATATTCGTTCTGCCCTTGAGGACCCCAAGTATAAGGAAGTTGCAGATATAAAACAAAACTTTGTATTGAAAAATAATCGCTTGTATCGAAAGGTAGGAGACGACTTAAAATGGGTCGTCCCAAAAGGCGCTAGATGGCAAATTTGTCAACGCAATCATGACGAGATAGGTCATTTTTCTACGGAAAAAACATTAGAAAAGATCAAGCGAGATTTCTGGTTTCCGAAAATGACGAAGTTCATTTCCAAGTATGTAAAATCATGTTTACACTGTGCATTCGCTAAAGAACCGGCGGGACCCAAAGAGGGATTTTTACATAGCATCCCTAAAACAGACAATCCTTTTCATACTTTGCACGCGGATCATTTGGGACCGTTCGTTAAAAGTACTCATGGTAATCAGTATCTTTTATTAGTTGTGGATGGGTTTACAAAATTTTGCATTATTAAAGCTTTACGAAATACAAAATCCCAAACTACCATAAAAACTCTTAAAGATATATTTTTTTCTTTTGGACACCCACACAGATTAATTACTGATAGAGGTTCGTGTTTCACTTCGGGTGAATTCAGGCGTTTCTGTACAGAATCTGAGATTCAACACGTGTTGAATGCTGTGTCTGCTCCAAGAGCCAACGGTCAGGTAGAGCGCTATAATCGTACCGTTTTGGATGGACTTAGGGCTTACTCTGACCGTTCAGGCGAGAACAAATGGGACCAGGACCTTGGTAAAATTCAATGGGGACTTAATAACACATTTAATAAAGGAATAGGCAAAACTCCAGCTGAAGTTTTGTTTTGTAGGCGTCCTCTAAATCGTGGGGAAGGAATCTTAGGAGAAACTATTATAGAAACGAGATATAATGACAAACAAATAGAAGATATTAGATTGGAAGTAAATGAGCACATCAAAAAAGATCAGGGTAAACAACAGACAAGATTTGATCAGAATAGAAAGAGACCTAAAGTGTATTCAGTTGGAGACTTAGTAAAGATTCTAAAATCTCTACCGTCCAATGATGGCAAGAGTCGTAAACTTCTACCAAAATATACAGGTCCATTTCGAGTTACCAAAATATTACCAAATGACCGCTATGAAGTATCAAGTATCCCAGGGTCAAACATTTCGAGAGGAAAATACACGAATGTCTGGTCAGTAGACCGTATTCAGCCTTGGATTACAATAGCTAATAATGATAGTGACACATCAGATGATGAGGCAAATGTGGGCTTAGCATGAGATTGATTGATTTAATGTGATTCGTAGAAAAGCTATAACTTAATGATTAAATAAGAAAAAACTGTGGTTATACTTATATGTGATATTAAGAAAAAGTTAAAGATATATATCTTATATATAAATATAATGAAGAAAATGTGTTTTGTTAAAGTTGATGTTGATGATAGACATATATCTAAGTAATTATAGTATAAATGATAAGTTATCAATATATTCTGTTGATTAATAATAAGTATTATGTTGATATTGTTGATGAGTAATATGAGCATTTGGAAGGATTGACACGACCGTGAAATTTTGCAGCTTTTGAGTTTCTAATTTTGCGGTGAGGGGTCAACTGCAAATCTCATGTTATATGTTGAGTTGTTAAATGTTATGATGATGTTGTTGATGAGCATTTGGAAGGATTAACACGATTGCAAAGTCTTGCAGCTCTGTGAAATTCTGAATTTACGGTGAGGGGTCAAAATGCAAATCTCATGATTTGGAAGGTTTGACACGATCGTGAAGTTTTGCAGCTCTTTGAGTGTTTGACTTTGTGGTGAGGGGTTAACTGCAAATCTTATGTTGTTTTGTAATGGAAGGCGAAGGTGGTTCTAATGATAGGGCGAAGTCTTCGATGCATTCCTGATATTTGTATGTTGTGATGTGCAAATGATGAGTATTATTATAAGTTCCTAATTATGCAATGGTAGTCAACTGCCAATTTCATGATTTTTTTGGAATGGAAGGTAAAGATGGACCTAATGATAGGGTGAAGCCTTCGATTTTTGAGACTTGTTTATTATGTTGTTTTCATTTAAATTACCTAGTTATAAATAGAAAAGTTTGGGGACAAACTTTGTGTAGTCAGGATGGCCGAATGTTAGAGTACTATATTATTATAATGTGACTGTCAGGTGACAGCTTGATATTTGAATACTATTAATATAATATTGTTGGCAACATAAAGCAACGCATAACGAGTAGGTAGACGGCGGCGCGGCGGGCGCGCAGAAGTGTCACATTCCGGGCTTATGTTTACATTAACAACATTAGGTTCAGTGCGGAGTACGATAAGGGTTTTGGCGAACTCGTAGAAATAACTATGTGTAATAATGGAATGTGAATAATGACTTTGTTTTTAAGTTTGGGCTCCGGCGCGAGA
The DNA here is from genome assembly GCA_963921215.1 of Scoparia ambigualis. NCBI lineage: Eukaryota > Metazoa > Arthropoda > Insecta > Lepidoptera > Crambidae > Scoparia > Scoparia ambigualis. Next base: position 13,635,073 of record OY992518.1, read on the forward strand.
GTATCGCGCCGAGGCAGAGCTTGTTCGTATTTTGATCGAAGTGGTTGTCGGGAACTTGACTATGTACCTTATTATTATAATATTATATCAGTGACTCTACTACGTCGTTTTAATTGAAAGCATCTACGTATTACTCTAGTGAGCTTTTACTCCCTCCTGACATCTCCTATTTGCGCTACCCGGACCGGGCACGCACTTGACGGTGCAGGCCCAGAAGGGGCACTGCCTAGAATTCGGCGCCCAGAAGGGGCGCCAGGGATTGGCATAAAGCCCCTTGCCCCGTGCCAAGAGGCCTTACCCCAGGGTGCACCACGAGGAGGTTCCCAAATTTGCACCCCAACCACTGCCGACCTAATAAGTTGGTAGTCCCTTTGTTGATAAGTGATAACATACAAATCTAAAGTTTTAATTGTGCTTTTATATTGTATAATAGCTTCTATGTAACCCAAAGGCTGAATAATCGTTCCATCGTAAAACTTTAAATTTAAACTACATGGTTTCAAATGTAAATTTCCGAACAATTGATAATAAACCCTTTCACAATACAAGATAATGCCGACCCCGTGTCAACTTCCATATTCAACAAACAATTTTGAACTTTAATTGATATACACACCGGTTTATAATTGGCTAATGACATCTGATACATTGGTTCCTCGGCGATTTCTTCGTACTGGGTTTTGTTTACGTTACTTTGCGTATCACCGTCGTCGTTATCTCGCTCGCCCAACGAATACAAAGGAGTCCGCTCCCGGCCCCCTCGCCCCGCACCGCGCTGCCCGCGCCACGATCTGCTTACCGACCGGCCGCGGCCCGCTGCACCGCAGCTTATCCCGCGCCTTCCGCGTGATGTTCCATATTGGATTCCGGCAAATCCCGCCGGTCCTGACCGTCTCGACTCGTCTTTTTAGGACACACCCTACGTAGGTGACCAACCTCCTGACACCAACTGCACACATAGTCCTTGTACAGGCACTCGGTTGACCGGTGTCTTGTGTCTCCGCATCTTGGACATCCACAGTTCAACTTGTGAAGGCGTTCCGTCGAATAAGACCCGCCACTTTCCACTGCACTCGCGTCCCGCTCAGCGGCCTCCAGTGACAAAACCAACGTGACCGACCGATTATATGATAAATTGTCTTCTGCAAATAGTCTCTGGCGAACTACGTCACTTTTTATGCCGCAAACCAATTGATCCCGTAGATTTTCATCTAATGTTGACGTAAATTCGCAATGTTTCGATAGTTTTTTTTAGTTCTGTGACATACTCAGCTATTGATTCACTGTCGTGCTGTCGACGTTGACGGAATTTGAACCTTTCTGCTAACACCGACGGTTTCGGTTGTAGATGGGCCGCTAATAATTCAACTGCCCTGTTGTATGATAATTGTGCTGGTTTCAACGGGCTAGCTAAGGTGGATAGCAGTTCATACGTTTCCTCTCCCATCACTGATATTAATGTAAGTAGTTTTAAGTCGTCCGTCACTTTATTCACTAAAAAGTACATTTCCAGTCTTTCCACGTATCCTGACCAACTTCCTGTGCTTAACCCGAATTCACGCATTTGCCCCACTGACATTTTAACACTTTTATTAAATTTATTGTTCAAATACGAAACTCGTCGCCATTGCTAAATGAAAGACGGGGCGTCCTTATAATCGTTTATTCCGAGACTGGCTTACACACGCCGGCTACGCACACTACTTAACATACACATACATGACACTTTCATTATTGGGGTGCCTGAAAGTAACTTTCACAAACTGTGTCAATCAGAAAACTGGCCTGTAAACATTGAATTCAGTGAATGGGTGTGGTTTCGTAGACCCACCACTAAGTCCAAAAACAAAGAATAAAATTAATATTTATTACCAAAACGTAAGAGGACTCAGAACAAAACTAGATGAGTTCTGTCCTCTAGCTCGGATTTGTTTGCCATTACGGAGACAGGCTGTAACGTTTCCATAAACGACGCAGAAATAATACCACCCAGCTATACCATTTTACGCTGCGACCGCGCGGACGGGTGGAAACAAGGCGGCGCGCTTCTTGTGGCCACACCGCGCTTGGAACTGCGGCGAATATCGTGCGACGTAAACATAGATGATCGCGTATTTGCACTGGTGTGTGCTAGTGTTTACAAACACAGTCGATTTTTATTTTTATTGTGCGTAGTCTATATTCCACCTAACAGTCATGATAACGAATATATGGCATTGTTTAAAATTATAGAACAATATTGTAACAAGTTTAGTGAAATAGTGGTAATAGGAGACTTCAATTTGTATTCTTGTTCTTCAATCATAAATAATTATTATGAATATTTTGTGGCTTACTGTGGGTTCGGTCAGAGTAACAGAATAGGTAATTGCAACAATCGACAGTTGGATTTAGTGTTGAGTACATTTGTGGAGGGAGAGTGTGTGAGCGTGCGCCCGGCGGAGGAGCCGCTCGTGCCCGTGGATGCGCACTACCCGCCGCTGGAAGTGTTGGTAAGTCCGGCTGTGCGCCCGTGCCCACCCAACCCGTCATCGACATCCGATAACAGCACACATACATTGGAGGGATGGAATTTCAATAGGGCTGACTTGTATTCTGTAGGGCTGTATTCGTCACTAGCTGCCATACAATGGTTTCCAATGTATGAATTAGATTTAGAGAGCAGTTTAAATTATTTCTATGACACTGTAAATGCAGTCCTCTCCAAGCTCCCGGCATACGGTTTGCCCGCTCAGTTCTGTACCTGGATTGCCAGCTTCCTGCATGAGCGTAGAATCCGTGTCCTTTCGGATGGATGCGCTTCGCGGTTCATGTCAGTGAACGCTGGTGTTCCTCAAGGCTCCGTTCTATCCCCACGCTGTTCCTTCTGCATATCAATGACATGCTTCCTCTTGGAAACATCATTGCTATGCAGATGATAGCACAGTGCATGGGGGATATAACGGGCACCCAACGGCTGGGCGGGTAGACACCGAAATGAAGCGAGCAAATCTTGTCATTGAGCTCGATCGGATGTTGGACCTCATTTCTAAATGGGGCTCCGATAATCTGGTGGAGTTCAATGCCAAGAAAACACAGGTGTGCGCGTTCACAGTGAAAAAGTCGCCATTCCTTCCCCATCCCTCTCTTCAGGGTACATCTCTAGGCCTGCAGAGCAGTATTAACATGCTCGGTATGGATATCCGCTGCGATCTGAACCAAAAGGACTACATCGAAACCGTGATTAAAAATGCCTCACGTAAACTCGGTGTCCTGAACAAGGTGCGGCGATTCTTCACGCCTGATCAGTTGTGTCTATTATACAAGACAGGTGCGGTCTTGCGTGGAGTATTGCTCTCACCTTTGGGACGGCTCCGCAAAGTACCTTCTCGATGCCTTGGACAGATTGCAGCGCCGCGCTGTGCGCATTATCGGCAATGCAGAGGTCACTAAAACTCTCGAGCCTTTGCAATTGCGTAGAGATATTGCGTCACTCAGCGTCTTTTACCGTTTATACCATGGCGAGTGCTCTGAAGAACTCTTTGACCTCATCCCTCCTTCTCCCTTCCTCCATAGGAGTACGCGTGCTGCTCTGCGGAGTCACCAATTTACAGTCTCTAACATTCCATCTCGCACAAAGAAATTTGGTGACTCGTTTCTTTGCCGCACTTCCAAAAGATGGAATAGTCTACCAGCACACGTATTCCCTCCTACCTATGACATAGGGTCCTTCAAACGAGGCGTGAAGAAGCACTTTGTGGGCCGGCAGAGTGAGGATGACTGATGCTACGTCTCTTACGCTGCACCAGTTGTCCTCGCGCCTGGACCTCATTTCCACTTAACATCAGGTGGAGTGGGGTCATTTGCCGGGCTTAGTATAAAAAAAAAAAAAAGTGTTCGATGGCTGTGTTGCGAGGAAAAACCGAACTGGTGTTACTCTAAGGCAAAGTTATCCGGAGTGGTACAGTAGGGACATAATTTACCATATAAAAATTAAAGCTCGTCTTCACAAACAATATAAAATTACTGGGGCAAGACTAGATTATGAGGCATTTGCACAGTGCAGATCAAAGATCAAAAGTATGATTGCCATTGCACTTAAGAGGGTTTACGCCATTCGGTTTTCCATACAAACTTCCAAGTCGAAATTTTTAAAAACCAATGAGCTAATTTTGATGGAACTTTGCATGCTGAAGTAAAACACAGGGATCTAAATTGTTTGTTGAAAACATTTAAAAAAAATGTTTATTTATCTGAGTTATTGCGATTTTTAAATTTCTATAGTTGACTTTAAATCGCAATAACTCAGCAAGAAAAACGTTTTTTAAAAATGTTTTCAACAAACTATTTAGGTCTCTGTGTTTTAGTTCAGCATGCAAAGTTTCATCAAAATTGTCTCATTGGTTTTTAAAAATTTCGACTTGGAAGCTTGTATGGAAAACCGAATGGCGTAAACCCTCTTAAGCATTATCAGGACCGGGTACAAAGTCAATTGCACAGTGATCCCAAATCTTTTTGGAACTTTGTGAATTCGAAAAGAGGTAGTAGAAGTCCACATCGAATTTTAAAGGACGGGGTGATTTTAAACGGTCAACAATGTGCCAAGGAGTTTTCTAAATATTTTAGCTCAGTTTACAGTACAAAGCGGGCGGAATTGAACGTGCGTGCTGCAATGGCGCATGCGGGCGGCGAAAATGGGGCGGCTCGGGTTCACCTGGAACATCTAACACTTGTGGACGTGCAGCGGGCGCTTCAACAGCTTAAGCCGAAAAGGTCAGTTGGACCGGATGGCATCCCGCCTTATATCTTTAGGGACTGTCGTTCGGTATTAGCTGAACCGTTGCTGTACATCTACAACCAATGTCTGAAATCTGCAGTATTTCCGGAAAGGTGGAAAACTACTCTAGTAGTGCCAGTACCGAAGGGAAGGTTGGGAATGAAGGTAGAAGGGTATAGACCTGTTGCTGTACTCTCAACACCTGCAAAGGTCTTTGAATCTGTAATTCATTCAAGCCTACTCATGCAGGTGAGCGCGCAACTTTCTAACGCACAGCACGGTTTTCGCCCTGGGAGGAGTACCACTAGTAATCTCCTTAGTTACATGGCGGACATTGTACCTGTGGTGGACGGGGTGGGCAAACCGATGCCGCATACTTCGACTATAAAAAAGCATTCGACCTGGTCGATAATGACGTGCTGCTGAACAAGTTGGCGGCAATAGGTTGCACTCCTCATTTGCTTAATTTTTTGCAAGTTACATGAGAAACAGACTACAGTACGTTGAATATGCAGGAGAAAGATCTCGACCATACTTTACTCGTACTGGCGTAAGTCAGGGGAGTAATCTCGGGCCCTTACAGTTTATTTTACTTGTAAATGATTTGCCTAGGGTGGTACAGGATGCAAAATGTTTATTGTTCGCTGATGACCTGAAGCTGTCCCCAGCCATTAAAAACCAAAGTGACTGTCAAAGGCTACAACGAGACATAGACAGAGTGGTAACCTGGAGCAAAGAAAACTTGTTACAGTTTAACACTCAGAAGTGTGTCACTATAACCTTCACTCGAGCACACACGCCAGTACTTCATGACTACAACATCGACGGGACCGCGATTGTGAGAGTGTCAGAGGTCAAGGATCTAGGAGTCAAACTAACCCAAAACCTAACATTTCGTGATCACATAGTCACTTGCTGTAAAAAGGCTTACAGAAATCTAGGATTTGTGCTCCGCATGGTTAATAGTTTCACTAACATAATGCCTATTATTAGTTTATATAACGCATTGGTTAGGAGTAATTTGAAGTGCAACGCAACGATTTGGGCTCCTTATGAAAAAAAATATGTGAAAATGGTGGAACAAATTCAGAACAAATTTGTAAGATATTTGTATTTGAGACTGTACGGGGTGTACCCATTTTACCCCCTAATGTATCCATTTGTGCTAGGGATGGTTGGGTATAATGAATTAAGAGTTAGGAGAAATCTCGCTATGGTCGCATATATCTTCAAAATTATTAGAGGTAAAATTCAGAATGAGGATATATTGTGTAGGGTGGCGCTGTGTGTGCCCGACGGGTACGTGCGGCGCCGCCGCCGGCCGCCGCTGCTGGCGTTGCCGCGCGGCCGCACCAACGCGGCTGAACGAGGCGCCGCTGACGCGCGCGCTCCGCATTCTCAACCTAATAGCTGAGGAGGTTAATCTTTTTAGCTTGTGCTCTGGCCGAATTCACGAGGGTTGCCTTGTTTGTGATTTGTTATGAAAGTTAATGTCTGTATTATTGTGTGAAATGTTTTATTGTTGTGTTATTGTATATTTTAAAACAATTTGTAATAATAAGTAATATTAATGGTATCGTAACTAAATAAGTTGTTAATAATAATAATAATCAGGTTGTAAGTAGCTGCACTATCGCATTGGGTAACAATAAAAAGAAAACCTGTAATGATAGTTGTAAGTAATTATAAATAAATAAATAAATAATAAGGTTATACCAAAAAATCACACTTTATTATTTTATGAATTTAGATCGGTATTTTACACACCTTTAGTACCGTTTACCTGCCAAAGCCATGGTAACCCAAACTTCATAATAAAGATAAAGATAAAGAAACATTTAATTGACCAGAAGCACAATGACAACAAAAAATGTAGAAAAGAGAATAATAAGAAATATAAGAATTAAATAAAAAGCGACAATAAATATAAAAGTTCATAAGTGCCATGTGGTCAATTAGGTCCCAACCTCAGCATGTGCTGCAACGACGTGCAAGCCGCTGCAGCGCTGGTATTCTGGTGGGACCTAAGCGAGACAAGACAATAACAAAGAAAGAAAAAATAGGTATAAGTTATAATAATAACAAACAAAATGACAAACAACATTTGTAACTAACATACACACAGAAGAAATAACACTACCAACAATATAACGATAACTATGAAAAAAAAAAAAAGCAGATTCATAAAATTTAATAGAAAGGGTTCCCGAATGCCGTATACAGTTTAAAATGTAATTTTTTTAAATGTAAATCATCAGCCGAACGACACCACCAGCAAAAAAAAAAAAAAAGTGTGAAATCTCAGTAAAGTCCCACATATTTATTGAAACTCAAAGGGGTATAGGGGGAATATCATTTAGCACTAAACGTTCACACTATATCACTCATTAATATCCAGATACTTTTGCTTAACCGACGTAACACTTAATTTTACGACAAAGAAATAAATTAAAAACAAAAATAAAGTTAAAAAAAAAAGATTTTTGCGGATATTATTGGTGAAAGAAACGAAAGTAGGAACATTTAACTATTGTAACACAAGTGAGATCATGTGCAAGAATCAGCCTCAGCGATGCCGGTCCGCGCCGTCCCCGAGAGTGCATGACGTGAATAAACTGGAGGTAAGTTTCTTTGTTTGTTGCGTTGTGTTATTCGTTTAATAGTTGTTCGTTAAGTAAGTATTTTTTAAGACTTTGTCTAAAGGTGTAATATAATAATGGTCCATCGTTCTACCTGTGTACCTGCACGCGCTGACAAACTTTCAGCTTTTATAAAATAACGAAGGTCTGGGGTTCACGGGCTCTTGCTCTATTCGTATGTACCCACTATAATAAACTTAAATTCATCACAAAGCATGCAAGTGATCCCCTTGCCTGATCCATTTAAATAAAACAATGCAATTATCTACGTAGTGCTGTTTATTTGTTACAGAAAATGTAATTTTAAAATATTATGCACAACAATAAGTTCACAACACAATTTCCTTTGCATCAACATTGAGCAATACTTAACGTAGTTGTCACTATTGATATTTATTGTCCGTAAGTAATGCAGACCCCCCCATAATCTATAGTGCAGTCAGCATCAAGTTTCTTTAACCTCTCCTAACTATGTGAGAAACCAGGCACAATATAAATTCAATTGTAGGTAACTTTTTTTTGGACGATTTGAATACATTTATTTATAAGTTGACTTGAATAAAGAATTTATGACTATGACCATAGACAAATAAGATAAAACTATGACCAAGGCTATGACTAACCGATTTCGGATTTCTCACAGAGACAGACAACCTAAATAAATAGTCATAGACAAGTATAGGTAATTCGTTACTTTACTTTTGCGTAGCTTCTGATTCGCTAAAATATAGTAGGTACCTACCTAAGTAGGTATTATTTAAAAAACTGATTTCAATGATTAACTAAAGTGATATAATAACCAAACATTCGTGAAAAACCAAACTATTTTTTTAAGATATTAGCACAGAATACTTAATAGTACAAGTAAGTACAGAAGATTTCTTCCGCAAAGTCATTTAAATAAATAGCGACTCTTGCTAAGACACAATAAAGTGCAATTCAGGTCGCGCACCGCTCCTTTACCTACAGCTAAATTCACCTAGAAGTTGCGTCTCTTTCTATCGCGCAGCTTTTATCTCTTCTATCGACTTTAGGCTTGTCTTCTTTTAAATAATAATTAATCTGTATACCTAATTTATCACAAGTTATTGTGTTTATAATGTGTACTTAAATGTGGACAAATTACGTTTCAAATAAACCTAGGCTAGGTAGGTATGTAAGTAGTCTTCTTTTAAATAATAATTAATCTGCATACCTAATTTATCACAAGTTATTGTGTTTATAATGTGTACTTAAATGTGGACAAATTACGTTTCAAATAAACCTAGGCTAGGTAGGTATGTAAGTACAGTCAACGCCACATCAGACACCTCTACATGTTGACTTTGAGGCCGACTTTATGACGCCGCGGGCCGTACCGTTGCCGTTAAAAGAGCTGTTTTCGTAGGTGTAGCTCAACTGTTTCACTTACCGAGCTGTCGTGCGTAGGTAGTTAGTAGGTAGGTATGTAATCGTAGTCTCGTAGATTTTTTTTTTAAATTTCTCAGTGTGTCTGTTTCGTAAGTAGGTAAGGAAATACCTACCAAATTATTATTTCAATAAGTAAATAGGTAGTTGGATGAAGATTGTTTAGCAAATAAGACAAATAGGACCTACCTAATACTACCTACCTACCGTATTTGCATTATTTGTCCGAACACGGCAATGTGTAGACGGCCTATTTGAATATATTTGCTTTATTTGCACGAATAAGGCAAACAACGCAAATAGCGAATATGCGTTTCCGTCCACTTGTCGGTTTTTGATCACACATCAAAGGAATCAAATACGGCAAATATTTGCGTCGGCCGTCCACACTTGGTTCTGATTTTTGGAATTATACCAAATGCATCCTAGTGTTTGGGACCCCAAAAATGCCTCTCATAAAAACAAAAACCGAACACGTTGCATTAATCGATATTCAAAATAACTTAAGAGAACCCTGCACAATAAAAAAAACAGGTGTTGGCTAGCCGCATTCAGATAAATATAATAAGCTGCTGCCACTGACACGTCCATCACTGTTGCATTCAATTTGTTTGTGAACAAGCAAATATGGTGAATATTTGCGTTGTTTGCCCGTATAGGCCATGTGTGGATGGCTTGTTTGACGCCAAGCGATGTGCCAGATTATTTGGGCAAACACAACGATATCGCCACACGAACACGATACGCCAAGTGAAGTGCCGCCATAAGAATAATCGGACTAGTAAATACTAACAGGTAGGTATATACCTACCTATAAGTAGACAAGCATTCTTCTTACCTTTCGATGTCGTTTGGAAGTGTGAAAAACGTGAGGTTCGGATCCTTTTTATTGTTATTAAGGCAGCCCATTGCGATGCAATATGCCTTCATTTTGGTTAAATAAATAATAATAAATATCATAAATATGCGAACGAACGACGCGACAATACGCGAACGCGCGCGTGAGTGAATCGACTTAAGTGAGAAATCGAACTAATGTTGCTAACGTCCGACCGGGCGGCACGTGGCAGCCCTCTGAAATTGTTCTGGACGAACGGACCCGCGCCGGCTACTTGTAGCTTCATACCTAAAGCGTGGAGGTCGCCTGGCCTGAAATTAGTTTTTTTTTTAGTTTTTCACGAATTTTTAGCCATGTTTTTACTTCGGCAAATTGACGCCGACTGACATATATAAGGTGACTGCTAGAAACCGCAAGAAACTTCAAGGGGTGGTCAGGTCAAGTGTTTTAAACATGACAAAAATAACAAAAAAGGAATTCATGTTTTTTTCATTTTTAATTAAATAATTCATTTTGTTAATTTTAATTGGATAGTCTTTGAATATCTAATTTATTTTAAAGCAATAACATAAGAAAAATAAAATAAAAACTATGAAAAATAACGATTATTGACCGTCTGTTGACCCGTTCACGTCAGCTGACACGACACGAATTCCTTTTTTGTCATTTTTGACATGTATAAAACACTTGACCTGACCAGCCCTTGAAGTTTCTTGCGGTTTCTAGCAGTCACCTTACATATAAATATTATATACTTGATAGTTTGAATCCTATTGCAAAGACAATAAAGATGATAAACCTAAGCATTAATCTAAACAATGTCCATCATAGATAAATTCCATACATTTGAAGATGGTCCCGCAACGTTATTTAATTTTAAATCATCTTAAGGCATTGTTCACACCAAACGGATTGTCCAACGCGGACTGTCAGCCCCAGTGTGAACGTGGACTCGGTCTGCAGTATGCGTTCACACCACGGAGCAAAAACAAAGAGGAGGTGTTGTTACAACTTTTTTCATATAATAATAGTGTCTCAGCTGCGCGGGTTGCGGGGGGAGTCCAAATAGGAGAAAACCATCTAGTGGCCAGTAGCCAAAGCAAGTACCTACCTAATTTACGAGATTAGCAGAGTTGTCATAAAAGTTCTGCTATATTTCCCTAGATGTCGTGTATGTCGTAATTTTATTTGATGAAGTATAAATTTAATTTAAATATTACTAACGAGTGGAAAGATATGTTTATTCCGTTTAATTTCGTTTTATCCGTGTAACTACTACACGATACAACACAGCACTTCATGCTAACAAAAAGTTCGAGTCGAGAATTTTTTATAATTCTTTAAAAGACTGAATAAGCCACGAACAACCTATTCGCCAGCCAACGAGAGTTGTACTGACGAAAGCGACACCTGGTCGTAAGTAGTTCAACTACGGTGTGACGTCAGGACTACATTGATAGTTGCTGGACTACATTGATTGCAACACCTCCTCTTTGTTTTTGCTCCGTGGTTCACACCAAGCCGACAATACGCTATAGCGTACAATTCGCTACTTTCGGTGTCGAACATCGCGAGTTACACGTCTGTACTCATTGAAGTTTCGAAAGAATTGTGCCCGCGGCGCGCGCGCAGCAATCTCGACGTGCTATGCGAACACGCTGTTACGTTCGTCTACGTAGCAAATCCGCGTCCGCCGTGCATGACGCGTAGTTCAAAAATCAGCCACCGAGAGTCAGCGACTATGCACTACGTAATAGCGTATAGTCCGTTCGGTGAGAGAAGTTAAATATATATGGAAAAACGATAAACTGCGTAACGCGCGCTCACAGTCCGCGGCGGACAATCCGTTTGGTGTGAACAATGCCTAAGAGTGCTGTCATTGATGATCGTGTCTCGTCTCGACTCGAACCGTACCTAAAAACGTTTGCTAAAATGATCGCCAAAATATTGGTACCTACCTGCCGACAAGTTTATATTTATTCGTAGCCCGAAATAATTACAAAACAGCGAATGCTAAGGTTTATCATTGCTTCGAGGCTCCGTCACAATTTTTACTAACTATAGATATTTTAATATCACATTCATTGGTTTTTCCTAGAAAACGTAAATGATATGTGTGGTAATGTAAAAATTACTAGTAGGTAATAGCTAAAAATGACGATGCATTGCAAGAATGTATACTTTCACGTAAATTAAACTCATATCATGTACATTTCCAGTTCCAGTCCTAACTTAACATATAGGCAGTAGATAATCCAAGTCTTTGCAGAGCATAAGTGGATATAAAAACATGCTAATTATTTTATTACTTTGCATTTTCGCATTTTGTCTATTATGTTTAACACACAATATCTAATGTAAAGAAAAAATACAGTGTTTTTTAACAATAAAAGTCTTGTAAGTAAATAATTGATCTATCATCACGAGCTAGTGAATATGTTACTATCTAAGATTGTTCAAGCTTAATTATTAAGTACTTACCTACAACCTAAAGGATATAATCCTTAAAAATTGTCATGTTTTATCTTTACATTATTGTATTAGTACTAATTCTAAGTGTGGTCAAACTGGCAGGTACTTTAAACTTTCAAATTGTATAAGCGAAATTGAATTTGTGATATGAGTTTGTGATCACCGTTATAAATGTGACAATGAGATATGCTACTACAAGTCAACCATGATATGAGTGAACAAAGGATGAAGGACAATCGCTACTTCAGTGTACTTCAATGTGTTTAAGCCGTCTGTATTAATTTTGTTTTTGGCATAATTCTGCAACTTCTTCCTCTTCTCCCTGAAAATGAAAAATAATTAAAGTTGATAAAAAGACAGGGGATTTACAATTTTAACCCTTTTTAAGAGCTTTAGCTGTCATAATGCCAGACACAAAAGAAAATCAATTATTAGTAATAGTAACCTCTAGGATTCTTTGTGACAGACAAGGGGATAAAGCAGTGGGATGTGTATTCCCACCACATTTTGAACTTTGTATGATTGAGATAAAATCAAAAAGAAATAAAAAATTTCAACATGCTGTAAGTACCTGTTAAAGGGTAAAATATCTACGACTTGATTCCTATTTTAAAGTGTGTAAAATCTTGCCTCATATCATATCCCGTGATGGTCTCGCCATGGATTTTTTAAAACCTTATTTCACACAAACCATGTCCTAACAATTACAAACGCAACAAAAAAAATTTGCCAAATAAGTAAAGCTGTTCTGAAGTAATGCATGTACAAACATTTTGGCAATTGTTTTTTTATATAGAAAGAAGATAGATACCGTACGGCCCAAGTGTACTACAAAATACGAGCATATACAGCTACTACTTGAAATTGCCGATACTATTACCACCTGTTATTATGATACTTTTTTTTTGTTTACCACACTAATATTATAAAGGCGAAAGTTTGTGAGTGTGTATATACGTGACCCCTGGGTGGTGCTAAATGAGTGACACTGACTGAGTAGTAGAGCCACGCTGCGTGGCAGCACGCATTGGGCTGGCTCGCCCGGCGTAATACCACCCTCTCACGAATATTCGGCGTGAAACAATGGATGGCACTTAGTCTGCGGGCATGAGATTGGCGACGGCCGAGCGATGGCGACTATGGCGACTCGACGGCGGAGCGGGGCGACGAGGCGTGATATCTCGCGTGGGCACGAAACTTGTCGCTCCATGTCGCTGTAGAAGTAGTGTTGTGAGCAACATGTCACGTCATCATAACACAAGTTTACGTTAAAGAGAAAAATTGGAGCTAAGTCTATTAATGAGAACGGAGTTATTATTACCTAGGTGTTCATCCAATAAATGAAGGAAGAAGTACTGTGGGCGAATTTTCTACCCTCTTTACCAGCTAAGGTGCGATCCAACAAAATTTTACAACTATACCAGGATGAGTTTACACACATTTGATTACATTTTAGAGAAAATAGAACTTATTTACAATCTTTTTGTTTTTATGGTGAACATTTTCTGTCCCATAGAGCAGGTTTTGACAAAATACACGAGATACCTAAATTCTTCAATATCAATTTCAATTTCCATTCGGTAGAAGGTTACTTTAATATTTTTCAACACAACACTACTGTAATCGCGAGCGACCTAATCAAACTAGTTTGTTCATTTGTTCTCGTCGCTTCCGCGCCGCCGCCGTCGCTCCCGAGTCGCCCGATCATCGCTCGATCGCATCGCACATTTGGCACCCCCTCCTACGCTTCGCGTGGACTTTTCAGGGGAATCCACTCTAACTTGAGCATCGCCCATTACCACCTCGAGACGGAGAAGCCGGCCTTGCTCTTCCTCACTGAGACGCAGATATCCCTCCCTCCTGACATCTCCTATTTGCGCTACCCGGGATACAATTTGGAACATGCATTTTGTTGATGCAAGAGGCACCAACATGCGACGTAGTTAGGGAATAAGGCGGGAACGGGGCTTACCGGGGGTCCGCGCTGTAGGCTGATCACGAGCTGAAGGTGGGCAACGCGCCAGGGCGTGCGGGCGTTGAGGCGGGCTTTCGTTGAGGGCGGCAACACACACACACTTCACTAGGGCACTGGTGTTCGTTAGGCGTTAGGGGCGAGCTGATAGCACTAGCTCTATCACTGCACACATATGGTCACGTCGGGGGCTGAGTTCAAGGGCGCGTGACGCGTGGTTTCGCCTTGAGATCTCAAAGGGCACTGTTTTGGCGCGGGCGCCGTCAGGCGACGCGCCGCGCGTCTCCCGCGGGGTAGGATGGGGGGCTGGGGGGGGGAAGGAACGGAAGTAACAGGAGACTACAGCCTCGATTCGTGCTGTTGAGTTAATGTCGAGTGGGTGTGTACATGATGAGCTGAGAGGAATGCACGTGTGTGATTGTATGAGCAAAATGGCCAACGCGCAAGGGCGTGCCCTGGGCATGTTACCATGCAGGCACTGAAAGCGTGCACTGCGCATAGTAACAAATAGGCACGAAAAGGGCGTACACTGGGCATGTTACCATGTAGGCACGGGATCGTGCACTGAGCATAGTAACAAATAGGCACAAAAAGGGCGTACACTGGGCATGTTACCATGTAGGCACGGGATCGTGCACTGAGCATAGTAACAAATAGGCACAAAAAAGGGCGTGCGCGCTGTGGCGCAACGCGCAACGGCGCAATAACAGCGACCGCAATAAAAGCAAAAAAATAAAAAGCAGACTGCATGTGTGTGTGTGTGTGTGTGCGTGTATGTGTTGCAGACTGATGTGTGGTGCACGTGTTTGTACGGGCTTATTGTGTTGTGCAAAGGCGTGGGCTGATGTCATGCACCGTATAGGTGCGGGCTGACTACATGTGTTGTTTGTGTACTACTAACAACTAATTAATTTTTATTAGGGCACGAGATATAACTAGTAAAGTTACTGGAACAAATGAATTTAGGAAATGATGGCACAAAAGGAAAATAAAAAGATGACCATCTTATGGGCTGAAATAGTTATTAAAGTTAGGGGGCTGATTATGATTTTACTGCTGCGACCCATGCGGCTGTTTTGCGTGCGCAGACGCATGAAGCGGGCTGTCGATCGGTCTCTGCCTCGGGGTGTCCCGTAGGTGGGGCGGTAGCCACCGCACCGCCGACTGTGGCTGGCTCTGCTGCGTCGTGTCGTCCGGTCGGTGAAGGGACGTGTGATGGTTGGAGCTCCCACAGTCCTTGCATGCCTTCACGGACTTGCATTCGTCCGGGTAATGTGGCCCGAGGCAATGGGGGCAGCGCTCGCGCGACAGCACAAAGTCCCACCGGCCCTGTGTCGGCTGGGCATTGTAGCGGGCGCATGTGATCAGTTTGTGCCCCCTTTCCCTGCAGTAGGGACAGTAGGGCGTATTTGGGCTGGGCCCGGCTTGCGCGTGCATTGTGTGAGCGTATGTGTTATGTGTATGTCTATATGCTATATGCGTGGCACGAGTCGAGGCGAAAATATTAAATGTGGCGGGTAGGGTGATAATAAGTGGACTGTTGCTGGGATGTATCCGGCTCGTAAAAGGATCATAAATGTTGATGCAAGACGCACCAACATGCGACGTAGTTAGGGAATAAGGCGGGAACGGGGCTTACGCGGGCGCGTGCGCGTAACGCGTGGTTTCGCCTTGAGATCTCAAAGGGCACTGTTTTGGCGCGGGCGCCGTCAGGCGACGCGCCGCGCATCTCCCGCGGCGGTCCGCTAGCTTTTCATTGGCCGTCGAAGGGGCGGCAGCGATTGGTCGTTGCGGTTGTGGAGTAAACACATTTGTTTCTCGAGCCGGTGTTTGTGTCTACGTCGAGGAGGATTTGTGCGTCAGTCGCCTTGCCAATCTTTAAGATAAGGACTTCTCCATCGTATGGCTATACGTCGACTGCGGACGCCATCCTCGCGTCTACGCGTGCCTGTATAGGTCCCACAGCGGTAACAACGGAACTGACCAACTCATCGAGAGCGTCCAAACGGCGACAGACTCCCTTCTCCAACGGATCCCCTCTGCCGAGATTGTGGTATTGGGAGACTTTAATGCCCACCACGTCGAATGGCTTGGTTCACGCACAACTGACCACGCGGGTAGAGCCGTTCATGACTTCGTTTTGGCCTACAGTTTGTCCCAATTAGTAACCGAGCCTACGCGGGTTCCAGATGTGGAGGGACATGCACCTTCCTTATTGAACCTTCTGCTTACCTCGCACCCAGACGGCTATCAAGTTGCTGTTGATGCACCACTAGGCTCATCAGACGAAGTTTCTTTGCGTCCCACCCATGGTGGCAGGTTTGCTTCTCGCTGGATGATCCTGATGTCGCCGCCGACTCTGTCGTGGATGTGATACTGCAGGGAATGGAACTTTTCATTCCAAACTCTGTGGTTCCCATTGGCAGCAAGGTCCCAACCATGGTTTGGTCGCTGTTGCAAAATGGCGTCTCGCCAAAAGCGGTAGATTAACCAAACCTGGGCTAATGCGGTGTTATCTAAGGATCCAAATACTAGCGTGCTCAGAAAGAGGTACAACTTTGCCGCCAGGTACTTTAAGAGGGACATTGACAAGGTGAAGTCATCATTCAAAGGTAGAATTGGCGAGAGGCTAGTGCGTCTTCCCTGGGGTACGCGCGCGTTCTGGTATCTTGCTAAAGATATCTTAGGGATTTTCTGTCAGCCATCCGTACCACCATTGCATAGGACCGATGACTGCCTAGCCCATACTGCATAGGAAAAAGCCGATCTCTTGGGCACTCTTTTCGCATCAAACTCGACCCTGGACGATGGGGAAAACTCTCCACCAATTAAACCTTCCTACAAAAGACAGTTCGTAAGGCTCTTTTTTCCCTTGATATCCATAAGTCGAGTGGGCCTGATGCAGTTCCTCCCATTGTGCTTCAGCGTGTGCTCTTGAGTTGGCGCCGGTTCTAACGCGCCTTTTCCGGCTCTCTTACACTACTGGCACTGTCCCGAGTTCTTGGAAGACAGCCCTTGTCCACCCGATTCCCAAAAAAGGCGATCGCTTAGATCCGTCCAACTACAGGCCAATAGCAATCACCTCTTTGCTCTCCAAAGTAATGGAGTCCATTATAAACCGCCAGCTCTTGGGGTACCTAGAAGAGAATCAGCTACTAAGTGATTGCCAGTAGTATGGTTTTCGTCGCGGTCGTTCGGCTGGTGATCTTTTAATGTACCTTACTCACCGATGGGCGGAGGCGGTCGAGAGTAAAGGGGAAGCACTGGCAGTTAGTTTGGACGTAGCGAAAGCCTTTGACAGGGTATGGCCTGTGCCGGCAGGGTATGGAAGTTAAGAGAGAAGAGTGGCTCTTCTCTCTAAACTTCCATCATATGGGCTTCCTGAAATTGTGTTCGTGGGTCGCCAGCTTTCTTCCTGGTCGTAGCATCAAAGTCGTAGTCAACGGTTCGTGCTCTGACATGAAGCCCGTGAATGCTGGAGTCCCGCAGGGGTGTGTGTTATCTCCTACTCTGTTTCTTCTGTATATCAAAGACATGTTTCATAACGACAGCATTCATTGCTATGCGGAAGATAGTACTGGGGATACGCTCTACACCGGACGAGCTAATATTCTCGGGAAAGCGTCATTGAGAGCCGGAATTAAACTTGTGACTAACACCGAGAACATGTTAAGAGAGTTTACGCATTTCGGTTTCCCATTCATACTTCCAAGTCGAAAGTTTTAAAAACCAATAAGCTAATTTTGATGAAACTTTGCATGCTAAAATAAAACACAGGGATCTAAATAGTTTGTTGAAAACATTTTTAAAAAACGTTTATTTCGCTGAGTTATTGTGATTTATAGTCCACTATAGAAAGTTTAAAATCGCAATAACTCATTTAAGTTAAATAAACGTTTTTTTTAAGTTTTCAACAAACTATTTAGATCCCTGTGTTTTACTTTAGCATGCAAAGTTTCATCAAAATTGGCTTATTGGTTTTTAAAACTTTCGACTTGGAAGTTTGTATGGAAATCCGAAATGCGTAAGCCCTCTTAAGAAGTGTTTCGTGTCTCGAATTGGGGCCGACGTAACCTTGTCCACTTTAACCCTTCCAAAACACAAGTTTTCGTATTTACCGCGGAAAAACATTCCTTCATCGTACCTCTGAACTTTGAGGGAGCTCTCCTTGATACCAACCCGACTATTGGAATCCTTGGCGTCGATATTTCGAGTGACGTTCAGTTTCGGGGTCATTTGGAAAGTAAAGCTAAATTGGCTTCGAAAAAACTAGGTGTGCTTAATAGAGCGGGTCAGTATTTCACGCCGGCACACCGCTTACAACTGTACAAAGCACAGGTCAGGCCGCATATGGAATACTGCTCCCATCTTTGGGCTGGAGCACCCCAGTATCAACCCTTTCCATTTGACCACATTCAACGCAGAAGTGCTCGAATTGTCGACGGCGTGGCTATTTCAGGTCGGCTCAATCCACTGGCTTTTCGGAGAGATGTTGCGTCTCTGTATATTGTACCGCATTTATCATGGGGAGTGTTCTGAGGAATTGTTCGGCTTGATCCCTGCCGCTGATTTCCTTCACCACACTACACGCAATCGACTGTCATTCCACCCACATCACCTTGATGGATGTCTACGACTGTGCGTTTTTCACGAATTTCTTGCCTCGAACTACAGTGTTGTGAAACCAGCTCTCGGCGGCGGTATTTCCGGACCGTTACGACTTAAGGATCTTCAAGAAACGAGCCTATTCCTTTCCTAAAGGCCGGCAACGCGTCTGCGATTCCTCTGGATTTGCGGTGCACATGGGCGGTGGTGATTACTCTCCATCAGGTGACCCGCCTGCTCGTTTGCCTCCTGCTTCTATAAAAAAAAATGACGAAGCCAAAGTGCTCTGAAGATGTGATTCACATTATAGAAATTACTTACGCCTTCTGCTGAGTTTTGTGCGTAACCATGTGATAGCGACTAGTCTCTGGTTCAAATCTGCATAGTTTCAGCTCTTCTATTTCAAGCCGAGCGTAGAGGTCTTCATCTTCACCGCTCCAACCATAATACTCATTGCTCATTCCATTTATTAATTTATATTGCTGAGAATTTATTGCTATAACACCACCAAAAAGGCTTAGGTATGGTAGGACAAACCTGAAAAGTTTACAACGTAGATTGTAGAATAAAATTATAAACTTGACTAAACCACCACATCATGCTGTGAATGTTTTAAATAGCAGAATCAAGGCCCTGATTTAAGGTGTGGTGGGGACAAGTTACTAAGTAGGGACATTGTATAGTTCGTAAAATAGGTAAACCTTCTTCCTGCCCTGGTCTCATTTTGTTTGGTGTCGGCGCAAAATGTTTTTCCTTCCATTCTCCTCTATCTCCCATCACCTGAGCTGGCACACCTTTTTCCAATCATATCATCCCTTACACAATCCATCCATTTTTTTTGGTCTCTGTTTTGCATTTACTAACTTTCAACTCTCAGCAACTAACACAATGTCGTCGGCGAACAGCATTCACCATGGAGCTTCTCCCCGTATGTCCGACGTGAGCGTGTCCGTTCATTATCAGAGGTATGGGCTAAGAGCCGATCCTTGGTGCAAGCCTACAGCCACGTTGAAGCTGCTAGCGATGAGTGATGTGGAGCGGACTTGGGTATAACATGACTGTACATCGCTCGGATCAACTCTAACCACGCCAGCATATCAACTTATCCATATCTGTCAAACTCTTATCAATCAAAGTCAAAGTCAAATTATTTATTCAATGTAAACCTTTACAGGCACTTATTGACGTCAATAATAATAATAATAAAAAAACAGTTAACTAACTTATAGTTAAGACTTAACAACTAATCTAACGAGCTATAGTCTGTGCCAGACAAATGCGCATCGCTAACCCCGAGTACCACTGCACGCCGAAACAGAATCGCGTCGAACCGAAATATAAGCCGTGGTCATAGAATTGTGTAAACATACGTATCCTGGTACGAGAAAAAATAGCGGGCAAGTGTCTCTTTCTAGCGACACAAATGGCTAATATTTATAGGTAATTTATCGTTTTTTTGGGATGAAAGGTGAAAAATGATAAATCATAATGAATTGTTAACTTAAGTTATTACTTTATGGAATAAAATTAATTAATTAATTTCCAATTATCGTATTAATATTGTGGTAAGTAATAGAAATTGGAGAGTTTTTGAAGTAAAATAAAGTAACGGCTGAAATGAGTTTTGGAAAACATTACCTAACCAATAAGGTTGACATTTTTAATCATTCAAATATCTTTTTTTTTTCAAACTTAAGCATAAAAAAACGTCAAAAATTAATAAGCATAAATTTGTGTGTTTTAAAATTGTTTCGTTTTTCGTCTTGGTACAAGCACAGAATAACTAATATTACTACCGTACAGAAGGTTCACCCTCCAACGACCCCTACGCGAAACCGAAACCCATCGCGTGGTCCGAGCGTTCATATTCCGATAAGTACAGCTGACTCGATATCGATTTGACGTCCGTCAGGAGCGCAGGGTTTACGCGCGCGCGCAGGGATTACGAGTTAAGGCTAGATAGATCGCGCTTTGAGTTTTTTCAAACCATCTGAGACATAGAAAATAATGGTTCAAATTCTGGAAAAAAAAGTATGTATTAGTTAAGGATCCAATCTAATCAAAGTCTCATTCAGTTACAAGATCCAATGAACTTCACTCGATAGAAAAAAAACCCCCCAAAGTTACCCCTTTTTGTAATGTTTTTTCAATATTATGACTAAACTACTGATACTTTACATTTAATTTTTGTACTCAACGAAAGACAAATAATTTGCAGATAAATTAGCAGAGAATCCTATAAAGTCTATACATATAGGCAATAAAACCTATAAAACGCGCCGCTTCGCTGTTATACCCATCCCGTACCGTCGTACCATCGAGAGAGCGAGAGAGAAGCCGCGAGAGAGAAATACCTGGCCTTAAGCGACGACGCGTGACGTGGAGCGTGCGAGCCGAGCGGCAACCTTTACTGCCATACGCCTAGGTGGCCTTCCTGGGAGGCACGCCGGCCGAACGTACCTAAACTGCGGCACCCCACTGGTACAAGTGGGGTAAATGACCCTTCATGCACATCTAGCTGGCACAGACCATAATCTACTCTACCTACCTAACCAATCTACCACCAGTTCGGATTTTAGGAGAGCCTTCGACCGAGAAGAAGCTGGCAAGAAACTCAGGAGGCCTTACTTTTTTCTCCCTCTAAGTAACAATGTTACTTTACAGTGTCATAGATCGAATTAAATAAATAAATTATAGTTAGCCTAATTGCTAAAACATAAAGTTTTAAATTGATTGCAAACATACATACATATAATCATGACTATAATCCTCGAAGGGAAGGGCAAAGAGGACTGCCAAAGCAGTACTCTGCTATCGTTCACTTTTCACCAAATAGCAACTGTACATGTTACTGCACTGCACTTATGGTGACCCCTTCGCCGCTCTACGTTATTGGATGCATGTGCAATCTTTAGTCCGTTAGTCGCCTTTTACGACACCCAAGGGAAGAAAAGGGGTGGTAGTATTGTATGGGCGCTACGCGACGCGGCAACTTTTCGGCGACACAATTGCAGAGATTTTACATTTGGTGGTAGGTTGATCTACTAGCGTCTGTGCATACATACTTTCCAGACACACCTTTTTCCTTAGGGGATCACAAAACCTCACGGGGTACTGATCATATGCCTTTTTGAGGTCACCGAAAAATTATGTGCAAGTTCTTGTGTGTATATTGATATTTTTCGATAAGCTATAGTGTGTATATCGGCATCAGCCCAGCCAAGCGTAAAACCAAATTGGTTTTTTGATCTCTCTCTCATATCTCACTCAACGTTTAATAACTTTCTGGCAAGCTTTCATAGTAATTAGCTTTAAAATAGGTAAACAACTTATTAAAATAATTTGTGTACTTACATAATTTCAATATATCAAAACTGCCTTGCCATGTATGTAAAATGAATCCAACAAAATAAGGTAAAAACAGTGATAATGCCAATAAGATGTGCTAAATGAATGTCTATCATTTTTGACACTGTCCCCTGTATGATAAACAAACAAGTGTGTAAAAACACACTAAAACAATACTTTTATAAATTATATAAAGCATTAGCGGCCACATGCATTAAAATTAGAATATCCCTAATCTTATTTAACTATGATTGTACGGCCGTATACTTAATTTGTGATTGTACTCTCATGAGTTGATAGAAACATGTGTATCAGAATATTATGACTTCTTATAATAATTTTTCAATAAATTTTTAGTTTAAGTTTAGTCTCATTTAGAACAAGTAAGCAAGTGGCCTATAATGAGTTTATGATTTAGTTATAAATCATTTAACTTAAAATGGATGATAAAATAAAAAAAAATATTATAAATTTGTTGCATGCCAGTGTTAGCAATATGTTTTGATAATATTAAAAACTTTTTTTATTTACCTGTACTTATTGATACTAGAAGACAAATGCCTTGGACATTTAGTGCATGCATACAAGTTAGCTGGTCTCAATGGTAACAAGTCAACATCATGCAGGACAAGGCAAGGGTATCCTGCTTTGAGAGCTGCCGATGCACCAATATTCAATAGTTTTGCTCTATTGAATGGTCTTGAATCCACTTGTTCTATAACATATATGCGATAGTGGATATTCTGGCGACGTAGAAACATATGCATGTAAACTAGAAAGCTTCTCAGTTGTTCTGCTCTGTCTCTGGAAAAGGAATGGAACTGTTTAGAGTAATGTAACTTATTGTTTCATGTTCTGTGGCATGCTGTGTACACTATGGATTTATGTCTAGTCTATTCTATAAAAAATAAACAGGAAAAGTCATCTATTAAATATTTATTTTGTAAAATGTGTCAGTATGGAAAAATAGTTTTTCATATTGTTATGTTCGATTAGACCTTAGAAAAAAAAATTGTTTAATTAATATGTTTACAAACCGATAGGGTACGATTATCGCAGAGCTGTATCTAGGCTTACACTCTGAAGGGTAAAACTCTCCACCTTCTCTTATTTTGTGACCCTCAATTAAGTCACCATCCATCCAACTTATAGGAATTGTAGTGTCGTCATGTAACAAATCATTGTAATCGCAGTCCATTATTGCGGTGCTAGTTAAATTTTGTGCAATTTGGTCGTACAAGTTATCCAAAATATTTTCTTTATCAATGTACTCGTATGTTCGTCGTGCATTCATATTAGGATGAAGAAATATAATAATGGCAACAACGATTAGGCAAAAGTACAGTATTTTCTTTTTGTTTGCATACCGCATTTTTATAAAATACAAATCTAGAATTTATTGCAAAATAAAATAAATTTGGTCGTGCTCCTTTTCGTTTCGTTCTTCCCGTTTTTAAAAAATCGTTGCAATATTGTAACAAGTTAACAATGCTTGCATAGCAATTTCTTTAGCTAATTAACTATACGTACAATAATAAAACACTAAATACAAATAATTTTGGAAATTTCGAATTTGTTTTCGTTGTCATTCATCATGAAGTAAGTAGGTACGTACATCAATCAGTGTTGCCAGACGACCGACTCGCGTTCACCCCAAATCTTTCCCGAAATCCCCCCAAAATTCAGGATTTGAAAAAAAAAACCCCCATAATGGCAAAATATTTATCTCACAGACGTAATTTATCTATACCTAATTATAATATTATAAAGCTGAAGACTTCGTTTGTTTGTTTGCTTAAACGCGCTAATCTCATGAACTACTGGTCTAATTTGAAAAATTCTTTCAGTGTTAGATAGCCCATTTATCGAGGAAGGCTTTATAGGCTACATAATCATCACGCTAAGACCATAGGAGCGGAGCACCAATGAAAAATGTTTAAAAATCGGGGTTTTATTTTTGACAACCTCCTTGGTCGAGTGATTTGTACACCGGTTTTCATGATGTCGTCATATCTAAGGTCCCGGGTTCGATCCCCGGTCGGGTAGAAATTAAATAATTTCTAAATTGTCTCGGGTCTGAGTGTTTTCTATGTATAATAAAATAAGTATGTATTTAAGTATTTTAAGTATGTTTATCCGTTGTCTAGTAACCATTTAACGAGTTTCTTCGAAGCTTCTCTTGGGCTAGATAATTGGTGTGAGTGTACGAAAGTTTTATTTTTATTTTTTTTTATTTTATTTTTTTCTTTTGAGAGCTTCCGCTGCGTAAACGGTTTAAGTTTCGAAAAATCATGTAGGTACCTAACACAGATTTTTTCCTCTTTAAAAGTTCTAAAAAAAGTCTGCGACAGCATATTATGGTCTACCTATCTTTGAAGGTTAGCTAATTGGTCGGTAGCCACATCGCTACTTTCCTAGAAGCCTGTAATGTAGCCGATACAGAGGAGTATAAAGATAAATAGGTACTTAATACAACACATCTAAATAGGTAAATTTGACTATTCGACGTATGTGATTCATATGGTCACTGTTAATGTGACTTTTATCATGTTATTGCATGTATTTTAATCATAAAAATCCCCCAATTCCCTCCAAACCAACTTTTTTCTCTCCAAATATCCCCCCAAAAATATTTTCCCTCCAATTGTCCCCCCATAACTATTAAATACCCCCAATTTTGGGGGGATTTCCCCCAATCTGGCATCACTAACACCAATGACCACTTTCATGATTTCCTTTCCCCACGCCACAACTGAGATTTCCCCTTCTCAAGAATTTTTTCCCCTCAAAACTTATTCTGTTACTAGATTGTTATCTAAAAAAAAAAATTGTCGATGCCAGGCGTGGTGGCTTATACTAATAAGGGGGGTTACGCGGTCAGCGAAAATTTTGATATTGCGCGGAGCGGGGTCCGCGTCCGCGGTAATTCGTAAGCGCCATTCACATTTTTATCAAAATGTAAATAAAAACGTTTACTTTTTAACATTCCAAATCAGTCAAGAAAAAGAAAAGGTTTCTAAATACCTGTGTATTTGTGATTTTATACGAATTATTATTGTAAAACACGGTCGTAATGTGCATTTATAAGAAAGGTGACCCGGCGTTTTATGCTTTAATTGAATACTTTTTTATTTTTTAATCTGTAATTCAATATCGGCATTGTTTTCATTTCCCTTTTTCAAAAGCAAAAGAATTGTGGTTTATGCAGTCACGTTAGACATTTTTATAGTAACATGTCTGTTTTTGAAGACTCAGTGTTTCCATATTAACAAATATTAATAAATAAATAAATCTTATCTTCGATTCGATAAAAATAAGACAAAAAGTTTAGGTAACAAATAATATTAGCTTTAATTTTTTAACACTGAAAAAAGACGACAACCTCAGGCGGGAATCGAACCACGCACCTTCCGCATTCCGGGCGGCTGCCTTAACGACTTGGCTACCGATGTCTGGCTTTCAACCGTCGAAATTTGTCAGTGCTTGATGCTTATGTTTTTAGTCAATTCCGCCTGAGGTTGTCATCTTTTTTCAGTGTTTAAAATTTTACTTAAGTATATTTAAGCGTTAATAAAACGCTAAAATATAAAACATTAATCTATAAACGCAGCTTCATCTTAACCGAATGTTTAAATATTTTTTTAAATATTTCTTTCGGATCTCAGAGGTGAAAACTTCTGAGATTTGATAAAGCAATGTTGACTAAAAACATATGCATCAAGCACTGACAAATTTCGACGGTTGAAAGCCAGACCTCGGTGGCCAATTGGTTAAGGCAGCCGCCCGGAATGCGAAAGGTGCGTGGTTCGATTCCCGCATGAGGTTGTCGTCTTTTTTCAGTGTTTAAAATTTTACTTAAGTATATTTAAGCGTTAATAAAACGCTAAAATATAAAACATTAATATAAGCTTTACTTTATGACCAAATTTTATTGTATACAACTTAAGTATTTTTTCTATGGAAAGTGCCGGTTCTCCTTTTAGAGGTAACTTCAGCATTTTTTTCTATCGACCTAATGTTTCCAATCGCGTTTTGGCTTCGTTCATCCCCTCACACATACGCTTTGTAATACACATTGAAAGTTTCGGTGCGAGTTATCTATATTGAATAACAGCTAACAGAAAACAGCCAATTTTTCCAATTTTTCCATTTTCACCACCTAAGGCCCCATAAAATATACTGCATGATTGTGTTACGTTCCGTAACATGCAGTATTTATAATTATCATTTTTCGCGGCAGTTAAAATAAAAAAATACTAATGATTTTGGTCAAAAGGTACGTCAGCTGTTCCCCGTTACACATGACACATTTGAGGCTAAAAAGGTACGTCAAATGTGTATAAAATTAAAAAAATATACAACTTAAGCATAAAACGCCGGGTCTTCTTTCCGCAAACATGATTTCCCATCGATTTTCCCTATTCATCTCTTTCCCCTTTTTCTTCCCCCTCTGGACCCTAATTTCCTCTCAAAAGGGGAATTTCCCCTCTTTGTGAAAGCACTGGATGCATTGAGACCTTAGAATAAATGATTCCTTTTTCTGAGATTGAGACTAGATGAATCAAAGAGTAAAATAAAGATGAATGCTCAGAAAATGGAATTTAGGGATGAATGTCATTGACTGACATTGATTTTTTTTATATTTGTTTCGTGAAGGAACAGGCTAAGGTCAGAGACCATACTGCCTAGTCATTAGTTTTTTTATTTCTTTTTTTCCCTAGATGATTATGTAATTATTATGATATGAATGATATTCCCCAAAACCCCTTGAGTCCTCAGTAAAGATGTGGGACTTTACTGAGATTTCACGCGGACTTCTTGAGAAAATTTGAAAAGTGATGTTGCACTATTTTGTTTCAATTGCCAACACTCATGCACGTTCACGAACACTTTTAAATATTCCACCATTATTTCACATTAATATAAAACTGTTAATACATAAAACACAAATTAAACTAAAACAAAACTGCACACATGACGCTTCACTCTTCCGCCAAGAAGTCCTGACTAGAGGTGGTTAATACATAGGCGCGCTATGCGCTATGAATATCGCGATCGCGCGTGGCAACCTGCAGCGGCGCTGGCAGTCGTCGCGTGCGCGCATGCTACGTTTGTTCTCGCAGCACGCGCGCGATCTGTTCTAGCTGCACGTTAGATATGTTTTGCGCGCGAACTATTTATTCTCTCTCGCAGGTGTGTGAGGTAATATTAGTGTATGAAAATATTAGACCTTTACAAAGAATAGGAATGCTTTTCAGTATTTTTATTTTTTAGATGGTGTTTTCTTAAATCAAGTTGAGTCAATAAAGGACCTAGGGGTAATTTTTGACAGTGAACTCTCCTTTCGACTCCACATAGACAATATGGTCAACAAAGCCAACCGGGCCCTAGGTTTCATAATTCGAGTCTCTAAGCCATTCAAAAGAATAGAGTCACTAATATTACTCTATGGTGCTCTTGTGCGATCGGTGCTGGAGTATTGTTCTCCCGTATATATCCTTTTTATCTAGTACACATTAACCGGGTTGAATCTGTACAGAAACGTTTTGTGAGGTTTCTTTGCAATAAACTAGGCCTAAGACGTTTATTACCCGCCTATGAAGACAGATTGGAAAAATTCGCAATAAAATCTTTACAACATAGAAGACAAGTTAGTGGTCTGTTGCTTTTACATAAAATTGCCAATGGCTTTTTTGGTGAAGATCTTTTGAACTGCCTTAAGTTTAAAGTGAATAGTCGCTCCGGACGTAACCCACGTATCTTTAGCATACCATCAGCAAATAATAATGTTTCTCAGAATAATCCGTTATATAGAATGTGTCATGCATATCACTATCTCAGCTCCGATTTTGACCTATTCCATCAAAATTTTCAACAGTTTAAAAACTTAGTCTTTAACTTATAAATCTTGAAAAGTGTTTTTATTGAAATGTAAAGTACTTATGTGTAATTTTTTCATTTCAGTTTGTATAACGTAATATTTTTTTTTATCGTTGTAGTGTAATATTGTTTGTTCTCTTTTTTTGAATCTATTTTTAGTACCTACTTTTAAATGTTGTGCATAATTTTTTTAGATTAATTGACTAGCCTAGACATAGTATGTAAAATCCTTTTATAATGCAAAACAACCGTCAATTAGTTGTTATTATGCCTGTACCAATAAAATAAAAATAAAAATAAATTAGGTTATAAGAGCTAGAAAAATATGTTTGCTTTATCCTGTATAATATGTCCCCAAAATCAAAGTCAATCCGAAAATGGGCAATAAGCCAAGTCGTGTTAGTTATTAGAAAAATATGAAAAAAAATCTGGTCCAATCGAGCTGCCAGAGAAATTAAATACCCAGGCTTATTTGGACTTCTTACAGAATCAATTACCAGATTTATTGGAAGAAGTGCCGCTGACCATTTACGGCAGCATGTGGTCTCAACAAGATGGCTGCCTAGCGCATTATTATCCCACAGTACGAGTTTCTCAATCGAGAATACCCCGATAGGTTGATTGGGCGGAATGGTACAGTTCCGTGGCCTGCCCGTTCACCTGACTTAAACCCCTTAGATTTCTTTTACTGGGGTACGACCATTGAGATCTATAACTATAGAGAGAGCATAAGTTTGCTATCTCTTTCTGCCTTAATCCATTACTACTTTGGTCCGTTTCGGCACATCATGTTTACCCTAAGTAAAACAAAGACAAAACATAGGATGAAAGGACCGTGTCGGTGAAACTGTGCAACGTTTTACATGGAGCCAGCGACACTGGCGTTTTGAACATGACAAAGATGACAAAAAAGGAATTCGTGTTTTTTTTCATTTTTAATTAAATAATTCTTTATGTGAATTTTAATTGGATAGTCTTTGTATTTATTTGAGTATCTAATTTATTTTAAAGCAATAACATAAGAAAACTAAATGGAAAACAATTATTTACAACGCGCGGGCAACGGCCGGCCGGTCGACCGTCTGTTGACCCGTTCGCGTCAGCTGGGCGATAAGTACCTACGTTAATCTGCAATGATACCATTTTTGTCATGTTTAAGACGCTTGACCTGATCGGCCCTTGAAGTTTCTTGCGGTTTCTGGCAGTCACCTTATATAATATAAACTTTGTTTGCTTTTCTTTTCTTAAAATATTCGGCCACTTTAAAAATGACTAACTTGATTATCTCGTGATAATGCACGACCCATTTTGGATATTTTATCTCATGTGCGTCTGACACACTAGTTGCTGCCGTGAGCGATGACGGCAGAATAACTAAATGGAGCAACTGTTTCGCCCCCCCCCCGCCTCGCCGCTCGCGTGCCCGGGGCGCGGTGCGGCGGTGGCGGTCAGACTATAATACATACTTTTTTTTTCAGAATTTTAAACCATTATTTTCAATGTCTTAGATGGTTTGAAAAACTCAAAGCGCTACCTATCTAGCCTTAACTCGTAAACCCTACGCGCGCGCGTAAACCCTGCGCTCATGACGGACGTCAAATCGATATCGAGTCGGCTTTGCTTAACGGAATATGAACGCTCGGGTCACGCGATGGGTTTCGGTTTCGCGTGGGGGTCGTTGGAGGGTGAACCTTCTGTACGGAAGTAATATTAGTTATTCTGTGCTTGTACCAAGACGAAAAACGAAACAATTTTAAAACACACAAATTTATGCTTATTAATTTTTGACGTTTTCTATGCTTAAGTTTTTATAAAAAAAGATATTTGAATGATTAAAAATGTCAACCTTATTGGTTAGTTACTAATGTTTTCCAAAACTTATTTCAACCGTTACTTTATTTTACTTTAAAAACTCAGTTATTTCCAATTTCTATTACTTACCACAATATCAATACGATAATGGGCGATTTTCCGAGATCAAAAAAAAAAGAAATTGGTTCGTAAATGACTTCATAGATGGCGCTTAGCATAGATTAGTATGGCGCATGGTAAAAGGCGGGTTCATGAAGAGCACGTGTATGGCTGCGTAATATTTATTCTATTCCAAAATAGACATAGGTTCTGGATGTCCTGAATATAAATAGGTAAGGACTTACTATTTTTTTTATCTTTTGGTTGACAAGTAAAAGTGTAGAATTTATTACAGCCCTTAGGTAGGTACGGCTGGTGGCCGGCTTTTATAAAACGACATCTATCGGGTGTTTTTGAACTAATTTTTACTTTTTAATTTGGGCTGTCAGAAAATCGCCCATTGGAAATCACATTTAATTTTATTCCTTAAAGTAATACCTTAACTTAACAATTCATTGTGATTTATCATTCTTCACCTTTCATCCTAAAAAAAAAACGATAAATTACCTATAAATATTAGCCGTTTGTGTCGCTAGGGGAGAGACACTTGCCCGCTATTTTTGTCTCGTACCAGGATACGTTTGTTTACACAATTCTATGACCACGGCTTAAATTTCGGTTCGACGCGATTCTGTTTCGGCGTGCAGTGGTACTGGGGGTAGCGATGCGCATTTTGTCTGGCACAGACTATAGCTCGTTAGATTAGTTGTTAAGTCTTAACTATAAGTTAGTTAACTGTTTTTTTTATTATTATTATTATTATTGACGTCAATAAGTGCCTGTAAAGGTTTACATTGAATAAATAATTTGACTTTGACTTTGACTTGGCCCCAAACAAATCGCTGTCATTATTTTACCTACCAAATAATTATTTGTGTTTTTTAGTTGAATAAGTAAATATTTTAGGTGTACATATTATTCCGTTGGGCTTAATTGAACAACGAGTTGTTCAGTCAAACATTGCAGTAATAGAAGTGTAAAGTGCCTGGAATATACCTCCAGTTTATTCACGTCATGCACTCTCGGGGACGGCGCTGACCGGCATCGCTGAGGCTGATTCTTGCACATGATCTCACTTGTGTTACAATAGTTAAATGTTTCTTCTTTCGTTTCTTTCACCAATAATATCCGCAAAAATCAATTTATTTTTTTTAAACTTTATTTTTGTTTTTAATTTATTTTTTTGTCGTAAAATTAAGTGTTACGACGGTTAGGCTTAAAGTATCTGGATATTAATGAGTGATATAGTGTGAACGTTTAGTGCTAAATGATATTCCCCCTATACCCCTTTGAGTTTCAATAAATATGTGGGACTTTACTGAGATTTCACACTTTTTTTTTTGCTGGTGGTGTCGTTCGGCTGATGATTTACATTTAAAAAAATACATTTTAAACTGTATACGGCATCCGGGAACCCCTTCTATTAAATTTTATGAATCTGCTTTTATTATTATTATTTTCATAGTTATCGTTATATTGTTGGTAGTGTTATTTCTTCTGTGTAACATACACACAAATATTGTTTGTCATTTTGTTAGTTATTATTATAACTTATACCTATTTTTTCTTTCTTTGTTATTGTCTTGTCTCGCTTAGGTCCCACCAGAATACCAGCGCTGCAGCGGCTTGCACGTCGTTGCAGCACATGCTGAGGTTGGGACCTAATTGACCACATGGCACTTATGAACTATTACATTTGTTGTCGCTTTATATTTAATTCTTTTATTTCTTATTATTCTGTTTTCTACATTTTTTGTTGTCATTGTGCTTCTGGTCAATTAAATGTTTCTTTATATTTATCTTTATCTAATATCGTTTCTTACGTAAGTTTTGTAATCTGGTTTCGTGATGATTATTAGCAATTTACCATGCAATATTTGATTTGTTTCTATTCAAAATGCTAACTAATGTTTCTAAATCTCTAATTCTAGTCTTAAATATGTGTGCTTTTGGTTTAATACGGAAATTTCATAAAATTATTTCAACATAACCTGTAATTAGTATTGTCAGGTACTTGGCAAAGTTTACCCCAAAAATACTTAGGTTTTAGTATGGAACGAATAGCATAAAATAAATTATCTAATTAAATTATACCCACCTATACTTTTTACCTTTCCTATCTATTCAGCGTTAGACTGAGCGTGGTAGAAAATAATAAATTTAGTTTTAAGGTTTTAGGGGCCTCACGAGAATCAAGCCAGCCTAGTGTAAATTATCGTTTATTTTCTATTTATTTTAGATTTCCAAAGAACGAAACACTCAAAAAATGATAATGGAGACCTAAAAATAAAGAAAAATGGAATCTTAGCGAAATCGCAGCCACTTATCAAAACTTGATAACACGAACACTATTGAGGACTTGAATATAGAAGTAAGTATCACAAATCATAAAGTGTGTCGCTTCTGAGATTTTGGTGTCAAAACTTGCATTTTTTTATTATTTCATATATTTTTCCCTTAACATCAAAATTTTTGTTTGGATTTAACAGTGACCGCGATTTCGCAAAATTCTCCTTTATTTTAGTATGAATTTTCGGTATTCCACAAAGTTAAGTTGAAGTATTTATGTTACAGGTTGTTTAATCGTGCAGTAGTTGCAGTACTGATGAAACATTAGAACCAAAGCAGCAATGCATCTTTTTCACTTAAATATTCTTGGCTTTGTCAGATTGATCCTTATTTAAAAACAGCGATTAAAAGTTAAACTTACGTTGAAATTGATGTTAGAAAGAAAAAATTTAGGCCACGGATTGTTTCATAAATAAGAGTTAGGTATTATAATTTGGCTTCACGTGTTATTTTATTTTATATTGTATAAAATTTCTCAAAGATTGATTGATATTTCATCCACAATACATTGTTGTTGATTTTATGTTTTCGTTTCTTTTATCCTAACCATTTTACATCCGACACAAAAATGAGAGGTGTTATGTCGAGAGGTCGAGACGTGGTATTTTTTACCCATATTTAGGGAGTGACAACTGTGAGCTGGCAACATTTTAGTACCGCACACATAGGCGCCTTTTTTGTGCATGTGTGAAAATTTTGCACATCGAAGTCTCAGCATTATTGTTCTGAGATTACCTCTATAGTATCTATCTCAATAGGTACGATAAAGGAAAAAGTGTACTCTTAACCTATTCAAGATTTAGATGAGCTGCGCCAAAGAATTGCCGAAGTCGTTGAATACATCAACTCGAGAAGATACGCCCGTCTTATAACGCGATCATTTTTAAAGAGATGTAGAGCGTGCATTGCAGCTGAAGGCAAACAGTTCGAACATTTGTTATAAAACCTTGTATCATTTTTAATAAAAATCAAGTTTAATAAAAATCGTAACTAAAGGAATCTAATCTAACAACTGAATTTTATTTTTTTTCTCAAGTAAAAAGTAGCAATTAGTAAGTGTCATACCATTTTAGAATCCAGACTAAACGTGTCATCTTTTAATGTTACTTGCCAAAACAATGTAGTACATTTTTTTAAAGAAAAGTTGATTAAAGTTTTTTAATGTAATTATTTTGAATTAATGTTGGACACAAATCTAATATTTTATTTGAAACTGAAGCAGTTATGTTTTAACTTTTTACTGTCATTTACAGATGGGCTATTTATGTTACATCACAGAAAAAAAACTGACGAAAAGTTAATATTTGTAGCCACAGGACTTGAAAGATCATCACAGAGTGTCAATTTTTAGGATTTATTTTTAAATCCTTATAATTTGAGAAGTGCAAGACCAAGATTTTTTCCATATTGTTCTAATAACTAATACGACTTGGCCTATTGCCCATTTTCGGCTTGACTTTGATTTCTGGGACATTCTGTATAAGACTAAATGCGACGCACTCAAAAATAATATTTTTGTATTGCACGCAGTCGTTCCAACGAACGATATTTAAGGTAACGTGCTACTAGATCTAGCGTGCTGCATGATAATCGCGCCTGTCGAGAGCCCACACGCTTCCTAATTCATAGCGCGCTAATAATAGAGCGTATTTTTAAGCGCGCTAGAAATTTATAGTTTATAGTCTGTAGCGTGCTATTGTTTTATAGCCGTTTTGTACAACTCTAGTCCTATTGTTCTGAGGTATCATCTCAGAACAATAACTAACTGCTTTATTTATTGTTCTGAGGGTATCATCGGTATCACCCATGTATCATCTCTTAGTATCTTCATATTTTAGTTGTTTTTTTCCGGCAGTTTAGATAAGGACGGCAAACATTAATAATAATGATGAGCTGAGGAGATGCGGCGATTGATGCCTGTGAATATTAATGATTAATGGAGAATGAGTGATGACATGACCCATTAATGTTTTTAAATTATAATAAAGATGTTGATTTTTACTGTGACCAGAATTTTAATATAGGTACTTACCTAAATAGAAAAGTCACATCCCCGGTAGATCATTTAAACGCATCTATACAAATCAATACAAAGCACCCTTCGATTGGCAAACGCCATGTCGCATTTGTCGGACATGTGCATTTTGTCCCGCTCCGGGATGACATTTTTAGGCACTCACGTGCATTTGTCCCGCTCCGGGACGATGATGTAGTGCGTCGGTTTTGGCTGAATAAATGTAAACAAAACAGGTTCTGCACTCTTTTAACTCACACGAACGTTAGATCATAAAACAGAGACAGACTATGGGTTAACAGAAAATGGCAACGTGAGACAGTTGCTTATAAAAGTGTCTCGCTCTCGACGCGCTCGACTCGCGTTGTTTACGTCCGCCTAGTGTGTAAAAAAATATATGGGCATCACAGACAATGGGCATGTATCTTTTTGTTACTTTATGTTTTAGAATAACATATTAGTTTTGTATTTAATAGTAAGGTATTAACTAAAAATACTATAATTTTATAATTAAAAGAGTTTTTGAACCGAAATTCGGCATGAATCTTACGGCCATATTTGAACTACGATGCTGTTTTAATCACAGACATATAATGTCTGTGGTTTTAATTATTATTTTTTTTAATTTAATTTCCTTAAAAATTTAATTTTTATTACAATAATGCAACCTTATGTTATAGGTTTCATATAAAAAATCAGTAAAATTACAGTTTTTTTAAATCTAAGGGGTAAGGCAATTAAATAATGCACATAACCCACTATTTTCAAAATGGCGTCCTACTTTTAATATTTAACCAAAATGTCCCGGAGCGGGACATCTGCCACTCGAAGGGTGTCCCGACTTACAGCGTAGATAAGTAGGTGGACCTTTATTGGAACTTTTCCTTCATCGCTGTACACTTTTCTCAAATGACGGTACTTTTAAATTTATTTTACACTAGCATACTTTTTAATATTTTTTAATTAGTAGGTATGTACTTAACTTTTATAAATTGTTATTGTCATATTAGAGTTTTTATCTCCTATTTCGAGTCTACATAAAATAAACGCTAGTAGGATAATCATTGGCCGATACATAATTTAAAACAATAAAGAAAAATAAATGACAAAATGACATTGAAACAGGATGAAGGGATTGTCGCCATCAACGCTATTGAGGATACAGCGGCTTTTGTGGATTCCTCCATAGAAGTTATACGGAGATGCTCGACCGCGGAAAATATTGAGACATCTTGGGAGCGCAGTTGCTATGCTTCCTTTCGTGAGCAAAGTAAGGATAGTACAAACAAGACGCCCCCTTTTGTGAGCATTATGATTACTGACGCTGGAAGTCCCGAGAACAAAAGTACTAGCTCGACTCAAACGGAGCCCGCTGCACCGATTAACTGTAGTATTGGCGACGTTAGTCTCTCCTTTACCAATGACTTCAACAGTCAAGCATCGACATCCAACGAGAACTCTGAACATTACTTACGGAGTAAACGGCATAGACTTATGTCGAGTGGTGACAAAAGGGAACTTCGACCCTGGAAAAAGACGAAATGTACCGAGTCCAGTACATCGAGCTCGTCTGATTTGACAGAACCCAAAGCCACAGTTGGTAGCTCTTCAAGTCCGTTGACTAGTGCCTCAGAAATGTCTTTTAAATCTATAAACAGTAACCATTCATTTAAAATCCGTAAAAGGCGAATAAAATCTGATTCGAATCTATTCAGAGACGCACTACAGAGATCGAGTAAATCTATAAATTTGAGTAAAGTCAATTGTACAGGGGACGATACGCCAGGTGAATAAGCTTAATTTCTTAAATGAGTGATTGGTCTCGCTGCGCTCGACTAGATACCTCCTTCGTACTTGTAAAATGCGGCAACAAATACTACGCCGAAATCGGCGTACCCGAATGCCAGTCACACTGATAGCGGTGTATAAAGTGTACGTACCGATTTTTTTAATTAATATTTGGGCATAATTCAAAGTAAAATGCCAGTTTGCGTAATAAAAACTGTGTAAAAATAATACTACAAAAAATAAGAAGGACAGCATTCTTGCAAATTGTCATAGATGACTTGCCGCATTTACGGAGCTGTGGTTTTTAGATAGGGCGGGATCTAGTCGAGCGCAGCGAGACCAATCATTAATTTAAGCTTAATTTATTATAATCTTATTATTATTGTGTACGCGCAATGAGTGTACCTATGTATGTATGTATGTATTGTATTACGCTATATACGCTACGTATTGTATTGTAATTTAAGGTGGTTCTGTGATCAAGAAAAGCTAATTTTCTTTACTTTGTTTGTATATGTCTTCACTTTCTTTATCAGCTGTAATAGGTCAAGGATCATAAGACCGCCGGCGGTCGCGAAACAATTAATTTTCAATTGTGTCTGGTTTTATGGTGCTCAAGGGGTTAAAATCACTGCCGATGCCGCCGGCCGGGCTCAAACACACAGCCTTCCGACATGAACTAGGCTATTATCCAATAATAGGTATTTGTTGGAGGGTTTAACAGCTTCGAAAGTCCTGTAGCACAGCGGACTCCAAAATATCATATCATTGCAACCTTTGAAATCTGGCATGATAACATGAACTGGCAGCTGGATGGCAAGTCTGATAGTTAAGCAAAGGCCACGGAATTCTTTATCTTCTGTGCTTTGCACTAGCACTATCATTTGAGTCAGTAGGTAAATAGTAAGGTACCACTTCGAGGCGGCACATAATGACCTTTCGTGAAACGTTAACGTAAAATACGTCTTCCTCTGTGATCGAGTGGCTAAGCTACCGGTCTTAGACCCAGAGGTCCCGGGTTCAAATCCCAGCTGGGAGTAAATCTTTATGTACTGGGTTAGGTTGGTGGTAGGGTTTGTTAAAGCCGCCTGGCTAGCTACCACCATCTTATCTAAGTATAGCACCATAACAATGTTAATAGGTAGCATTGTAGTAACTAGTTACATATAAATATTATCTACTTAATTATAGTGTTAACTTAATCAAGCATTCAGTTGTTTATATTAACACCATTTTTAAGTTATAAGGCAGAAAAATACCCATATAATGTGACCTGTGTTATCTTGGTTCAGTAGGTACAACTTTTCATTGGATGCGTAAACATTTACGCAGTAGATTTTAACAGTAGGGCACTTTTTAATTTGCTTTTGTCGACTTAAGATCTACTTAGATAATTTATTTATTTATTTATTTAGAGGTTGCTAACAATTAAATTTTTATTGTGTTTGGTATTACTACAGTTAAATATAAATAACTAGCGGCCGCTCGCGGTTTCACCCGCGTGGATCCCGTTACCGTGGGAATATCGGGATAAAAAGTATTCTATGTGTTAATCCAGGTTATGAACTATCTGTATGCCGAATTTCATCCAAATCCATTCAGTAGTTTTTACGTGAAAGAGTAACAAACATCCATACATACTTACAAACTTTCACGTTTATAATATTAGTAGGATAGGATTGCAAGGTCACCAAATACACAAGACGTTTGAACTATAATACATATAATCACGACTATTCCTCCGAAGGGTTAGGCAGAGACTAGGCTATGAGGACCGCAAAGGCAGTCCTCTACCATAGTAGCAGAGCAGCACAGAAATAGATTTCTGTGCATAGCAGCTTTCGGTGTTTGGCGACGAGGAGCGCTGCATCCGCTGCTTACCACCAGGCAGGACGCAGGATGTAGTCACTATGATGAATCACATAAAAAAATAGTCCCCTTTTCACCAAAAAGCGACCTGTCAGCGTCAGCGACAGGTGGTGAGCCCATCGCCGCTCTATGCTGTTGAATGTATGTGCAGTCTTTAGTCCGTTAGTCGCCTTTTACGACACCCAAGGGAAGAGAGGAGGTGGTAGTATTCTTTCACCGCAACGCGACGACACCATGCGTTTAAACTTGCTCACGGTTTTAAGAGGATACCGCGCGATCGCAAAAACTAACATAAGTCTCATAATGAACTTCAAAGCAAAATCAATCATATTAATATTTAAAATTGGAACAATTCTGCTTTGAAGTTTCAGACCTAGTAATTTGATTAGAGCAATGTTTTTATTCTGCGCAATGTACAAATCCCTCACGTCACGCGCTTGTGTTAAAAATTAAAATTTACTTTTTTAAGATGGGGGCGACCTGCGGAATATCAATACAAATATTTTCATGTAAGAATTATTGTTTCATGCGTAAAATTGAGAAAGTTGTCAAAGAAAAATGTTTATAGGAGTCATTAGATTTATGTATTGTTTGTTTTTGTTTAAACAATTTGTTTCAAATTTCAACAAGGCCACTAGCTTGTGCAATAATCAGGCTAACTTACGTAAGTTCTTTTAATGTATTTAACTAATTCAGCGCATAGTACATGTGACTTAAAAATACGTAAATCACAATTTCGTGCAGGATCCCCTTAATATCTAAAGTACTGTAGTAGGTAGGTACTGAAATTACTTAACCTACTGGTTATTTTTGCACCATCGCTCTCGAGTTCTCTACCGACAGACGTTGTGATTTGAATGCGTTGGTGACATCACTCTAATTCTAGTTTCAAAGATCGTCCGGCTTAGTGCTTATTAAAAGGCAACAAGAAATGTGGTTTTATATTTAACATTTGAACAGAAATGGGTGCTCCGAAAGATAGTCGCGTTACGCTAGAAATGGAGATAGAATGTGCTCTAGATGGTGTACTTTTGAGTGATGTGGAGTGGTTTATGTTATCAGGTGGAACAGCAAGAAAGGAAAGGGGCCACCGCAGGAGCAGAGCCAAAGCTTGGCGGTTTGTTGATCTTTGTACATGGATCGGAAGAAAGGTAAACTTTTTTTTATATAGTACCCCTTATTTATTTAGAAGCTTTGAAAAGGTAAAAAGTCTTGTAAAAAAGTATACTTTACTTACCTACTTTCCAAAAAAATGCATATTATTATAATTTCGAGTAGGAATCCTAACCCTGTGGCTACCTTATATTGTAAAGGCGAGAGTGTTTGTTTTTTTGGTGTGTGTTTTGGTCTTTCTTTCATTACAAAACTGGTCTGTGACTAACAGCTTTTATTCTGGAGTGCGATAGGCACTTTTTATCCGGGTCAAGGACAAAGCTTTCAGGGGCACGCGATAATAACTTTTGTGTGAAACTTGAAGTCGCGGGCGGAAGCTAGCTAGGCTGTATAGAGCTAACTCTATACACATACAGGACCTTCCTTGGTTAGACGTACTTATAGTATACTTTTTGGCACACACGTTTATAAATATAAGTACCGGGCATAGACAAATTGTACCGTTTAACCTGTCTCAAATAGGTAACTAGGTATCTATCTACCTACTACTGCTTTTAGTACGAACTTTAGATAACCGAAATC
This sequence comes from Scoparia ambigualis, assembly GCA_963921215.1. Lineage (NCBI taxonomy): Eukaryota > Metazoa > Arthropoda > Insecta > Lepidoptera > Crambidae > Scoparia > Scoparia ambigualis. The sequence continues at coordinate 13,674,616 of OY992518.1, forward strand.
GTTTTGCCTTTCAGAATTTTTGATAATCAAAAACGAAATACTTGAGTACTGTTAGGTACTTATTTAATTTTTTAAATGTAGGTAAGTAGGTATTGTTTATCAACTTCTAGATGTTTTTCAGCGTTTGGCCAAAACTATCATACTTATTGACCCTGAATACAAGAAAAAAAAACCTAATTTCTTACTTACCTACTTTACAGTTTGTAAGCAACTAGAGAAAGTAAGTAGGTATTTAAAAGGGTCATCGTTAGCGTTTTAGAACAATATAAATTCGAAAAGAAAAGTTTCGAAACTATGATATTTTAACGTTTATACTGAACTAGCTTTTGCCCGGGCTTTGCACGTGTTAATTTTTCGCGGAAAAAAAAAGGGTGTGTAAACCATCCCTATCCCTAGGCCCCCATCTATCTTTAAACCAACAAAATAAGAAAACGCAAGAAACAAACAATAGGTAGGTACCTACCTACCTACCTAACAATTTCGTGTTTTACGTATCATCATAGACAATTTTATATCGTCCTTGGAGTTGGAGTCCTTCTTGGTATCAGATAATATTATTCAGTGGCATAGACAAATTAGGTAGGTATCAGCACAGAATAATATTGTATCAGGCAGTGAATCCAAAACTTTTTAGACGATTGTAAAAATATTTTTTTGTCTCACCCAGACTTCTTGCTATCACAAGCGAAGCGAATTATAATAACTAATTCACCTTTATTCTTAGTAAATGTGACGAATTTTTTGTTCGAACAGGGTTATCAATCTATCACAGGCCTATACTCTGATATGATTCGGGAACCGCTAAGTCGCAAAGACAATGAAAAGGACGACGAGATCGCAGAGCTCAGGAAGTACCTTGAGGAGGTGGATACGAAACAGGCGCGGCTGACACAGGAGAACCAGATCTTGCATGACCAGATGAGGAGCATGTTAAGCAAGATGGAGGAACTAGAGGGTAGGCTTAGGTAAAAAGGCCTTACATAAAAAAAATTAATTGTGTGATAACTACCTAGTCATTGCATGCGACAACATTTTGTGGTAACCATGTTACGAACTTACTAGTGTGTGGTTAATTATCATCAATATATTTAGTTTTTACCTGCTAACCTGCTAGTATAATTTGCTCAACGACTCCAGTACAGGGTTTTAAGGTATAATTAATTGAACGGAGATAGTCTTTGGCTCGCCGGTTTTGGCGTCTCGTCAACTGTGAAGTCCCGGGTTCTATTCCTTGTCGGGTCAATTTAGCTGTTTTGCTAAATTGATTTCGGTCTGGGTGTTTTCAATGTTTATCCGTTATGCAGTTAACCATTTAAACAAGTTTGAAAAGAAGCTTAATTTGCGCCAGATACCTTATTGCTGTGGGCGCGTAGAAAGTTATTATTATTGTTTATTCTTTGATAAATTTAAATAAAAATCGTCTGAGGCATAGCATAACTTAATTTTGATTCAGTTACTGCTAGTTAGCTGTGTTAACGTTTCACATATTTGCAGACGACACGAATGCCAGCTAAAGCCATCGCCTCCGTCGGGTCCTCCTCCTCCACCACCACCGCCACCACCCCCTCCCCCTCCCCCGCCCCCACCGATGCCTCCACCTCCTGCACAAGGGGGGAAGCCTCTCACCCGCTCCCATACTATTCCTCGCTGCGGATCAGCGCCACCTAGGATTGCTGGACCAAGACCCGCCATCACCCCACAAGACATTGCGAATGTAAAACTTCGGAAGACGAAGGTATGTGAAAAATATTAATTACGTAGTTTGTGTTGATAATGTAGTATTTGTTTATCATACACAACTGAACATTTAATAAAATGTGTTGTAGTAAAATGTCATTTACGTATACTTAATATACTTAGGGTGGATTCGACCAAACTGGAATAAGACTTACTCCGAGATTAGTCTATACAAATTCGGCGTTTAATCTAGGTATAAGACCTTATTCCAGTTTGGTCGAATCCACACTAAATAGGATATATTTAATTAGAATTAGATACCTATCTAACCTAATGATCACTAATTATAGCGTAGACATGCACGCAGGTACTGATCTAATGTCTTTATAAGAGAAAATAGTAAAATAACCTCGGTATGTGGGGAAATTACATAAAATGAACTGGCACTTTTTCTGAAAATCACCACTAGGTACTTTTATATACGTCATTTTTCATTGGTTACTTATACCTACTCAAGAAGCCATATATCAAAAGAGTTGTATTTCTAGGACAACCCAGTGCGCATGAAGCCTGTTGTAAAAGATGGTCAGCCGTTGGTGACGCAGCAGATGCTCCTGTCCACTCGTGCAAAACTAGGACGGACGCGCCCTGTTGCCGCTTCCACCCCTAAACAGCAGCTATCAGACTTGGAAAAGTAAATAACCTTATCTAGTTCAATACGAACACCTACATAGGTGGTCCAGTCAAGAGCAAAAATATGTAAACAATTGTAATTCTTAATACATTGGAATAAGAGTCAAAGTGTTTATATATTGGTACTCGTGACTGTACATACATAGATTCGCAACTATTATCCCCAAAGGGATAAATTTCCCAAAGGTTTATTAATTAATTCATTAATTCGCCAGAGAAGGCAATGAAGACCGCAGAAGTAGTCCACCGCCATAGTCCACGTTTCACCAAATTACAAACACCTCTAGGTCTCTAAGTATCACTGCAAAGGCAATGTGGTCTCGCGCAAGCGTGTTTTCACGTAAATTGGTCAGTGGGTGTCGTCTTGAAAATTATTTGATTTACATCATACAAATTCATCGCTCTGTACTACTGTACTCCACCTTTGGCGATAGATACAGAATAGAATACAAAATTAGTAGGTATAGGTATACTGAACTGAAAGCGTTTTACTACTAGACTAGACTTTTAAAAATATGGTCAAGTTTCGTTCGTAGAGAATTTCCTCCTACGCATCATCATGCGGTAGAGTGACAGAAAAACAGTTAACCAAACCGTTTCCATAAAATATCAAAACTACCACATCTCATAAATGATAATTTTTTGTCATTTTTATTTTAACGTAATAAAAAGTTTTGGTCTGAATATGTCCTAATTGTAATTTTTTCATTTAGTTAATCGCCTTTTTCACAGATGCTTGCTTCAGGAAACCTCAGTAACTGCCCTGTATCGGCGTCGCGTTGCTCGCAACTCGTTCCGCAGTGCGGAGGAGCTGCGCCCCCGGCCGTATCCGGCGTCTCGGGCGCCTCGCTCGCCACGCTCACCTCGTGCGCTATGCTCGCCTCGCTCACCGCGTGACACCCACTCCCCTTGCGAGCCAAGATCCAGTTCCTTACCCAGAGGGGTGCAAATAAGACCGCTAAATTTTAACGCTACTTCTTTACTGAAATAAGAAACGTGCTCATTAAAAAATGTTTGACATGCACTGAATAATTTATCAAGATATTTTTTTTCTGATTTGGTATAAATTTGTATTATAAATTGATTAGGTACCTACGCTACTTGCAGTACCCATGTGTGCGTAGCGTACTGCGTACCTAGAGAAAAAACTTAAAAAAAAGCAGTTTTATTGTAACTTTCTGTATTTTACTGTTTCTTTGTTCAGTAACATTCTTTCATCGCCTTCATCAATTTTAGAAAAGTTGAGAAAGCAATGTCTTAAAATTTCAAGTAGGATAAGTTTCAGTATCGTCAAAAATGACTTTTCACGGTTAGAAACAATTAATTTACGTATTAAACAATTCTCTATTCGAAATAAAAAATGACATATTTTATGATTATTTAGAATCTAATGTACCTAATTTATGTAATGCACCAGACAAAATTTATAAAAAAAATATTAGGTACGAAGTAAGGTATCTAGCTTGAAAAGGCAGGTTGTCTTGTGATTTTATTACAAAGAGAAAATTGTTTCATTATTAAATATTTAATGAAAAATAATCTTTCTTTTTGTGATTTTGTGAAAATATGAACTAAGGACCTACTAACTACGTATTACCTACATACCTACCTATTTCTTATACCATTTTTATTTCACGGTATTTAGTGAGGTACCTACCGTAAAATGCTGCTACTTTGCCTGGACATTGAAGTTTTTTGTAAATATCTCTGAAACTATTTATTGTTATAGCTTTTATTAATTTGTTAATGATAAAATAGACTTTATGCTTTGCCAATACGGTACATTGAATTCTGTTGATAAATTCTAGAGGTACATTGAGCAACTGAAGCATTGCCATTAGTTTTACGTGCCTATTAGCTCGGGGGGCCGTGCTAGGTAGGAACACATCTTCTATGGCATCATCTTCAGACAATTTATCTTTGGTCAATTTTTTCCAGAGAAACCATGAAGTTGATAGATACTCAGAAATGTCTTTGGAGGAGTCGTAAACATGTTCTCTAAATTTGAGGACATCGCGAGAATACCTGTATTCAGGTTCGAAGGTCATAATCAAAGCTTAAGTTCCTCCCAGGATGAAGTAGTAATAAGCCACCTATCTGCCCAACGTCTATCGCGGCCTATGAGCAAGCTCGTAACCTTTGTTCGGACATCATAGTCTTCAAGATTATGCTTGACATTAGCTTCAGAGATGTGGGTGCACCAATCTCTAATGTTAATATTGCCATCGGGGTCGTAACTGGAAAGATAAATGTCATTTATACGGGTTCGAGCCGGTGGTAGTGGCGAAGAAAGCTTTTCTGTCATTTGTTGCATCGTAGTCATCATATGAGTGAAAAATGCAGGTGGCACAGCAACCAGGCTAACCTCGGCTGTTCCAGAAGGTTCAGAAATAGAGGGTCGCATGGGTTGCGATCCCACTTCTGATGTGAGATCATAACTAACTATAAGAAGGGTCTACTGCATTGATCTGATCAGACTCCATACCTATACTTACATAATATTGCGGGTGAGTGCGTCATATGGTAAGCGCACAGGAATTTAAAAAGTTACAATTGATTTTCAATAATTTCAATAAACCTAATATTAAACATAAACTGTTCTTTTAATAGATTTAATTTAATCTAACAATTGCACGAATCAGTTCATTGTACTTCGACGTTGCATCCTCGAGATTTATATTCACAAGGTAGTCCACTCTTCAATGTACCAGGCATCCAACACATATTATGAGCTATCTAAAAGAAATTTTATTAAAAAAAACATAAAACGTTACCCATCTCGGACCAAATATCACAATTTGGTCCGAGTTACCCATAGTATAGACACAGGCGCCATCTAGTGAATACCAACCGAGTGCACGAGTTTGTCACCCGCGCTGTCATCGTCATTCGCTTTTCGTGTTCGGGCATCCGCACATCGTTACCCTAAAAGTGGTTTGTGTAGCAAAAAACTATGTGCAAAAGGAAGCATGGATAATCATTATATACGCATGTGGAAAAACTGCGTAAACGACGAACGCCAAGTAAATCAGGTCAGTCAGTGTTTTAAATATTACATTTTGTCGATGTTATGATTAAATTACAAAGACAAACGATTTTTTAAAAACTATGTGATTCGTTAGCGAATATACGACTCAGAACCTCTTAGTGAGACATTCAAAGTAGAAACGTTATTTAAATATATTTCATAGTACGTTTCCTTCTTAATTTCGATTAATACTTTCGCTAGTGCCTTTGTGGTTACCCACATTTTTTGACTTTTTCACAATACATAAGACGTTTAGCTTTTTTAAATAATAATAAAAAGTAAACAACACATCAGTACCGTGAAGAGTTACGGTCAGTGCTAGTATGAAATCTAGTATCGTGACGAGATTACGATCGATATTAGGGGTACATACCCTATGCTGTGACGCGATTACGGCAATTCTATTCTTTGATCATTCTTTTCAAATGACTTCGTTTGCGCGAGGCCTCTCGCCTACCACAAGGCTTAGTGACTCCGATTTCAAAAAAGAACCGTAAATAACGGACGTATATAAATCTAATATTGAAAAAGACTTACGATCTGTCATGACCGTAGCACAAGTACACAGTCCGGATCTTACCCAGACCATCCAGGACGCTAGGGATACCTAGTCGTAATAATCCAAGCGCAGCAGAGAAGTTGCCAGTTGTAAATCCAATATCGTCGGATTTTCTTGACGTTCTTGGAGTTTCTAAAGTGAAGGAGGTACCATTGGGACCCAAAATTCTATTCTTCGGTCATTCCTTCCAAATGACTCTTTGTTTGCGCGAGGCAGTAGTTACCTACATTATATTTTATTTTTTTACTATTCTTTTTATTGGAGCGTTTTTTCGTATGCAAGTGTTTTCTACAAAAACCTACAGTGCCGCCTTACATACTGCACATTTATGTATTACCGTGATGTGATTACGGTCAGTGCTAATATGAAATATAGTATCGTGACGAGATTACGATCGATATTACGGGTACCTACCCTATGCTGTGACGCGATTACGGCAATTATATTCCTCGGTCATTTCTTCCAAATGACGCTTCGTTTGCGCGAGGCAGTACCTACATTCTATTTTATTCTTTACTAATCTTTTTATTGGAGTGTTCTTTTGTGTGCAAGTGATTTCTACAAAATCTTACAGTTCCGCCTTACATATTGCACGCTTATGTAGTACCGTGACGTGATTACGGTCAGTGCTAATATGAAATCTAGTATCGTGACGCGATTACGATCGATATTACGGGTACCTACCCTTATGTAGTACCGTGACGTGATTACGGTCAGTGCTAATATGAAATCTAGTATCGTGAAGCGATTACGATCGATATTTATTTATTTATTTATTTATTTATTTAGGACAACCAACAAGACAAACACAAGTACAAGCAATAATTAGTTAGAACATATGGACTTAAAACTAAGTGTCGTCTCAATTATAGGCTGCCACGGCATGCAACGTGGTTTACAGTATTTTTATTTTTTTAAAACTACTTACTACTACTTCTTACTTACAGCATCTTTATGTAGGTTAGGTATCATAAAGTATTTTTATTTAATTAATACTACTTACTTACTAGGTACTGTTTGTGGGTATCAATACTATATTCGACTATAGCAAAAAAAAAAAAAAAACATTAATTTACAGTAATAATTACTTAACTATAACTTAAAATTGAAACAGATCAACCAGGTGCCAATCCAAAAGACCGCAATATTTTGTGCTTGAATATCTGCGGCTTATCAGCAAAGACATCCATATCACAAGCCCTGCAGATCTTGTTGTATTGCCTTTGCAACCTGTTCATCGTTGCGTGGTGACCCAGATTGCTCTTGCTGCCCTGTACCGAGAAGGGGATATACCTTCCGGCACGCGCTAACTTATATGGAGCATTAAAATTTATTAAGCTCAAAAGAAACGGACTATCCACATTTCCATTTATTAACTTATGCAATGCCATAAGATCCAGCAAAAGCCTTCTCTCCCTCAAACTGTTCATTTTAAAAAAAGCCAGCTGCTTCTCGTACGAGGGCAATTCCCTCGCTTTATTAGTTTGGTACGAAAGGTGCCACAAGAATCGCTTCTGTATACGCTCCAAACGTTTAATGTGGACGTCATAATGAGGACACCAAACTTGACTGCAATACTCAATATGGGAACGGACAAGAGATGTGTACAAAATGATTTTTGTTGCAGGCTTTTTGAATTCTTTCGCGTTCCGCAATACGAATCCCAGCATTTGGAAGCCCTTAGTCGTAATGTGGTCAATGTGTTTATGAAACCGTAATTTTTTGTCTAAAACTACGCCCAGGTCTCGAATATACTCAACCTCCTCTAAGGAGTAACCATTTATATTATAGACGGGCGGGGAAACGTTAACGCATCTTGTAAATCTCATATATTTACATTTTTCTAGGTTCAAAGACAATTTATTTTCATTGCACCACAGAGCCAGTCGGTCCAGATCCTTTTGCATTAACTGGGAGTCACTATTGTCTTTGATTTGCATGGATAGCTTCATGTCGTCTGCGTATAGAAAGCAGGTGGCATGGTTGAAAATAGACACAATGTCATTTATGAAAATGTTGAATAGCACCGGACCAAGGTGAGAACCCTGAGGGACGCCTGATGTGGACATGAAAGGCTCGGAAGAAAATCCGTTTACCACCACTCTCGCCTTTCTTTGATTAAGGTATGAAGAAAACCAAGCAAGAAGATTACCATTGACACCGAAAGATGAAAGTTTCTGAAGAAGGATGTTGTGGTCTACGGTGTCAAAGGCCTTACTGATATCTGTGTAAATGGTATCTACAGATAAACGGGAGTCAAGCGATTTAGATACATATGTCACAAATGAGATAAGATTGGTAGCCGTAGAGCGAGACGCCAAAAAACCAGATTGCTGAGGCGAAATTATATGCTTAATATGCCAGGATAAAACGGGACACACGAGCGACTCGAAAACCTTACCAAAAACACATAGAATAGATATTGGTCTGTAGTTATGAACAGAACTAGTATCACCTGATTTAAATATAGGGACAATTCGTGCCTCTTTCCAGGCCGAAGGAAAGGTGCCAGTTTTTAATGAGATGTTGAAAATAACAGTCAGGGGCAAAGATATCGCTTCGCGACAATTGACTACGAATAGGGGAGGTATACCGTCAGGTCCCGCTCCCTTAGTCCTATCTAGACCCTTGAGCACCTTGAGTACCTCATCTTGCGAAAAGCATAGATTGGCGAGATTGCTAGTGGTAGATGTCAGGTCATTAACCAAGGTGGTCGTACCTAATCTGGAGCTAGTCTTATACACCGATGCAAAAAAGGAGGCAAAAAGATTGCAGATACCTCCACCACTGTCCGCCGAAACATCGCCAGAAGTCATGATTGAGGGATAAGTGGTACCATTACGCTTTTTAGTCTTTAAGAATGTCCAGAACAACTTAGGGTTATCGAGCAGCGATTTTTCTAAAGTGGTAATGTAATTATTGTGGCAAACCTTTTTTTAAATCTGCGCATCTTTTCTTAAGCACACACAAAGCCAGTTCGTCCAATGGGTTTTTATATTTGCGATACTTCAATCGTAGCTTATATTTTTCCTTTAGCAAGTGAATGAGTTCCCTTGTGTACCAAACTGGATACTTTTTTGTAAACGGTTTACCCTTTGGGACGTACTTGGTAATTGCATCCCTTATAATACTATAAAATTTGTCCACCATTACATCAACCGAGGCGCACGAAGATAGCTCACCTTCCCAAGATATCAAACTTAAATGAGTAATAATTGAATCATAGTCCGCCTTGTGAAAATTAAATCTATTGTTGGAAGCATTAGGCGCTAAACTGGGAGGACTACAACATGACAGTGTTATTTCTAGGGGAGGATGGTAAGAGTCAAGGATACTTAATAGGTAGTCACTACGTACTACTCTTTCGACAGTCATGTTAGAAAGAACGAGGTCAAGAATTTTGCACTTTTCATTTAAGACGTTGTTAAATTGTGAGAGATTGTTTAGAGCGATAAAGTCTAGAAGGATAGTGTCCAGTAAACTTTCAGTGACATGTGACGATGGTTTGTCGTTATTCCAAACAATGCTACTTAAATTAAAGTCGCCCAATATCAAAGCTTTCGCATTTGTTTCCAAGACACGGCTCGTGTTGTCAATATAATGATCTAAAATATTTTTCTGCAGGGGTGAGGGAAGATAAACGCCACATAATAATAATTTATCTAAGGTGTTACCTCTCCCGCTTATCTCTAACTCTATCCATAGGTCTTCGCAATCACTCTCCAGCTGGGGTAGCCTACGAGAACAGATATGCCTGGAAACCGCTATAAGGACCCCTCCACCAGACTTACCCCTATGGAAACCACTAGTCTCTCGGTCGCGTCTGTATACAACATACCGGTCACAAAAGAGTTCACCATCGAATATAGTATTGTTTAGCCAAGTTTCGCAGAGTACAATAACGTCGTAATCAGAGGATAATACATTTTTATAAAAATCTGTGGTCTTCGTACGAAGACCACGAACATTTTGGTAATAACAATTTAGTTTATCGTATTTTACGCCTTAATAATTGTACGCTATGCTCAACTAACAATATCAAAAGTTACGCTAATTGTTCCAAAGTCGACAGATTTCGCACAAGCACATATTCTGACGTGTCAGTTTTGCGCATATAAATACGGCCACCGCGAACCCAAACATGTTTATATTGCAGCTCCTTCGCTCGAGCGCGCGCCGATGCATGTAGATTTTTATTTTCCGGCGAAAGGTTCTCCGTGACATAAACGGCCGCAGTCGTCCCCCTGCCGGACTCAAAGCCCAGATGCCCCGCGTTTAGTCTTGCCTGAGGGTGATTCTTATTATATTTGATAGTGGCGGCTAAAAGTGTGTCCCGCGAGCGGGGGCTATTTAGCTTGATCAATATTGATCGTGGACGCAGACTATCTGGGTTTTTTTTCGCAATGCGTGAGCAATAAAAGATATCGGAATCATTAACAGGGCAGGATACGGTCTTACCTAATTGCTTGACGATAGCCAGTAGGTTTTCAGACTTCCGCTCAGGAACGCATTGGATTTCGAGGTTTGATGCACGGGAAACCTGTTCAAGCTGGTTAAAACGATTGGTGATAGCATTCAAATCGCTGCGCAGTTCTTCCTTCTCCTTCATTATGGATTCTATTTTAGATTTGCAGGATGTAATGTCGATATTCAGTTTATCAAAGGAATCGCTCATATAGTTAATTGAGTCCTTCAAGGAACTAACCTCGCCTCCAATAGCCTTCAGTTCACGGTTTAAATCACTCTTGAGTTCCCTTACGCATTCCTTTATAAATCCCCGAAGCTCCTCCTGCATGATGGTACGCAGCTCCGAGCGCGACACGCACGAACCCGAGCAGTCAGACGGCGCATGAGCGGGCGCAGGTGCGGCCGCAGGCGCGCGCGTAGGCGCGGCCGCAGGCACGCGCGCATGCGCAGCCGCGGGCGCGGGCGCGTGTGTGGGCGCAGGCGCGGATGAGGCCAGCTTTTTAGTCAGGCCCTGTTTTCCACGGCGTATGGTCACATTTGGGTCAGCGCACTTACCAGCAGATGTTGACGATTGAACTGGAGTATTTGAGTTGTCGCTTCGCGGTTTTTTATTGCGACACTCTGGGCACAACCAACTTGCTTTTACGTCAGAGGATAGCTTCTCCAACTCGATGTGCGATATGCCGACACATATACCGTGATAGACGGAGGAGCAGGTGCAGCATTCTAAGCAATCTTCATCTTCAATAGTAGACTGGCAAGCGGCGCATTGATGCATGGTCGAGCTCAGGCACAAGAATTAATTTAGGCAAAGAAAACAAAAACTAAGCTTCAGAAAGCAACAAAAAAAAAAAATTAACAAGAAAAAGAAACAAAAAAAAAAAAAAAAAAAAAACCAATACAAAAAAATAAAAAACCTAACACAAGAAAGCTGTGTAGCTGGAATCGATCTTGAGATTCTTGAGTCGCCAGTCCGTCGTTCAACGCGCTGCACCAAACAGGAATATTTTGAGATGGCGAAATGTAGCCTTGTACAACAGCAGTACGTTGCTTTTGTTCACTGTGACAGTGTTGAAGGTCAAGTTCTTTTGTTCGCAGATTCAAAAGTTATATGAAATAACTTACGAATACCCACGAAGTATCACTGGATCTTGATTGTACTGTCCTGTTTTTCTAGTTTTGTATCACTTTCACCATGTTATTCCGTACAAATATTAGCTTATTGGATGGGATTTAGTCCAAGCATTATGTAGCATGTAAGCTTACTTTACTAAAGTAACTCTTTCCAACTTTTTAGAATTAAAAATACGCGAGCACTTAAAAACACGTATTCCACTTATGAAAGTTGCCAAGGTTACGGGTACCTACCCTATGCTGTGACGCGATTACGGCAATTCTATTCTTTGATCATTCTTTTCAAATGACTTCGTTTGCGCGAGGCCTCTCGCCTACCACAAGGCTTAGTGACTCCGATTTCAATAAAGAACCGTAAATAACGGACGTATATAAATCTAATATTGAAAAAGACTTACGATCTGTCATGACCGTAGCACAAGTACACAGTCCGGATCTTACCCAGACCATCCAGGACGCTAGGGATACCTAGTCGTAATAATCCAAGCGCAGCAGAGAAGTTGCCAGTTTTAAATCCAATATCGTCGGATTTTCTTGACGTTCTTGGAGTTTCTCTGTTTCATTGGGACCCAAAATACCAGAAGAGGTCTCTAAACGCTAGGGAAATCCTCATAGATGGTATGAACAAAGACAATAAAAAAGAACTGTTTTAAAGCAACAACTTTGATACCTGTTTGAAGTTGGCCAAATTATACTGCATTTACATTATGAAAATACCATGAATAGGAAAATGCTTACACTACCTGCCTACTCTTGATAAAAAATTCTTGTCAATGACACAAGATGTTAAAAGAGACGCACACTCTTTTGGAGAAAATTTGGGAGAAAAGATAGAAGCTGCTAAGGCCGCTGAAAAATCGGGTTTGCAAATACGGAATACTAACAACATTGGACCGTCAACTTCACTAAGAACTACGTCGCCCAGCAGGGAAAGTGGCAAGACCCATCCAAGCAACAAGGTCATGGGTTGCCAGGCCGGGTGGGAGCAAGCAAAGATTCCCGTATCCAGCTCGGAGGCGATCAGCGCAAGCACCGACGTCCGCCCGCTATCAGACCACGACAGCAGTGAGACCGTCATACAGACCGATGTTGCGTAAATAACAACCAAGGTAACCTTACACGCTGTACGTTTAAATTTTTTTTTTGTTGACACATAGTGTTCAATCGCAAATGACCCGGTAGTCTGACAGTACGTTACGGGTTACAAAATACCATTTAATAATACTGTAAAGCAAGCTACTGAAACTATCACTCCTAACTTTTCTTCGGCTGAAATAAGTAAGCTAATCACAGCTATATCTGACTTGTGCCAGTCAGGAGTAATAAGCATATGAGAGGATGTCAAAGACCAATTTATTTCTCCCATATTCTTAACACCTAAAAGTGATGGATCGTCCAGATTTACCTTGAACCTAAAATCATAGAATAAAGCTGTCGCCTCATACCACTTTAAAATGGAGGACATACGGACAGCAAGCAAATTATTGTTCCAAGACAGTTATATGGCCAATGTTGATATCAAAGACGCGTATTTTTTCTTTAGTTCCTATTTATGAAAACTACAAAAAGTATTTAAGGTTCAAATTTTTGGGACACAAAAGTAATACGTAGGTATGAATTTTAGTGCCTACCGTTTGGACTTAGTTCAGCACCTTATGAAACTCATGAAACCGGTCTATCTACCGGATTTATCTTTGAAACAGAGGTTTTTTAATTCTAATATATTTAGATCTTGTGCCTTGGCCATTCTTATGAAGAATGTAACAGTTTTGTTTTCGAAACTGTTTGTTTATTACAAAATCTAGGCTTTGATAAAATTTCAAAAAGAGTAACTTGGAACCACAAAAGACTAGAAAATTTCTCGGTTTTGAATTAAATTCTGAAAATATGTGTTTGCAATTGCCAATAGGAAAACGAAAACGCATTTTTAAACAAATAAATATCAATAGAATGGGTGGAGTACAATAAGTTCCTTTAAATAATATCACTTGTCGTCTATGGCAATGGTGCGAGAAACGGAAAATATTTGTCTTTGCATCCTACATAAAATCTAAAGATAACTTCGAGGCGGATAAGGAGTCACGGCGTATGAATATCGATACAGAATGGCAAATGTCGGCACCTGTGTTCGAAAAAATTGTTCAATCGTTTGGGACACCTCTTAAAGATCTCTTTGCTACTTACCAAAATTATAAATGCAATAAATACGTCTCATGGCAACGATACCCCTACGCCTTTGACATAGATGCATTCATCTTAAATTGGAATAAATTTAATTTTTATGCTTTTCCCCCTTTCTCGCTCATATTAAAATGCTTCAGGAAAATAATTAACGACGAAGCCACTGGTGTACTAGTCGTATCGTATTGGCTGAGTCAACCCTGGTATCCCCTACTTACCTCAGTAGCTTACCACCAATATACTTCGGCCCAAGTGACGATATGTTATTATCACCTTTCAGGACCCAGCACCCCCTTTGCAAGAAACTTATCCTGGTAGCATACAAATTATCAGAAAAGCATTTCAAAGACAATCGTTATGTAATGAAACCATCGAGGTGATGATTTCCTCATTGTCTACATCCTCACTAAAACAATAAAATGTCGCTTTTACGAAATGGTGGAGTTATTGTGATATTTATAAAGTTGATTTCTATAACTCCCCACTTCCAATTCTATCAAAATTCCTTACAGTTAACTGTTAACAGCAAAAATTGGTTGTAGTTCATTAAATATGCATCGTTCTGCTCTAGTTATTTAGGGCAAACGTTATAGTGAATGTGATTTAGTTGTTCGATTTTTTAAAGGTATTTACAGGACTAAACCTAGTCATCCGAAATATTCGGAGACGTGAGATCCAAAGATTGTAATCGATCACCTTAGTAATTTATATCCAAATGAGGAACTTGCTCTGGAGTTTATTACTAAAAAATTAGTAACTCTGCTCGCATTGTCAACCGCACAACGAGTACAGACGTTATCTTCGAATTTCTAATTTAATAAATAATAACTATGTCGAAACCATTGTGAATGATTTAATTAAAACATCTGCTCCAGGGCGACGACCGCCTTGTTTATTTATACCATTTTTTCTAAATAAGATTGAGATCTGCCCTGCAAAAACATTACTGTCCTAGTTAGATATGACTAAAGTTTACAGAGATACGAGTAAACCTAGAACGGAAAGGTTATTGCTCACCTGAAGCCTATTCATAATGTAACTAGTTCTACATTAAGTCGTTAGTTTAAAAACACCCTATTTAACAGCGGCATTGACACTTCTTTATTCTCAGCACACACGTGTAAGACACGCGTCCACGTCCACCTCGGCAGCAAACAGAAAAGGCCTTTCAATAACTGCAGGATGGACTGGTAATTCTCTGGTGTTTGCACTGTTTTACAATCGACCCCTTACCATTGAGATTGACGATAATGCTTTGCAGCGGCTATTTACATTGATTAATTTCTAGCTTATCATTCATTATAATATTATAATATATCATACTGGTTTGTACTAATATGGTACCTAATTATATTTAATCGGTTATACTCGTAAATACTCAATTATAATAGTTGAATTAAATCGTATAGGTACTTAAATTATTTCGCAAAATTTGTGTTCTAAACATCTACCTTGTGAATATAAATCTCGAGGATGCAACGTCGAAGTACAATTGATGGTTAAACAAACTTACCTGAAGTGAAGTTTGACCGTAATTGTACGAGACGTTGCATCCGAAGAGATTTATATAAAGATCCCTCCCTTCCCTTACATGCTGGCCCCATATAAATTAATTTTGCAAAAAAGCTCTAAAAGTGAATGACGATGACAGCGCGGGTGACAAACTCGTGCACTCGGTTGGTATTCACTAGATGGCGCCTGTGTCTATACTATGGGTAACTCGGACCAAATATCACATGGGTAACGTTATATGTTCTTTTAATAAAATTTCTTTTAGATAGCTCTTAATATGTGTTGGATGCCTGGTACATTGAAGAGTGGACTACCTTGTGAATATAAATCTCTTCGGATGCAACGTCTCGTACAATTACGGTCAAACTTCACTTCAGGTAAGTTTGTTTAACCATCAATTTTATTTTATAATCAATCATACAATCGTATTTGAAAAAACTAAATTAATTAAATAATTCAAAGTAGTCAGTCAGGTTTCAGACAATCTACGGCGATCGGTCTTATTCGTAAAGAGTCGACTTAAAACCACAAAGTAGCAAAATAAGGATTCGGACAATCTAGGCGATCGGTCCTATCCTCAGCGACACCAGCCACACCAAGTGGCGGAATAAAGTTTCGGACAATCCAAGGATCAGTCCTCATCTAGTCGACTCCAGACAGCGACTGACTGCTGTTTTTTTAGTTTTTTCTTTAGTTTCATTGCTGTTGGTCGCAGATGACCTTTACAGCGTTACCGGGCTTGTTTGGGGGCGGCGAGAAACTTAAACGTTCCTCAAGCCGTGATTGGTCGAAATTCCCCAGAGGGATTTCGTGGGGGACTGACAGCTGTGCGTCGGCGCACGTCTTAAGCCCCCTCTTCACATAGGCAGACGACGTCTGCCGATGTGAAGAGGGGGCCTTATAAAGCGAGCGTTCGGACTAGTTCGGATTCGGAGTGGGGCGGTACGCCGCCGGTTGTGACGTCACGGGGCGAGCAGGCACTGCGCGCGAGTTGAATTCCTTTAATTCTTTTTGCGCCGAAAGACATATTCGATGTGAATGGATAACCTACAAAGTTTGTTTATACGTATTGCTTAGTTTATTGATTACTGGTATTACTAAGTTTATTTATTTAAATTTGCTAAGTCTAATTAATTATTATTGTTAAATAAAAAAAGCGACTGATTGAAAGCAACAAAGACTGATTCCCAATGATGTGAGAATAATGTACCTGTTGATTACTCAAATAATAAAACACTACTTACCTTAAAGTGATCACAAGTTTTCCTTCAGCTGAGTCAACATCATTGCGCGGGACATAATTTTCACATGGTGATAAATCTTTTTTAAATAATAAAAATAAATCATCAAAAGATTTTATGGACATACGAAAGTAATTAAATTTTTTATTCTCGTGCTGTCTTTGGATATAACATTACAAACATACTATGTGTCATTCTATCGTAAAGAATTGGATGTACTAAGTACTTTCTAGTTTTCCTTCGTCTCTTCCAGCGCCGGTAAGCTAACCACAACTCGACCGCTTCGTCCAACTCCATGTTTTGTACTGACTGAATCCGTCCGTCCTCAAATGCTTGCGCGTCAAACGCTTCTTCTGGGCGCAGCACTCGCACGTACACGCTTGAAACACGCTGCACGCAGCGAATTCGCCCTTTCTGGACAAGGTCTAAGTGTTTGCGAACGTACATGAGTGTTGGCAAATGAAACAAAACAGTGCAACATCACTTTTCAAATTCTCTCAAGAAGTCCGCGTGAGAGCTAAGTAAAGTCCCACATCTTTACTAAGCACTCAAGGGGTTTGGGGGGAACATCATTTATCATTCATCATCCTAATCACCACTTATTATCATCAAGGCAAAAAAAAGAAATAAAAAAACTAATGACTAGGCAGTATGGTCTCTGACCTTAGCCTGTTCCTTCACGAAACAAATAAATAAAAATTGAAGATGTCAATGTCACTGATGTCATGTCATTCATGTCAGATAATTACTGGTACTGGTGTTTGGTGTAATTTTTTAAAGTTTTTCTTAGTTTCTTTTTACAATTTAGTATACTTACTTAAGTACCTAGTTAGTGGAATATTATTCTTTCAAGTGTAATGTTCCAGTCAACAGTTGTTAATTATTTCCATATAAGCAAATGGAGTGAAAATGCATTGAGATTTGGTGATTTGTTTCAAACAAATCGTTTATAATGGATTTTAGTTCTCACAACCCAAATACGTCTAATGCACTAAGCTTAGCAGCTAGGAAGAATGACGCTGAAACTGTTGCTCGTTTAATCCAGAAAATTAACCCAAACTGTATAGACAATCGGGGCTGGACATGTCTCCATGAAGCAGCAGACAGTGATAGTTTTGAAAGTTTGCAAGTTATTCTGAATGACCCTAACTGCCGACCCCTCGCTGAAACTCACGAAGGTCATACTGCTTTGTACTTGGCTTGTAGACGAAAGTGTTCATTGAGAACTATAAAAGCTTTACTTGACGGCGCCAGCGATGTCGCGAACTATGGTAGCACTGAAAACGTCTCCCCTCTACATGTGGCCAGTGGTCAAGGGAGAGTGGAATTGGTACAGCTTTTAATAGAATACGGAGCAATAATAGATGTTCAAGATTTAGACGGCGACACACCTTTGCATGATGCCGCTTTGACCACACAACATGGAGCTGTAAATATCTTACTACATGCCGGTGCGAATCCTGAAATAAGAAATGAGTCTAATCTTCTGACGCCGTTCCATTTAGCTTGTTCCAAAGGTTGTTATAAGTCTGTACAGAATATTTATCCATTTGTAACTGAAATAAATCAGTTAGCCGCTGAAGATGAAAGTCCATTGATGCTTAGTGTGCGAGGAGGCAGTGAAGAGGTGGTGAAGTTCCTTCTGCAGAATGGAGCAGATCCACACCTTAAAAATGATAGCGGGCAAACAGCGTTAGACCTAGCACTGAATTTGGGCTATGCTGGACTGTTTAAGATTCTTCTGTCAGTTACTAATATAAACTACATCAACCCCAATATTATCCTTCATGCTTGCAAGCCGCACTACTTCAAGTTTGATATTCTTGAAGCTTTGCTGTACTACGATTTAGGGCCAGATTTTTTTGATTTTCTTGAACCGTTTCATGTGTTTCTTGAAGATATTGGTGGAATAAGACCTGTTTATTTAACAAATGCTCCTTTAAATTCGTACTTGAACATATGTGAATATATTTTTAATCAGTCTATTGAGAAATTTAGAGAATTCTTCTATTTATTCCTTATGAGGGGTGTTGCAGTGGATGCCATTAATATAAATGAATGTCCTCCATTAGTGTACATACACTACACTATGCACAATGCATGTTTTGCAGAAGTAAGTAGGAATGAAATCTTTTTATAAAACATGAAAATAGAGTTTAAAAAAATCAGTGACTGTTTTAAAATTATTTAGACACATTTTTCTTGTGACCTTTTCTGCTATAACTTATTAATGTTGCATATGTTTCAAAATTATTTTTACAAATGAATTTAAAAATATCATAATATTACATATCAAATAGTATTATCGGGTAATATTTTCCCACACTGAAAATGTGCTTCTGGTGCATAAGAAATGGGTAAAGACACAAGGTAGTTGTAAGGTAATTAATTACTTAAACTATCCAGATTCAAATGGTTTTATAATTTTATTAACTTGCATTAATTTTTGGTGTACACATTAATAAAATTTAAAAAGTTGCCAATGACACTAAACTATTAATAGCTATGTAAATTGTAGGATTATTAAAATATTCTGATACACCTTGAAAAAAGACGCGAGTATTCAACTTTTACTGTACCACATTTGAAGACTTGCCAGGGAAATTTCCATGTGACGTCACAAGTCTAGACGGGCCTATGAAATCCCGGTCGAGAGGTACGTAAACACGTACCGTACCGAAACCGTTATGTATGTTTTTTGTATCTAAACAGTATCTGCTCTCTCTTTTTGCTTACTGAGCTAATTTCAAGTACTAGAGTACTTGAAGTTAGCTCAGTATTAGCCATAGATGGCTTAGATGGCGAAAAAAAGACTTGTGACGCCACGGCATGATCTGTTCGGATCTTTGAATGAGGATTCTGATCGGCCACACACACCAAACACATTAAAAACAGACGTGAAAAGTATCATAATTTCGTCATTTAAGAAGATAATTCTAAGGAAAAAAAATATATACTTTTATTGAAAATAAAATCCTTCTTGTTTCAGGTATATGAAATACTCAGAGAGAATGATTGCAATGTGGATTACTGCAGTACATTATGCCTGGATAAGACTAACTGTGTGCCTGATGCTTTTATAGCGTCATTATCTTCAGACCCTGATACATTGCCAGCGATGCTACAGCACAGTCTGCTCTGCGAGCCGGGGGCTTTACTTCTGTTTGCATATGAGAATGGAGTCTCTAACCGTATGTCTTTACAAGTGAGTAAATTACTTCATTATTGACTAGCAAACTGCCTACGACTTTGCGTAAACGCCCTGTGATGGTTTCGTTTATATCCAGCCTGAAAACCTTCACCTAATTATTAGAAAAGGATTTTTTTTATCAGCTAATTAACCTTCTTCATCCAAACTAGAACTTTACTTTACTCTTTATAATATTAGTGTACAGACGGACGCCAGAGAGTTATAGTCAATGCAAAGACTTGTAGCAGGCGGTGCAATAAAACATGCAAATAAGATAGCGCACATCATGTGCTCTCTCGCACTTACACTGTTTATGGGTGACGTCACAAAGACGAAGTGATGTGCATTGTTTATCAATAACCATAAGTTTTAAGCGGGTTATTTTAAATGTAAATGTAATAATAACACGACTTTTATCTTATTTCTAATAAATGCCTAAACCTCGAAAGAAATTATCAAATGAAATGACTGACGTTTTAGCGACTTTGTCATTTAAGTATACAAAATATTTTAACGCTCGACTAAAGGTTACCTACAATTTAATTATTGCTTAAATACATACTGTGTAATTTTGTCATACTTAGTATAATAACTATTAGGATCAATACTGTAATGAGGTGATTTTTACATATTTGTTGATAACTCACAAACAATGATTTTTATCAACAATCCTTTAAATTTGCGCGTGCGCAAATTTAAAGGCCTGTTACAAAAGTGATTTATGGCACCGTCTGCGGAGTCTTTGCGTTGAGTATAGTTATTATAATTAACTTACCTACCCCAAAATTACAAATTTCTTCACTAAATATTGAACTTTATCGTTTGGGAATAAGGGTCAATATTGATTAGATTAGATAAGTTTGATAGTTTAGGGTAGGTTGACCTGCTGGCGTAGTACTATTATTTATTCTGTGCTGCTGGCGTGTTATATGTTTTTTTTGCAATGTTTGCATAGGTAGCAGTCTCAAATAAAAATTAGGTATTTCATTTGATTTTATTTTATTACAGGTACAACGCCATTTGATTACCATGATCGATGAGGACTCACAAGGAGTAACTGCTGATAATTTGCTTTACTTCGCACCGTCATTGCGGCATTTTTGTCGTTTAAAAATAAGGCATGCATTAAAAAAAGCAGGTCTAGTTAAGCAAACTAAAGATTTTCTTAATGTTATCAAGTATTTACCAATTCCAATTGCACTCAAGAATTATTTGCACTATTTGTAAAAGATTATGATTGGTAGGTGTTATTGGTAAAGAGAAATTAAAGATGATATTATAATTGTTGTACAAATGTATATTTAAAATGTACATTTAAGATATAATACATTTAATTTCAGCATAGCTATTGATTTTGCTCAATTTTAAATCATAAATAAAGTTTAAACATAACCTTTGTCTTATTAGTAAGTATAATTGTACAAATATACAAAATAACTAATTTATTATCAATTTATCTTATCATACATCAAAAGTAATAAATATATATATTTTTATTTGAAGTTGGCACCATTCGCCATGAAGTCTTCAATCTCTGCCACTCTGTAAAATTAAATCATGATGTTACTAGAAATGCTTTATAAATGACTAGCGGACTGCTCGCGAGTTCGTTCGCGTGGATCCTGTGACGAATTTTTGAAAATATTATATACACCGAAAAAAGGGTAGCTTCCCAACGGTGAAAGAATTTTTCAAATCGGTCTAGTAGTTTCGGAGCCTATTCAATGCAAACAAACAAACAATCAAACCTTTCCTCTTTATAATATTAGTATATAAAATAAAATGTATCTAAACGGTAATTGTAAATGCGAAATGACAATTGAAAAGTTAACTTACATATAAGTAACCGATTTGAGAGACCTCTTCATTATTATTTTTAACCCATCCATTGCCATCATAGGAATTAAGTACATTTAACAGGAAAATTAGACCCTTAACCCTACGACTTGTGCGTTTTACAGCTGCTAGCTTACGAAAAAACCGGAACCAATGGCTTAAAAGGCCTATTACATCTCGAATGTGATGTTTGCGTAAAATGCCCATTTTCGCATTTTGTAGTAATTTTGCAGTTGTATTTATCGTTTTTATCGAAATAGGATAATAAAGTGCATAATATTACAAATCTCCATTCTGTGAGCATAAGTTGAATTCGGACGGCCGGCGCATCGCATTTTGTAGTAATTTTGCAGTTGTATTTATCGTTTTTATCGAAATAGGATAATAAATTCATTATAAAATCTTTATTCCTCATGAAGTAAAAATTTTGCTCAATAATAATTATCGTAGATAGCAGTAATTCACAGACAGAAGGCACTTTTTTGAGCTCATCGATTGAACTACTGTTCTAAACAAGTGAAATAAAAAAAAATATAATGTTATCTCTTATATAGTGGAATAGTGCGTAGCGGCCTCGGAATTTTTAGATATCATTGATTTTATATAGGAAAAAAATCTTATTCTAAACCTTCGAAACTTCGAAAATCGCTATAAGTTAACTTTGAATATCTCCTATCTACGATAATATTATTGAGCAAAATTTATACCAGAGTAATTTTTACTTCATGAGGATTAAAGATTTTATAATGAATTTATTATCCTATTTCGATAAAAACGATAAATACAGCTGCAAAATTACAACAAAATGCGATGCCCCGGCCGTCCGGATTCAACTTATGCTTACAGAATGCAGATTTGTAATATTATGCACAAATTTATTATCCTATTTCGATAAAAACGATAAATACAACTGCAAAATTACTACAAAATGCGAAAATGGACATTTTACGCAAAAATCACATTCAAGATGTATTGCCCTTAAGTATTTTTTTGCAATGCCGGGATCATCACTAAGGCTGGTTTCACAGTCACGCGTTTGACCAGCGCCGGCCACACGCGCGCGCTTACAATTACACTAGATTGTAGGTTGCGTTTCACAGTCATCACGCAGTTCAAACGCGCAACTACTATGTAGTGTAGCGCGCGCGTGTGGCCGGCGCTGGTCAAACGCGTGACTGTGAAACCAGCCTAAGAGCCACCGCACATGATACTTTTAGCATCGGAGACTTTGCGACTGGCATCGCGTTGTGGCGACTCTCTGCGTTCGATTGCAGTATCGGAATCGCGCGTTTCAGCGATTCAGTCGCTGCATTCATCTTCTAAAAACGTCTAAATCACCGATCGCCGCTGCTAAAAGTAGCATGTCTGCTCTGGCCCTTATTGGTCGAAAAGTGGTCGACGGGTCCTTCCTCGACTTTTTGTTCAATGGCCAGCCAACTTACGTTCTCGGCACGAGGGTCAGGTTCTCGACGCCTTCATCCGTGATGACGACGTCGTCCTCTATGCGCACGCCGCCGAAGCCGCGGTACTTGTCCACCTCGGCCCAGTTGAAGAATTGCGATTGCTCGGAATTGTTCATCGCGCCGTCTAGCAGCTGCGAACAGGAATTATATTGGAACACTTTTATTTCATAGTACAGTCAGCATCAAAAGTAGCTTAGCATATGAAATTTTCAAATGATTGTTACGGTTGAAATGACCAGAATTGTCTGACATAGCTGTTGAGCCAAAAGTACATGACAATATACTTTTGCATTATTGCCTTAACCATTTATTATGAACACAAAAAAATGTCGTAAGAGTAGGCAACTTTTTTATAAGTACCTACCTAAACTTGACTTTAGTTAGAGAGTGAACCTTCTGTACGGTAGTACTATTAGTTTAACCATTTATTATGAACACAAAAAAATGCCGTAAGGGTAGGCAACTTTTTTATAAGTACCTAAACTTGACTTTAGTTAGAGAGTGAACCTTCTGTGCGGTAGTACTATTAGTTATTCTGTGCTATTGGATACGGAACGGCCGGCAGCTGGAGGAGTACTGTATCTTCAATTACTACAAAGCTCATTAACTCCGTCGCAAATAACCGTGTCGCGTAAATATACTACCACCCCCTCTCTTCCCTTGTGAGTCGAAAAAGGCGACTAAAGGACTAAATACTTTATTTTTTTATTTTATTTTTTATGCACATACATCCAACAGCATAGAGCGGGGATGGCTCACCACCTGTAATGCTATTTGGTGAAAAGTGGACTATGGTAGAGGGCTGCTTTTGCTGTCCTCATTGCCTAGTCTCTGACTAAACCTTCGGGGATAATAGCACAGAATAACTAATAGAACTACCGTACAGAAGGTTCACTCTCTAACGACTTTCACGCGAAATTGAAACTTATCGTGTGACCCGAGCGTTCATATTCCGTTAAGCAACGCTGACTCGATATCGATTTGACGTCATGACATCACAGAACGTAGGGTTTACGCGCCCGCGCAGGAATTACGAGTTAAGCGACTCGGGGCGCTTGGTGTTCGGTGCGTCTGCTCGCGGCTACCTTTAGTTAGTTATTAAGGAAGAAGTACTTTGGGCGAATTTTCTACCCTTTTTACGAGCTAAGGTGCGATCAATTACCTTTTATAAATAGTCTAGTTAACGTGAATGAATTGCATTTTAAAATGGCGAAATTGTTTCTATGACGTAATACACGTCGAAAGGGAAAATCATATCATTAGCCTGTTGATAAAAAGAGATAGACAATATTTTGACTTTTGGTAGGTGACCAATGAGCTCATAGAATTTATGCGCTATCTCGGCCGCCATTGTTTTTCTCTTTCACTCTTACAGAAAA
Organism: Scoparia ambigualis; assembly: GCA_963921215.1. Classification (NCBI taxonomy): domain Eukaryota; kingdom Metazoa; phylum Arthropoda; class Insecta; order Lepidoptera; family Crambidae; genus Scoparia; species Scoparia ambigualis. Next base: position 13,698,976 of record OY992518.1, read on the forward strand.
CATATTATACGCTCCTCACTCATGCATATCGGATTGGCAACATGGCAAATGTCATCACTAAATGAAAATTTGTATTTTAAATTTATATTTACAATACTTACGAATGAAATAAGACATTTTAATTGTCTCTTACGGTTGCAGTATATTTTTTACAATTTCTGGATACATAGGAAGGCATTTTAGCCAATTAACAAATCAAAAACTTATAAAGGTAACGATCGCGTAAATCGTGTTGACACTGACTGACGTGTGACTCAGTGAAACTCGGGCAATTACCTGAGTTTGTTCTAGTCATTACGGAGGGCAGACAACGTATCTACACATATAATATCATTGGGTGCGATCCAACAAAATTTTACAACTATACCAGGATGAGTTTACACACATTTGATTACATTTTAGAGAAAATAGAACTTATTTTCAATCTAGGATAAAATGTTTACCAGAAAGAAATGTTTACTAGAAAAAAAAATCAACCAGTCTTAGGAAGCTCGAGTGGGATTCGAACCCACGACCTTTGGACTGCCGGTCCACTGCTCTAACCGCTGAGCTATCTAAGACTCGTTGAATTTTTCCTAGTAGTTTGATTTACGCTGCAAGCCAGCGGTATTACGTCACTGTGAAGTCTACCCTCACATTCGAAAGAAATACTATTGCAAGTATTTAACAATCGTTAAAGACGTAATTGCTAATAAATATCTTTATTGTTGAAACTTTGCATTCACAATGCTATATAGATATAGGATAAAATGTTTACTAGAAAAAAATCAACCAGTCTCAGGAAGCTCGAGTGGGATTCGAACCCACGACCTTAGGATTGCCGGTGCACTGCTCTAACCGCTGAGCTACCGAGACCCCAGAAAACATTTTATCCTATATCTATATAGCATTGTGAATGCAAATTTCAACAATAAAGTTATTTACAATCTTTTTGTTTTATGGTGAACATTTTTACTGTCCCATTCCCATAGAGCAGGTTTTGACAAAATACACGAGATACCTAAATTCTTCAACATCAATTTGAATTTCCATTAGGTAGAAGGTTACTTTAATGTTTTTCAACACAACACTACTGTAATCGCGAGCGACCTAATCAAACTAGTTTGTTCATTTGTTCTCGTCGCTTCCGCGCCGCCGCCGTCGCTCCCGAGTCGGCCGTGCATCGCTCGATCGCATCGCCCCGCCATCGCTCGTTTCGTGCGCGTCACCAGATAGGTGTCCATGTTGTTGTTTTTTTTTTTTTATTTAACAAAATCCACAGCTCTTTGGTTAACCATAAGCGAGAATACAAATTTTAAAACTGACAGCCAGTAATGGATTTACATTTTATAACTAAAACTGACAATTTTTAAGTCGCAACAACTATGTGCTTTAGCTCATGCAAACAAACAAAAAATAACAAAAATAATGTGAACATATTATGTGCGCATAAAGACAGTGTGTGTATGTGTGTAATATATATTAAATTATTTAGCTGAATAATACATTGAAAGTAAATAAGGTGCAGTCTATCTTTTGGTTAATTTATTATAAAACTACTTACTTACTTATATAATTGTATTTAACAAACTAGATAAAAATTATAAGTTTAAAGTGTCTCAATTTTACTTAGTATCGCTCTTTTAAAACTTATTTTATTGGAACAAAATGGATCAATTGCGGAAAAAGACTTATTGTAAGACCTAAGTGTACGACACACAACAGAGTGAGTTGAGCATAGTTGGTTCGTGTATGTGGTACGTGAAAAAGAGAAGATACAGTGTGTCTGGTACGAATGGATGGAGTAAAGAAGCTCATGAATAACGTCGACAGTTCGATGGAATCCAGTTGTATGCATCGCCGTCGCTAATCTCGTGCCCGCAGACTTACTGCCATACACCTAGGCGCCTGCCTGGGAGGCGCGCCAAACGAACGTACCTAAACTGCGGAGTGACACCCCCCTGATAATAGTCGTGATTTTTTGTATGTATGTACCTATATGTAATTTATTGTTTTCTCACCCTCGGTATGAAGTAGCATCCGGGCTCCACGGTGAGCGTCATCCCAGCCAGCAGTTGTCGCGCGGTACGCAGCCGTGATAGAGGCCCCGGCGGCCTAGGGGGGCAGGAGGGTAAGTAGCCGCCTACATCGTGAACGTCCAAGCCCAGTAAGTGGCCGAGACCGTGCGGTTGGAGGATGCCGTTTATGCCGGCCTGTTGGAATAATGTTTAAGGTTTAAGATGTTTTTTCTCATTAAGAACAAAATTACAGTTCGCTTACCATGAGAACAATAAAACCTAAATAACAATTTATTTTTGGATAAACGTAGACAATGTAGTAGTTTGTTGAAAACATTTCTAAAAACCGTTTTTGCAGCTGAGATAATGCGATACTGAGATGACTGTATGGCATGTATTAATGCCATGCCGTCCTCAGGGGGACTCCACTATAGAAAGTTAAAAATCGCAATAACTCAGTTAAATAAACATTTTTTTAAAATGTTTTAAACCTAAATGCGTAAACCCTCTTAAGGGCCTATTACATCTCGAATGTGATTTTTGCGTAAAATGCCCAGTTTTGCATTTTGTAGTAATTTTGCAGTTGGATTTATCGTTTTTATCGAAATAGGATAATAAATTTGTGCATAATATTACAAATCTCCATTCTGTGAGCATAAGTTGAATTCGGACGGCCGGCGCATCGCAATTTGTAGTAATTTTGCAGTTGTATTTATCGTTTTTATCGAAATAGGATAATAAATTCATTATAAAATATTTATTCCTCATGAAGTAACAATTACTCTGGTATAAATTTGGCTCAATAATATTATCGTAGATAGGAGATATTCACAGTTAACTATTAGCGATTTTCGAAGTTTTTTGGTTTAGAATAAGTCTTATAGCGATTTTCGAAGTTTTTTGGTTTAGAATAAGATTTTTTTCCTACATAAAATCAATGATATCTATAAATTCCGAGGCCGCTACCAATGATAAGGTCATTGGCCGCTACGCTCTATTCGACTATTTATGAGATAACATTATAATTTTTTTATTTCACTTGTTAAAACAGTAGTTCAATCGATGAGCAAAAAAGTGCTTTCGCGCACTTTATGACAATCTTTCTCTGCAATTTTGGGTTTAATTAAAAAGTTAAGCAAAATTTACAACAAGCGAGGCCGCTACGCACTACTCCATAGCTATTCTACACTATTCAATAAGTCATAATTGTTAATTATTTTTGTTTCTGAGATCCATAACGCCAAAATTGGCCATTTTACGCAAAAATCACAGTCGATATGTAATAGGCCTCATAACTTAATTACTTAAGCTAGTTTTTAATTTTAATATTATTGTTAACTAATTTATTTTTATTTAGTAATAAAAATAACTAATACAAAATAACAGTTTTACGACCTGATCACCAGAGGGCCTACACTCTTTCTCCGAAACGAAATTTCGGCCGATTTTGGTTTGCAATTTACAGCGGTTTCTATTCCTTCCGAAATTTCGTTCAGATAAAATAAGTTTGGCTTTTAGATTATTAATTTTTAGAAAATTGTTTGAAATGTCAAAAATAATGGAAAGCGCTATAAATAGCAAAAGAAAATGCGCTCGGTGTTTCTATGTTTAAGCATGTTTATCCGTTGTGTAGTTAACTATTTAAACAAATTTCAATAGAAACACCCAATAATAAAAATGTAAATAGGCCCAAGTGAAGCCACTTGGGCCAGATAGTTGATGTGAGCGTAGAAAGTAAAAAAATAAAAAAACGTAGACAACTTATTATAAAATGGGAAATATAAAAAAAAACCACGGGCAGGATTCGAACCTGCACCCTTCTGACAATCCGGGCCAGGTGCTTTTTCAATTGGACTTTTCCAGCCCGCCGAAATAAATTAACACTTTTTTATTACTTCGAAAGCCAAATTCATTGTCAACTACGGCATCAACAAAAACAAACAAAATTTGCGTTAAAATTATGAAAAAAATATTTGTAAAAAACTAAGTTAACCACAGGTAGTTAATAGTATACCTCAATCATTTCTTCGACGTCTCCCTTGAGAAGTCCGCCCTCCTTGAGGTGTGTGAGCATAGCGCGGTTAGCGGTCAGATGCATCTCGTCCCACATCACTCCGGGCTTTGCTTCGCTACAACAAAGTTCATGCCGTCAGTTTTTAAACACTAACAAACTAAAAATTAATTATAAAAAAATATCACTCCATTTTCAAAAAAGTCATACATAATACATAGCACCTCTTAAGAGGGTTTACGCCATTCGGTTTCCCATACAAACTTCCAAGTCGAAATTTTTAAAAACCAATAAGCCAATTTTGTTGAATCTTTGCAACCTGAAGTAACACAGGGTCCTAATTCCTTCATTGGTTTTTAAAAATTTCGACTTAGAAGTTTGTATGGGAAACCGAATGGCGTAAACCCTCTTAAACAGAGAAATATGTTAATGCCCTTTATATATCTTAGCGCCTTATTAACGCTTAAACTGAAATAAAATTTTAAACACTGAAAAAAGACGACAATCTCAGGTCTTTCGCATTCCACTTACCACTTACTTACTTACGATTGCCAAGTGGTTAAGGCAGCCGCCCGGAATGCGGAAGGTGCGTGGTTCGATTCCCGCCTGAGGTTGTCGTCTTTTTTCAGAGTTTAAAATTTTACAGAGAAATATGATTATGTAGTGTGTAATCTAACACAAAATGCATTAATGTACTACACAATAAAAGTTAGTCGGGACTTCCTAGTTCATAAAATAATGATTAAATAGAATTACAGCTACAGTTATTGCTATTCAAGGGGGCATGTCGCGTAGCGTCTCGTTAAAAGAATACTACCACCTTCTCTCTTCCCTTGGGTGTCGTAAAAGGCGGCTATCGGACTAAAGACTGCACATACATCCAACAGCATAGAGCGGCGATGGGCTCACCACCTGTCACGTTGAGCATATGCGCAGTATTTGGTGGAACGTGGACTACGGCAGAGCACTGCTTTTGCAGTCCTCGTTGCCTAGTCTCTGACTAACCCTTCGGGTATAATAGTCGTGATTATACAGGATTTTTTTATTATCTGTGCACGTATTCTTTTAAATTATGGAGTAACTTAATCTAGAGCTACGGTAAATCCGTATTTAATAATTTTTAAGTGAAAAACAAGAAATTAAAATTGATCAAACATATCCACAAAAATACCGTTAATCATTACCAATCGACCCTTTAGACGCATAAAACCATAAACGTGAAACACCAACTTGAGGTTTTGTGGCGTTTTGCGGATTAGTAGAAATAATTACGTAAATTACCAACTACGTACAATTCCACAAACGCAAAACACCGCCTTATTAAAAAAAACATTTACGTGAAACATCAACTCGAGATTTTGTGGTGTTTTGCGGATTAGTAGAAATAATTACCTACGTCAATTAGCTACTTATAACATGTTTGCCTCTGAAGTGGAGTGGGCCAACGAACCAGCCAGTATTTTATCTAAAGAGGTAGGTATTATAAAAAAATACATTTTTTTAAATTAAATAGGTAAATAAAAAAAATATTAAAATTTTTGTTTTATTAATTAATAAAACTATTATTTTTATTATTATTTATTTATTGTATTTGAAAAAAATGAATGAAGGGCGTATTCGACCAGGACCGCGCAATTGAACTCTGAGTTCTGATCTGACACATTACGATACCAAAGATACCTAGGTTAGGTTACCTTTACGTTACACGTGACCTTTCGTTCGCTCGGTATCCACGAGTTATTTTTTATTGTGCCGGACGAATTATATAAATAATGAATAATAAATAAATGTAAAAAAAATAAAATGATGTCTATTAACGTTACTGAATGATATAAAAAATCATACGTGACAGCGGTGACAGTCCCATATTCTGCGGGCGACGGGGGAGGGGGGAATCTGCACACAACTGACGTTCCTACTACGCAGCCCCGCCGCCCGCGCTCTTCTTTCCTGTCCCCACAACCGCACGTCCCCCGTCCCGCGGACCATGATGTTATGATACCTACTATCACGTATGAATTTGCCAGCCTAATAGCAAGCAAGTCAGTATTTTATACATCAATATTTCGATCCAATTACATAGTGTTGATAAATTTGCGTGGATTGGCTAGAGAAAATATAACATAAGTATTTGAACGTGCACCTGACTATAGAATGCCAGAAAGGTATTGCTCATGTAAGTTTGAATCCGGCAAGTGAATTTCTTTTTGGTCGGTTTTTTTTCGGTCAGCGGTCATTTAATCTCGAGAAAGTGGAATCTGAAGGCAACGCGACACTACCGCCATAATGATTCCGTTGTAAGTAATGAAGCTTAGTTTAGTCCTAGTCACTTCCAGTAATAGAGGACTTTAATCATCAGCCTATAAACGTCCCACTGCTGGGCACTGATCTCCCACGTGGACAATAGCACTTGGGGATATTGGGCCATAATCCACTACGTTGACCCAATGCGGGTTGGTGGGTTTTAACGACTGCCATCTTATGACAACAACCGGGACCAACGGCTTAACGTGCCTTCCGAAGCACGGAGGAGCACGAGATGTTTTTAATTGGTCACCCATCCAGCGACCCGGCATTGCAAAAGTTGCTTAGCGGGCAAGATCGCAAGCCGAACGCGCTAGCCGCTGCGCCATCGAGCTCCTCAATGGAGGACTTGAAGAAGAGAACTGACGCTACTAAGATAAGATAAGATCACCTGATGACGGCGTCCCTCGCGCTGAGCACGGCCTCGTAAACCAACTTCTGTTGTGGCGTGAACTTGCCGGCGGCGGGGAACGAGCACGTGATGTCTGCGGCGTAGCCCGCGTAGTTGCCGCCCATGTCAAACAAACTGCAAATGCAATAAAACAGTGTCAACAACAGCATTGAGGTATTCAAACCAGTGTTTCCACTTTAGATTTTGATAGTATCCTGGATTTTTCAGAAATTATCCCAATTTTTTTTTCAGAAATTCCTTGATTTAGTGCGCAGTTTACAAAAAAAAAACACTTAAGATTCCATATATTGAATTATGTGGAATTTTAAACATTTTGTCGTTAAAAGCGTTGGTTTTGTTGTCAGGCGTTTGTGCGCAAAAACTTGCTTCGCCGAACCTGACAAGATATAGGTAATATTATAATCTGATAAGAATCTATGATCATAGTCAAAGGTATTTAGCCGTTTCTTCTATCTCTATTATGTAAGTAAAATATGCGACAGAGATGCACATACTGCATGTCCCCGTTGCGTTTTATCTTGCAGCTGGGTGCGGCGGCGCACAGTGGGACGGATTTCGGATTTGCGGACTTTGGACTTTTTTGTTACATATCATTATTTTATTTATGCGAATCGATAGCCCTAATTAAGGCGATTGGATGTTATTAAAGCAACTTTTTTGTAAATATAACGTTATACGAGAAAAATTAAATATTAATAATAATTGTATGGGACGATATCTAAAAATATGTTCTATATGTACCAAGTCTTGGCAGATCTCAGCTTGATATATTGTAGGGTAAATCTATGGGTGTTACACAGGGTTAATTTTGGACCCCCGCCAAATTTTTTACGTGATCCTATAGCTGCAGTAGGTACCTACAACCAAATTATGAAATAAAAAAACAATATTTTTTTTTACATTTTTGTCTTAACATTTCCATAAGAAAATTAAAATTATTGTCATCTAGCGCGCGCCCTATCGCGGTTATTAAAGCGCATGTACGTGACCGCAAGGGTGAGCGCACGCACCAATGACAGCGCGCCGTCACTTTGAGCGCAAGGGTGAGCGCACGCACCTAGAACTTATACGATATAAAAAGCAGGCACAAAATGGTAATAAATTAAATAAATTATTATACTTTTTATGTCAAATATTTTATTATTACCTTTTTATCCCATATTTACTTTTGGTGGGGGGTTCAAAATTAGCCCTTAATATAGCGGCGCCACATAAGTACATATCATTGTCCCGGACCGCCCCGTTCTCAAGATATATGAAGCTGAACTTAGGTACTTATTATTATTTTTCTTAGGGATTATTTTAAGTACTAAACTCCAAATGGTTATAAAAACTGAAGAACATGAAGATTATGAATTGTATATTAATTTAGTGAATTATCAACCAGACTATTACATCAGGTGACGTCATATAAAAAAATTAAAACATGTAAAAAGTGAATACAATTTATCAAAATTGAGTCTTTAATAGATTTTAATTTACAAAATTGGTTTATATTGTTTCAGCTTAAGTATTAACAATTGAATTATTCTGTGTCGCTAATATCACCTATATTGCTTGTATCTTTAAAGATAAATTCAGGTTCAAAAATTATCTTGAGCAGTTAGCATCAAAAGATTCCGAGCTTCAGGAGAGTCATCTTTTGAATTTGGCCATTCTTGGTCGTAATATTGTAAGTTGTAAGCATAGGGTCGGACGACAAAAGAAGATTATGCAATATGTCCTCATTTGACGCATACCTGTTTACTTTTCTGGAATGTTCGACAGGTAAATGTTCTCTATATTTTCTAAACTCCTTGTTTCTCGCTTCTGAAGCTTCTTCAGAAAGTTTTCCGATGGGAATCAACCCAAAATGACCAATTATGTCTGCTCAATGTACAAGTATTTTATGGATGCTAGCAGGCATATTATACCATGGGTATAATTTTACAAACAAGACTGCTGTTTCTCGACAAAACTGAGAAAATTTAGAAACATCTACACGTTCTCCACTTGATATAGTTTGCAGAATAACATGGAACCTTTTGATTAAATCTTCATTAACGCCTGTAATACATGCAGTTGTTTTACTATCACCAATAATTTTTTGGCCGTGTTGCCATCATTTTTAATAGCTCAATCGGCACGAATTCGACTTAAATAATCATCAAATTGAAATGTATTGAGTAATCATGCGTATACTTCATTTGTTATTAAATATACCGTAAATTAAACTCTAATATTGTAGCAGGATATATTACCGAAAGTACCTAAGTTCAGCTTCATATATCTGGAAAACGGGGCAGTGCGGGATAATGCTATGTATGTGGCGCTATACATAAACAACCATAGATTTATCCCTAACAAAATATCAAGCTGAAACCTGCCAAGACTTCGTACTTATAGAGCATGTTAGATATCGTCCCATACAATTTTTTTATATTAAATTTTTCTCTTATAATATTATGTTTACAAAAAAAATGCCATAATAAGATCGCCTTAATTAGAGATTTAGAGCTATCGATTGGCATAATGAAATCCGAAATCCGTCCCACTGTGTGGCGTGCCCGTAGTGTAGCGTAGCGGCATTATGCCACAAGTCGCAGATAAAGGCGGCTTGGTTCAAGTCCTTGTCCTTCCTTCTCTATCTGACAGTATAGTGTTCGACAGAGAGGCACTTACCACATGTCCCCGTTGCGTATGATCTTGCAGTTGGGCGCGGCGGCGTGCCCGTAGTGTAGCGTGGCCGCGTTATCTCCTGAGCCACAGATGCAGGTGTAAGACACGTGACGACATCCGCCTACGCGATAGCAATGGTCTAGGAATACAGACTCGCACTGGTACTCCATTAGACCAGGTTTAGTGTAGAGCATCACCTGTTCGAGGGAAACGTAACGGTTTATAATATTGTAGTCGCTTAATTTCAGTGTTCTTTTAACTTTATAGGATGGCAATGTTGCGGGATCATTTACCTATTCTGGCGACTGAGACTTCTTGGCGGAAAAGTGAAGCGTCATGTCTGTGTTGTCTTCTAAAATTTGTGTTTTGTCGAATATTAATGGGAAATAATGGTGGATTATTAACCGTTAAGTGTTCGTGAACGTGCATGAGTGTTGGCAAATAAAACAAAACCGTGCAACATCACTTTTCAAATTCTCTCAAGAAGTCCGTGTGAGATCCTTATCCTTACTGAAACTCAAGGGTTCTGGGGGGAATATCATTTAGCATTCAACGTTCATATTATCATCACTCATTATCATCTACTTTATGCATTACAATGATCTCTAATATTACGACTGAAGAACTTATATCCACGGTCACGAAATATATTTAAAAAAAATTAAGCACCAAAATTATTACCAAACACTAAAAAAAATTAATCATGAAAAACTATGTGTGTCAATGTTGCCTCATGAGGTATTATAACTGGAGACGCACCGCTAAGTAAGTTTTTGCGCACTGGATTTTTTTTTTTTTTATAGCAGAAGGAGGCAAACGAGCAAGCGGGTCACCTGATGGAAAGTAATCACCGCCGCCCATGGACACCCGCAAAACCAGAGGAATCGCAGGCGCGTTGCCGGCCTTTAAGGAAGGAATAGGCTCGTTTCTTGAAGATCCCTAAGTCGTAACGGTCCGGAAATACCGCCGCCGAGAGCTGGTTCCACAACACTGTAGTTCGAGGCAAGAAATTTCTTGAAAAACGCACAGTAGTAGACCGCCATCCATCAAGGTGATGTGGATGGAATGACAGTCGATTGCGTGTAGTGCGGTGAAGGAAATTAGCGGCAGGGATCAAGCCGAACAATTCCTCAGAACACTCCCCATGATGATACGGTACAATATACAGAGAGACGCAACGTCTCTCCGAAGAGCCAGTGGATCGAGCCGACCTGAAATAACCACGTCGCCGACAATTCGAGCAGCTCTGCGTTGAATGCGGTCAAATGGAAGGAGTTGGTATTGGGGTGCTCCAGCCCAGAGATGGGAGCAGTATTCCATATGCGGCCTGACCTGTGCTTTATACAGTTGTAAACGGTGGGCCGGCGTGAAATACTGACCCGCTCTATTAAGCACACCCAGCTTTTTCGAAGCTAATTTAGCTTTACCTTCCAAATGACCACGAAACTGAACGTCACTCGAAATATCGACGCCAAGGATTCCAACAATCGGATTGGTATCAAGGGGAGCTCCCTCAATTTTGGCCAGTAGGCTGCAAACGCCTCAGTGATTGAGTGATCCAAGCGATTCTGGACTTTGCAGCCGCAAATCAGCGCGTAAATAATTGCTTCGCGATGTTGTCTCTAGTTATAATACCTTGAATGGCCTTGGCTCAACGAAAGATGAGTCAACATTTACAGACACAGTTTTTCGAGATTTAAAATACTGTGTTTGGTAACATATAGGTAAGTAAATCCCGCAACAGGGCTATTCTATAAAGAGAAAAGAACAACTATTTGTATGGGATGGAAAGCAACTCAGAAAAAAAAACAGCTGTTTCGTACATTTAGGCCGAATATTATGCAGTTTGTAAAGAACAACACTGATATTTGCGCACTTCTCTATCTAGGCCGCCTTTGTAAATACTAGTTTTAAGTTTTTGTCATGTGTAGCTGTCTTGTGCATTTGCAGTAAAGTTTATCTATATATCTATCAATTCTTTTCGCAATTTCAGAGTTGTTCCCAGAATAATAGTTATTATTTGCATTTTATAGAATAGCGCAGTATTATATACCCGGGTGTTACCCTTTATTTTCAAACACAAAAAAACTGACCACACATTACCTGTTTATGCGCATCGGAGGATATTTTGCACACATATCGCATAACTTCAATCTCTGCCGGCGTTTTGATAACCCGCCTGCAAACAATAAGTACTTATGTTGGTATTTTATCGCAGCTAGGTATTTTCATTGTTCCTAATCAATTACGTAAATGTGTACCTAGTTAAGACCGAAGAGAATTTCGCAAAGTTCTTATAAGAAAACTAAATTGTTTTTATATGGATACAAATTTTGTAACCTAACCAAACTCCTAATGCGGTTTGGTGGGGTTTTACAATTAACTTAGGACATCGGGACCAACAGCTTAACGCCTTTTGAAGGACGGAAGTGTTCGGAGATATTCTAATTCGGTTACCCATCTGTAATATGGCATAGCGAAAGTTTCTTAACTTTCAAGATCACAACTTGAACGCTAGCTGCTGCGCCATAGCTCCTCGATAATTTGTTATTTTATGATAAGATTTTTAAATATTGTTAAATGATTTGATAACATTTATCTATCATTTTGAGGGTAGCTGCTGATAAAACGATTATGAGAATAATTAATTCTGAGATAACTTTTTAGATATTAAAATTGATTCTGAGATAACTTTTTAGAATTAGAATAGTAATTTGATAATTTTCGTATCAATTTATAATCTTTATTTAAATATTATTTACTAAGATACTTACAGCTCCGCAATAACGGGGAATAATGTTTCATTGTCCACCTTAAATCTGAAACATGGAAACAAATTCCTGAATTTTAATATACCTACTGCAATAAGCAAATGTTACACTGATTACGATTTTGATTACATATTAGAGATGATTAATAATTATAATAAAAATAGTTTTATGTAACTAAGCTAATTAAATAGTTTTTGAAATGTAATAAGGGAAAAGACTTATAGCTGATTTTAAAGATTTGAGAGTAAATTCAGTTTAACAACCTAGGAAACACTGATTGGTCAACAATAGTCATAATTTTGAGTACGTACTTTGTTAAGGTTTTATATTAATATAATGTTATTAATAACAATATAAGTAATAAGGAATTAAACTTTGTAAGAATAATGATGTGAACACTTACACGAAGACTTTTTATTGGTGATCAGGACCTACTGATTCCGACTAAGTAAATGATGGTCATTGCAATAATAATACGTAGTAGTTGCATGTTTTCTTATTATAATTTGATTTTTTATTATAATTAGGTACCTAACCAAAATAATTAGAATGTAAGTATGGTCTTCCTACATTTTTATGAAGTGAAGAAGATACGTCACCAAACATCATTATTGATGTATTAAGTCTTAGAGCATTCAACCAACATGTAAGTACCTGTACTTATGAAGAGGTTTTATTTGTAACAAGGAGGAGTAGTATGACTATGATTTTAATATTCATAGTTATTAACTTTACTTCCCAGACAAAAAAAAGGAACGATTTAAAATCAGTGATATATACGATAGGCCGTTCCGAACACGCACTATGTTCCACTCATCTGCGGAATCGACTCGGCACCTTGCTTTTGTGTGGCTTTAACATTCGCGCGTGCGGAGCGGTGAAAATAATTCTTTATTTCTTTTCAAAGTGTACACCTACACGTTTACTACAATTCAGTTGTCAAGTAAGTGAAATTAATTGTTATTCAAGTCATTATTATGTAGGTAGTTATATCGTAGATATTATTAGAATAGAAAAGATATTTTTTTAATTATTGTTATTGACAATCTATTTGGGACGCCATCTTGATACACACTAAGTTGTCTTTGACCGATGATCTGGCGCTGCGGCGCTGCGATGTCTGTCTGTTGGTTAGACGACATTTAAAAGTTTATGCGCTGCAGCGGCTGCAGCGAACTTTAGGTTTCTCATTCCAGAATTTGAACAAATGGTTTGTAGGTATGTACGTTCTTGTCTATACTTCTAGGTCAATGTTAAAAATAGTTTTATTATTATTGAAATGGCGATAATTTGCTTAGTCGGAATCAGTAGCTCCTGATCACGTATAAAAAGTCTTTGTGTATATATAGCAATTAAGATTTTTAGTTTTGTTGATGGTTTAAACCACTAAACTAAACCACTAAACAAAGTAGCACTTAAGTAAATTAATAATAAATAAGTTTAAAATTTATTATTGCAAATATTCAAACATTACATTTAGGAATAACATAAATAAGTACTCGAAGATAACAAAACATAGAAAAAATCACGGGGTCTCACTTCAAACATTACAAATAATATAAAGAAATAATACTTACTCATCAATACCTTCAAATACAGCTTCTTGAGCAGTGAGACCACTATCGGTATTAGGACCACTCTGAAAATCAAAATGCTGTTAATATACTTACTTCAATCATAAAAATGTGAGATGTAGGTATTAATGTTTTTTTTTATAAGTATTTTAATGTTAACTAAAAACATCAAGCACTGACAAATTTCGACGGGTGAAAACCAGACCTCGGTAGCCAAGTGGTTAAGGCAGCCGCCCGGAATGCGGAAGGTGCGTGGTTCGATTCCCGCATGAGGTTGTCGTCTTTTAACAGTGTTTAAAATTAAAAAAAAAATGTATGTGAGATGTATGTTGTAAAATCACTTACTAATGTCAGTAAAACTTCAGGGTTCAAACTCTTAAGGACATCTTGCAGCTGTAATTCATAAAAACAAATAAATAGGTATTGATTCAAACTAATGAACATAATTATGACATTGCTGTTTACTGTAGGTAGTTAGTTTTCCTGTGCATTCAGATTAACTAAACCTTGAAATGCAGGAAACTTGAACAATAACATTCATTGCTAATATTGATAGATAAATTTTATTATTAATAACACATTAAATAGTACAGTGTAACAGTTTATATATAATTTATTTATTTGTTCCAAGCGGCCTCTGCACTAAGACAAGCTTGATATGCAGCAGCCAGGCAAAATTTACAAAACCACTTTTTTGGTGGACACACAGTTCAAACATTGTTAAGTTGTAAATAACTAAACAATACAAATTTTGAAAAAGAAAAATAAACTTATAAAAAAATAATCTAAAAACTGCAATAATCAAATACTTACGTTGTTAATATAAAAAGGACACAAGAGTGTGTGATGGATCTGGTCTGGAATCTGAGATAGATTCTCATCCACTATGACGCCAAGGTATTTAAGATGTTTAGTACGTTCAATCGAGCAGCAGTTGCAGTCAGCTGGTATACAGTAGAGCATGGACTATCGGATTATTTTTCCAATATCGATATTCTTCCGATATTAAATTTAAAAATATCGGAATACCGATATTTTTATATTTTTTGATATTTATTTTAAAAAAATGTTTTTTTTTTAAAATAAAAGGCCAAAATAAAAACAAAATTGGAATTTATTTATAAACTGGATCATTTAGACTAAGATCTGAATGACGTACATGCAAAATCAAATGGCCACACAATAATATCACTAGTAACATAATATTAATCTTTTCAAAATAATCAAAAATATTACACTTCCAAGTGGACAACCTTGGTTGACAGACACACAAAAACACACAAATACGCTTTATAAGTCTTAGCATTACGAAGCCGCGACGTCTTAATTATAAAGGGTCCGGCGAAATCTGTACCCACTCCAGAAAAGGATCTACTCTCCGTAACACGATCTGCAGGCAAATCTCCCATTTGGGGCTGCTTGGTAGTGAGTGGTTCTTAGCCGGTAACACGGTAGGCATCGAAAAATAATACAGCGTATGGTAGGTCTGGCTGACAAAATCCAAAATTCACGCTGCAAAACAGCTATCAGCGCGTTGCTGTCGGCGTAAGAATTTTTGTGGTGGCGATGGCGGTCTGTCACTATCAACTTAACTAAATTACCATCTTTAGGCAATAAAAGGGGATGACGAGCTCCATAAGTTAGACCAGCATTTCCTCCTACTCATAGGAGACCAAAATCGTCAAGAAACAGATTCAATTGGGAGATAGCTCCTTTAAGTTTAGAGCGACCGTCCCGCAATATACTTTTCTCCGATTTGAAGCACTCAGACTGCACTCTCTTAACCCAAAGTAACAAGGCTTACCGACGCTCTTCTGGAGCAAGAAAAAACGAGACAAGCTTCTCGCTTGGTTTCTTACAGTTATGTAAGTAACGCCATATCCAAGCGGTTAGACTCAAAAGATTGTCCAGGGTGCTGTATTTATTTAAAAGGAAGTCCGTGTTGCCAATTGGTTCTGTCTTAAGGACAAAAGCTCGCAGCCCAAGTAGCACTCCGGCTAACATACTCTGGGGTTGAGGCCAATTAGACTGGTCGCGTCAGCCACTGGGGCCCCCCCCAAAAAGGAAGAAAGTTGTCAGTCCACAAACAGACACCGCTCAGGTTTACGGAACGACCCAAAGTAAAACACAGGTGCTTCATGAGATGAGCAAGAAGTGCAGCACCACACAATTCCAACTTCGGTATCGTGAGTTGTTTCCGAAGGGGAGCAACTTTACTTTTGGCCAATACCAGATGCACAAACACTTCTCCAGTGGTACTAATGGAACGGAGATGGACAACCACAGCAAATCCTCGTTCGGAGGCATCGGAGAACCCGTAGGGACTTGCCTTAAAGTTTCTAGCGGGAAGAAAATGTCTTGGCAAGGCCACCTGATTAATATTAAGGAGGGATGAAACCATGCCTACCCAATCTCAGAGCAATTCTTCAGAGAGAGGCTCATCCCAAGAGAATCCCGCGGTCCACAGGAGTTGCAAGAAACATTTAAACATAAAAATAACCGGACTGATCCACTCATTAGGATCGAAAGTGCGTGTCACTGTGGTCAAGACAAGGCCCTTTGTCCAGATCTTTGGAATTTCCAAATCCACACAATAAGTAAAGCTGTCCGGAACTGGCCTATACTGAACACTGAGGATAGTCACCATATTGAGATTATCGGCAATCTCGAAGAGATATGAGATATCCCCGGTACTTTAGTTTCGCGATTCCCATAGCAAGAGAAATGTGAAAATAGAAACTTCAAGGTTCTATTTTGAGGTAGGTACATTAATAAAAATAATACGTAGAACACTGTGATAATGTAGCAATAATATTTTTTATTCAATTTTTTACTTTGAATTAGTCTCAATTAATTAAGAAAATGTTGCTTTTGACTAAATTTTCTACTCAAATTGTAAAACTCTAATATCGAAAAAACAATATTATATAATATCAATATCGGTATTTCAATATCGCAAATTTGCTCCGATATTCCGGTTTTCCGATATTATAGAAACCCGATATCCATGCTCTAGTATACAGTGTAGGGGTGGAATACATCTGTGAAACTTTAGAGTCTGAAGTTCGGGCGGTTTTATGAAAGGCAATATACTTAGTCTATTTCATATTTAATGTAAGCAGGTTGTTGTACATTCACTCAGAAATAGACCACATGCCATTTTCAGCAGCTTCTTCGTAGGACTACTTTTATCACCATTTTATGGATGGGCGTGACAATAGCTAACTTCCAGTCGGTTGGAAAGGTTCCAGATGAGTTACACAAAATATTATGTTTTTCAATTACCTCATCAACATAGTGGACTTCATCAATTCCATATGTTTTTTTAAACTCATGGCAAGCGAGAAGTTTGCCCATCCATACTTCATACTCCTCAGGTAGTCGTGGAACAAACAGGTGTCCCTTCCCGGAGCTCACATCCAGTGCAAAATAACATCCTGGCTCTCGTACACCACACACCCATATGAAATAGGCTTCCTAGAATGATATAAGTAATTAGAACAATGTTGAGCCCACAAACCTTTATGTATACACAATAATTTGTCTTTAATGTATATAAGTCAAATATATTAATAAAATTATTTTGTTTTTCTTAAATTGTCACTACAAACTTTACAGATTCTTTATTTATTTCACTCACAATGTTATAACATAGTAAGTATGTAACAAGGTCATTAATTCAATTGTTCACGCACACACAAAGCTCTAAAAAAATCTTATTATGATAGTTTAAAATAAAATATTTAAATTGTAACATCATTAAGTATATAAAATATAATTTGTGGACATTCTTACGCACAATATTTTCGTTTTTATATTATTATCTAAATTGAACATTGAAATTCTAAGTAGAATAATTGTGCTCTCTATAACTACTCTTTATCTTAAGGTAATTATAATAACGTTTTAGAAACTAATAAAGTAGTATGAATAGTCTAAATGACTTACTTGTCTGAAAACATATTGGACATCAGTATCATAATGATTTATATCATCACCCCCTTGCAAAACCACGACTTGTCCGGCCTTTAACTTCTCAGCTAATCTCTTTCTATTAGTGGCAAATAAAGAAAGAGGCACTTCCAATGTGCCAGGACCCATAGACCATGTTTCTGCCATTCTGAACGATAAATTACCCTGTACTGGTGTCGTTTGTTGAAGTTGGTTTTTTAGAACAATGCAAGTACTAGTTTTAGATAACGACGATGATAAGCGATTTGTAGTGCAAGTAACAAATCCTCTACAAGTATTCGTTGCACATCTTTTATGTAATGGCAAACGGGTTAAAGCACAAGTTTGTCGTAATGAGAGATTTAATTGTCGTAAAAGTAGAAACATGAAAGTTACTATTAATGGCAAGATGTGTTTTTTTGACAAAATAAAACACAACAAGTACAACAACACAGCCAGCAGCAGTGTTTTGACGTAAAAAAATCATTGTCATCGGTTCATTCACAGTTTTTTATTGTTCTTTACATTCATTGCGTCGCAACTATGAATAGATTTAGCGAGTTTGCTATAAATGTAAACGTAAGAAGAACAAGCTCGACAATTTTTTCAATGACACTGTCTTGTTTGGAACATTTTTGACAAACCATAAAGGAATGGAGGCATCTCAGATCATGCAAACAAAGCCCCTTGTGAGTGGGTGGAGGCGCAGTTTATCTATGCTAAAACCTTAGCCAAGACTCATCATGATGAACTAGCTTTTCCCGAAGGAAATATAGAATAATAATTTTCCATTTTTCCCGTCAAACCAATAAAAGTTTGGTGAAGGTTATGATGCAAGAGCTAGATCCTTTTGCTATAATAATGTGAAAAATAAAAAATTTACAGCTACGCTACTCACCCACAGATGGCGCTAGTAAAAAACAAAGTAGGTATGATAGTATTATTAGTTGTTAAAATATGTAATAGGATATTCTATTAAACAATAATTATGTAATTATAAACATGTCTTGTATAAAACATAACATGAAAGTCTTTGTGGCAAATACCTATGTAGTTAGGTAGGTACCTACTTTTCATTATTTTATTTTAAGTTAACCTTAGAATACAGAGTATCATTTTATTATAATTTTATTGTTTGCACTTTTATTAAAATTCAAGTTTGTTTGTGTTTTTCTTTTTATTATTTTTGTATGGTATATTTTTATTTTAATAGGTGTGGTATAGTTGTTAATGTAGGTAATATGATTTTGTTATTTGTCTTGTTAATAGCTCCAAATTATTTAGGCCCTGTCAGATTATCAGCGCTTCTGTCTGTGTCATTCTGAACATCCATGAATGACACAGCAGCTTATAATGCTGAGACAGGGACCTTTAACTTTAACTTCACACTCTTCTTTTTTTTTTTCTATCTGTATTTTTTTGTATATTTGTTACCTATGTAAGCGTGTGTATGGTAATAATTTATTTCTTTTCTATTAGGTAGTTAGTTAACTTTTCTATGACAACCAACTTAATGGTGACGAAAAAACACTTACCTCCTAACTTCTGTCCCATGCAGTTCAGTTATGTAGGATTGATAGAAATTTAATAAGTAATAAACAAATACAGTAGTATACATTAAGAAACCCTCAACTAGATAAAAAAGGATATGTCTTAAGTAATAAAATTGAAAAGGACTAGGCAAGCAAATCATAGAGTCTTATTTCTTTGAAATTATTTCCATTTATTTATTAATTATTATCTAAATCACAAGATCGACGATAAATTAAACTATTTAAAAATCACAAAATGCACTAAAACATGCACACATTTAATATGATTTTTATACCCGAATTTGGTACTATTATTGTACATAGTTGCTACTTGTATGTAACAAATGATAAAATTACTTTTAAATTAATATTGCCTAAAATTGCCTAAGTATAAGCACGTTGTCTGTTGCAACGAAAACATTCAAAAACCACACCACATTTGCAACTCCAATGGATTATCCAGATTAACCTAGCTACATACTTACTTACACACATGCGATGAACCACGTAACTGTAATTTATATAATACTATGAAATAGGATTTTACTGCTATTCTCTACAATCACTTTTAGAAAGTTAATTTGGTATAGTTAATGTTAATGTTTATTATCAATATTGAGAATGACTTAAATGGATAAGTTATCCTAGTAAATACAACACTATGAGAGAATTCTATTAGATAACAATATTTAATATGTTTTAATTATGATTTGTCCTAGACAGGTATTTTACTAACACAAAACAAAATAGAGATTAATATCTTCAATACTAAAAATGACAATCAATAGTTAAAGCTTTGAATTATTTAAATTACAAAATATTCAATACACATGTTAAAATATAAGATGGAAATGTCTTAGCATGACCTAAGTCACAAAAATCGAGGTAAATGTTATAGAAATAGGTATTTAGAATGCATAACCATACTAAACGCTAAATTACGTCATTCAGTACTTTGATCAGTAAAGGTCACTATAAAACGAAGAATAAATATTATGATTGTAGAGTATCAGTGGCCATTTTGGTTCGTTCTCGTGACTCGTGTCGTGTGTGACACGTCATAGTTGGCTATCTCTCTCTCGCACGTTCTCTGCATATAGCACCATTGTAACCCGACACGTCTCTTACACACAAGCGATTTCACAACACGTTCCACACTTTCACAACTAAAATGTTTTGTTTATAAATTACGAATCCACTGATATCTCATGACACGGTTGTTTCTTTTCTTGTAGCCTCCTAACGGCCTCGGCAACGAGGGCACGTTGTTCTATGAGCCGCTCGACGAGATCCACTGGTTCTTGTTTTCTAATGTAGTATGGAGCAGCTCTCGCTCGAGCTTGCAGATGAAGCTTTTGTTTCAGGCCAAGGGTAAGTTCTTCGATGGCTGGTAATCTACTCGTTGCTAGAGGGCGGCCCTGTTCTTCAGAAGTATGACGGCTTTCGTATCTTGACTTTTCTTTCAACATAGTGAAGGATACAGATAGTTGTTACAATTTATCTAACCAGGAATTAAAGATTTCACCGGCCCGGGAGGTAGTGTGCGACACAGTTTGCGAATACGGAATGAATGAGCGAGTGAGCCGTCTCGACCCAAGCGTAGGAAAGACGGGGTTTCGCGGGTGTACAGGGGAGGGGCGGGGTATGACGTAGCCAGATGCGCAGTCGTGCCGGGCTGTATACAAACAATACGACGGACGTAAATAAACACAAGACGGTACAGTAATGTGAACGGTGTTATCTTTGTGTTAGTGGATCGGCTAGTCGGCAGACTGGCTCGCCGAGGAGGAAGAGCGAAGTTTTGGGGAATGTTAGACGACAGGTGATCTAGTTTATACCGATGATATTTTCTAATGACGAGATTGGTCTACTGTTTGTTTAGGAGATTATAAAATCGTTGCTGGATATAAAAAAAACACTGTAGAAAGCATTTTGTAAACCTTGTTCGGGTTAGCTACTACGCAATAAATCAATAAGTTGAACAAAATTTATGAGGACAAGCGAATGAATTGAATGCTTACGGTCAAGGGTATTGAATTTATTAACATGCTGTTTTGACTGACGCCATGTTTATACATTTTGTTTACTATATCGTAATAAGATTTTCACTAAATAAAATATGAATTTTGTGTCATGATGACAAAATTTACTTAGCTGCTTTATGTTTGAATTAGTACCTACATGTAAACAGTAAGCAACTAGGTAGGTACCTACCAATGTCGTAAATTATCTTGTGCCAGATGAGTCAATGTTCTCGTGGTGATTTGCCCGTGTAGTTTCCATTCTACCGTTTCTTTGAACCAAAACTCAAACCGGACATTGCCCTCGGCGGCGGCGGTGGAACGTTTGTACGTTTTTTTTTGTGAACCGGCCATCGCAGTGTTTTTAAGTAGGTACTTAATAGGTACCTGCCTACTTATTTGCTTGCCATTGTCACGCCATTTTAAACGATTGTATTCGTAAACCTATAATTTCTTTTGTTTTGAATGTCATATGTAGGTAATATGTTAGTCATTTACGTTACTAATATAGTGATTCACAAATGACATAGTAAAAACCAGAGATCGGTATTTACCATTACTTTATTATCGCAAACTTCGACTTATCAAAAGAGATAAGAGGATATTATGTGCTTCGGTTTATATATTTTATTAGTTTATTACGCAAATAACGTAGTGTCGGTAGGTACGTAGGTACTTGATTATTTACATGGTAACGATAACAGCAGCGAGGTAGGTAAGTTTATACGTACCTAAATTGTTTGAATAATTATGAGTAAAGTTGTTTGTTGTTGTTGTTGTTATAGAGTGTACCAATTCTATATGAGTGTATTTACGCCATTTTTAACATGAAACGTGGTGATGTACCAAAACAGTTTAATATTCACATGGTATAGTTCAAGTTGGGATGAAAAATAAAATCAGTGTATTAAACATACTACTGTAGTTTATTTTCAGTAAGTTACAGTTCAGTAATTTTACAGTAAGTAGCAATACAGCTATGTGTATTTGGGTTGTATTGTATTTTTACATATTATATAATTATTAACTAGTCATGTTAGGTAGGTAAATTAAAGTACTTACCTAACAATTTTGGTTCCAGAAGGTATCTAACGAAGGCACATCATGCATTGATTAGGTAGGTTTGTAGGTTGTATTTTTACATTACTTATTTTGTTTTATTACCTGTACTTAAATAGGTCTAATAGAATGAAATCTACTTTTTTGAAAAATTATAGGGCCTAACGAGATATTTTTTTTTGGTTTTACTTAACTACTTATCACAAAAAAAAATTTTTTTAGGCTCATATACTATTAAGTAATATGTGCATTGGCCTTTTATTGATACTACCTATAATTTGATTGTAAACATTAAGTAGTATTTTTTACGAGCTAATATATTTTTACCATTCAAAGTAGGTATTTCTTATTGACCTATAATCGCACCAAAAACCTTACTTAAGGGTCAAGTTCATGAAATACAACATAACCAAGGATTTTATAATCATTTGGTTATTTTGTAACAATAGTATAAACAAGACGCGTTATTTTTGTGTTCACCAGAAATTTTTAATCAGCTGTAGGTATATTAACCAAAGGTTTTTGAATGAATAGGTATGTCAAAAAAGATCGAATGGTATTAACATTACTTGTAAAGATGTTAGTGTATCAGCATACCTTTGCATAGAGCCAAACGATGTCATAAATTGGTAGTATAGCATTAAAAATAAAAATACTATGAAATAAAATCCCTGTTTAGTCAATGTCATGACCATAGTGTAAACGTATTTGTCTTATTCTTAATTAATGGCTCCGCGTTTAAAATTATTCCAATTTCAAGTATTTTTAAAGTAAATTTAGTATTGTACGGTAGATTGAAATAAAATGGAGTCTTACATCACAACACGTGTTGTTGCTAAAAGAACACGGGAGACACTCCCAACGTATTTGTTATTTAACATCATTTCTACTGTCAATGTGTACTAAAATGTTGTGACAGTGTCAGACATTTAAACAAACAAATATTCTTTTCGAAATAATCGCGACTTCTTTAGAATGCATGGAAAGCGTGTAAAAATATTTCAATATGTTTAAAATAATTTAATACGTTATCTTCCTCAAAGATTTAAGTCAAATCATCTTTCATTTTAATATGTATTGCGTACATTTTTGACAATTTGATGACATGAAAGCGGTAACCAATGTTGAACCGAAGTCGCCTTCCTTTCCATGTTTAAGGGTGGATTCGACCAAACTGGAATAAGACTTACTTCGAGATTAGTCCATACAAATTCGGCGTTTAATCTAGGTATAAGACCTTATTTCAGTTTGGTCGAATCCACCCTAAGCTAAACAGCCGATTACTGTACTTAAACATTGTATAAGGCTTGGTGAACAGCAAAGTATTGTTTAACAGCCGATTATGATGTAAACAGCTGATTAAAACTTAAACATCTATAGGTGAACTTAGTTCTAAAGTAGGTAACTAAAAAAGTACTTAACAAATTACATTAAAATACCTAAAAGATTATCTTACTTACAAAATTATAAGTATTACATTACTTTAGTAAAGCACTGATAATGGTACTTATTTGTTCTTTCGATAAACAGACACTGCGACACGGTCAGCTCATTAAAACTCCCAGAGATTAAACTACATTCATGAAACACAATATTTACATCTAAATTAGTTTGAAACAAAAAGTCATGCATTTTACTTATTTATGTAGACCATTCGTTCGCCTTTATTTTCATATGCAGTGTTGCCATCTAGTAGAGAGTAGTTATCACTACATAGTGCATGCCTTGTTTAGTGTCTTTGTGGTACTGCTATTCACCGCTAGTATTAATATGTCGCTACCGTCGCCATCAAAATGATTACGGCATGTTACCGGACTGATACAATATTAATACTATTCATACAATATTAATACTATTCTGTTTAATACAGCTGTTTTATAATTAGTTACATAACAAAGATACTGGGTGCGTACTGTAAAGTATAAAAATGATTACGGAGTAAGGTGTATCTGTTTACCAATTAAGCCAACCCATCTCTTTCCTTGGGTGTAGTAAAAGGCGATTAACGGACTAAAGACTGCACATACATCCAACAGCATAAAGCAGTCACCCACCACCTATCACGCTAAGCACACGTGCAATTTTCATTTGGTGAAACGTGGACTGTGGTAGACGACTGATTAAGCGCCGCTTAATAAGCGGTCCTCATTGCCTAGCATCTAACTAACGCCACAGAATAACTAATAATGTACTACCTTACAGAAGGTTCTATAGCGACGACTGCACATGTGCTCAACGTGACAGATAGTGAGCCCATCGCCGCTTTATGCTGTTGGAAGTATGTGCTGTTTTGAGGCTGCTATTACCTTTTACGTCAACCGTCAACCAAGGAAAGGGATAGTATATTTTACCGCTACGCGACACGGATAATGTAAAATATAAAGGGTCGCTCACGGGGTCGAAAGTCAAGAGTCAAGACAGCCATCAGGCGGACCCCGGCTATACCAGCAAAACTTGTTTCATGTGCAGCAGTGCAGCCCTAATGAGTTCCTGGTGTTACGAAACTTATGTCATTGGTTTCATCACTCACGGGGCGAGTTTATGGAAATGTTTGAATGCAGTTTTACCTTAATACGCACATTACTTAATACGACTTCAAATCACATATGCCTAACATGAAGGTCTTCCAGAATCCGTTTTCTGGGTCGCAAGAAAACCCGGGTTTGGAAAATCAAAAACCGGGTTTTTGGGTTTTTTGATCTTTTTTACAATCGTTTTCTTGTCGGTAAATATTTGTATCATAAGTATATTTACGCCTTTTCGAAATGATCTCTTTGATTGAACACGGTCAAAAAGTACCTAACTCCATTGCATCTCACTACATACAAACCTTTGTATTTTTGTGCGAAAAAGATTAAATTAATAAAGCAAGTTGCACTTTATTTGTGCGTTTGACTCAGATCAGAAATGACATAAACGGAATGACGTTCATTCCGTTTCGTCAGTCCTTCTCCCTCTCTTCAGAACTCTCCTTTACCCATTTCAGTGGACCTCAGCATTCTTGGCATGGACATCGGCCGGGAACTGAATCCAAAATGCTGCATCGAGAGTGTTATTTTAACTACCTCCCGTAAGTTGGGTATTCTCAATAAGGTTAGGCGGTTTTTCACTCCCGAGCAGCGCTGTTTGCTGTACAAGACTCAGGTGTGATGGAGTATGGAGTATTGTTCCCATCTATGGGACGGCCCCGCTAAATGCACTTGATAGACTGCAAAGGCGAGCGGTACGCATTATTGGAGATGCTGGTAGCCTCTTTTGAGGACCTCTAGCTGCGTAGAGACATTACTTCTCTCAGTGTCTTCTACCGAAATTACTACGGAGAGTGTTCTGAAGAACTTTTTGATCTAATCCCGCCCTCTCCTTTCCTGTCCCGGACTACACGTGCTGGTCTTAGGAACCAACATCATACTGTGCAGACTATCAGCACTCGTACCGGGTCTTTTAAGCGGGGCGTGAAACGGCATTTATGCAGGCCATCATCATGAATGGGTGCGCTTGTTACCGTGCTTGTTCTACGGTGAAGAGTGCTCCGTTATTTTGGACTGCATCGGCCGCTTACCATCAGGCAGGATGCAGTCACTATGACGTTTCACATAAAAAAAAATCTGCCTTCTTACGCGTTAGTTAGCCACTAGACGAATTTATTGTTAATGTTTAGAAAAAAGTTTAATTAAAGTTAAAATAAGTTTTATAGTAGTTTTTAGCAGAATTTTAGTAAAGAGGAAAACTGATTATTACTGAAAGACTTAAATTAATTTTTTTATTCTCTTTCCAATCTGACTTCATACGAGTAAGTTAGCTACTAAAACAAATTTATTGTTAATGTTAGTAAAAGAGTTTAATAATTTAAAAATATTATTATATAGGTATCAAAAATAGTCTTCAGCATATTATAATTATTAGCAGTATAAGAACTGACTATTAACAAAAGACTAAATTAATATAAATAATTTGATCTGCGTGAGTCTGTGATCAAAAATAATTACTAGCTATATAAATACTAGATATTTCTCTATTTTACATATGTTTTGAACAAATACTCATTGTCTAAAAGACTTTTTAATACCTATTAAAAATATTTTTGTGATTTTGAAAGTACTGTTTAATTGATATGAATCCTTCCCTTGTTATAAATAGGTACCTACTCGTATTGACTTAGCAAATCCATACTAAAATACAGTTTCCTCATATTTAAAAAAAAATCAAAAAGACCGAAAAGCTCGAGAAACCGGGGTACCCGGGTTTTGACTACAAGAAAACCCGAAACCCGGGTTTTTAAAAAGTGGACCGGGTTTCGATGCCCTAATAGCGACCCTATTAGTTGCATTTATCGGCGTCTTGGACACACATGTATGTAGTCATCATCCGACTCGATTGCCTCGGTGTATCTGTACACACGCCCGCAGATCAACCTATCCAAATCTGGCCAATTTTTCCAAACGGTCTTTTCGAGCGCTTCTCTCTCGCTCTCTCGACGTACAACGACGGTACGGGAGGGGTATAGTCTAAAAGCGAAGCGGCGCAAATAGGCACGTTTTGTAGGTTTTTATAGGTTTTTTGTCGATATAGACTTTATAGGATTTAATGAATTAGCAGGTTCTCTGTAAAAATTATGTCGAAAATTAAAAAAAAAAATAGCCAAACAGTTTTGCCCGCTTTTACCGGTGACTCGCCATAAGGCCTAGTGACAAAGTCAAAATGTATTAAAGAAATTTGAGATTTTGTGGTAGTTTGAAGCGCAGCGTCTGTATTTCTCTCAGAACAGTGTACGTCTATTTCTCTTGTTGTAATCACCGCCTGATAGTAAAGTGCAATCATACTGTCCCACTGCATCTGCATGTAGGGTTACCATCCGTCCGGAGTAGTCCGGACATGGCCGGATTTTGTCCGGCTCTTTAAATTGTCCGGATTTTGGAATGTGAGTTACAAAACTAGATATTATGTAATATCAAATAAGTCTTTAACTTCTCATTCATCTAAAAACAATAAGTAGGTAAGTATAGGTCGAGTGCTCAACCTTGAAACAGTCGTACACAATGAAACAGCGCCATATTTTTGAAATGCGACATTGATAGATAGTGCAGTATAGCTGGTTGTGTTAACGCCATACACATTATATTTCTCTATGCCATACACTCCCTGTTCCTCCCAAGCTAGCGTACGCGCCGCATGCGAACCGACGTGTCCCCGGAGCTTTTTCGATTTTTTGTCTAAAGAGTAAGTTTTTTTTAGAGTTTTATTTGATTTATCAGTTAAATACTATAGTGAATTCCGTATTTCTGAGTATTACGTCGCTTTGTACATGTATCATAGTTTCGCGTGGATTAAAAAATCTATTAAATTGTTCAATTTTGGTAGGTTATTTTTTGGGTTAATTGTAAAATATCCTAGTGTCCAACAATGACATAGTTCAAGGGTGGACACAATGAAACAGTGTTTCATTCTGTACTACTTTGTTTCGTTGTACACTAAGCGAAAGCGTAAAGCAAGAAAGCTTGGTAAAAGCATGATTGCCACGGACACGCCAGAGAAAGACCAGATAGCTAAATATAGTAAAAAATCTCAAGAAAGAAAATTAGCGGAAAAATTAGTAAAGCAACCAGTTTTATCTAATAAAAAAGGAAAAAATAAATCTAAAAAGACTGGAATTGAACCAGATTCTGTAACAAGTACCGATGAAGAAGAGGAAGTGGCATGCCTTAGTGAAATTGATTTAAGTGGATTAGACGACGAAGAAGAATATGATGAGGATCCTTTGGTTACGGAACATTTTAAGAAGCTTGAGCGTTTACCCCAAAATAACGATTATATTCGTTCTGGTTTTAATGGACAGTAAAAAAGCGAAGGTATGGCGAAAATATATGTCGCAAAAATAATTGATGAAGTGAGAGCTAATAGATACGAGGTTTCGTTTATGAGGTTGAAACTAAAAGACATGATGAAATTTTACATGCCATTAGAACCCGATATGTCAGAAATTCTCATCGAAGAGATAAAACGATTCTTCCGCCACCAGAAATAAATGGGACCAAAAGCCGAAACTCTTTTTATTATTTTCCATTCCGCGTGTCACCAAATATAAAGTTGCGTTAAGTTTCAGTTCCTAATATTTGTGTTTTTTATAAAGTTATATTTAATATAACACTGTTAATTATAGATAATCATGTATTATGTTACTGTTGATTGTGAGTAGTGAATATATATTAGGTACACGTATTAAACTGTGATTTAAAAAAATTGAGACTGAGCATAATATGTACTTAAGTTACTAAATAATCCAAATAAATTCTTTACTGATTATAATTAAACATTTTTTATCGTTTACTCGTTCCAATAACCACATTAAGTACAAATGGCCAATATTAAAACTAGTGTTTCATTGTCAGACACAGGGTGTTTCACTGTGTCCACCTAGGTGGACAATTACCACTTTATTGAAAAAGTATTTTTATTCTTAATGTATCTATTTATAAATGAAACTATATATGCCATATTATACCCAATTAAGAAGACTCTGTTCCTGCAAAAAACAGTATCCATATCTACAAAAATTAGAGAAATATGAGACTATGATTTTTTAGTGTTTCATTGTTGCACACTCCACTATATAAAATAAATAAATAATAAATAAACTTTCCTACACTCACACCAATTATCTAGCCCAAGAGAAGCTTCATTATGAAACTCGTTAAATGGTAACTAGACAACGGATAAAAATACTTAAAATTCTTAAATAAGACATACTTGTTATACATAGAAAACATCCAGACCCGAAACAATTTAGAAAAACAATAATTTCTAAATTGACCCGACCGGGGATCGAACCCGGGACCTCAGAGATGGCGACACCATGAAAACCAGTGTACAAACCACTCGAGCAAGGAGGTCGTCAAAAAGTGAGTAGGTATGTTTCCATTATGTGACTTTAAAGTCCGGACTTTTATCGAAATGTCAGGCTGTTATGTCAGGACTTTTCAAATTTCTAAATGGTAACCCTAACTGCATGGCAAGTACCTCCATCATTGGAATTAAGTTATCATCGCTACAATTAGCGATGCCAGGCGTCCGGATAAAGTCGGACATGGTTAGGCTTTTATTTGCGTGCCCAAAATAAACGGTGTCCGGCTTTTGTTAGGCTTTTTACAGTTCGCAAACGAGCGAGCGTCGCGCGTGGCCGAGCGCAGGCGAGTCGACTGTGAAGTCGGTCCGCTCCTGCTCCCGAAAATGTAGTGTCCGGCCTTTTTACCCAAATGCAGCTGGACAAACTGGCTGGTCTGTCCGGCTATGAGGTATGGCGACCTGGCAACCCTATAGCTACAATTGATGGGTATTGGCTTAATTTCTGCCGGGTAGGAGCTATTTTAATCGATTAAATTGAGTGAATCATATATTTTTTCTTAATTTTTCATAGAGGGTTTGATCGTTTTGTCATGTCATGCATGTCACCTTCGAAGTACAAGCACCCTAGTAGTCACGAGCACCAATATGTATGCACTTTGTCTCTTAACACGACGCATTCGAAACCTTATCGACCAGCACAAGGACATCTTCACAGAGGACGAGAACAGTTTTCTGTACAAACCTAGGATTGTACAGCCTCCCAAACTTTATGGACTGCCAAAGATACACAAAAGCAACATACCACTGCGGCCTATCGTGAGTCAAATTGACTCACCGACTTACTTCTTGGCGAAACATGTTGCTGGAGTATTGCAGCTGTTAGTTGGGAACACAACGTCATTCGTGAAAGACTCTTTCCACTTCAGGGACATTGTAAAGGGCATAAGGTTGGAACCTGGCGATATTATGGTGAGTTTCAACGTGGAGTCGCTTTCTACAAAAGTCCCTTTGAAGGATTGCCTGGAGATAATAAAGGGTAAACTTTACGATAAAGAGCTGCCGAAGGAATATATTGTTCTAATTGAAAATTGCCTTGATGGGAATTACCTCCTCTTCAGAGACCGCAGTTCTATCTACAGATCGATGGTGTTGCAATGGGTAGCCCACTCGCCCCGGTTTTTGCAAATTTGTGGATGGAGCACGTTGAAGACACAGCATTAGCAACTGGACCCCAAATTGTGAAACTGTGGAGGAGGTACTTAGATGATGTTTTTTGCATTATCAGCGGAAGCCAGCAAGAAGTTGAACAATATATAGTACACCTGAATTCAATCCACCCAAAGGTAAAGTTTACCTATGAAATAGAGAGGGACAGATCTTTGGCTTTCCTTGACGTGCAGATAAAGGTAAGAGATGATGGTACTTTATCACACTCTGTGTACCGCAAACCTACTCACACGGACAGGTACCTACACGCCTCTTCTCATCATCATCTTCGGCATCTTCAGTCTGTGATGACCTCACTAACCAACAGAGCTCAGAACCTGTGTGACCCTGAACATCTTCAGGCTGAGCTTGCTCACGTTCAGGAGGTACTAAAACGCAACGGATACAAGGTGTCACAGAAGAGGAAAAAGCAGAATGGAAAGAAAAATCGTCTAGAAGTGAGTCGCCAGGCAGCGTTTTTAGCTTACATAAAAGGCTTAACGGACAAAATTGGAACAGTACTAAGAAACTTCTCCATTAAAACTGTATATACTCCGTTATGCCAAATATCTAACAAATTGCGGTCGCCTAAAGACGTCATACCTTTCCAAACACCGGGAGTTTATAAACTCGATTGTAGCTGTGGTAGTTCGTATATTAGACAGACTAAGCGGACTATCGCAGAACGTGTCAAGGAACACATCGCAGCTGTCAAAAATCGACAAATAGACAAATCGGCGGTAGCTGAACACCTGCTGGAAGCTGGAGTTAATCACTGGATGGAGTTACATGATCCTAAAATCCTCTCCACCGATCGTTATTATCATAGCAGGATAGTACGTGAAGGGTTTAAATTATCATCAGCATGGAATCCAGTGATTGGCAAATGAAAACCGCAACGTCAGTCTATAACAAGAAACTCCGATACTGTTAGTGTAGTGTGCCGGAGTCGTGTTACTGAAGATTCATTGCACTGTGACAATTTAAGTGAACATATCGCACCTTTAATAATAAACCGAAATAATTAAAAAATATGGTTTTCGGAGATTTTATAATAAAACGAACTAACTACTCGGAAAGAATAGGTACAGTTTCACAGCCACTGCATTTGGAGTAAAACAGGTGAAATAAAAGACAGGCCGCCTCTTTTTGATTAATATGTCGGTCGCGTCGTTATTCATAAAGAGAGTCATTCAGTGTTGCGCCGGCGGTGAACAGAGTGCACTATGCACGAATTTGAGATAGTTCGCTATATTATTAACAGGTAAAGACATCCATTAATTTTTTTTAATTTTAAACTGGAATTGTTCGATTTATTGCGCTTTATTTTTTAAAGTCGTATGTTTATGTACGGACGATTTCGATTTAATGCATTTTATAGTTAAAACTAAAAGCAGGCTTTAAAAACAATTCTATTTGTTACGTTTTATTTTTGAAAACTTTTCCATTTGTTGGAATCAATAGTTTATACACCAGTTTATTATGAAATTATTATATAAAACTATGTTTTGATTAATATTTACTGCAGTTTATCATTTATTTGATTGTTTAGTTATGCGGAATATTTTGACTTGTTTCTCGTTGGAATTAACCAGGTATTACTGTCTTTAGAATTATGTCTTGGAGAAGCCGAAAGATGGTGGCTTTAATCCCACATTAGGATACAGTTAAAAAAGATAATGACATTGTTACAACCAGTGGGGCAATGGAAATTGGTGACATAGTAAATACCTACATAATTGCAATTAGTTATTCGATTTATAGCCTCATTATTCTATTTTAAATTTTGGTAATAATGTGAACATTTTTTTAGCCACTTGACCAAATTGACTCTATATCTTACTAATCCGGTGGGCTAAGTCGGTTACCTTGGTTTTCCGCCGGATCACCTCGTTTCAAATCCGATCCCTCAGAGAGACTCCGAGCATAGCCCTTTTTATTGCACGCTGATCGACTTTAACGTGCACCAGCCCGTCGTATCGTCAGTGTCCACGTTCCGGCTCCGTATGTCATGACGGGTAAGATGCACTGTTTGAAGACTTTCATCTTTGGATATTGTGGAATTGGTGACGTAAAGACTCGACTGTTGGCCTCTTTGTCGAAGTTCTTTCTACCTATGTGTGAAATTTGCCCCAGGATTATCAAGCGGTTTCGGGATGACATGTTCGTTGAACATAACCTTGGTTTTGTTCAAGTTCATCTGAAGATACGACGAGAAGAATCAGCTAAGCCGTTCAGCATGGGTTGTAATTACTGCAACGTTTCGGCCATGATAACGATGTCGTCTACAAATCGCAGTGTAAGCTGCCGTTGATGTTAATCCACGTAGTTTCGGGTCCAGCGTCTTATATATATCCAAATACAAATACAAATCTCTTTATTGTGAAATGTAGGTTAGTATACATAGATTGCTGTTGTTGGGTTTTAGGTGTTTCACTACATTTCCACCTTTTACAAGGTATACAATAATCCCCAAAATTATTCACTAATCCCCTAAGGCATTAGTGAATAATTTTGGGGATATCACATCCCCCTGTCTTACCCCTCGATGTAAGTAGATATGCTTTGTCTGCTGGTTCTGTACTTGGATGGCCATGGGGGCGGCATTGTAAAGACACCTCAACACTTGTAAATATCGCCAATCCACTTGGAATCGTTGCAGGGATTTTGGAACAGCTCAGGTCTTGATAGAGTCAAATGCCTTCTCATAGTCCACAAATGCAAGCCACAGGGGCCGATTATACTCATCGGCCTTCAGTTTAATCTGCGGCACTGTCGAAATGTGGTCTATGGTGCCGTATCCTCCTCGAAACCCGGCCTGCTCCGGGGGTTGAAATTCATCAAGTCTTAGCACAAGGTGGTTTGTGATGACCCTTGAAAACAGCTTGTAGGCGTGGCTCACTAACAAAATGGATCGGTAGTTCTTCAGTAGGGTCTTTTTTTAAAAAAAAACAACACGACGACACTCCTACTCCACGACTCCAGAGTTTTCCCATCAAAGAGATCGGTGTTAAAGATATATTGGAGCTCCTTTAACACAAATTTAACGCCAGCTTTCAGGAGCTTAAATGTAGGGGCTTTCCCGTTTTTAAGCTGTCTAAAAGCCATCTATGCAATCTTTGCAATTGCATTTGCGTAGTGATATTGCGTCACTCAGCGTCTTTTACTGTGTGCTCTGAAGAACTCTTTGACCTCATCCCTCCTTCTCTCTTCCTGCATAGGAGTAGGTACGCGTGCTGCTATCCGGCGTCACCAATTTACAGTCTCTAATATTGCATCACGCACAAAGAAATTTGGTGCCTCGTTTTATTGTCGCACCTCCAAAAGATGGAATAGTCTAACAGCACACGTATTTACTCCTACCTATGACATAAGGTCCTTCAAACGAGGCGTGAAGAGGCACTTTGAGAGCCGGCAGAGTGACGGTGACTGATGCCACGTCTCTTACGATGCACATGTTGTCCTCGCGCTTGGACTTCACTTCAACTTAACATCAGGTGGAGTGGGGTCATTTATCGGGCTAATTATAAAAAAAAAACTCAAGTTCGCCTAGACTGATTTCTGTCTAGTCTTCGGTAAAGTGGCGGCTCAACGTGGCTCTGGTATCCTCATCCTTTTCGGGATCAGATTGAGATGACTATGCGAGGCGTGTAGCTGGCTGTAGAAGTTTTCTATTTCCGAAAGGACGTCTGACTTTGAAGCAACGACTGCTCCACTGGTCGTAGTCAACTTCGTCAAGTGGCTTCTACCAAGAGACTGGACAAACACTTTTGACCCTCGATTTTGCTCAATTGCTCGTTCAGTCAAGAGTGTGTTGGAGCATTGGTGCCACCGGTTTGCCAATCCACCAAGTGACAGGTGGGTCTTCGCGCTGTCTCTTCATGAGCATGAGCGTTTCTTCACTTTGACATCTTGCCTTTACACTTAATTTCGCGTTCGCTATAATCTCAAACTTTCCTGAGGATTCCAGTTTCGAGGGCCTGGTTGACATCAAGAGCATTTCTGGTTTCAACGGCAGCGAATCGGTTTTAGATTTAGTTTAAGTAGATTTATGTTTTCGATGTTGATTGTTAACTGAAAGCGAAGCTTTTAATGCAGAAGTACATAATAATATATACCTACTTAATATTAATACTAGATTAACGAGTGACGTCCTCCGGTAGATGATGATGACGATGATGAATACTAGATTAAACATAATTACAACACAACAGTTCCTAATTAGATTTAAAAATCTGATCTCATTCATGAATGCCAATGAAAAATAAAAAGTATTACAGTGTTTTGTAAATATTATTATGATAGTCAATTTGGTATGAAACAAATTTCCTATTTTAATATTGTTTGTGTTTAAAAACTTAAAAAACATTAAAACAAACAATTATTTCATTTAATCTAAATATAGTTATTTAATATTAGCAATAATTATTATTATAATTACGCTTTTAGTAATTATGCTAACATTTTATCATTATTTAACATAAAAAAGAGAAGTAATCCTAAATTTAACATGTGCTTTAAATTTTGATTACTATAAAAATGCAAGATTTCATATAGGCATGAAATATAAGTATTTTTGTTATTCATAAACTGCATCAATAGACTTTATGCCGTGTATAATTTTATAACTAACTTGATTTTTTCATCATAAAACGTATTAAGTCGCTAATATATAGTTTGAGTCTTAATATCTTTAAATGTATAAAATATAGGGATTACTTTAAAACGTCATTGGAAAGGCCTTTTAGTTAACTATATGTCACATTTGTTGCATTCTAACTATAGCGTCTACAAACCTAATGCTCTCATAAAATGTAATCAACGGCTAACTCGCAAAACTTTAAACGCCATTTCCCAACAATTATGATTTTTGGATTATTTCAGTTTATTATTAAAGGTGCGATATGAGGGTGGATGAAGAAACAAATACCCGCCCGAGCCGACGACGCCGCGCACCGCCAGTTCGCTTGTGACCACGGCCGCAGCATCGCGGCCGAAACGTCAAGCAGTAAGTAGATATGTACTTACTTACAAAATTAATCGTGTTTAGTCCCGTTAAAACAGTTTTAATACTTTGTCTCTTATTCCATCGTATTAAGAGTTACAATTGTTTACATATTTTTGCTCGTGACTGTACATACGGCATTATTCTGAAGGTAGTCGCATTTAGAGACACCTAGAATAGAACGCCCATTTTAACAGCTATATACTTATATACTTACTTATTTATGGATCTATAGCTGTGGTCAATGTTATAGGTACTCGTTTTAAAAGTCCCCATTCAAGCTGTAGTTAGCGAACAATACTGGAGATTTACCAGTTCAGCATAGGCTAGCATCACGTAAGCACGCAAGTGTTAGGCTACCGTGGCTCTATCACTATTTTTTGTCCTTATTAAGAATAAGGCACAATTAGAAAAAAAATGCTTAAAGATAAAATCTCTTAATATCCGTAGTGTTGCAACCACAATGGTTACCGAAGCATAAAGTTGGTCGGTGATAATGGTTACCGGTTACCCGGTGGTTACGCGTTGGCTCGTATCCCACTGCCAAGATTAGTGATGTGCCAATGCTATTTAAGCAAATGCACGGAAGTCGTCTCGTCTGGCGAAATATTTGTTATTTGGAAAAAAGGTTTCAAGGACAATGACTTCTATTTGTATTATCAAAAATGTATTGAATAACAGGTATTCACGTTGCTTCTTAGAGGAAATGTAAAAGTAGTTGCTCGGCTAGGCTAGGTACTGATTGTGTAATATTTCGTCCAAAGATATCCTGGGTGTAGTAAAAGGTGTTGGTAAATCAGCTAGTTATCTAAGCAGACGTGATCAAGTTTTAAAGATTCAGTTTTTTTAAATCTGATTTATAGATTACCGGTGCTGTTTAAAAGCCACTCTTGAAAACTATCAGTTACTTTACCAGTTAAACACATGGTACAGATAGATACCAGCGGCTCAAGCTACTGCAAATTTTTTGGCGCTTGTCCCATCGGCGGCCACGTTTGAACTTACTATTTATTTCCTAGTAGACAATTATGCATACAATAAGACTGCGAAAGATTATTTCTGTAACTTCCTTGGATAAAAAGTTATTATGTGAATAATATCTTAAAAAAATATCCAATTAAATCATTTAAAGGAATTATTTCAGTTTTTATCTTAAATAAAATATTTTATACATCTCGAAATGATGTTACATTAAAATTATTATAAAAATATGTATATTATAATTATATGATTATGTCATTGTATACATATTATACAAATATAAGATAGAGAAAGGTTAAATAAAAAAGTAAATGTTTATTAAATATGATGATTTATTGAATAAAAAACATCATGTACGAGTATACTAGAGTACAATAATACAATACAGTGCTTAGCTTAAAAACTATAATAATGATTGGGCTTTAATGAACATAATATTTCATTTAAAAAATCAGCTGGCAAAAGAATTCCTTGAAAAAGAAGAAAGAATTTCTTCGACTTGTAATGCAGATTCATATGGTTGCGCATTTTCACTTGGTTGCGTAGCTCTTTTTGCCCGTTGCCAGCATGGTCGACAGACAGATATACTCCTGGGGCCCAAGTCTGCTAATTTACGAATGGCATAATTGAATCGCAATTGGATCGCATTGTAATTGTTTGACACATTTGGTATTCTCTTACTCATTTATGAATACCAAATGTGTCAAACAATTACAATGCGATCCAATTGCGATTCAATTATGCCATTCGTAAATTAGCAGACTTGGGCCCCTGGTCGTTGTACTCCAGCTGAAAATGGAAATATTACAACTACATGTACTACACGAACTTGACATATGACAAATGAGAAGTAGGTAATGCTTTAGTTTGACTTACCTGATGTTCAGGAGCAATTGCTTCAATATATTCGGCTACAGCGGGATTTTCTTCAAATCGAGCATGTGTGTTATTTGGTATCTTCTTCTGTTTACCACAGATCGATTACACAAAATACACATTTGACGGTTATCTGCCATAATTATAGAAATCCAATTCACAAAGTCCAAAAACACGAGCACAAGTTACCAAGATAGTTATCAACAAGTCCGAAATGTAAGCCAGAGTCGTGAAAGATTATCAAACAAATAGAATTCCAATATTTTATTTATATTATTTATTGATGCATGTTGCAGTAAAATAAACAAAATGCAATGATTTTTCGTATGTCTTTTTATAAAAACAAAAGTTGCAGCATACACAAAATAAGATAAATCATTAAAATAGTATTTTACCTATATCTTTTTTACTCCTTGAGCAATATTTGTACTAAAAGCTGTCACCTTTCCAATGATACTAATTTCATTGATGGCCGCTCATGGGACAGGATGCCCATTGTTCTTTCGTCAATATCTTTTGAACTTAATTGTTTGGTTAGCGTCGACAGTTTTGGCAGGGTAATATAATATATTACTGTGGTTTTGGGTAGGTTGACTTGCTTGGCGAGTGTACCTTGCCTAAACAAGTAACATAAAAGGAAATTGGGAGGACTGGTACGATTTTATTAACTATGGATCCATACAAAGACAAATGAAATAATAACAAAATAACCATGTAATACTACGTAAACAAGAGAAGGGGATATTCATTCTTTAAAAAAACATTACGCACGACACCATTTTTCATTGCGTAACAAGAATTACGCCGGGGTACGTACAAGATGACGCAATATTCACCCATGGTTTTTGATCGCCTATGGATTTTACTACAAAACTTGTACGCATAACCGTTTTTATAAGGTAAACCGGTCATGTTGTCCGTAGGATTTCTTGTTTCGGATACGCCGAAGACCACTACCTACAGGCACATAATGTTGCGCAGACCACTAAAATGTCGAAAGAAAGTGAGCGCAACGGCTGTGCTGCTATGATTACGGTTGAGTTGAGCGGCAGTGCTGTCCGCGACCGCCTCGCCTCTACACACTTACACGCGACTGGCAAGCGACTGCCGCCGATCGTCGCGTCACGCACCATACTAACAAAAACAAAAGCCGCGAGTTCGATTTTTAAATTAAATATGAGACAAAATCTAGTTTTTAATCCTTAAAGAAAATAGGTTTTAAACTTAGAGACAAATGAGGTTTAAGTAACACGTGTACTCCTTTCTGACATCAATCATGGATTTGCTCGCCGAAGGAGACACTGGGGTCCGAATTATAACCGCTCGCCATATAAGTGCCGATAAGGCATTTACAGGAACAAACAATGCTATTAATGCGACTCTCCTATGCCACAACTACAGTTTGCAACCCGATTTCGGAACTTACTTAGCAGGTGAGCTCTACATAATTATTAATAATGGTCAATTCCGGAAACTTAAACGATTGGGTCAAGGACAACTGGTTAACTTTCTTAATGCTTTATCGCGTCCGGTCTGGCGGTGACACTTTTGGAACTTGAAAGCCTTGCTGTTGCCAGTAAAATAAGGTCGGCGAAACGTTTTCCCGAATTTAGTTCTATCGATTACTTTTTCAAACAAAAAACCCGTAATTTTATAAAATCTGTAATTAAAGATGACTGAGCATAAAAAGCTAAGCAATATTATGAGACGAATTAATAAACCGGTAAATATTATAATAATGAATCATCATCGTCATCCTAAAAACTGATGTGTACTTGCCTTCCCGGATGGACAACATGGAGGCATGGGGAGATTGGCCAATACCATAATAACCCACCGCACTGGCCCAATGCGGGTTTGTGTGGTAATAATGACTACTAACATGATTAAAATGACTCAAATAATTTAATGAAAATATGAAAAAATTACTACCAGGCGGGAATTGAACCCGCGTCCTCCGCAATCCGGGCGGCTGCGTTGACCACTCCGCCATCGACGTATTGCTAGGACCTGTCGAAATTTTTCAACGCTTTCAACTTTTTTTTTTATAGCAACAACAGTGTCTCATTAAACCTCATTGTTTGTGACATGGTCTACTTATAGAATTACCAACAACTAATTCATTAGGTCAGGAACATTAATGTATATTACAAATAACATTACCTACTTACGTACCTACTGAAACGATGTAAGTATTGTTTAAAATAAGCTAGTTTATTATACACTTAAAACATTCACTTCTTGCATGTAGTGGTATCCCACTATAAGAGGCAATGCAATATTTAACTAAGTTAACTCGATCGGCCAAAACAATTCAGACGTAAACATCCAAATCGCAGAAATACCTACTAGGTTGGGTTGCCATTGCCAACCATACTATAATGTTTTTTATTGTACTATATTTTGCGTCTGGGAACTATATACTGTTAAAGAAATATATAGTACGCAAAAATACTATAGTTCAAACACCAAAACCTGACAAATCCTTAGTTTATGCATAGGCAGCGTAGTTACGGAAAGTGGTAATATTTGATGTTTTTAGGGTTTTGTACCTCAAAAGGAAAAACGAAACCCTTATTGGGTCACTTTGTTGTTCGTCTGTCGTGTCTGTGAAGCTATTATACCCTTTATCTCGAGTGGAGATATCTAATTGAAATTAAAACGATATAAGTACTCATTACTCAGGTCTACAGTCTCTTGAAGCTTTTAAAAAATCGAACTCCTAAGTTAACGTAAAAAAAAGATACGGCCGTTTAAACCGCAAAAAAAAACGTATATTTCGATACTCTCAATGAAATCAACATTTGAAGGGTATTCTCCGTTGACCTAGAACTATGAAATGTGGCAAATGTTATACTGCAAGTATAGGGAAAAATCTGAAAACTACACATTTGTAATTAAATCATTAAAAACAGGGTCTTTATGCCAAAAAACGTATATTTCGACACTCTCAAGGGAATCATAATTTATAGGGATTTTTCCGTTGACCTAGAACTATGAAATTTGGCAAATATGACCGTCTTAATTTGGTCTTAATTAATTAAAAAATTTCCTGTACGAATTTTATGTGGCCGAAACATTCTATAATTTTTTGTTTTCCATAATTTTTTTTTACCGAAAACACAATTGACAAAGTTTTGAAATGCCGATTATCGATTGTTTTTTTTTCAAAATCTTTATGTTT
Organism: Scoparia ambigualis; assembly: GCA_963921215.1. Classification (NCBI taxonomy): domain Eukaryota; kingdom Metazoa; phylum Arthropoda; class Insecta; order Lepidoptera; family Crambidae; genus Scoparia; species Scoparia ambigualis. The sequence continues at coordinate 13,739,358 of OY992518.1, forward strand.
TGAAATCATCAAATAATTATTGTCAGCAAAACATCTTCCAAAAGAAAAAAAGTAGTTTTGATAATCGGCTAATAGTTTTTCAGGAAAATGAAAAGGTATGTATGATAAGTTTATGGATTAACAAAATTTTATTATGTAAAAGCAACCATCTGGTATAAAACTTCGTCATACGTTTTCGAACAATTGAAATTCGTACAGGAAAGTTTCGAATTTATGATAGGTTACCCCTTACCCCTTCTTATACTACAAGTATAGGGAAAAATCTGAAAACTAAACATTTGTAATTAAATCATTAAAAAACAGGGCCTTTATGCCAAAAAAAACGTATATTTCGACACTCTCAAGGGAATCAAAATTTATAGGGTATTTTCCGTTGACCTAAAACTATGAAATTAGGCAAGTATTACCGTCTTATACTACAAGTATAAGGAAAAATCTGAAAACTATATATTTGTAATTAAATCATTAGAAAACAGGGTCTTTATGTCAAAAAAACATATATTTCGACACTCTCAAGGGAATCAAAATATATAGGGTATTTTCCGTTGACCTAAAACTATGAAATTTGGCAAGTATTACCGTCTTATACTACAAGTATAAGGAAAAATCTGAAAACTATACATTTGTAATTAAATCATTAAAAAACAGGGTCGTTATGCCAGGAACGGCGCGCGGTCCATTTTGAATTGAGTTAACCGTATCATGTGGGGTATCGTATGAAAGGACTTCATTGGCACAAGCTCAAACAGATTTTTAATTATTTTTATGATGCATAGTTTTCGATTTTTGACTAATTTCTCCTATCCTGCCCCGGGCTGCTGGTCTTAGGAACCATCATCATACTGTGCAGACTATCAGTGCACAGTATGATGATGGTTCCTAAGAAACAGTGCACTCTTACCAAAAAATTTGGCAAGTCGTTCCTGTGTAGGACCATTCGGCTTTGGAATTCTCTGCCGGCGCATTACCCTCGGTGGGAGAGTCCGACTCGCATTTGTCCTTTTTTTTGGGTTAATATCGCTCAAATATTCTTAAAGTTAGTTAAATGTTAAAAAAAAATACTACCTTCTGCGGGACCAATGCTTTTCATCCTTGCCTAGCTTTTTTCCTAAAATACTTTATTTTTCTGAAGTGTTCTAAATATTTTGATCGCTAATTTTGAAAGTACAATATTTCGCCAGAGAAATGATGGCAACCCTACATAAAAGTAGGTATAATTTGTGACAAGACGAAGGCAACGAAGGACAAGACAATCGATTAGGGTGGCGCATCGAAGGACGTAAAGGCTTTGTACACACGGCGTCAGATCAACCTACCTAAAACTGTCAAATTTCTACAATCAATTTTGAACTTTATTGTTTGGCTCTAGTGATCAATATTCATTGGAAAAATTTGACAGTTTACATACATAAACTCACGCCTGTTTCCCAAAAGGGTAGGAGAGACTATAGATCGCCATCTGCTACGGTACTTGCATTAGATTGTCCTTTGTACTAGAGTAAAGGAATGCGAGTTCGTCAACATTCCTTTCCCCCCACCGGGCGGGTAATTGTCTAACATCAACACCTATCGCAATACCTTGCAATTACAAACAAGTACATTGCTTTGCTAGTTTGCTTATTTTAAACTAATTTTAAAATAATCAAACTAGCGAAGCATTTTATATTGCGATTGCGATGATGTTAGTTAGATAAAAGCCTCGCGATTTGAAGGCCTAGATGAGAGGCATGTACCTACGCTTGTAAAATTATAAATGTATGAAATATGATTTAAGTCAACGAATCGTCACTTAGCGAACTTTTAAAACTTTAAAATTTAACTTTTAACTTTTTAATTTGAGACCTAAGTGGTCTACCCCAGGTATACCCACACTACACAACAAGGCGGTTAATCCTGAAGAAGATTCTAGAGCCAAATTCGATGGAGAAAGTTTATAAACAAAATTATTCTCAGTTCTTTGTGAAGACATCATATTACACATGTTTTTGAAGTGAAGACATCATATTGTCACACGAATTTTTACTGTTTTCTGAGAGAAATGTACCTACCATTGTTAGTATTAGTTTTCTCGTTAATCTCTCTCAAGAATCACAAAAAATACGAGTGACACTAGATTAGTGCATTATGAATAAATTGTTTGTAAACATTCTTCATCGTTTTTGGCCATAGCATCTTTAGAAACCATGTAAAAAATAATGGATGACAATTTTCATAACTAGAAAATCAATCTAGTCACAGAAGTATGTTTACTGCTACCATCACCTCGATAAAAACCGTGTCTATATTAACGACTGCCGATCGATCGAAAAAAATATTAAAGTTGTGACTTACTTAATTATTAGGTACTTATAATAATAAATTACGGCTTTCAACACTACAGCGTAATCTTCGTAATGTCGAAAGAAAGTTATGCCGATACATTTAAATGTTTATTACATTTAATATTAGGGATTCTAAAATTAGGTTTCAAATTTTTAGGCAAAACTATATTAGTTGAAAACAACTGTGCTAGACAATTATTGATCGTTAAAAGTGGAGGCCAGCATTGTTCGTCCATATAAAGTTAGAACTAAAAATTTTAGGCGAACCGAAGGGCATCCTAAAAACCACCTGCCTACGCTTACTTGTTGAAATGACCAAGCTTTAATAATAATAATAATAATAAAATATACTTTAATTGCACACAAGAACATACACAGAAAAGAACATTTTTACAGAGACAAAGTACAAAACAGGCGGCCTTATTGCTAACAAGCAATCTCTTCCAGGCAACCTTTATTAAATGCCAAAATAGAATAGCTGATAAACACCTCTAATGTATTATTTGATCGATCACTGTTATGTTATGTAACTATAAAATAACAATACGATACGACGACGCCGACTTTGTTTGAGTACCTGTCTGGACCTCATTCAGTGTCCTTTGGAAACCATTATAAGTTTGGGCTTATTAATTTGCATACTCTTATTTGATCGAAGGATCATATAATTACCAATGTATGTATAAAATAACTGTAGGTGACCGGTATGCGTTGCAATGTCACAATTTTTATCGATTTAGCTTCAAAACTGACGGAGTTTCATACAAACTTATCCCCCTTTTTACCCCCTTAAAAGGCGAATTTCCAAAAATCTTTTCAAAGTGCTCACCTACACTATAAAAATAAGCATTTTGCAAATTTTCAAGTTTCTAATCCTAGTAGTTTGGGCTGTGCGTTGCAATATGTCAGTCAGTCAGTCAATATGTCAGTTTTTCTCATTCCATGGGTTTTCCTTATTCCATGATTTTCCTTTTCATATATATTTAGATATCACCTGCAATACAAATATAATACAATAAATGATAACATATAGGTACATAGATGATACGCTGAGTAATAACAATAAGTTTTATAGTAAAAATAACATAGGCACACATACAATAATCACGTCTATTATCGCTAAAGGGTTAGTCAGAGACTAGGCAATGAGGACAGCAAAAGCAGTCCTCTACCATAGTCCACTTTTCACCAAATAGCGACTGCACATGTACTCAGCGTGACAGGTGGTGAGCCCATCGCTGCTCTACGCTGTTGGATGTATGTGCAGTCTTTAGTCCGTTAGTCGCCTTTTACGACACCCATGGGAAGAGACGGGGTGGTAGTATTCTTTCACAGCTACGCGACACGGTTTTTCAATGCTTTTTGACTTTATGATTTCTAGCAACACCTCTCAGTATATTTTAAACATTTTTTTCAACTTTTCGTACGTAAAAATATAAACTCCTATCGCCCGAAATTAATAACTTATCATAAAGGTAGATTTATTCGCTTATTACAGAATGAGAAATTTGACAAAATTTGGATGGAGCTTAAGTTATTATATGTACGTAATAATTAATAAATAAATAAATAATAACGTTATCAATTTCAGGCAAATGCTATTTTGCAAATATATTACCTACTTATGTACGATAAACACCATTTTGATCTTCTTCAATAGCATTCATACTTTTTCATTAAAACATTTTCTGCGAGCGAACCAATACTTAATCTAATTAGTACACACCCCAAGCATATCAACTTATCCAAAGCTGTCAAATTTCTCAAAAAATCATAAATCTATAAGAATCATTTTAATCACCAAATAATAAAGTTCAAAGTTTATTGAGGAATTTGTCATTTTGTGGTAGGTTGATGGCGGCTGGCGTCTGTATTGGTCCACATGTGCGACAAGCTGGTTCTAATTTTGTTCCCAAGTTCGTATCGTCAACATCGTTATGTTTCTTTTCATAAAACAACCAAAGATCATGTATTTTTTGGTTGGTCAACTCCACTCCACGAAGTAGTTAGCCAGTGTCATTGATCAATAAAAATAATACAGGAAAAAACAGTGCATCTACCAATGATGATAATAAATTATACAAATTTGAAGATAACGAAACTGGACTCCGCTACCGAGGTATTGTATAGACCTGTCGAAATTTTTTATTGCTTGGCTTTGCTTTTTTAGCAACACATCTCAGTACTTATATTTTAAACATTAGGTTTAGATAAGACTGCTTTATAGATTCGTAATATATTTAAGACTTATCTATAGACTAACTTTATCTAGGAAGCATCGATCGTCACTTCATGACCCGGCACTCTACATTGTTAGTTAGTACCTAACTATCTCTTACGAAACAATCTAATTATCTTGTACAACATTAATACCATCTTACTATAACTTGCATACAAAGAAAGTAATTGGGTACATCAGCTGTTCTATGAGTTTTCATGTGAACATCTGGTTGTTGTGATAAACATGGAGGCAGGACATTGAACATTCGTGTATACACTGAGCACTTTTGAATATCAGAGATAAGTTTAACATTTAATTCAAAGAGGTAATATTGCCAGTATTCTTGGGACCGTACCCACGTGCCGACAGTTGGAGGACATCATTCTTATTTATTTATAGTTTTCTTTAGTTTTAAGTTTAATAAGTTTGATAAATTTTTTGTAGTTTTATGTTATGCTTTTATGTTTCTTGTTTATGTCATAAACTAAAGAGAGACATTAAATTGATAGTTTGAAGATTGTCATCTGTCTGCACATTGTGCCGGCATGGTCGCTACATTCTTGTACATCTGCCATCTGCGGGGATATCTATGGTTTAAATTGGGAGCACTGGCGCTTGAAAACGGTAAAGATTACGTATGATTATATAGGTAATCAAATTTTAGAGCTGTATTGCCATTTCGGTAGATCAATTGTTTAAAATTAATTTCTATTCTACTCGATTTATGAGTAGTTAAGAAGATTTTAAATGAATTTAGATTACCTTCATACAATACTTCTAAACACCTAACAATAATAACAAAGATGCTATGCTAAACGTTATTTTTTGGTCCAAGTGGCCGAAATGTAGGTAAGTAGGTATGTATTTTATTTAAAGGCAACGATGTATTATGATTAAAATAGATTTCGACTTGGAGTCAATGAATCTGTCTCATTCTAGAAAGGTGATCGAAATAGACACGGAAACTATATACTCTGCCTTTTTATAAATACAAGCATGTGACAGTGGCACCAAAATAAATTTGCAAATTGTACACTAAGTTTTTTTTTTATTGTGGCACGCCATAATGGCCTCGCTCTGTCTGATGAAAAGCAGCCAGTGAAGCCCAAGAAGTGAAAGCGTTCATCACAGCGCTACCACGCTATGCCGAACTATGGCGGCCTGCATAAATGCTTTTTTAAGGCCCGCTTAAATAACCCGGGAGAGAAAGAGGAGGGAAATCGTGTGCGGGAAGCGCATTCCACTTAAGGGCAGTTCGGCAAAAAAAAAGGAAACACACTAGTAGTTTCGTAAAAACTTTTTCATTTCATTAAAGGTATAATAGTTTTATGTATTTTGTGATAGGTCACTTTAATATTGCCTCCGTTTACTAATAGATGTTACCTTGAATGAATCACAAGAAGTTGCGTGATAATTGGATGCAATTGTTAATTACCCTTTTTATTGAACAAATGATAGACTCAGTAGTCTGTCTACTTCTTGGATTTTCTAAGAACAATAATTATAGTTTATGTTATCTAAATGAAACCAGTTTTGCAAAACAACACCTAGATACGCTAAAATAACTGACTGAGACTATATGCAATAGAGTAATATTATATCACATCAGTGCAAGATATAATGTATCTATAATATTAGCGTCCGTATACATAATATAGAAAAGACAAAACATTATTTTGTTGTAATTATTTTATTATGAAAATGTAAGTTCTAGCCAAGAACCGGTTACTAATTTTTTGTACGTTTCACTGTGAATTAGCAACTTCCTAGTTTAATTGTTCGTTGCGATATTAATATCTCTTAGGCAATCCTTAAAGGTCCATTTGTAGCACACCAACTTACTTACCTACCTCTTTTTTTAGGAAAAGAAAAACAAAAACATTAAGTTTTTCTTGTTGATTTGTTGTTTTGATTCAATAGAGCCCCTAATCCTATGTAAAAGAAGTAGTAATAAAGTTAAGTAATCTAAACCGAATGAAGCCGAGGTAAAAAGTAAGATGATTAAAAAAGAAAATCCGTTTCTCGCTAATTACTGACTACTTATACATTATTGTTGGGTAATGCAATGCTGAAAGAAAATGCAGTCATTTCCGAATTCTGAAAAATATTTGTAAGAGGTAAATTTTCCCTACCTATTTCGACCTTTTGCCCTACCTATTACTGTGCAGGAAAAGCGCTTTATTTGCCGTAAAAAAATATCCAAAAATATATTGTTTCAGCACTCCAGAAGTACTCTATAGGACTATGGGTGTCCGGGCTGGTGATTCTGCTGACAATATGCCTCCTCTACGGCCTTACCATGCGCAAGGTCTGGAGGCATTCCCGCGGCTCTGCGGCACACGCGGCCGTCGTGCTGGCTGTCTATCCTGTAAGTGTTTTTAGGTAGCCTATTAAATCAAATGCTGGGCAAAGCATCCAACAAATTCGTGTCCATTTGCACTATCTCCCTATCACCATGCCAACGCTTTTGTGGTAGAGTCGTCGACGACGCCTAACATGTCTAAATGAATTACTTAGCGCAAAAACAAAACAAATAATTTTCTAGTTTTTTGTGAAAACTTGACAAAATCTAATAAAGTAGGTATTATTAATAATAATTATTCTAATAGTATTAGAAAGGGAGGAGGGCTGGCAGCTACTCTTGCCAACGAGTTAGCTTAGCCATTCAAAAGGGCAACGCTGTCAGCCATTTGGGGACTTTGCCGCGCGGCAGCGGTTCTCTTATGCAGCGGCCACACACTACCTTACCGTCTACCGGGCTGTTACCGCAATAATTATGGCATTAAATTACTGTGTGAAGTGGTGTGGTAGATATGCCAATAAATTATAGGATAAAATGTTTACTAGAAAAAAATCAACCAGTCTCAGGAAGCTCGAGTGGGATTCGAACCCACGACCTTTGGATTGCCTGCTCTGTGGAGAGCAGTGGACCGGCAATCTAAAGGTCGTGGGTTCGAATCCCACTCGAGCTTCCAGAGACTGGTTGATTTTTTTAGTAAACATTTTATCCTATAATTTATTACTACTGGTTGATTTTTATCCTATATCTATATAGCATTGTGAATGCAAAGTTTCAATAATAAAGCCAATAAATTAGGCGGTAAAAATATAATTTTTCAAGATGGAGGTTGAAGCTGCAGCTGTGTTGTGTTTTATGAGTGCCAATTATTTTTACATGAATCTTTTAAATTGTTACAAAGATAAAGCAAGACTGAAAAAAAAGGTGGTCGGGTATCCCAAAGTGACGGTTCGGATTGGAATAATTCCATTAATTCGAGCGCTTTTTCATTTAACCACTCCTTCATCTTCTTTTATGCAGTGGCGTTTCCCTTTGGATTTCGCCAATATCCCGTTTTATTTGACCACTCCATGTCGGTCGATACGTGCGTCGCCGTTGAGCTCATGTCAGAGAATCTCATGTTGCACACTGACACACGGTAGTCGTGTGACCACAAACGCATTCAACATTCAATTACTGCGGTAATTTTATTTGTGTGCGAAAAAAGACCGCCGCTGAAGCTATTGCCTACCGCCATTTGCCATATTGATTGGCATTGTAAAATTATGGCCATAAATCGTGGTTACACCTAGGCGTTGTTGAAGTTATGGCAATAATTATTGGCATATCACGGTAGTGTGGCCGCTGCATTAGAGATATTTTTTATTTATAAGGTACAAGCGGCCGCTCGCGGTTTCACCCGCGTGGTTCCCGTTCCGAAGAAGAAGTAAGTCATAAGAAGTATTCTATGTGTTAATCCAGGTTATAAACTATCTGTATGCCAAATTTCATCCAAATCCATCTATAGTTTTTACGTGAAAGAGTAACAAACATCTATCCATACGTTCCCGTGGGAATATCGGGATAAAAAGTATCCTATGTGTTAATCCAGGTTATAAACTATCTGATTGCCGAATTTTTTCATTAAGTAGTTTTTACGTGAAAGAGTAACAAATATCCATACTTACATCTTACAAACTTTCGCGTTTATAATATTAGTAGGATTTATAGGTTTTTAGTTTTTAAGTTATTTTGTTTTAATAAGTAATTAAATAATTAATAAAAAATAATTGAAATAGTATTATAATTAATTTGAAAGTGAGTTTGTTTGAAAAAAGCTAAACTGATTTTGATGAATTTTTTAATAGAGATAGATGGTGCCCTGGAAACGGTAGCTACTTTTTTCGTAAAAATGAGTCTATAAAAAAACTACAATAAAAACAAAAGAGAAATGTCAACAAAATTAAAATGTCAATGCCACTTGCCCACACACTTGCATTGTTTAATTGACACGCTTCTCACCTAAGTAATATTGGTGTTTGCATTATGATCTTCCGCACACTTAAATGCGGTACCGATTGCGCGATATATAAATGAAAGAGCAGCAGCACGGGTCATTGTTGTGTAAGCTGAACGAACGGTTGGGTTTCGTAACGCGTGCCCGATTGTGATTACCTGCCGGCACCAGCGCACCGGTATACCAAGGCATGAGTTTACGCACATCAAGCTACGCTCTAGCAACTACCAGAGACAGTACTTATGTTTTTCACGGTATCAACATTCTCGGCATTTTTCTTTACATAGGTACCTACATACGTACATTGTCATACCTATAAAATCACGACTATTATCCCTGACGGGTTAGTCAGAGACTAGGCAATGAGGACAGCAAAAGCAGTCCTCTACCATAGCCGACTTTTCACCAAATAGCGAGTGCACATGTGCTCAGCGTGACAGTGGTGAAGTGAGCCCATCCGCTCCTATGGCAACCCTCACTGGCCGAACGAAACACAACAGCACCAAGGGTTATTATGTCACTCCGGATAATAAAATCATTTAGCACCACCCAGGGGTCACGTATAGGGTCTCAAGGGTAAACCTACGGACGCGAGTAACTTTAACCCCCAATTATAATAACGAACTAGGTACACACCACATTAAAGTGATTATGTCGTTAAATGACTATGATTATGTTATACTAGTCACATCCTTAGTCACGCCCACATGTACAGATAGAAAGCTGCACACTAACAAATGACGGACATGCTAAAAATCCAAAGACTCTGTCCATTGTGATATTTGGTCCGAGGTGCAGACTGACTGAAAAGACAAGACAACAAACGAAAGTGAAGTGATGAAGTGATGAAGTGAGTGACAGTGACACTGACTTCACGTGCAACTCCGTTTTACGAAATAACTTACTGCGTTGAAAACATTACCTTTAAAAATCTTATCAATATTCCTATAATTGTAAGCACAAATATCATATTTAATGAAAATAATTTATGAATAATAATAATATAATTTATAATTTATAAAATGATTTAATGTAACTGTCAATGCAACTCATAAAAAATATAAATCACATTGCGAAACAACATTTACGTTTCCCAATTTTATTCTAATATGCGTAAGATGAAACTCATTCTGCATAAATTATGTTTTGTAATAGGAAACAGCTCCGCAGCAGCCGCTCTATGCTGTTCGATGTATGTGCAGTCTTAGACTTCTTTTACGACACCCAAGGGAAGAGAGGGGGTGGAGTATTCTTATGGTAGTATTATTTCACCGCTAAGCGACATGGTTAGTCACTAACGTACACTACACTAACGTCATGACTATTATCCCCTAGCCTAGGGGTTAATCATAGACTCTTTGCTTTTGGATGTATGTGTCTTTGGTCGTTAGTCGCCTTTTACGACACCCAAAGTAAGAGATGGCTCGGTAGTATTTTTTAATGAGTCGCCACCACACAGTCCACTTTTTTCTTTACTAAACATGTATAATCTGTATATCTGTTTAAACGTGTGTGACGGGATGATCGTCATTCCCTGCGTCAGCAAAATATGCCACACAACTCCATTAGGTTCCCACCTCACGAAATGGTCAAACCGAGACTGAACCTAGGACCGTCTACGGAATTTTTGTTCTCCTCAACTACCTCTAGTAGGAGGAAGTGGATACGTAGACACGCGCTGGCGTGATGCCATCCCCCTCTAGACTTAGACGACCTCCGAGGATGGTTCGTTGCTTTGTATCTCGCCACCCTTCAAATCCGGTTAGGTCTAAAATGGGCACTGTCCTTTTCGTTTTGTTTGACTTATTTGTTGTCTGTACAAAAAAAATACAATGTTACGTATTTACAATAATCCAAATTGAAATATGACGAATTTACTTCATAAAAATAGAATTGTGACTAATTTACACATACTTTTTTCTGTGGTGAACTTACTTTGTGGCAAATGTACAATAAACCCTACAAAGCACCCACGAGTTCAAATCGTCCAGATTCCCCTGAGTCACTGCTAAGGTTTAATCGACGAAAAGTTGCCAAAGATGCGCAGTGTTCCGATCTTTCGAATTCGGGAGCCGCAGTTCCACCTTTAAACTACTGACACTAAATATTTACACAAAGAAATGTCAATAAGTAGTTGGTTTACCAATCGAATTCGGCCGTAGTACCGTACCTAAGTACCTACGAGTAGTTTTCTAATTGTTGACTTGGAGAGCTGCAATACCTAATACTTGGTGTTGACTTTGCCGAATTGTGGATTGCAACGTAAACTCATCATTACTGTAATGTTGACGTTGTTTATTAGTTGACCGAGTTGGCAGACAAGCTTGCGAACCGCGTGATGGTAGGCGATCACAACCCCGTAATAACACCGCATGATATTTGTATGTAATGACGTAGCAGGAAGGACTCATATTAGGCAGCAGAAATAGGTTCTTAAACTTCCTATCAAGACAGGGGCCTTTTTGCACCAAACATTGCTAATGGTATAATTTAAACATCTATCGCAAACGCAATACCTTTCAATAAATAAATAAATAAATAAATAAATAAATACAGCCACGAGCACCAATGTGTATACACTTTGACTCTTATTCCATTGTATTAAGAGGTGCAATTGTTTACATATTTTTACTCGCGACTATACATTGCATCGCTAGTTAGATTATTTTAAAATTAGATTTAAATAAGCAGACTAGCAAAGCAATGTATGTACATTGCTTTGCTAGTACATAATACCTAATTAAGAACATGTGTTCTTAAAAGGTATTGCGATAGGTGTTAAATTTAGACAATTAGCCCCCTGGTTCTGCAAACAAGCAATGAGGAATGGTCATAAAAACTTTCGATTACATAATATCACGCACGCCCATTTTCCAGAGAGGTAGACCGCAACTTTCATTTGCTACGAATTACTATCCTGACACACTTATTTTGCATCATTAACTTTCATAATGTTATGAGATTCAAACATGGCAGTCCGTCAGTTTATGGTTAGTAGATTAAAATATATTTAATATATTTCACGCGAAACAAGATTATTTATAATAATGAATTTGCTCGCTGTAGCGAACACAACATGACCTACTAAGCAATAATGAAAATTCTATGACCCTGCAAAGGGTTCGAAAGGTCAGGATAAAATAATAATCTTTTAAAATAAACATAACTAGATCTGTATTATCTAATAAATAAAAAAATATTTCGCCATTCATATACCCGGTGGAAAAAAAAGACCGTGGTTGGAGGAAAAGTACCCTTAATATTGATGATGGCAAATTTTAATGATAGGAAACATTCCTTTATTTTCAAAAATAATTAAAACTGCATTTAAAAATTTTTGAAAAATCTCCTGCTGGAGCCGGGAATCGAACCAGCGAAATATGAAAAAAAAACAATTCTTCTTTTTCTTGGTCTTTCTTTAATTTAATATACTATGTTGTTTAAAAGAAATTGATCATTATGAATGACTCTTTCGGTTGGTATCATAAAACACAGGATGTTTTTTTTTCACATTACGCCGATTCGGTTCCCGGCTCAAGCAGGTGATTTTCAATAATCTTTAAATGCAGTTTTACTTATATTTGAAAATAAAGGAATGTTTCCTTTCAGTAAAATTTGCCATCATCAATATTAAGGGTACTTTTCCTCCAACCAAGGTATTTTTTTCCACTCGTAAGTATATGACGAAAAAGGAAAAACGTCCCGAACGATTTTTTACTGATTTCTTTTTCGTTGTGTTCGTAATAACAATAGTCAGGACAAGTTTTGTATGAAAGAAAATTTTCACGGGACACGGAGTGTTTTATGCGGACATAATCGCGGGTGGGCCACTAGTCTAGTATAATAATATAATGTAAGGCTTTACACATTTACACTTTATATCTATACTAATATTGTAAAGCTGAAGAGTTTGTTTGCTTGAACGCGCTAATCTCAGAAACTATACTGGTCCGATTTGAAAAATTATTTCAGTGTTAGATAGCCCATTTATCTAGAAAGGCTAAGGCTATAATTTGTTTAGGTACGGGTAGTAACCCGTGCGAAGCCGGGGCGGGTCGCTAGTTAGTAATATAGACAAGGCTTACATGCTGTCTGTATTTTTATTAGTCTTTTCTCTAATTAATAAATAAACTTTCCTACACACCAATTATCTAGCCCAAGAGAAGCTACGTTATGAAACTCGTTAAATGGTTACTAGACAACGGATAAACATACTTAAAATACTTAAATACATACTTATTATACATAGAAAACATCCAGACCCGAGACAATTTAGAGAAACAATAATTTCTAAATTGATACGACCGGGGATCGAACCCGGGACCTCAGAGATGGCGACACCATGAAAGCCGGTGTACAAACCACTCGACCAAGGAGACTGTCCATTAATAATTTATTCATTGCTAATTATTTCAACTGTTTGTTACTTGATTAAATTTTAATTTATGGGCGACCTTATTTCATCAATTTTATCATTGTTTTATTTGCAATATCGCAGCCTTGTCACTGCGTACTTGACCGCATCTCAATTACTTAGTATGCCTTGCGAGAACAAGCCACCTTTGCGAAACTCTACCGCCCTGGCGAAAATACTGTAAGTAATTAAAAATGTCTTAGAATGCTTAAAATACATTTTGTTGTCACTTTATGCGCCGCTTAACATTAAGCAGTTCAATAAAATAATATAAATAAACCATAATGTGTATCAGTTTATCTATTTACAAATCAATGCAAACTGTTTGTTCCCGCATCAATAGAACACTGCACCTATTTGGCTAATTCTCTTTTTTTGTTGTTTGGAATTTGTCAGAGCAAGATTTTTTTGAAATATTTTTTTTGGTCACGCACTGTGCACGGGGACGAAGTCGCAGGCAGACCGCTGGTATTTATATTTTATAGTTATGACCTGAATACGTGCATGTGAAAGCTTATAATTACCTATTAAACTATTTGACTTTTGGTTCAAGCACTCTTAGCTACAAATAGGTTGAGCTCCTAATTATATTGGTTATGTTATCCAAAACAATAACATAAGTTATCTAAATATTATCAATTGAAGTACTGTACAAATATTGGTGCGAGTACAATGCCAATAAAACCACATGCTAGCCATAAGTCTGAACATCTACTATGTCACAATAACATGGACATATTAATAACAAGCGGCCGCTCGCGGTTGTACCCACGTGGTTCCCGTTCCCGTGGGTATATCGGGATGCAAAGTATCGTATGTGTTAATCCAGGTTATAAACTATATGTATGCCAAATTTCATCCAAATCCATTCAGTAGTTTTTACGTGAAAGAATAACAAACATCCATCCATTCTTACACACTTTCGCGTTTATAATATTAGTCCCAATATTTACGTCAGACATGTAATGTAACATCCTAACTAATGTTAGTGAGTTTGTTTGTTTGTTATACGCTTTCACGATTTAACAAGAATTGTTACGCTCTATAACGTGTTATAAAACAGCTAAATTAACAATTTTATTGTTATATTTTGTTTATTGTGTTTATCATGCCAACAGGCATTGGGCCACCGTTAATGCCCATCATTGCCCTGTTGTCCATGTGTGTGTGGTTGTGCCTGTGCCAAGCAGTGGGACGTTTGGTACGATAGTACGATAGACCATCCATCATAATAATATTAACTTAATTAATTTAAACCAAGTTTAATTGTACTAGGCACACTCTACTCATTTGTAAACCTATTTAGAAAATTATGGTTTTACTTTGCTTTTGTAATTATTTAATAACATGTTGTTAAACTTATTTAAGAGGAGCTCGATGGCGCAGCGGCTAGCGCGTTCGGCTTGCGATCTTGCTCGCTAAGCAACTTTCGCAATGCCGGGTCGCTAGATGGGTGACCAAATTTAAAAACATCTCGAGCTCCTCTGTGCTTCGGAAGGAACGTTAAGCCGTTGGTCCCGGTTGCTGTCGTAAGATGGCAGTCGTTAAAACCCACCAACCCACATTGGGCCAGCGTGGTGGATGGCCCAATATCCCCATGGGAGGCCTGTGCCCAGCAGTGGGACGTTTATAGGCTGATGATGATGATGATACAACTTATTTATTAGATAAGTGTTAGGTAAGCATATGTTTTTAACATGCTGTAACAAAAAAGGCTAAGTTACCCTTACTTAAGCTTCCTAATATATAAAAAATAAACATACGATACTTATACAATCCCAAATATATCCCCGAAAGGTCAAAGACTAGGCAATGAGAACCGCATAAGCAGTCCACTGCCACAGTCCACGTTTCACTAAATAACAACTGCACATGTGCTCAGCGTGATAGGTGGTGAGGTGAGCTCATCGTCGCTCTATGCTGTTGGATGTATGAGCAGTCTTTAGTCCGATAGCCGCCTTTTACGACACCCAAGGGAAGAGATGGATTGGTAGTTTTCTTATAATAATGAGCAATCACCACACCACACAGCAGTTTACGAGTATTTTACGTTAATTTAACTCATTAATATGCACCAAGTTGCTACACATCTGATATCATAGAGCACTACTATAATTATGTGAAACTAGAATACTGTTACGACATGGGTATTATTGCAATCTGAAATTAACACACAGATTTTTATAAAATGCAAAGCCAACACTTCTTTTATTTGTCATATTTTGTATAACAGTCTTTGTAATATCATTTTGAAACAATTTATATTGAGATAGATATGCTAAGCTACAAGAATTAGGTTCAGGAATTAGATCAAAATCTCTGAAAATCGCCCTTTATATACAAATTCAAAGATCAAATTCAGAAACAAGATTGCCACAAGTACCTATTTATTACGTAAGTAGACTTTAGAGCATAACGAAGTGGACGTATTATTTAATTCTGTTTCTTTTTTGATTTTATATAATTATCATTTAACCCTGACGTTTCTTGACCTTGACTGAAAAAAAACGCGATTAAATCCGTATAATGTTGATATTAATATGTAGTGTACGCGGAAACGTAGAAGACAATAATTAAAACTTACTTAGTATTTGTAATTTTTTATTTATATATTTTGTCACAAGTTATTTATTTTATTACATGATTATCTCGGTTTTTTGATGCCTAACGTCTTAGTACCTGAGACCTATTGTTTCTGAGTTTTAACAAGAAAAATGTTCCCACAACGACTGCGCGTTTCTGGGTTGTTTATTAAGTATCTACTTGCCTACCTGCTTTTGTTATTAATGAAACCCGTCACAGGTAACTCTGTTTCCACAACGACAATGATTGTATAGAACCCCCTTGTCTGTTACGAAGACTTCCTAGAGGTTGCTAACAATTAAAGATCTATTGTATCTGAGCTCATGGCATCCTATAAATTTTTGGTACTTAAGTAGATACGGCTTTTGTCGAAGATTCTTCGAATTTGCTTTCCTCAAAACCGTATCGGTGGTTGCTTTATATTTGAATGAAAGCAACAGATATAGAAACAATTTTTATTTTACAGAAAAGAGTAGCCATTAACCTAGGATCACGACGTGACTCCGTTATGTTGCATCACAATTTATTTATAACTGTATTGTATACGTGCGCCAAAATATTTCTCATTACAAAAAATTGCGATAAACACAAACTAAATACTAGTAATAAGCATAAACTTGTAATCCTAAATTTCAACTTCAGAAAGTTTATGGATCATTCATGGGACAAGGTGTCGTATTTACAATAAAATCCCGAACGATGTTATAATAATTATACCGTTTGACAAATTTAAGACACATGTTAAGGACAGACTTTTAAAATAGGGCTATTACACTGTAAGCGATTACATCAATGACAAAAATGCATGGAATTAACATTTCCTCTAATTTCGCACCCAATATTGTTCTAATGCGTTCATAGTGCCCGAGTAAAAGTTTTAGATTCACTTTTGTTTTTAACTTTTCTTTTAATATACTATTCTGTCAAGAAAGTACCGGGAAAAGAACAATAACACACAAAATGTTAGTTATTCATACAAATTTATTGTATCGCCTTCAAAGTATGCTCCTTCAGAAACGATTCACTTACGCCAACAAATAATCCAATTATGAAAAAAAAATTTTAACGCTTTTTCCGGAATTGAGTTCAGTTCTCGCCGCGAATTCTCTTTTATGTCTTCTACCTAATGAAAACGGGTGTCACGTAGTAGTAATTTGAGTTTAGGAAAAAGAAAGAAGTCGGCTAGAGTCATATCTGGTGAAGAAGGCGGTTGCTCGATGGTATTTGTTGAGTTTTTGTTCAAAAACTCGTTCACAATGATGGCCTTGTGCGAAGGCGTATTATCGTGGTGCAAAATCCAAGATTTTTTTTTACACAAATTTGGCCTTTGTCGTCGAATTTGCTCTCTTAAACGCCGCATAACGCTCAAATTATATTCTTTAAATATCGTTTGACCTTCCGGCAAGAAATTCGAGTGCACAACACCGCGATAGTCAAAGAAAATAGTCAACATGACTTTGACTCGACTTTGACTTGATGATCGACTTTGGCGAGGTTTTTTCGGTTTCTGTTCAGTTGGAAGGCGCCACTCCGAAGCTTGTTGACTAGTTTGCATGTGAAACTCGTAAACCCACGTCTCGTCACCAGTAACAAAGCGTTGCATGAATGTTGGGTCGGAATTGACTCGTTCCATCATGTCCTCAGCGACTCTTTTGCGATTGAGTTTTTGGAGAAAATTCTGGTCTTTTGGGACTAGCCGAGCGACAACATGTTTCATACCCAAGTGATTATTTAAAATGGTACGGATCGACTCTTGAGACACAAAAAGTCAAGCGGCTCTCAAACTTGAATGAGAATTTTCAGTCACCATTTCCTTCACTTTTGAGATGTTAACTTCAGTTGAAGACGTTGATAGCCTACCACAGCGAAGCAAATCTTCCATCACATCTCGACCGCTTTTGAACGCTTTGTACCACTTATAAGCACGTGTTTTTGACAAAGTCGATTCACCGTAAGCCTTCTGTAACATTGTCAGTGACTCCGAACACGAAATTCCATTGGCGACGCAAAATTTAAGACAAACTCTTTGTTCGATGTTTTTATCCATTATATTACTAGATACAAACTAACTAAAACATCACTGTTTAATCTAATTAAAGATACAACTAAACTCCGCGCCAAAATGGATAACAGTTGTGCCAATCTAATAACAAAAAAAAACAAAATATTGAATTTGGAATCTTAAACAAATCATCCGTTCCCGAAACTTTTTTGACAGAATGTATAACTAGCGGCCCGTTCGCGACTTCGTCCGCGTGAACACCCTGTACCGCATGACGGGGTGTTAAATTTAAATTTTCGATTCTATAATTTTTTTTTCTCTCTTTATGAACTATCCCTCATACTTCAAGGAATATTATAAAAAAAAGAATTAGTGAAATCGGTTCAGCTGCTCTCGAGATTTGCGCTTAGCATACACATTGTCAACAACACGATGTCAACTAAAATTAAAAACCTATTTCTATCATACAACTTGAATAATTTATTTTTGGAGCCGACAAGAATAACTGCCACTTCGGCCACCTGTATTGATAACATATATACAAATGTAAAACCACTGGCTAAGCAAATTATTAATAACCTGGACTCTGATCATTGTGGCCAAATGGTCAGCTTTCCACACCAGCGTAAACAAGTGACGAAAAAGAATATCACTGTTGTACCAAAAACTGCAGGTCGGCTGGAACGCTTTAAAAGCAATCTAGATACAAAATTAAATTATTTAGAATACAATGACAACCCTAATGTCTTTTATAATAATTTTTTTAACATTTATTGTTCAGAATTTAATAAAACTTTTATTCCAAAAAAGATCTCAGTTAGTGGTACTGTAACTTTTAATGAATGGGCTACAATTGGTATTCACAGAAGTAGGAAACGCCTTTATGAACTTTATGGTGAACGCAACTATAACACCAGCGATGACTTCAAATTATATGTTAAAAATTATTCAAAATTATTCAAAAGAGTATGTCGATTAGCCAAGGCAAACTATCTGAGTTCTAAGATTAAGAATAGTAATGACAAAATAAAAATGACATGGAATATTATAAATAGTGAAACAGGAAAGGTCAAAAGTCGTAATAATGAGTACAATTTAAATTGTGATAATAAAACCTTTACTTCTGATGCTGATGTTGCTGCAGCATTTGAGAGGTTTTTTACTGACATTCCAGTTTCAACTACAAAAGCCTTGATTTCCTCCCCCACTGTAGCTGAATCTGTTTTGAAGGAGAATGTTAAAGATTGTGAAAATAATTTCAGTTTTCAAAAAATTTGTGTTATAGATATAATAAAAACATTTAACACTCTCAATAAAAAGAAAACTGCTGATCTGTGGGGTAATTCCGTTGACGTCGCTAAATCTGTAATTATGACAATAGCTCCAGTTTTAGCTTGCATATTTAATGAATGCATTGACTGTGGTGTTTTTCCTGACCTCATGAAATATAGTAAAATAATTCCATTATTTAAATCAGGTAGCACTTCTGACCCCTCTAACTTTAGACCTATTTCTGTGCTACCCACATTTAGTAAAATTTTTGAAAAGTTAATGCTAGATCAAATGCAAATTCATTTTTATAAAAATAAACTTTTACATTGTAAACAATATGGTTTTACTAGGGGTCGCTCTACAACTGACGCCGGTGTTGAGCTTTTAATCCAAATATTTGATACCTGGGAGGAATCACAGGATGCCCTAGGGGTATTTTGTGATTTATCCAAGGCTTTTGATTGTGTTTTACATGAAACTTTGGTCAGGAAGCTTAACCACTATGGAATTAGGGATGCTTCTTTGAGCCTTCTGATCTCATACTTGAGGAACAGGATTCAAAAGGTCGACATTAACGGTAAAAGATCTCCGGGATCAGTGGTTAAAATGGGAGTTCCGCAGGGTTCAATACTTGGTCCATTCTTGTTTTTGGTTTATATTAATGACTTACCTTATTTTGTAAAAGACAGTCATGAGATAGTATTGTTTGCTGATGATACTTCACTTTTATTCAAAGTGAAACGACGACACCCAAATTATGACGATGTGAATAATGCGGTCTCAAAGATTGTTCACTGGTTTAGTGTTAATAACTTGCTATTAAACGAGGGAAAAACCAAATGTGTAAGATTTGTATTGCCTAATGTTAAGCAGGTAATAACTAGTGTACAAATTAAAGATAAGAATGTGAATCCTGTGGACACCACTGTGTTTCTAGGCATCACGTTGGATGCCAAGCTTCAGTGGGGCCCACATATAGCTAAATTGTCGAATAGACTTAGCTCTGCGGCTTATGCAGTAATGAAGATCCGTCAGTTAACTGACGTTGATACAGCTAGATTAGTTTATTTCAGTTACTTTCATAGTGTAATGTCGTACGCCATTTTACTGTGGGGAAATGCTGCCGACATTCAAACTATCTTTGTGCTGCAGAAGAGGGCTATTCGAGCAATATATAACCTACAGGCTGGTGACTCTCTCAGAGAGAGATTTAAGGATATAAGTATAATGACAGTTGCATCACAATATATTTATGAAAATCTTGTGTATGTTCATAAAAATATTGAAATGTTTTCAAAAAACAGTGATATTCACAAATTAAATACTAGAAGTAAGAACAAATTAGCAGTGCCTTATACTAGGCTCCATAAAATAAATAATTCTTTTAAGGGTCTGTGTGTACGATTATACAACAAAGTACCAAATGATATTCAGAAATTAGATCTTGATAAATTTAAAATCAAAATCAAAGAAAAGCTTTATAAAAAAGCTTATTATAAAGTGTCAGATTATACAGAAGACAAAACAGCTTGGGTCTGAAATGCTCCAAGTACCTACTCCAACAGCTATTTCTAATTGCCTATAATTAATTTATATAGAGCACCATATTTAATTAAACTATTTACATTCAAATTCATATTTTGTATTTTGTGACCTGGTAACGACATATAATATATATATATTTTGTAAATGTCGTTGCTTCTGTGCGCTGTGGTTTCTTGCGCCCGTTCTTTGCCACAGTTAAAAAATGATGTCCTGAATGGGTGGTAGGTTAAAAAATATTTGGACGTTTCAAAGTACTTATTAATTGAGTTTATTGAATAAATATATTTTGACTATTGACTATTGACTATTGACTATTGACATTCAGCGATTCATTAACCGACTTCAAAAAAAGGAGGAGGTTCTCAATTCGTCGAAATAAATATGTTTTATGTATGTTCCCCGATTACTTAAAGACGCTTGGACCGATTTGGCATATTTTTTTTGTCTGAAAGGGTATACCTTCCAGGTGGTCCCATAGTCATCAGGTCAATATCTGATGATGGGTTCCTGGAGAAATCCAGGGAACTCCTCAAATATTATAGGCACACCTATAGCGATTTAGGTATTATTTGTAAGAACCTGGGCACTTGTCCTCGGGAAGCACCATTTGGTGAAGTGAAACTGTTGATGAAGACCACAGACGGCCACCGGAACTACTCAGTACTAAATATTTTTGGTGTTTGCTATGCGATTATAAACTTTAATGTGGTTGCTAAGCAATTTATGCTCGCCACAATGCATCACAGTCAAGTGGAGCTAATGGTAAACCACCAAGAGAACTCCTCAAGAATTAACGATCCTGCATCGGAGAGAACAATATTTTGTACAAAATGATAAGCAGTTGACATTAAGATGTTGTAAATTGAAAAAAATACTAACCAAGCCAATAAAAGTGACAAATAAATAATATTGTACTATTACTTACTACTACTTCTATTTTTTATTTTTCTGTGTAAATGTAGGTACGTTTACACTAAAAAATATAAAATAATACAAATTTTCATAAAAATAAATAAACCGACTTCAAAAAAACAGAGAAACTAAAAAGAACAAAATAATTGTGTTGTCTTGAATAACTAAATTTAATCCCCACAGTTGAAATTATACTTACATACTTTTGAAGACGGTGCCAAGCCAAATTAAATGAATAAGAAAATATTCCAAAAACAAAAATAATACGTAGTTACCTTAGTGTGTTCTTCTAGACAATTTCCAACACATCTTTAAATCTACCTGTAAGTCTACGTGTTTTCCATAATGCTAATTTTATATTGTTTTTTGATTGTTTTATGATTGTTGATTGTATAATTGAGTAAAGACATAATACTGTTTTGTAAATGTCGTTACTTCTATATTATTTTATAAAGCTGTGGAGTTTCTTTCTTGCGCCCGTTCTTCTCCACAGCTAAATAAGTCGTCCTGAATGGGTGGGATAGGTGGGTGGGTGCCTACCCATCCACAGTAGTAGTAAAATTAAGTTCAGACGATTCAAAATGCTTATTTTAAATAAAGAATAAAGATATTACGATTTTTGATTTTGAATGCATTTATTTTCAATAGACGTATTGCTCGTGGTAATATCGTTAGTTGTTAGCAACTTTCTTTTCAGTGATTCGTGTTAAAAATAGCTTATTTAGCGCAAATGTTTCACTTTTCAGTAATGTTGACAAAACAATGGACAGACGTAGGTGTTTTTAATATTCTGTTTATTTGTTGAAAAGTGATATTAAACACACACAGAGAAAGTTTGAATAACTACTGAGCACACTAAACTTACATGTTATTAAATCATCATTTTCTATCACCTGACAAATATTTTTTCTTTTTTTTGACACAAAACATTTTCAAAACTTGTAAATAACTTATGGCAAATGACTGAAAAATACTATTTCTATGTGTTTCAATACGGGGGCATATTGTCTAACTTCAACATCGATCGCAATCATTTTCAAGTAAAAGTACATTGCTTCGCTAGTTTGCTTAATTAACTAACTATTTTTAAAATAATCATTCTAGCGAAGCAATACCTACTGCACCTCTACTTGAAAGCGATTGCGATAGATGTTGAAGTTGGACAATTAGCCCTCTGTTCCAATAGCTCTAAGCATGACTAAAAATGTTATAAAAAATAAAATACTTCTTGTTCTGAAAGAAGAAGCTCATTGGAAATCCCTAATGTACCGAAAATAAATTTTCTTTAAAACAAGCTTTATTTCCACCATTCTAATTGCAAGACAGTCTTCCAGTGCTACAGGCATGCCAGTTTCTTAACCCCCTGTTTGTCACGAAGACTCTTAGAGGTTGCTAACAATGAAATTGCTATTGAGTGGTACATAAAACATTATACTACACCAGCGGAGCACATCATTATAACAGTACCTATCTTTCATTCTAGGTGGTGGCATCATCAGCTTACGTGGCCACCATAGTGCCTCGGGCGATCCTGCTGTGCGAGGCCATCTCGCAGCAGGTCGTCATGATAGCGCTATATCAATTCTACTGCATGATCATCGCGGACTGCGGGGGTGCTGAGAGACTCGTCAGGTACGTTAACCTTTCAAATCGACTGTACCTCAATCTCAAAAACCTCAATTGCCTATATCTTTAAGATAGTTTATCGAAGCCTGTACCTCAATAAACTTGCTTTTACAGTGGGGCCAAATTAAATGAAGAATGTTTACAAACCAGTTATTCACAATTCCTTAGCGCACATTATGTGAGCTCATAACCATGTCGCGTAGCGGTGAAAGAATACCACCACCTTCTCTGTGAAAAGTGGACTATGGTGGACTGCTTTTGCGGTCCTCATTGCCTAGTCTCTGACTATAATAGTTGTGATTATAATATGTTTATGTATGTACATTATGTAAACTAAGACTAAGACCACATATCTATGTAGGTAGATGTTTAGTGTCATTGGATTTTTGCTGCTTCTTGAAAGAGATTAACGAGAAACCACAAAAAAATACGTTTTTTCTTTTAACACTTGACACTAGAATCTAGATGATGCATCAAGAAATTGTGAATACTTACTTAATTTGTTTACAAACGTTCTTCTTCGAATTTGGCTCTAGCTTACTACAAGCTTTCTGAGTCTTATCATATCGTTGCTGTGCTACTGAGAAAACCAAGTATCTCGAAGAAATCTCCGAGAAAAAAAAAGAAAATTTAAAATCAATTGCAAGCTGTTTTCTTATGATGATGATGTAAAAGACTTTTCCCAGCACGGAAACGAAACGAGTCGACTTCTATATGTTGTGCTAACTCGAGAAAATTATGTATTATCGATTTCCTCAGTTTTTGCCCTACATTATGCCCAGTTTCCAGGAGGGGAAACCACAGATTTTAGACACTCTTCTTTTGCTTCATTCGCATATACAATATTCTTTAAACATGTTCGTAGGTTTAGGGTACCTAAGGCTTTGTCCTTATTCGATATATTGGACAGCACAATTTTATCTCAAATATTTGCTTTATTATTCTTTAAATATAAGAATAAATCATCTAATGATTGCCATTTCTTGATTACCAGTTTAACCGGTTGTGTAACTGACATCATTACCAAATCATTTTAACTCTGCTTTTATGGCCGACCTCAGGTACGTGTAAGATTAATACTAATTAGAAAAGCAAATATTGAAGTGTAAAGAACAGCGTGAACTCTGAAATTGAGAAAAAAAAGCTGTTCTAGGTCGCATAGACCTTTGCAGTTGTGTATGGTTTTGTATCAAAAGCGAGACCACTTTTGAGACAGTTGTATTTTATTTTCATATTTTTCGTGACCGGTGAAGAAAGCAATTAATAATAATGTTACTTACGGGAAATATTGAGTGAATGGGAAAGGTAACAGACAGATAATTTGTTTTACAGGCGGGCCTGCGTTTTGTTTTTGAATTCACAACAATATGTTAGGATCTCTGCATTGATCTTGAGAATAGGTACTAAAAGGGCCTTCGCCCAAGTCACTGTGCCCAAGTCCAGAACAATCCACGCTACGCCACTGCGTATTGGAGCAACTCTAAAATTAATAAAAAAAAGCTGTTTCAAACATTTAAGTCGAATAGTGTTTGCAGTTGCATGGTTTTGTATCAAAAGCTACACCGCTTTTGAGACAATTGTATTTTATACATATTTTTTCGGCACCGATTAATATAGCAATTATTAATTGCTCATGTATAGCAGTTACATTATATTACCACCACCACATAGATGCCACGCAATGCCAGGAGACGTCGCTTCAGGCCTAAAAGGAGATGGCGGGACGAACTAGACTCCTACTGCAACGACTGAGAAGAGAAGAGAAGAGTGGAAAAAGGGAAGGAGGCCTTTGCCCTGAAGTAGGACGACCATAGCTGAAATAATAATAATATTTTACAGGAAATAAAAATATAAATTATATATATATAACACAAAGTCGTGTTAGTTACACCAATTATAAGTCTTATATCTCAAGAACGGCTGCACCGATTTTAATGATCTTTGATTTAATGGATTCATCTTCGTCCGGAATAGGAGTGAGAATAACTTAGATTAAAACATCTATGGAGAATAACCAATAAAATATCATTTAGACTAACGGAAAATAATTATGAAGAAAAATATTTCTGTCAAATCGACATGACAACTGTCAACCAGCATGACAACTGTCAACCAATTTTTTTATTTCTGTCTAAAAGTCAACATCGGTCTATTTGTTTGCTTTGTGTTAGTTTTATTATTAACAATGCTGCGACCCTGAAGATCATATCTTTCCCAACAAAGCCGTAATGTAATAAGGCTTGTCTTCGGCACATTGCAAATTAGTCCACTGAAGAAGAACGACAAATTGCACGAGAAGAGCACCACGTCAGTATGGGCCCGACTTCGTGCTTCTTAAACACAAGAAAGTGGGAGGCTGCCAGTGAATCGGCTCGGTTGGCAATCAGAAATAGTCGAGACCATCTCACAGATCAACTACAAGATAATCTTCTAAACGGAATAATAAATTATTTGAGTGTTGATTTGAATCGAGCAGCGTTACCTACTATACGACTTTGATCTATACGATTGCAAAATTGATTACAGCTCAAATCCTTTTCGCATTGGTCCAATGGACGTTGTTTTCGAACATTGTGACGCATTGAGGTTTGCTGGAGAAACGCTTGGATTGAACAAAGTGCGTCGGTACAGCTAGATGCACAAAAAATGAATTCTTACCAATATACGCCATGCGAAATATGGAGGAACAACTTGATCGGCGTCAAGAGATCAACACAGCAATGAAAAGAGCAATTCTTCAAGATGTGCAGCAACTACTTCATAAACGTCTTACAATGGTCAGGCTGTTCAAGACGGCGTTGAAGCGCATGCTAAGTGATGACTACAAAGTGGTGATAAGAGCGGTTAAACATCAGCTGGAATACACAAACGCACATTTAACGCTCCAACAATAGATGAAATTGCAATCCTGATCGTTGGTGAAAACTTGGAATAGTTGAACTTATCGCACAGGTCAACAATAAGATAATGTTCAACGCGCAAGAAAGAAATGCATCGAGTGTTGATTCCAATCGAGCAGCGTTAAAACTGACGGCGGAGACTGCCACTGGTAACTTAAAGACATTTTACATTGAATTCGAGTCAGTTCAAGAAATCTCGTTGTTTAGGTGAATGAGGAGATGCATAACCAGGCTGTGCTCTTGATTGAAGACACGTGTTACCTCATGTGCGGCAGTTTGTTAGTCAGGTCAGAAATACCAGAGACAGGGTTTGGAATAAATGACGCATTTAATTAAGAATTGGAACGCGAATGTGATTATGATCGACATGAATTATATTATAACCAATGACCTTTTATAAAGTTTAAACAAATTTAGACTGAACCTCTATCAGAAGGAAGCATAATATGATAATTACAAGGAAATTGATGATAGAAATGGTTGCTTACTTTTCCTGGATGCCTTCGGGAGAAAGGGGGAAGGCATTACTGATAAAACTAATTTATCAGTTAAAAATGACACTCGGAGATTAGTGACAGTATAAACATTTTATTAGTAGTCAACACAACCGTTGCTAAGAACATTGATTGACATAAGTTAAAGTTGTCCAAAAGTAAAGAGGTTTTAGTATAAAAGAATCCTTAACATCCTCCCTTTTTGGCAACCTTTAAGGGACCATACCAATTTCCATTGCTATTGCTTCAATCCGTGGCTTATGCAATGCCTTGGTTAGAAAATCCGCCAGTTGGAACTCACTGGGAACATAATCTACGCATATTTTACCATTAGCTACGAGTTCTCGTACATAAAAATGTCTAATTGGTCCTTCTGTGGAGTTCTGGGTTATGTGAGATCTTTATGGCTGCATCATTATCGACCTTTAGTTTGGGTATCTCCTTCAATTCGGATATTTCGCTAAAGAGTCTTTTGATCCAGACAATCTCTCTAGCTGCTTCACTGGCAGCTACCAGTTCGGCTTCGGTGCTGGATATGGCAACACATGTTTGTCGTCTACTCGCCCAAGATATTGCTCCTGCAGAGTATAGGCATAAAATACCCGACGTCGATCGTCCGGAGCTTTGATCTCCGCCATGATCTTAATCGCTGTAACATTTCAGAATGCCAGGATTGCATCTCTTTTTAAAAATTATGCCATAGTCCGAAGTTCTTTTGATGTATCTTAGGATACGTTTCAGCTTCTGGACATCTTCTTTAGAAGGATTTTCTAGAGTTCGTGATATAACGCTCATAGCGTATGCTAAATCAGGTCTGGTTCCAACAGTCAAGTATGCCAGTGCTCCCACAGCTTCTCTATATGGAAATGAAGTAGGCTCTACCATCACTTTATCCAGATCTGGCAATCCATCTTTCTGTATTGGAGTAGTGACAGGTTTGCAATCGCTCATACCAAAGCGATCTAAAATTTTCAGAGCGTAGTGCTTCTGTGACACTTTTATACTACCGTTTTGGTCTTGTATTTCTAATCCTAGAAAATAGGAAGCATCTTTTATAGTGATTTTGAATCTTCTTTTCAACTCTCTAATAAACTTTTCAGAATCTTCCTGATTTGTTGCAGCAACCAGACCGTCGTCTACATATAGAGCAAGAATGATCTTGTTATTTCCACGGTTTCGGATAAACAGGCAGGGGTCAGAATCACTTTGTTTAAATCCAATAGTCTTCAAATAATCCACCATGCATTTATTCCAACACCGAGGTGCTTGCTTAAGGCCATACAAACTTCTTTTAAGTCTGCACACCTTTTTTGTTCCATCTGAGTAGCCATCAGGTTGACTCATATAGATTTCTTCGTTTATTGAACCATATAAGAATGCAGTTGAAATATCAAATTGAGTGAGTTTTAAACCTTCGTTTGCAGCAACGCTTAAGACAGATCTAATTGTCGTCATCTTAGCAACTGGACTGAAAGTCTCATCATAGTCGATGCCTTTTTTCTGTGTATACCCTCTAGCAACTAGTCTTGCTTTGAGTTTATCTAGAGAGCCATCTGCATTGGTCTTGATTTTGTATATCCATTTACAGGATATAGACTTTCTGTCTTTTGGAAGGTCAACCAGTATCCAGGTTTTGTTCTCTTTTAAAGACTTCACCTCATTTTCCATTGCTTTGACCCACTGATCTTTATGCGGACTAGAAATTGCTTCCTTGTAGGTTTTTTGGCTCATTGATCTCATTAACAATATCATCTGACATCATAACATAATCTTCAAAACGATTAGGTAGTCGAATTGTTCTTCTGTCCCGTAGAGTCATTCTTGTAGCTATCTCAGCTATATCATCTATATTATTTCTTGGAGCCTCAGCATCATCATTATCATCATCATCTATAGCATCATAATATCTATCTATCATAATATCTATATCATAAAGAGGTGACCCTGGCTGGGATTCTTCAGAAGACGGTTGAAATGATTCCGTACATCTGTCTTGGCTGCCTCTTTCCCGACTCACAACATGATCTGACAATGTGGGAGGCACAGTTAAACTAGGCTCATCAGTGCTACTTGCAATGCGATCCGAGCTGTTTACATCGCAATGCTCATCAGTGCTACTCACCGTGCGATCTGAGCTGTTTTCGGTGCGATCATCCCCCCTTGCATCACACATTGGTGGTTCTGAAAATGGAAAGTAGATTTCAGCTGAGTGCTGCTCTTCCGAAGTACCTAGGCCAGACGAAGTAAGTACTAGCTCATTAAATATAACGTCTCTAGACCTTATGAATTTTCCACTTTTACTTAGTAAGCGGTAGCCTTCATCACCGTCATAAACAATTAGGATGCATTTTTCAGCCTTTTTAGAAAGCTTTACTCTCTTTTGTTGAGGAATATGGGCGTAACATTCACATCCAATTATTTTTAGGTGACTTATTCGTGGTTTTTTCTTAAACCACAATTCAAATGGCGATTTACCATTTTCTAGAGTTGGGCTGCTTCTGTTTAAAACGTACGCAGCAGTGTTTATCAATTCTGCCCATGTAGCGAGACGTAATTCTTCATGAGCGTGCATCATTGTACGGGCGGCTTCGACTAAGGTTCTATTTTCACGTTCGCTGAGACCATTTTGTTGCGGTGTGTAGGGCATCGTGAGCCTTTGTCTTATTCCAGCTTCTCGTAAAATGCACCTTACGTTCTCATTATCAAATTCACCTCCGTTATCACTCAGAAATTCTTTTACAGAGTGTCCAGCCACTTTACATTCCTGTAACATCTGTCGGAGCTTTAGGTGAACTTCCGATTTCTGTCGCAAGAAATAAACGTGACGATACTTGCTGTAGTCGTCTTTGAATAGAACGAAGTAACGAAATTTATTGAAGGAAGGCGGAAATGGACCACACACATCAGCGTGTATAATTTCTGCAGGTTCTTTAGCTCGTTCTCTTGTTCCAAACATTTGCCGGTGAGTTTTTCCGTAAATACATCCGGTACATATTTCAGAATCTAGACAAACTTTAATTCCGAGTTCCCTTTCAATAACTCCTCTGACGTGTTTCTTATTCTGGTGGGCTAACCGTTCGTGATAAAGTTGTAGTAGGTTATCCGTTGACAAGGCGTTCAGATCAGGAATCAGATATTACATGTCCTTCAACTTTCAGCGAGCAGTGTTCCCTTTCAGACATGAAAACACTATTGTTTAGTCTGTCTTGAGTGGCCAGCACAGAGAATAGATTTCGCATAATATCAGGTACGTACCAGGCATCACAGAGTCTTAGCCTGGATTCTTTGCCATTAATAAAAGTTTTCAAGTCAAGTACCTTCAACAGTACCTTTGCCAATAGCTTTGACAGTAGTTCCATTAGCAGTCGTCACTGTACGAGTATCCATAAAATGCTCGAAAGTAGAGAAATAATCTTTACGGCAAGTGACGTGACTAGTCGCTCCATTGTCAACAAACCAACTTGCTGTATCATAGTTCGTAAGCATTGAGTTTAAATCCGTAGTTACTTGCAAGAGCATTAAGTTTAAATTGCTTGGTGTCTGTTTGTTTTCTGACTTGGCTGGTTTCCCGTCAGCTTTCCATTTATGACACTGTCTGACCTTATGACCGACTTTACCACAGTATCCACATTTCTTCTTCGCTTTATTGCTATTCAGTAGCGCCAGAGCTTCTGCAGGACCTTCATTCTTCAATGATATGGCACGCTCATAGGCACAAAGTTGCGTAGTCAGATTTTCTATTGTTTTGTCAGTCTTTGACATCAACATCCAGCTCGATTTAAAAGAAAAGTAGGCTTCAGGTAGAGTATCGAGAATTTTACAGATTAACAAGATATCTGGTAATTCGGATTTGTCTACCTTGATTAATTCACTTTTCAAATCTGACCAAATAGTTTTGATTTTGGAGATGTGAGTCGTGATGTCATGTGACGGATCTATACAATAGCCAAAAAACTCCATGCAAAGTGCGTAACTCTTGTCTTCAGACTTGCCGTCGAATAAACGATGTAATTCGTCCCAAACGTCTTTGGATGAGTTAAAACGCATGATTTTTTTTAGGGTTTCGTCTGACATATTTGCAGTAAGCTGTAGTAATGCGGAACTATCAATTTTGTTGTAATGATCGAGAGATGTGTTATACTTTGATTATACTGAGAAATTTCGTCAGCATTGCTATTAGTAGGTTTCACTGGTTTCTCAAGGGTACCGTATACCGCATCAAATCCACCGGTCATGCCTCTAAGTAGTAAAGTTGCCTTGAATTTCCAAGTAGACCAGTTTTTTACACCTTCCAGGTGACCGATGTCAATTTTGCAACTAGGTGATTGCATTTTGAATCTTTAATTGTCTTCCCGGATTGCTTTGAAACTTGGTTTATCAAACACTCGATTTATTCATAACTTTCATTTGATTCCTTACGATCTGCTACCATGATAAAACTAATTTATCAGTTAAAAATGATACTCGTAGATTAGTGACAGTATAAACATTTTATTAGTAGTCAACACAACCGTTGCTAAGAACATTGATTGACATAAGTTAAAGTTGTCCAAAAGTAAAGAGGTTTTAGTATAAAAGAATCCTTAACAATTACTCATTGGCTTTCCTTCAATGCTTAAATAAAGCAAATATAGTACTGGCTCATAAAATACAAATTTTTTATACTTTTTTTGAATTTTTATTTTCTTTATATTTTTATTATCCTAATAAACAACTAAACTTTGAAATGAACTAAACTTTGAATCGTAAAAAAAAAATTGAGCATGATACGGTGGGGCATTGTGGAATTATCTGAGGTCCGAAGAGAGGGGGAGGACTCGATAATCTTGAAGTCTGGTAACTTGCGCTATTTCCTGGAGGGCGAACAACTGTCCCAGGGTGGTGTCGGGTTTATCGTCCACAGCTCTCTTGTGAACAACGTGTGTCGTCGAGGGTAGCGTACCTTATACTCAGAATAACCAAACGGTATTCGTTGAAGGTTATACAGGTATACCCTCCGACTATGGCACACCCCGACGATGAGGTGGAGGCTACGTATGAGGACATCTCTAGAGCCATACAAGTCTCCAAAACTCATTACACCGTTGTCATGGGAGACTTTAACGCAAAGCTGGGCAAACGAAGCGGCGATGAGTTGAAAGTGGGACGATTTGGAGTTGGAATTCGGAACCATCTTGGCCAACTACTGGCGGAGTTTCTGGAAAGGGAGGGACTCTTCATGATGAACTCCTTTTTTTTTTTTAGGAAAGCTGAACACCGCAAGTGGACCTGGCTAAGTCCCGATGGTGCAACAAAAAATTAGATTGACTTTATCATGTCGACGAGAAAGTAAATATTCAATGATGTCTCTGTGATCAACGCGTTCAAAACTGCCAGTGGTCATCAGTTGGTAAGAGGCACATTGAACATTAATATCAAGCTGGAAAGACGTCGATTGATGAAGTCTACGCTCTGTCCTGCACCCATCCAAATCCAAACCCCGAAAGCTTCCAGCTCGAACTGAAAAATCGCTTCGAATGCCTGAAGGATTGCGTAGACGTGGACGATTACAACAACAGGTTTGTAAAAACTGTCCATGAGGTTGGGTCTAAGTTCTTCAAAACCCACCGTACAAGAGGACCTAAAAAGTTCTCGGACCATACTCTCAAACTGATGAAGGAGCGGCGCGTGATGGTTCTGCGTTCTTCGGATGATTCGTCTCAGCTTTGGCGGCTCAATAGGCAGATCTCGAAGTCTTTGACTCGCGACACTCGCCGATTTAATATCGACCGTATTAAAGAGGCTATCGAGCGAAACAAAGGTTCAAAAGTGTTCGCAAGAGAATTGGGTATTGGGCAAAGCCTACTGACGACGCTGAAAACCATTGACGGCAGAACTGTCACGTTCAGGTCCGAAGTTATGGGGGAGATCGAGAAGTTCTATGGACAGCTATACACATCCACGCGGCCACCTGTACAAAGCTTAGCTACAGACCCTAGAGCTAAGCTAACCCGAAACTACACCGGAGATATCCCGGACATCAGCCTGTACGAGATTGGTATGGCTCTCAAGCAGCTTAAGAACAGCAAGGCATTGGGTGCTGATGGAATTATGGCTGAGCCTCTGAAAGCAGGCGGAAGACCCGGTACTCGCAGCTCTTCAGAGACTATTTAATTCCGTCGTACCTACTCGAAGGTAGAACGCCAGAAGCGTGGCATGAAAGTGGTCTTTAAGAAGGGTAACAAGACCCTACTGAGGAACTACAGACCCATATCACTTCTAAGTCACGTTAATAAGCTGTTCTCGTGAGTTATAACTAATCATCTCTAATCATCTCGAATGCAGGTTTGATGACTTCCAGCCAATCGAACAAGCCGGATTCCGAAAAGGCTTTAGCACCATAGCTCACATACATAAGCTGCGGCAGGTTATACAGAAGACCGAAGAGTATAATCGGCCACTTTGCTTAGCGTTTGTTCACTATGAAAAAGCCTTTGATTCGATCGAAACATGGGCCGTGCTACAGTCTCTCCAGCGGTGCCAAATTGACTACCGGTACATTGAAGTGTTGAAGTGTTTGTACGTAAACGCCACTATGACAGTTCGCCTTCAGCACCAGAGCTCGAAGCCAGTCCAGCTGCAGCGTGGAGTGAGACAAGGAGACGTCATATCTCCGAAACTCTTCACTGCTGCACTGGAGGACGTGTTTAAGCTTCTGGACTGGAGAGGACTCGGCATCAATATTAACGGCGTGTGCATCAGTCACCTTAGGTTTGCCGACGATATAGTAGTCATCGCTGAGACCCTAGAGGACCTCGGTACAATGCTCGGTGATCTCAACAGAGTCTCTAAACAAGTGGGTCTTAAAATAAACATGGAGAAGACGAAAATCATGTCTAACTCACGTATCGTACCCACTCCTCTGAAGGTTGGAAACTCTGCTCTTGAAGTTGTTGTCGAATATGTATACCTCCGACAAACAGTCCAGTTAGGTAGGCCCAACATTAAGAAAGAGGTCAATCGTCGAATCCAACTCGGCTGGGCAGCGGTCGGTAAGCTACGAAATATCTTCTCGTCCAAAATACCGCAGTATTTCAAGACGAAAGTCTTCGACCAGAGTGTGTTGCCAATGATGACATACGGTACCGAAACGTGGTCTCTCACTATGGGCCTAATTAGCAGGCTCAAAGTCACGCAAAGAGCAATGGAGAGGGCTATGCTCGGGGTTTCTCTACGTGATCGAATCAAAAATGAGGAGATTCGTAGACAAACTAATGTAACCGACATAGCTCAAAGAGTCGCCAAGCTCAAGTTGCAAAGGGCAGAGCACTGAAAACACAGAACCGATGGCCGTTGGGGCAGAACGGTTCTCGACGCAGTATGGGCAGGCCTCCTACAAGGTAGTCGGACGATCTGGTGAGGGTCGCGGGTAGCCGCTGGATGCAAGCATCACAAGACCGGTCGTGGTGGAGATCCTTGGGGGAAGTCTTTGTCCAGCAGTGGACGTTCAGTCATCAGTTCTGGCTGATGATGATCTCTAAGTAAATACATACGAAGAACACTTTCTCCTACTACTAATTTTACAATACAAATTTAAGGGCATTTTAGTGTGGTGCAATGACTGTTAGGAAGCAGGCATATTTGAAAGTAACGGCGTTATGGATGTTGTTTAAAATGTCCCTTTGGACTAAATGGGGTGTAATTGGATTCCTCTTCGGAATGTTGAAACAGAATCGCATCCATGCATTCTGCACCCTCTGCACACTCTGAGCGGTTTTCTTAAATATACACGGCTGATATACAATGTCACAATACTTGAGATGAGACAAAACCAAACTGTTACATAGCAAAATTCTAATTTCTCTTCTTAAAAACGGACGTAATTTGTAAAGGCTCTTCATGGAGCCAAAACATTTCCCTATTTTACTACGAACATGTTGCTCAAATTTTAAATGTTCGTCCATCAGAAGTCCAAGATTGCGTACACAAGCCTCGTACGGTACAGCGTTATTGCACACTTGGATAGCAGGTTTGTATGCATTTATCAGTTTGACCTGATGTTTGGTGCCTAATGTAATTGTGATACTTTTGCCGGCATTAAGTGCAAGGCCGTGTTCCGCCGACCAATCTGCAACAGCCTTTAGGTCTAGATTAAGGTTAGAGACAGCAACTGTCACATCCTCTTTAGAACATTGTGTATGGATATAAAGTTGGCTATCATCCGCATACAGATGAGGACTGGCATGTTTAATTACCTTGATAATATCTGCCGTGTAAATCGCAAATAATGTTGGTCCAAAAATAGAACCCTGAATAACTCCCTTTTCAAGAGAAAGTGCACTCGATATCGTCTGATTACCCCCTAGTATCTCTACTCTTTACTCCTTGAAAGTAAAAATTAAACCAAGCACAGGCCGAATCAGCGAAACCGTAATGTTTTAACTTTGCTAGCAAAACAAGTATATCTACACAGTCAAAAGCGCGGCTAAAATCCAATAACACGAGAATGGTCCATTTCCCCACATTTGACCCTGTAAAAATATCGTCTGTTATATTCATAAGAGCCGAGACTGTACTGTGATTTCTGCGAAAACTAGATTGTACAAGTGGCAAGACATTATTTTGTACAAGGAATGGAGTTAGATTAGATAGAAATATAGAGTGATATGGAAAAGATAACAGATAGATAATTTGTTTTACAGGCGGGCCGGCGAGTGCCGTCTGGAGACAAGAGTGCTGCCATGCTGCTGCTGGCCCTGCTGCGTCATTCCGAGACCACAGATGGAGAAGTGAGGACATACCTAATATACCTACTATTATAAACTTACCTTTAGTAACTTTCCACACTCACACCAATTATCTCGCCTGATTATTAAAAGTTGTAGGTTAACTAAACAAGTGAGAGTTGTACTCGCGCACCGAGGGTTCCGTACAAACTGGTATGTAAAATTGTAAATATTTCGTTCGTACGGTGATTGAATTTAATTGCTTAACAATTTAATGATGGAACAGCAATTTTACGATTTATTCCTTGACTTGTGCTGTAAGACCTTCCTTTTTGCAAAATTTCATCATTCTAGGTCTATGGGAAGTAGGGTTGCCACCCGTACTCTAAAATAGAGTATTGTCCTCTTTTTCATGTACTTTATAATCTACTACACCAATATAGTAATCTAAAATACTCTATTCACGTAAAAGACAAATATTTGTTAAATGTCGCAAAGAGCAACAAAAAATACGTTTTTATGGACAAATAAATAAATACTCTTTTATTATTCGTCCTAAAATAGGTGGCAACCCTGATGGGAAGTACTCTATAGGGTTTGATTCCTTTGCGAAATGTTAAAAAATTAGGCTCATATGGCTGTATCTTTTGATTGCGTTGATTAGAAGCTTGATTTTTTACAACTTCTATTCAAGGGACTGCAGACATAAATATTGGATGTTCATTTCAACTTAAGACCTAAACGCGTTCGCGAGAAAAAGAGTCTTGACAGACAGACGGACAAGAAAGTGATCCTATAAGGGTTCCGTTTTTCCTTTTGTGGTACGGAACCCTAATAACTGATAAACTAGAAAACACACAGACCCGAGAATTTAACATTAAACAGGTTATTTCTAAATTGACTAGTTGCAGGCAGCGTCGTACGTACTACTTAATATGTAGGCAAGTAAATAATAGTTCCAGGTGACAACTATAGAAAAGTACCTAAACATACATACTATTATCCCCGAAGGGTTAGTCAGAGACTAGGCAATGAGGACAGCAAAAGCAGTCCTCTACCATAGTCCACTTTTCACCAAATACAAAGACATTACTAATAGACAGGACATAGCGATCAAAACTTTAATCCACAACTTATTACCAAGTGGTAACAAGTCGCTTAGTATGATGTTATGCGCCCTCTAGTGCAGTCGTGTTTGTGCGTGAACAAATTTCACGTAAACAATAGAAAATATACCAAATTTCGTATTGCGATATTGCAAATCTCGATATGGAAAAAAGGCTGAATGTGATTACAGTTTATTTTCGTAAAAAAATTGTATATTTACCCAATAATCAGACTATAATCATAATTTCTAATAAATTATTCTAGAACATTTACCGTTGCCCTATGCTGACCTCTAGTGGTGAAAAGCTAAACTATCTACTTTTAGGATGTCACCACACTTGTCGAAGCGGAAGTAGATGATTTAGTGGTGTTCAAGTGATGTCGTTTTACCTAACGAATAATGTTTTAGTAGATAATATTTTTATATCGTAAGTTTAAGTTTTATCTAAGTAGTAATATTCTGACTCAATGATCATTGCGTCCCTAGCGCAATGTTATGCAGTGTAACAGTATCGTGCGATGATCGTTTAATTAGAATATTACTAGGTACTATTTTAAACTCTTCGATTAACAATACCAACTAGATGTCAGGTCGGCGCGCGGCGCGGCTCGTTAAATAACAGCGCACTTAAAAAGTGAGCTCTTATTTTGTTTAGTTTGCTTGAAACACGGCCAATGTAAACACGTTCACAATGCCGTGTTTTTAAAAGTTGCATAAATAATGCCCGAAAATGCAATTTAGCGGCCGGAGTGTCTTAGTTTCGGTAGGTACCTAGAATAAAATATGTTTTAAGCTTTAAACACGCCATTCAAAAGGGCAATGCTGCCAGCCATTTGGGAAACTTGCCGCGCGGCAGCGGTTCTGTTAGATATATTTTTTATTTATAACATATTTATAGGGTTTTAGTTTTTTTGTTAATTTGTTTTAGTATTTAGTTACTCATTAAGTAAGTACGTGATAAGTACCTACTTATGTAAATGTTAATAAAAAATAGCTTTAAACTAACAAATAATATAAAATTTTAAACACAATTACCGATTTTAACCCACACGCTACAAATGGTTGGCCAACGTTGACCAATAGACGCGCCAACATTTGTGTAATGGATCAGTATATTATGATAATACTTAGAAGATTTGTGATTTTATTACTGGGTGCCATGGTTGTAATAAGGTTGAACTTAAAACTGTTTTATAACTTTTGTCTCAGTTCGTTAGTAGAGTAATGTATTTAAGGCTAATGACATTAGTGTTTAAGGCTAATGTATCAAATAAATCTATGGAATGAAATATAACGTAACAGATTAAGATCGACAAAAATAATTTGATAGGTACAGTCACGAGCACCAATATGTATACACTTTGACTCTTATTCCATTGTTTTAAGAGATACAATTGTTTACATATTTTTGCTCGTGATTGTACTTCCGATTGCGAGTTGTCATTAACACGTAATGTGGTCTATAATATCTATGTATACTTAGGTGTTTTAAAATGAATTACTATATGGATCAACTCGTGTTAATCTGTTAAAGTCAGCCATTTTACCTTATCATTCCTATGAATTGATTTGTTAATCCAATCAC
Organism: Scoparia ambigualis; assembly: GCA_963921215.1. Lineage (NCBI taxonomy): Eukaryota > Metazoa > Arthropoda > Insecta > Lepidoptera > Crambidae > Scoparia > Scoparia ambigualis. The sequence continues at coordinate 13,777,341 of OY992518.1, forward strand.
ATAACCATGTTACATATGCTTTGAAGTAGACTTGATTTTGGTATACGGGAGTGTATAATAATCCTTATTTATGATGAGTGATCGCGGGGGTAGGTTTACTTCAAAAATGAGTGTTGTCAGTATGCTGTTCATAGGTACTAGCTAGGTGCTTATGTTATTTCATTCATTCATTCTTTGTTTATAATTAGATAAGTATGTTGAATTTTTAATAACTTTACACTTTATTACTTAGTAAATAATCATTTGAAACACCCGAATTTTCATTTCCTTCCCTAATTGTCACTTGCTTGTTCCTATGTTGTATATTATACCGATTTTGGTTAATCTTTATCAAACTTATCGATAGGTACGTCGAATTTTTAACAGAACATCCCTACTGCAGGGCGACACCTACCGTGGGGTAGGTGAAACTTATTCTAATTGTTCATAGTATACTTCTTATTATTCTTGATATAAGGTTTTGCTTTTCAACGTTAGATGGCGTAACTTGAGCACCAGCTCAAAGTTTTTGTATGAAATAGTGTCCAATAGCCGCTCTATTACTATTTAAATCTCTTTGACCAAATAGCACCTGCACATATGCTCAGCGTGACAGGTGGTGAGCCCATCGCTGCTCTATGGTGTTGGATGTATGTGCAGTCTTTAGTCCGTTAGTCACCTTTTACGATACCCAAGGGAAAAGAGGGGGTTGTAGTATTCTTTAACCGCTATGCGACACGGTTATTTAAACATACTAAAAAAAAACCATTAATGCTTATGCATATGCTGTAAGCATTAAGTTTTAATCCGTTTATTACATATAGCCTCATTTAATTTAACGCTCATTACCTAATTCTAAGTGTTTTTATGAAAGTCCCTTATCTGTTTTTAATGTTTCTGTGCTAATAGCTAAGTAATTGGTCATTTAGCACACGAGTGGTACGTACTTACTTTGATAATTAATCATGATAATGGTTTAGTGAGAAATACTATCCCTCCCTCTATGTAAAGCAGACACGTATTCAAGTCAAAGTTTATTATGTAGTTTCTCTTTTAAGAATACACAAATTCTTTTTTAAAGAACTTTTAGGGATAAATACGATAATAAGTGTCTAAACTGCTTTAAATAATGGGACGCGTATTTAAACCAATTAACCATCTAGATACGGCCCTGGCAATTTCAAGCATGTGGTAATTAGGGCCCCCAATTTGGGGGACGGGTGTGGGTGTGTCAAAAATAATTTTACTTTGGGTGGGGCCAATCAGTTACAGAGCCGTCATACTTACCTAATTACAAACTTAATTGGTTGAAAATTAAATACTAATTATGAAGGTTTAATTCCCGAAAGTTACTTCAAATGATTAGTTAAAATATGACTTTTACCCATGACTGATCAGATTAATGAAGTAATTAACATTTTAATCCAGCAATTTTTAAAGTTAGTGTAGTTACTTACGTAACGCTATTAATATCATCATCATCCTACAAAAGTTAATTATGACATGAACATTAAATAGCGCAGTGGTTTGCCAGTTCGGTTTGTGATCTTGCAAGTCAAGCATCTTTAGCATGGCCGTGCCACTGGATGGGTGACCAAATAAAAGTATCTTCTGCTCCTTTCATGCTTTAGAAGGATCGCTAAGCGGTTGGTCCCGTTCCGATTGTTGTTATTAGATGGAGTCGCTAGAACGGCTAGAACCCCCCAAGGCTCAACCCGCATTGGGACAGCATAATGGGTTATGGCTAGTGTTGGCCAGGACTCGAGTTCTTTTAGTTCTAATTTAGGGACTGGACTCATTTAGGTAGAGCTTGCAAGACTCTGACTAAAATGAGTCCTGAGTTCTGAGCCTTTAATCCTTTCGTCGAGTTCTAATGCAAAAAAGACTCGACTCATTGAACTAAGTTTTTATTATGGAACTCAAGTTCTTTATAAACATTTAAATCTTTTTGGAGAAATTGAGCAAGCACCTACTTACTTCAAAAAAAGTTAAGTCTTCTTGTTTTTTGGGGATTTTGGCAAATTATTGATTTAAGTATACGAAGCTTCCTTGGGCTAGATAATTGGTGTGAGTGTAGGAAAGTTTATTTATTTATTATACCTATTATATAGTAGATTATTAACCAAAGGGATAAAGCAGTGTCTTCTGTCGCGGGTGACGATTTAAATCGCGAGCGTAACGAAGGACTCGAGGTTTACTCCCGAGCGTAGCGAGGGTGTTAAAAACTTAAATCACGAGCGAAGCAAGGGATTTAAGAAGAGTCCTGAGTGTAGCGAGGGATTTAAGTTCACCCAAGACTAAGACAGTTTTATCACCGAGGAAAATACTATACTTTTCGTACCATTTGCGAAAAAATTAACACAATAATAATATGAGATAAGCATTTATTAAAAATAATGACAATTAAAAGTAAAAGTTAACATTCGAAACATTGGTCCAATTATTGATAGAGAGAGTTACATTTTTGTTTGGTACATTTATTGTTGATGAGTTGATTTGTAATTTTTTATTTTATTTTTTTATTTCCTTTTTCAAAAAGATGTCATCATCATCAGCCTATAAACGTCCCACTGCTGGGAACAGGCCTCCCACGTGAACAATAGCACGTGGGGATAACCATAACCCCCACGCTGGCCCAATGCGGTTTGGTGGGTAAAAAGATGTATAATGCTTTATATACAAACTCAATGGTGTAAACACAGATGTAATTCAGTATAAATTTCGGTAAGTATTCCAAATTTAAATCACGTTCTCCCCCTAGAGGATAAATGAAATTCAGTACAATTTTCCTCAGAACAATAACTAAAGCAGTTATTGTTCTGAGCAATTTTCTTTCCCTGTTTTTAACAGATTAAAAATGACTATTGTTATGTTCGCTTTTTGTGGCATAGAATGTCACTTTTTTGAGCAAGTGGTACGAAAAAATACTTTTCAATCAACTTATTCTTAACATTGGTTTTTAAAAAAACTTCGGAACTAGCAATGAACACGAGTCTTATGAGTCTCTTTGAATATATTATTGTAAAAAGACTCGAGTTCTCGAGTTATATTGTAAGGTCTCGTGAGTCTTATCATTGACAAAAAGCCTTGAGCTCTCATTTACAAGTCCAGTCTCCAAAAATCAGGTCCAGTCCCTAAAATAGGACTTGAAGAACTCGAGTCCTGGCCAACAATAGTTATGGCTTAATCTGCCCATGTGGTGTTGTTCATGTGGGAAAGCCTGAACTCTTCTACTGCAACGTTACTAAGCTGACATTGATGACCTTCATAATATAATCTAGTATAATCTCGTCATTATTAATTAATGGTTGTTCTTTTTATTTACTTGCAGACGTCATTTTTCAAGAATACGGTATCTGGTACTTCAGATGACTGTGATTCAAGCACTCATATATATCACCGTCCTCGTGATATGGGCTGAAGATATGGTAAATTATTTTTAATTCCTAAATTGTTATCCAACTAACAACCTACCTTGTTTAGTACCTCCTAGTTTTATAAGGAGCGATTAAATGCTCCATCTTTTATTAAACTTCACATGAATCGGAATGCATCGTACGTCTATGTATTTATGTATTTACATTAATACGTATATTTATGTATTTGCAATAATATTTGCAATAGCATATAAGGGCACCTAATGAGTAAAGAACAGATTTTCTATCCTTTGCTGAAGCAAAGAAATCTGTTCTACTCAAATCTGATCTACACATTCATGTAACGGCACGTCTATAGCAAATTATGTCATAAGGAATTTTACTGATTGACTGTTATTTCGCCAGATTTACAGAGTACCCTTACTAATTAGATTGTAGATTCTTCCTGCAGTAATTACATCTTAGAAGACTCCTGTTTGGCTTGAACCGACTTTAAAAACGTTTCACAGCCACAGAGAGAGTCGATAAAGGTTACAATATTTTGTTGCCAAAGCACTGTCCAAGGTGGAAGCTCACTTTGGGTCACTGCGCCAACTTAGTTAGTTAAACTAAATATAATAAACTACTTAAATACACTTAAACTTTCAGATACTGTACACGCGCAGTTTCATGTATTTTCAACCGTTCGTGGCGGCGTCCATCCTCTCCGGACTTTGGGGCATCATGATTTGCGTGCGCGCGGCAGAGGCGGCCGGCCTCAGACCGCGGCCGAGGCTGTTAGCGCTGCAGCTGGTCCTACTCATCGTGAAACTGCAGTGCGGCATCGTCAAGGCCTTGCCACAGCTGTTTCGGTTGCAGTGCGTCATGTCCTTGCACCCCGCCGTGTTTGTTAACTGTAAGTAACTGGCAGAACGATCTTGACAACCCTCCTGCCGCCTAAACAAGTAGCAAACGCTCCATGTTTCTCCGGCCTTTAAGAGGAAACAGTACGTCGTAGTGGCATGCAAAATTCGGTCAAATTCTTTTACAAAACACAGAAAAACGACGTTTCGTAGTCCTCTGTTTCCTCCTTCAGAACTGGACCAATTTTTGTTACTTTTTCAGCATCGGTTAAAGAAAGAGTTTTTCTATATTTGTATGTTTGATTTTTTTGTTAAACCAGCCACTTAATGATTCTGAAGACGCCTTTAAACGGAGTGATTTCGCTAAATTTTGAAGGCTCCTGATTATTAAATAAATGACTTAATGCAATAAAATCAAACATACAGGCATAGAAAATCTCTTTCTTTAACCGATGTTGAAAAAGTAATAAAAATTGGTCCAGTTCTGGAGGAGGAAACAGGGGACTACGAAACGTCGTTTTTCTGTGTTTTGTATGAGAATTTTGCAATCCTCTTTGACGACGTAGTGTTTCCTCCTAAGGCATCATGATTTGCATGCGCGCGGTAAAGGCGGCCGGGAGAGTTGTCCCATGGACACCTATTAGACATTGTTTTCCTAGTTAAAGTAAGGCTGCTTACTTCTTTCTAGGTATTCATCACACGTGTAAAAAAGTGATAAGTAAATAAAAATTACTCTGTATTATTGTATCCTCGGAGAGCTCCAGCCTATATATCAAGCTATTGTTACTATTTGACTTATGACTATTTCGCGTTATTTTCTTTGTGAATCCTAATATGTTGATAGTTTTGAAGTAAACTGTAGTTCCTTGGAACTACGCTGCAATACAGGCCTTTCCTAAGTGCGCCACTGAATATGATTAAGTCACAACAATATCTAATTTAAAATATTTATGTTGTTCCAGTGCTGCAGAATAGCGTCACCATAGTAGAGATGCTTCTGCTGTCTGTGCTCGCTTGGCGTTTGTACAGCGTCCCACCGACTAAGACGGTGGATAAGGTTCAACACGCCGTCATTGCCACGGTTGAAGACAGCAGTCTCGACGTCAAGGCACTCGCTGATGGAGACATGAACGCGCTCAAGTGCAATAAGGAGTAGAAGTTATAATTTATACTCTAAGGTTTTATTGTTCGTTAAGAGCTAATTAGTAAAAATTAACGAATTTGCGATGCGTAAAATGTGAAGATGTACATAAAAAATATTGGAATTTTGATTTAATTTTGAATGAGAATTTTGAAAAGCCGAAGGTAGACAACCTTCGGTTTTTCGGTTACAGTGAATATGAAAGTATTGTATTATTTGTATTATTAGGCTGTTTGGTTGTAAGCACGGATTCATTGTGCAAGTTTTTGAACTCTCAAATCGATATAATTATGATTAAGTTAGAGTGTTTAATGCTATAAAAATACATGTTGATGATTGCACTGCCACTGGCGACCTTGATGTACCTGATTAAATGTCGAGAAATAAATAACATTTAGATATGTGTAGTGTTTTATTTAATTATAGATTGTTTTAAATAATTACAACATTACATTTACTGTAAAGCTGTAGCGTTCCATTAAAGTCATAATGGTAAAACGAGTTTAGCGCAAACTCTTTGAAGATCCTTAAACGAAGACTTAATACTGTCTACTAGGCGGTGTGTGAGCACCGCACGAGCCTCGGCTTAATGATCGGGTATTTAAAAAGGTACCTATGCCTGGGATAACTATGCCACAGAGTTTGCGTTGAACCTTATATTAACATTATAACTATAATAATAACGTTTTAAAGATTGTAACTACACTCTAAATTCTTTATACATGTTAAGGTATATGAAAACAGTCTTATTCATTTGAAGGTGCCTCATCATCATTTTTATCTTCATTATTTTCTGAAGGCGTGCCAGCACGAGAATTATCAGAACCAGAACCGTAGATATTGTGGAGTTCTTCTAACTTGTAATGTATCTTTACACCTTTAGAAGTTGTTTTGTTAACTTTATTTACCAGTGATTTAGTTTGTTCTTCTAATTTTTTTAAGCGTATGTCTCTAGCGGCAAATCTTGCTTCATGGTCAATTTCACTGGAAGTGGATGGCTCAGCTTCGTCTTCATTTGTTGATAAACTGTCTTTAGAATCTTCATCTTCTGACTTGTATTCAGTATCATTGGTTTTCACCCTGTCTGTATGAAGAATATCAAGTTTCTGTTCAAGTTTCTCACCTGTTTGTAAAGTATTATTAATATTACTAACAACTTCTGAACAACCGCTTTCTAAATCTTGAAGCCTTTTCTCTTTCTTAGCAAGTCTCTCATCTTGTTGCTTGACGTTTTCTAAAATGGCTTTAAAATCAATCGCAGGTTTAATTTCTTGAAGAGCTTTAGTTGAGGAAGGACTGGTTCTTTTTTCATTACATTCAGTTACTGACGCGGTAGCATTGAGTGATTCCTTTTCCACTATGTTACCTAGTTCTTATGACTTATGACTATTTCGCGTTATTTTCTTTGTGAATCCTAATATGTTGATAGTTTTGAAGTAAACTGTAGTTCCTTGGAACTACGCTGCAATACAGGCCTTTCCTAAGTGCGCCACTGAATATGATTAAGTCACAACAATATCTAATTTAAAATATTTATGTTGTTCCAGTGCTGCAGAATAGCGTCACCATAGTAGAGATGCTTCTGCTGTCTGTGCTCGCTTGGCGTTTGTACAGCGTCCCACCGACTAAGACGGTGGATAAGGTTCAACACGCCGTCATTGCCACGGTTGAAGACAGCAGTCTCGACGTCAAGGCACTCGCTGATGGAGACATGAACGCGCTCAAGTGCAATAAGGAGTAGAAGTTATAATTTATACTCTAAGGTTTTATTGTTCGTTAAGAGCTAATTAGTAAAAATTAACGAATTTGCGATGCGTAAAATGTGAAGATGTACATAAAAAATATTGGAATTTTGATTTAATTTTGAATGAGAATTTTGAAAAGCCGAAGGTAGACAACCTTCGGTTTTTCGGTTACAGTGAATATGAAAGTATTGTATTATTTGTATTATTAGGCTGTTTGGTTGTAAGCACGGATTCATTGTGCAAGTTTTTGAACTCTCAAATCGATATAATTATGATTAAGTTAGAGTGTTTAATGCTATAAAAATACATGTTGATGATTGCACTGCCACTGGCGACCTTGATGTACCTGATTAAATGTCGAGAAATAAATAACATTTAGATATGTGTAGTGTTTTATTTAATTATAGATTGTTTTAAATAATTACAACATTACATTTACTGTAAAGCTGTAGCGTTCCATTAAAGTCATAATGGTAAAACGAGTTTAGCGCAAACTCTTTGAAGATCCTTAAACGAAGACTTAATACTGTCTACTAGGCGGTGTGTGAGCACCGCACGAGCCTCGGCTTAATGATCGGGTATTTAAAAAGGTACCTATGCCTGGGATAACTATGCCACAGAGTTTGCGTTGAACCTTATATTAACATTATAACTATAATAATAACGTTTTAAAGATTGTAACTACACTCTAAATTCTTTATACATGTTAAGGTATATGAAAACAGTCTTATTCATTTGAAGGTGCCTCATCATCATTTTTATCTTCATTATTTTCTGAAGGCGTGCCAGCACGAGAATTATCAGAACCAGAACCGTAGATATTGTGGAGTTCTTCTAACTTGTAATGTATCTTTACACCTTTAGAAGTTGTTTTGTTAACTTTATTTACCAGTGATTTAGTTTGTTCTTCTAATTTTTTTAAGCGTATGTCTCTAGCGGCAAATCTTGCTTCATGGTCAATTTCACTGGAAGTGGATGGCTCAGCTTCGTCTTCATTTGTTGATAAACTGTCTTTAGAATCTTCATCTTCTGACTTGTATTCAGTATCATTGGTTTTCACCCTGTCTGTATGAAGAATATCAAGTTTCTGTTCAAGTTTCTCACCTGTTTGTAAAGTATTATTAATATTACTAACAACTTCTGAACAACCGCTTTCTAAATCTTGAAGCCTTTTCTCTTTCTTAGCAAGTCTCTCATCTTGTTGCTTGACGTTTTCTAAAATGGCTTTAAAATCAATCGCAGGTTTAATTTCTTGAAGAGCTTTAGTTGAGGAAGGACTGGTTCTTTTTTCATTACATTCAGTTACTGACGCGGTAGCATTGAGTGATTCCTTTTCCACTATGTTACCTAGTTCGCCTGTTTCATTTGACTCTCTGCTTGTTGTAGGACTGCTTATGATTTGTACAGTATTATTGATTTGTGTATTATATTTTGCCGTTTCATTTATATTTTCGTCTTTTTTTGATAGTGATTCATTTTGCAGGGCTACATCATTAAGACCTTCAGCACAGTCAATCAAATTAGGTAGTGAAACAG